>RCWM02000011.1:1200000-2400000 GCA_003667255.2 Euschistus heros
CGTTGAAGTAACGAAGACATTGTGACTTCCCCAAATAAGGTGAATATCAAGCTGATATTTAGATCCCAAATTTAATGCTAAATCCGAAAATGTGGTCAAAATTGGAACAATATTAAAAATGGAGATATTACAACTTTTATGGAAAAAAACGTGGTTTCCTCAAAAAAAGTCTTTGATTTATCGTATATCTGCAACCGATTGGAATAGGTGAGGTCTGCGCCTTTTTGCTACATTTTTGATCTAGTTTCACCCAATTTTTTTTTTTACACTAAGATATACTCACCCTGCATATATATAATAAATAAATACTACAACAATATATTATTGAATAATATCCTTTTTCCAATAATAACTCTTAAGAAAAAAATATCCAAAATGATTTTTCAGTAGAGAATCGAAAAATTCGAATAATGATAAATTATTATTTTTTTAAATTTAATTATAATTTTTCTTTAGTTAAATATTAAACATCAATAATTATTTAATATAAATCATAGTATTTATTTGCAGGCGTTGGTAACCAACAGTTTTTACTCCTATAAATAATAAAAACCAACCAGCTCTTATTCTAAAATAGAAATTTTTTGATGAAAAACCACTTGGATATAATTTTTTGAAATCGAAACATAAAATAAGATTTTCAACAAGTTTATTATTTTTTTTTCTGAAAAACGAGTATTTGATTTGGAATTAAAGTACAGCGTAGAATATTTGACCCCAAAAAGGATGAAGAAACGGGAGAAAATTCACAATACGGAACTGCGCGAGTTATATGCGGTAAGTATTTTCAAGTAACAGCAAAGGAAGGATTACGTCAGGGCCGACCTGTGGGATTTGGTTTTGAGGGAATGGGTTGGAGAGAGGTGTGTTCAACGCTTGGAGGTGTCGGCATCAAACCTTCGGGTTCCCTAAACCTTTATTATTATTATTATTTTTTAAGCCTTGTAGGACAAGAAAAAATGAAATAATAATTTTGTTAACGTCGAATCACCTATTTGGATCAAAAACTGCCCGCCGTTTCGGACTACTTCAACATTTACTAGACAAACGTTCAAAGCTCCCAATTAATTACAAAAGACTCATATCCATGACTGTGATTAGACCGATTTAGACGTACGGAGTTGAGCTTTGGGGCTCCACTAAACCATCTAATTCATCTCGTATTCAATCCTTACAATCCAAAATCCTCAATGCTCCTTACTTTGTCACCAATAAACGTATCCATAAAGATCTTAATGTTCCATATGTTGCTGATTTAGCCTACACCAGATACCTATCCTTTCATAGTAAGCTCTATAATGGCTGAAATCCGTTAGTTTCTCAACTTGCTTCCCACTCCATTCCTGATAATCCTCCGAGGCGTCTGAAACGAAGATGGCCTAGAGACCTTCTAGTGTAGAAGTTTAAATAAAGTGCTACTGATGAGTAGTTCTTTTCAAGTTTTAGCATGTTATCATAATCGTTGTCAATACATTTACTTGATGTATATATTCTGTACAGTTGTAAATTTCAATAAATTTACAATATATATATACAAATATAAAAAAAAATAAAAAAGACAGTGTGGAAGGCTCCTCAAATAGTTTGTTCCACACGCAAATAAAAATTAAAAACAAAAATCCTAAGGATAATCTTAGCCCTCCCACTGCGAACAACTGGTACGAACATAGCGTGTGACGTCATACCACCTATTCAGAATTCAGTTGATCACTGAAGATGTCCAACTGTGAAAACTAATTCAATCTTCATTGCTGCTTTTCCGAGGTCACTCACTACCTCAATGTACATTGTCATTTTATAAAAGTCATTAAAATTTTATTGAATTACACATTTAGATAATAACAACTAAAAATAAATAAATATTCCTGCTAACCCTGAATTATATTAACTTAAAGTACCAGGCATAAGAACCAATATTTACCTGTACTTGCTTACCTGTAGTTACTTTTTTAGGTCTAAGAGTTTATTTAAGGTGTTGATGAAAGATTTATTTTATTATTTCTATTCAATTATATTCACAACTTTGCAATAATATAATATGGAAATCAGCTGAGCTGTGAATTATTAGCGTTTCAATGTCTTGTAAAGCAACTACCCATTGGTAGCATTTCAAAAAAATATACTGGGATGTCCTTAACTTTGTCTTTTGCCTAAGGATCTATAGTTTTCTTATTAAAATTTCAGTCTGGGAGATTATTTTTTAAAATTATTTATTAAAAAGTTCTACTCCCTATGCCCAAATAGATCAGAATATTGCCATGTATGTCATGTATGTGTTCTATTTAAGTTATCGGTTTGAAAAAATTCCGAAGCTAATACCAAAACGCAATTTTACATATCTTCATCAATCCTCCTCAGAAGAGAGTTCGATCAACGTACTCAAACATAACAGGAAATCCTCAGGCTCGACATCAGGTGCTTCAAACCTCCCACCCACAACCTGTTCCTCCCAAAACTCAACCTCCTCCTCAACGTCCTAGTCAGGACATTCCTCCGTATCATCTTCCTCTCCGAGTAAAACTACCACCCCAAAGGCAACACCCAGTTTCAATCCAAACTTCTTCTACAGCAAACCTTCCAACCCAAACATCATTAAAAGTTGACACTGTTCCTAGTATCCCAAGACGGGTCCAAATCCCTAGCATTCCTAGATACAACCCTCCATCACAGCTCCCCGAACCAAATCTTGTCAGAAATCCTGCAGACATCAATATAATCCTATCATCCTTCCTATCCGAGCTAAAAGAAACGATCGCCCTCTCATTTCACTCCTCACCACAGTCCTTTATCAAGTCCCACTCAATATTCCACAATGAGCACAAAGCCCCTGACCATCATTTTGTGGAATGCGAATGGACTACATAACCACCGAGACGAACTTGACATATTTCTTCATTATAATAACATTGATATTGCCTTACTGACGGAGACACACTTCACAAACCGATCACATTTCTACATACGTGACTATATCACTTATAGAACAGACCATCCAGACAACACAGCACATGCTGGTTCTTGTATCCTTATCCATAAATCCTTACCCCATTCCCTTATTCCTTCCACTCCAACTATAGAAATACAAGCAACCTCGGTGAGCATATCCACAAGCCTTTACAAATTAACTTTCTCAGCTGTATATTGCCCTCCAAATATTTCCCTTTCCTATAATCACCTAGAATCCTTATTCCGATCCCTAGGACCTCGCTTCATAGCAGGAGGAGACGATTCCGAACATCAAACTCTGATACTTTTTACCAAGCTTAGGGAAATGAGTTAAACGACCTCAAGTCAAGGAAGTATAAGTCAATAATTTTATTTCAAATCTCTGTCGTATCTGTAAGTACTTTTCGATATATGGTTTTTCTCTATAGTATAAAATACGTTTTATTTAAATATTTATATTTTTGAAAACCTTGAACAATTTGGTCAAATGAGAGAAAAGTTTTAATGTTATGGATAGTAGACAGTTCGTAATACTGGATGCTCTGCACGTGGTACTCAACTGACAAAGTATATCTACCTACTGCTCATTGTTTAATTCATGGTTAACTATTTATAAATTTTAAACATTTGAAATAATTTTATTCCTATTAATATTGTGGAACGAATTAGCTGAAACGATATAATAATGGGGTGTATAAAAAAAAAAGAAAAAAAAAAGACCGTTTCGTAAACAAATATTTGTATTATTATTTCTTTAATATAAAATACAATTAATACTCAAAGTATAGTCCTTTGTTATCTACCGTCATTACCCATCTGCTAGTCAATCACTCGATGCCACGCTGATATCATTCCTTGGAATGGCTGTCAAAGAACTCTTGGACAGCATATTCAACTTTCGCAAAATTATAAAATTCTTTCGACACACCAAATTACCAGGCATATTCGCGAGTACTTGTGGACGGATTTGACAGCTTCCTTTAGAACCTCATCAATATCCATCAATGGCCGCCCCGAGCCCTTCTTCCTTTCCAACGTCGTGTCTCTATTTTTCCAAACCAACGCTGCGCAGTGCGCTCTTCAAGGACACCTTCCCTGGAAAATTTTAAGTCTTAAAATTACGAGAATTTCGTTGGACACTGTCATGTTTCTGCTTTGAAATAAATAACTGAACTGAGGCTTTTTTTGAAGAAGTCCAGTGGTAGTAAACAAGCTTGGAGAATGCTCTAAAGGGATTATTAAGTATTGGTAAATAATAAGTTACTGGAATTTGATAAAACGGTCATTTTGTTTTGGATACGCCCTATTAATTTAAATTTGAAACAATAAATGATTGTATATTATTCGTGTTTATTTATGTTTTAGTGAGGAGCGGCAGCTCAGTGGGTAAGGCGCTTGACTACCTTGCTCCCGGGCCAGCGTTCAAGTCCGGCAGGAAATTTCTTTTCTGTCATTTCAGCCGAGGATCGACTTCGAGGACGGGAGACCCTCCTGGGGCACACCCAGCCTCTAAAAAAGTTGTACTCTAAATTGGGGGAAAACCTGGTGGTTGAGCGTGAATTCTGGCCAAATCTCCACCTATCCCAACCGTTGGCCCAGTAACAGTACCTACATCCTTACCTAAGTAATGAACACAAGACCCTTTATGGGTTTTAGTGGCAGAGGTTTATTTATTTATTTTTTTATATTAATGAAATTGATAAAAGATTACTGTTTTCACGCTGTCATTAATTTTAGAACAAAAAAAAAAAACAGCTATTTGTTGTTGCCATATAAAATGAAAAAAATACAATATAAACTAGGATAGATCTTCCAATATTATCAGGAATTATTTATTATACCAAAATAATCAGCTATAACGTCTTAATGGGCCAAGAAATCTCTGCAGGCAATTTCTGGAGATATCATAAGAACCGTCTGGAAAATTTTTTAAATTTGAAAAATTGAAGTGCTACCAATGGGTGGTTGCTCCACAAGCAATTGTCATTTTATTATTTTTTTGTCATTATCACATTTACTGGATGTATGTTTTTATGTACAGTTGTAAATTTCAATAAATATATATTAAAAAAATTATAAAAAAAAAATTGAAAAAATAATAACCTTTATTTCATTTACATCCCCCTTAGTACTAAAACCACTTTGACGATAAAATGTATAAATGATAACAATGCTAAGAAAGCCTAATAGTTCTATGCTGATATTATCCAATAATCATTTCTTCGACTTTTACTTCTTCAGAGGTCAGAGGTGGATGGACCTCTTTCATCAGCTGTTTCCCAGAAGCGGTGAATGGATGACTATATGAATGTGAATGTGAATCATCAAGGTGAACTCTGAAGTAATCCCTAAATGAGTGGTGGGCATATCTGCAAACGAAACCAAACTTAATTTTCCCTCCTACATCTTAGTTTTACCGCTTAAGACTTGTGACTGATCGCGATTTCAGTTTTTCATTACACACACAAAAACTTTTCTTTACTAATATATAGTTGTTACTGCTGTGGGCCAATTTTTCTGCTTACTAAATTTTCAAGGTCTTAAGGTGTTTGATAACCTTGGAATCAGCAATAAATAAGATTTTAAAAAAATTTCCTTTAGCCACTTTAGTACGTAAAATCATGTTATACCATCTAATTACATATACCATTGATTATAATTGAGTCCATGTTTTTATATATTACATTTTTTTTTCTTTTTTTTTTTAACATCTAAGACATTGCTTCCCCTACATGTATACTTTTTGATCCTATTCCTCAGACAGCCATCATTCCGGTAGCTGAAGAAGGAGACAGGGCGTTGTGAAGAAGCGACAGCTGTGCGCGTGCCCCGTGCGCAGGCCGCATAGCCGATGAGCCACTCCTAACGCACGCAGCGCATTATTTATGCGCACTCGCTAAGGCTATCGCTGCCTGCTGCCATCTGTTGGTTGTCGGAATAAAAATCTGCCAGTATTCGATGCTTTGTAAGAGGTGAAACATAATAAATTTTATGTTTCTTTTATAATAATCTAAAAAAAAAAATCTGAATCTTATAAATAAAAAGTTAAACCCGAAAAAAATGCACATTTGCTTACGATTTTGTTTACTAGGTCCAATTTTAGGGCATACATAAAATATAAAAATATTGCAAACAGACTCGCCTTCCTACGTGTCAAACGAAATATTACAACATGCAGATTTACATATTCTGACTGTGAAGAGGCATATTTAAAGACCTTTTCATTAAAACATAGAAATACGCTAAGTAACAGACACAGTATATAGAGACATTTCTGATTCGTGGTATAAATCTACGAGGACTGAAAAGTTACTGGATGAGAGAGATTACACAACTGGATGCTGTGCAATGAGACCCCCCCATGTCACGTCATGTCTGATAGTTTCAATATTATTTCACTGATTTACATCATATTGTGTAAAACTTTATATTTTTAAATCAAATTATTATGTTAAAAAAATAAGAAGTAATAACTATATCAAAAGTGTTCCCATTTGAGAAGACTCATTTACATGGCGTAGTAAGATTCAATTGGACATACGGAGTTGAATTTTGGAGCTACGCAAAACATTACAATTCTTCTCTTATCCGATACTTACAATCCAAAATTCTTTGTGAAATCCTCTATGCTCCTTATTATGTCACAAACAAACTTATCCATAAAGACTTTAATGTTACATATGTTGCTTGCTCATTTGGCCCAAACCAGATACCTATCATAAACTCCATACCCACTCATATTCACTAGTCTCCCAACTTGCCTAACACTCTACCATATTCCCGATATATGATGAATTCAGTTGTAAATATCAATAAAAAATTACTTTTAGATTTTCTAAATTAATCAATCATAATTAATGTCAGGTTTTCTGTTTCCATACCACAAACTATTTATGAAATAAAAATTATTTTCTAATTTTTTGATCGTATATTAATGAGTGTTTTGTTTTTTTAACTAGAATTTATTTTTAGTCCATAAACGATATATGTATTTATAATAAATTCCTCAATATTAGTCATATTTATGATCCATTTACATATCATCTAACAATTCACTTTTATACGAAACATTCCCTGTTAACTTCGAGCAATCAAGTTCTTATATTTAAAAACGGCGTAGCAACATCTGCGGTACACACAATCATTACTATTTATATTCTCTAATTATCTTCCATTGGTTAGATTTCGTTTTATCGGTAAAGAAAGACGACATTTACCTCCTATAAATGGTGATGTGCAAACTTATCTAAATATTTTCTTTTACTCAGATAATTCTAGTGAGGACATTAGAGCAAAGTTTTGAAATAGTTGTATTACCATCGGCCCTTGACTTTAATGACTTGACGTTAAGTACTTAAAGGGCAAGCTAATAAAAAGCGTGATAAAAACTTATTTCATGCGTGAATTATGCCCAAATAAATTTCAAAAATATTTATTAAAAAGACACATTAATCAGAAACGTAAATGGAAAAATCCTTTGATGGCGCGAATCGCAAAGGTATTTTGCCTCTTTTGGAAGGAGTCTAAATCAGGTGTCTCTTAATAAAATCCTCCAGGTTAATTAACGGCAACCCCAAGTCTTTGAGCTGTCGTCGCTTCGAAGCAACTGCCGCCATGAATAGGAAATATAGGAAATATACGACGTATGGAGAGAGGATAATTGCCGCTAAGAATAGTCTTAAGAAAGGAGGCGAAGAAGTCATTAAAGGAAGAGATTCCAGAAATTAAGAGGCTTACTCCTGAATAAGGATTAAGAGTATATCCTTAAGGATGGGGAGGTTTTCAACAGAACTTGCCGAGCTTAATTGAGACATCTCTCTAAATATAAGCAATATAAAGAATTTTATAGGAGTTGGTTTGTTGGGAATTCAAGTACCAACTGTAATTCTCTTTGCAAATAACATAAAGAAGCATACGATTGGAACCGTAAGCATTTTTTTTTAATTGAGAGAAAGATTCTTAAAAAAGAATTATCGTCATTCTCTTTACATATGTACACAATTATTAACTAAACTGCACTAATAAGTGTATAACATTATGATAAATAAAACGTGATTCTTTGAAAAGTACAGAAGGAGTAAGATAATTTTGGCAGACCGTTATATTTAATTAACAAAAAAAGATGAAAGAAAATAATAAAAATTAAAAAAATACGTATAGTCAAAATTTAGTTCTTTTCAATAGGTTGTTTTAGACTGATTTCAAGAGAAAATCAATTTTTAAGTAGAAAAACTTAATCAATTTTCCACAAC
This sequence comes from Euschistus heros, assembly GCA_003667255.2. NCBI lineage: Eukaryota > Metazoa > Arthropoda > Insecta > Hemiptera > Pentatomidae > Euschistus > Euschistus heros. The sequence continues at coordinate 1,208,199 of RCWM02000011.1, forward strand.
CGAGATATTGATTAATCCTGCTTTAAAGGTAAATTGACTCGTTATATCAATTTGTGTTTTACTTTACATATTTTTAATTTTTTAATCAATTTGTTTCTTCTATATACATGCCTAACCACCCCTACCCATCCCTAACCATCTCTAACCATTCCTAACCATCTCTAACCATTCCTAACCATCCCTGACCACTCTCTAAGCGGTGACCTACATTAAATAAATAATTAAATAATAAAAAATAATTGGCTTGGAACATGGAAAATTAAAACTCAGCATGTGAATAGAAAAATAAAGACAAATTATAATAAATAATAATTATTAAAAAAATTAAGTTGATAATTTTTTTTTTTTAATAAAAAGTTCCAGATGCCGAAGGTTTTAGATCTTTTTCTTTTATCTGTTTATTTCAATTTATAACTGTTATAGTTGAAAAAAAAAGTTAAGTGATTACAACGTTCATAAAACATGTCAATGCTCATGAAGGAACTACCTACTGGTAGCATTTCAATAAAAGTTCTCTATTAGAAGGCCCAAGACCAGTCATTTCATACGGGTAATAATTCAGAAGCAAGTTAAGAGACTAGCGGATTTGAATGGTTATGAAGATTACAATGAAAGCATAGATATCTGGTTTGGGTTAAATCAGGAACATATGGAACATTAAGGTCTTGATGGATAACTTTGGATTTTGGATTGCAACATTTGATACGAGATGAATTGGATGGTTTAGTGGAGCCCCGAAAGCTCAGTGGACAGTATGTCCAAATAGGTCTAATAACTGTTACGTAAATGAGCCTTTTGTAATTATTCGGCATCTTAGAGTGTTTTTCAAGTAGATGTTGAAGTCGAAGAAGAGGCGTTTCTTGTCGTCTTAGTCTTGTATGTGAATTCCAAGTTAAACGTCTGTCCAATTGGAGTCCTAGGTAGCGGATCTGTTCAATAAGATCTTAACTCCATTATTGAATCGCATCCACTACTCCCAATATCATCTTTATGCTGACGACTTGCAAATATATTTATCATTTCATCCTTCAAATATGCTAGAGGCGACTTGTAAGCTACAGAAAGACATAGATAGCATTAACCTTTGGGAAGTAGAGAATAAACTGAGTCTCAATTGAGAGAAAATAAAAGGCAATCCTCATTGGGTCAAAACCTCACCTAAAAGCTCCTCCCTACTATCCACTGCTTTTCCTCAAAAACTGTCCAATTCATTTCCAAAATTCCATTTACCATAAATTCTGGGAATAACTTTTGATCAACTTTTTACTTGCAATGACCATATCTCTTAAATAACGAGGAAATCTATTTTTATTCAAACGCAACTTTCACATTACGGTGATTCATTACCATTAAGTACTCGACAACTTTTAGTATAATCACTCATCTTTCCTAACTAAGGATGCATAGTATATGGAGGACTGTCTGATGAGCTCGAGATGAGATGTAAAAGAGTAATGAAATGTTTTATTAGATTTATTTTCGGGATCTCCAGACGTTCTCACAAATCTCACAGATATTCTGAAATGGGGTGGCTTTGCCCCAGTTTCCGACGTCAATACTTCCTAGGTGCACTCATATTTCAAACCTTGAAAACCAAAAAAAAAACCACCTATATCCATGACCTTCTTACTTTGCGCTCCTCCATTCACCTCTTAAATACTAGAACCCAACCCATCAACCTGTATACTATAGCGCATCGAACTGCATCCTTCAAGAAATCCTTTATTTTTCGTGCTTCCTCTTTATGGAATTCATTGCCCATCTTAATTCGAAAAAGCTCCATTCTTACATCCTTTAAACATTATTTATTTCTTTACCTCCTTAATTTTCTCCGTCTTCCGAGCTAATGTAAAACTTGAATATTTATGTAATATACATTGTAATAGTATACATAAGATGTATCCTTTTACAAGATGTCTCAGTTATTTTGTAACTCATAATTTAATTATTAATCAATTTTTATTATTATCTATTATTATTATTTATTATAATTAATTATCATAGCCAGACGATTGTCCTATGTACTGTAATCATATGTTATTCTTAGGGGACAAGTAGTCCTATAATAAAGTTCATTTTCTTCTTCTTCATTACATTTTTTTTTTTTACTTCAACTAATAATCAACAGATTTAAAAGTATTGTTATTATCTTATTACGTAGAGTAATTATTAAATCAATAATAATTAAGCAGACAATATTATTTTAGAATTTTCTCTCACTTCGAGTAATGATGCACAGAGTATGGATGACGGTCTGGTGAGCTCGAAATGAGATGTAAGAGGCTAATGAACTGCTGTATCAGATTTATTTTCGTGGTTCCTAGACGGTCTCTCACTAGTCTTTTGAAATCAAGTGATTTTATCCTAATTTCCGACGTCAATAATTTTTAGATTATCATATTTCAATCGTTAAAAATCAGAAAATTCATCTACATTCATGACCTCCTTACTCTGCGCTCCTTCATCAACCTCCTTAATAAAAGAAACCAATCCATCAACCTGTATACACCGCATCATTAAAAGAATCCTACATTATTTGTACTGTTTGGAATTCTTTACTAATTCCCAACGAATTCCCAAATGCTTCTCTCTAACTTCCTTTAAACAGTATATATATTTTATCTCTTGAATAACCAATCTTCCGAGCAAATGTGAAAATATGTTTAATAAATAGTAACTACATCTGATCAAATCAATAATTATAGATGGTTATAAGTCAGTGTAACCAGATGATTGCTCTATGAATGATTGCTATTCTTAAGTGACGAGTTGTATCAGAATAAAGTTAATTATTTTATTCTTTATTAACATTCATGAAATTCAAATTAGCAGCAATTCACTAAATAATTAAATATTTCTTCAAATAATCATATTAACTAATAAATATTAGTAACTTGTGGCGCTAAGAACTGTTTTTTATAGTTTTTTCAGATAATTCTTATTTTCGTTCAATTATTACGAATGAAACTCAAAATAAAAAACCTTTGAGACCTTTAAAAAAAGAACTTTTATCTTGTAAGTGTAATGAGTAGTTGCTTTACAGGTTATTGAAATGTTGTATTATAATCATTATTTTTCACATTTGTTTATATTTTATATAACCTTATTTCTTAATGTACACTAATATATATTCCAATGTTGTTGGGAAACGTCAGTATGTAGTCCAGTCAATGAGTGCTGAAATATCCGATTAATTTTTACTTCATAGCTTCGTTAGGAATATTTAAAATATAAACATACTAAAAGTCCCCGCTCCCGGGGGAAGAAGGTCCTATTTTTGAGTTTTTCGATTATATCTCGAAAACCGTAGATTCTAGAAAAATAGATTTCAAATGAAAATTAAAGCTAATTAAATTTCCTATAATGTTTAATTCATACATATTTGTCAAACTTCCAACGGTTTTCGAGATATATGTTTTTAAAAATAGATAATGCTATCCCACTTTTTGTCAAACATTTGCTTCTAGTGTCTTCCAGTATCATTTCTTAGAAAAAATAAACGAATCAAAGGTGTAGAGCATTAAATTTACTTTAATTCCATATGTGCGTTTCTGAAGCACATGTTTGACAAAAAATGAGGATAACATTTTCTTTTGGAAAATTATCGAGTTTTAATAACGTATATCTAGAAAACCATTCAATATTCGACAGAAATGTATATAACCAATTTTATAGGAAATGTAATTAAGCTTTAATTTTAATCTTTAGCATATTTTCCTAGAGTCCACCGTTTTCGAGATATAACCGAAAAACCAAAAATTGGACCTTCTCCCCTCCTCCACCGTACGCTCACCACCCAGGGGCTGGGACCTTCAGTATGTTTTTTCCTTAGAAAGCTAGTTAAATTTACTATAAGAACTAATATATACAGTTTTGTTTAAGTCCTCTGTTTTTTTATTGTAGACATCAATACATAAATTAAAAAATACATTTTGGCCTACAATACACATTCCTGACAGAGCAATAACAATGATCTCTTCAGTACCTGACCAATCATCAGAGGATTGGCTAAGATAGTTGCAATTCCAGGCAATGGTCGGATTGCGCTTGGCCCACTCCCGCTCACAAAGACAAGAATGGAGGTCTGCTTTCCATAAGATAGTGAGGAAGGAATGGAGTTGCCTAAAGGCGCCTTGAAAGAGTCTTATTGGCCCAGGGAGAATTGACTCCCAATGTTATTGGTTGTTTGGCTGCGGTTGAATGGGCCCCTGCTTTCAAGAGCGGGCCATTCAAACAGATCGGATTGTTTGGAAGGTTGGCCAACCTGTTGATTCGATATGCTATCCGGCCTAGGCCGCGCTTAAAATGGTCAACTGAACAAAAAGTTTTTTTATCTCTTGTCTTATTGGTCGTTTGAAGCTTTTCAAATTCTTGATAAATAAATGATTGTATCACTTAAGATTGTCATGGTGTAGAAGAATCAATGGAATTAGGATTGCTAAATTTTTTTTCCACTTCAAGTGAAATTTTTTATTTGAGGACTAGTTTCAAATTAATGTTAAAAATTCATCATAAGTTCTTAAATCATAAAAAAATATCAGCATTTTCGCAGTGGGACTGACCGCAAGTTGGCTAATTTCTAAATTTTTTCCCAAGACTCTAATTTCATGAAAAATGGTCCAGTTTCGGAGTTCTAGCTGAAATTTTTTTTTTTTGGTTGTCTATTACTAATAAACCGAAAATAACCGGTATTTTGAGTGTTCTTTTGCGATTTTGAGTAGAAAGCTGGCAGCTGCCATGGTAGCACACTTCAGATTCGGATTCAGCACCCCATAAAACATAAAGACCTGTTGAGAATAAAAGGTCGGCAGGTTTTTCTTTGCCTAACTCCTATTTTTTTGGACAATTGGAAATATTTATTTGGTCAAAAATCTTTTATTTATTTATTTTTTCTACTTATCTATAACTTTATTTCTATCATTTACTTAATCGCATTTAATTTCAACTATTTTTGATTTTTGATATTATATCATCTGATTTAATGTTCTTTTGATCACTTTTATCTAACTTACTTTACTTAATGTTATTTTTTAATGGTTTTTCAACTTACTTTTTTTCTTTATCATTGTATGATTTACTTACATATTTTTTTAGATCATTATCTTATATTCATTAAATTATATTTTCAATTTTTTTATTTACCTCATTATAGGGTGGGACAAGCCATGCCCTCTTCCCCAAGCTCTTCTTTCTCAGCTGGAGTAATAAAAAAAAACAGTGAAGGCTGAGTGAGAGGACTACAGTAGTCACTCAGCGCATGAATTAAGAATGGCAGAACTCCAACATAAATAAATCTTCACGGAATTTCTCGGGATTACTTCCATTCTGTGAAAACGATTGTCAGGATGTGTCCAGTTCCACACTAAATAATGTCCTAGAATCAACCACATAATTTAATAATCATTAAATTATGTGTTTAATTCTAGAACATTAGCTGTCAAATATTATGATTAAATTTGATTATCTTTAGCTATGATTAAGTTTTGCCCAACTCTGCTGGATAGTGAGTGAGCCAGAATCCAAGAACTGTGTCACCTTTAAAAACCCTTTTGTCTGAAAATCACCAAATCGAATGATGTTGCATCAGTTTTTCCTTCGAGATGTGCCTTCTCCAATCCAGCAAAACCTTCTTCTTCAGGGGAATATGTTAATGACTATTCGTTTGGTAGTAGACCGTCCTTCCCGTCTTGTCCTGCTATCGAATGTTTTGTGATAAAAAAAGAAATAAATAAAATAGGATAGGTTGATCGAGACTCAGTTAATCGATTCCCCAATGTATTAATAATCATATGTAAATGTATAAACGCAATGTTCCATTCAATATCTGTGTATCTATGTAGTATCTGTAAATAAATGGCTCTATTCCAGGGTTAATTTGTATAAATAAAAAATTACAATTTAACATTGCGTTACTAATACCATTTAATTTTAACGCACGCGGAAGACACCTACGTGACAGGAGAGCTAATATAATTGAATAACAAAGAGGTTATTCCCAAATTATTACCGCTCCAACATCTTTATCGTTTTTTTATTCCGGAACTGATGTCAGATTTAATCAAACAGGAACGGTTGATATTCTAATTAGTAGATTAAGAAGATATATACCGACTTGTCGGCCAATTAGAACGTTCTTTTACCAATAAATATCATTATTACAATGTCTTTGTATAATTTTGTTGGAGTTCCCTTGTAATCCTGCCCACGTTGGCGAGCTTACACAGTGGCTAGGAAATATAGCAGATAACGGATCAGGTGTTACGGAATTACAGAATAGTGGGAGAAGCTAAAGCTGCCGTGTAGTAATTAAAAGTGAATTAATTTAGGAATTCGTTTCACGCCAGCCCGAAGGGAATTGGATTTTAATGTAAATGTTTTGTAATAATTATCTCTTATGGGCTTTATCATCTGGACAATGCTCTCATAACTGTGTGCAATTATAAAGCTTTGTGAATTGGTATTTTTTTAATTCCATTTTTTGGTACAATTTTATTAAACTTAAGTCAATGAAAACTAGTAATATAAAAAAAAACGAAAACTTAACCATTTAAATCCGCAGTTGTGTAGTTCCTAGTATCCTGTCTTTGTACGGTAGAGATATTTTGTGTTTATATAATTACACATATATGATAAACTGTTCATTCTCAGAAAGCGCAAAATTACTACTAAGGGGATTGTTAAATCTTGGATTTTTTAATAGTGCACCAACTTTCAAACTTTTTTTTATATATACTCTATTGATAATTACAACTGTATACAATATAATATTTGATATTTTATACAGTAAGTAAATGTTCGGTAAAATGGATACAATGATATGTCAATAAGTTATAAAGAACTACCCACTAGAGTCACTTCTTCTTCTTCTTCTTTTGCTACCTCCTCAGTGCCGTCAGCGTGGAGGAACAGCCTCGGCCCACCTGGTCCACCGATCCCTGTCACTGGCCATCCTTTTCATGTCGACCATGGTGTTACCTCTGGCTCGCCCGAGTCTCTCCATGCAGTCCAGGTACATCAGCCTGGGCCTGCCTCTAGGTCGCCTTCCCTCTGGTCCCGCCTCCATGCACAATTCCACCTTTCGGTCATCACCCATCCGGCAAACATGGCCAAACCACTTCAGTTGGCGCTCCTCAAGAACTTGTTTTACAGGCCTAACCTTCAGCTCTTCTCTTACCCTCTCATTCCTCCAGCGGTCCCTTCTTGTTTTCCCCAGAACTCTCCTGAGGTATCGCATTTCTACCGCCGTTATCTTACTGACATGTTTTCTAGGACCGTCCAGCTCTCTGCACCATACATGAGGACAGGTAAAAATATTGTTTTAAACAGGACTATCTTGGTTTCCTTCTTTATCTCCTGCTTCCCTATTATCGTTGTGCAGATGGAGTAGAACACACCATTGGCTTTCTTTACTCTATTCAGCACCTTCTGGTCAATCCTTCCATCCCTGCTGAAAATTGTGCCCAAGTACTGGTAGGTATCCACCTTTTCCAGTGGGACACCATTGCATGTAATGAGAGGATGGTCTTCATCTTCTCGTCCCACTAGCATCACCTTGCTTTTTGTAGGGTTTATTTCCATTCCCTTCCTCAGGAGTTCCTCAGACCATTCATCGACAGCGGCCTGTAGCTTTTCTCGGGTGTCGGCAATCAGGACCACATCGTCCGCATAAAGGAGAGCCTGTGCCTGTACTGGAATCAAGTTCCAGTATCCCATTGTTGTCCTGGGAGTCCTTCGCTTGCAGACCTTCCATACTTCATCCATGCAGACGAAAGAGTCACTTCAATAAATGTATATAATCAGAAAGTCCCTAGACCATCTTCATTTCAGACGCCTCGGAGGGTTATCGGGAATCGAGTAGGAATCAAGCCGACCAGTGGACTTGAGTGGTTATAGAGTTTACTATGAAAAGATGGGTGTCTTTTTTTGGTAAAATTAGCAACGTATGGGACATTTAGATCATTATATATAAATTTATGTGCAATATAATAAGAAACATTGAGAATTGCACGAAGGATCTTGGATTTTAAGGATTGGATGTGAGAAGAATATGAAGTTTTAGTGAAGCCCTAAAGTCGAATTACGATCATGTAAATAAGTCTTTTGTAATTGATTGGAAGCTTTAATGGCATGGCTAAGCTTAGAGATAACACATTTGCAAAAAATAGTGCGTTACCCAAGCAACCAGGGCAAACGAAACATCACAGGTTCGAACCTGAATGGCACAGGGTGAAATTAATTCCAAGGGTGGAAGTAGTACGAATGAGTAGTTCCTTTACAAGCAATTATATCTTTATTAGTCCAATCAATGAATGCTGAAATGAGGGGTGTAGAGTGCATGAAATATGCGATAATTTTTGACCTCAGGGCTTCGTTATATAGTAGTTATAAGTATAGTAGTTATAAGATAAAAATAATGAAAGTCCCTGCCCCTGGGGGGTGAGCTAACGTTGGGGAGGAGGGGAGAAGGTCCCATTTTAGGGTTTTTCGAATATATCTCGAAAACCGTGGACTCTAGAAAAATAAGTTTCAAATCAAAATTAAAGCTAATTAAATTTTATATGAAATGTATTCTATACATATTTGTCGAACATCCAACCGTTTTCGAGATATATAGAATATCGATAATTTTCTCAAATAAATACATTTTGCCGTACATTTTGTCAAACATTTGCTTAAGATGTCAGAAATGTATGTATGAAATCAAAGTAAATTTAATTCTCTACAACTTTGGATATTCGATACAAAATTTTTTTTTTTTTCTCGGAAATCACCAATTTTCAATAACGTATATTTCTAAAACTGTTGGAATTTGGACAAGTATGTATGAAATCAATTTCATAGGGAATTAAATTAGTTTTAATTTTGATTCGTAACATATTTGTTAAGAATCCACCGTTTTTGAGGTATAATCAAAAAACCCAAAATTGGACCTTCTCCCCTCTCTTTACCGTTACCGTCCATCCCGGGGCGGTGACTTATAGTTTATCTTTTAAATACTCCTAACGACTCATACGTATGTATGATCATTATCATCGCATTTATTATATGTATTTGAATCGGATTTCATTGTAAATATGAATAGCTATAGTGAAAAAATGATCGAACATCAAAATTAAATCCTTTTTAAAAAATCATAGTGCTCCTTGATTTAAAAAAAATATCTGCATCACATTTCGACTAGGCATAGACAACTATACAAAAATTAAATAGAGTAAATGTATAACAAAATGGAGGGCTAAACCCAATAAAAGTACGATTACGTAGGAATGGACTAACTAACGTACGCCCGTGGCAGAATACAGGTTAAGAATCGAAGGCTGAGATAATCCGTTATTTATACTAGCCCTGGTGTGGAATTATCATCAATATTTATATATTCCCCTTGCTCTGACACTGGCTATCAGATCTCTCAGTTGAGTCCTGTTCTGTCTCCCTCCACGCTCTTTATCCCTCCCCCCTCCCTCCCTATCTCTCATCCCGTGTACTGATAGATACGATCTTATTCTACCTCATGTTCAATTATATACAGGCGCGTACCGTTCTGTAGCCAATTGATGCCTTTCTATTTTAATTCTAATATAAATAAAGGCTGGAATAACTCAGGGGGAGGATTCTAGCAATAAGTTTTATGGAACGAGTTAAGAGTCAGGGAAATTATTGTGATGCGGTTATTAAGAACCTACCTAGGCTATATATGACGCTGATGTATTTAAATCGATTAAAAAATGTAAATAAAAAAAAATCGATTACATTAGTTTACCAACTTATCCATTGAAATCACCACTCTAAATCAGCCTGTTTTGCTCTTGGTTGGAATATATATCACTGAGAACTATATCTCATAGAAAATACTTTTTGAAAAGGATCTTGTGAATGGCTAACTAATTATTTAAATAATTATTATTTTATTTATTTATTTTTTTTTAGAAAAAGAGTTTTTTAAATAAGAAAGTCTAGTAGCCTCTTCTTCATAATAAGCCTTGAAGTATCTATTTCAGTTTAAATGGTATTTATAGAGTAATTAAAAGATTTTTGAATTGATGTCTTGATGTGTTCATCTAAAACTACTCCCAAGTTGGGAAGGAAGAAATTCAAATGAATTTTTAAGGACGCGTTACAAGCCTTGGTCTTATATGATAAAAGCAATTCTTCAACAATGTCATTTATGCAACAAAGCCTGATACTGATGCTCTCAATTTTTTTTTTTTCATTTTGTAATACATTATAAAAGTTTCAAAATCAAATAAAGTTTTCTAATATTTTGTTAAAGCTATCAATGATATAAAAATACTCGAAATTACAAATAAGAGTACAGTTAATTAGTTTTTCTTTTTTTTTTTTCATTTGTTGATATTTACAAATGTACAAAATAATATACAACAACTAAATGTGTTGACGATGAATACAATGGCATATAAATAACTTGTGAAGAACTACTCACTAGTAGCACTTCAATAAAATCCATCTCCTTTTCAAACGCCTCGGAGGATTATCAGGGATGGAGGAGGAAGCAAGTTGGGAGTCTAGTGGATTGGAGTGGTAATGGATCTTACTATGAAAGGATAGGTATCTGGTTTGGGCTAAATCAGAAACGTATGGAACATTAAGATCTTTATGGATAAGATTATTGGTCACAAAGTAAGGAGCATTAAGGATTTTTCGAAGGATTTGGGATTGTAAGGATTGGATACGAGATGAATTGGATGGTTTAGTGGAGCCCCAAAGCTCAACTCCGTACGTCCAAATAGGTCTAATCACAGTTATGTAAATGAGTCTTTTGTAATTGGGAGCTTTGAAAGTTTGTCTAGTAAATGTTGAAGTAGTCTGTAACAATTAATTAGTTGAATCGGAAATATGTTTAAGAAAAGAATGTTTCTTCATGGCAAGATATTGATAAAATACAGGAAATCATGGCAGATATTATTTCCATAGCCTTTTTGACTACTCTATAATAATTAATAATGAAATCAAATGTCTATGGTTTGATGATAAATTCAAATATGTATACAAATAAAAATAAAAAAAAGAACGTCCTAAAAATTATAACATTCAATAAAAAAAAAAAAAAACAGAAAGCTTCCTTTGTCTCTCGAAGAATATAAATAAATTTTAAATAATGTTTGAAAATTTTATCTTTATTCTTTAATACATATATATTTTTTATTTAAATCCACAATGTGATTGATTATATCATAATGGTTATATTTTTTTAAAAAATCTATAAGAAGTACATAAATGTTTAATTTCTTTTCAAAACTTTTTCAAGGCAATACAGATTGACTTTTTCGAAGTGGTTAGTAGAGTTCGGAGTAGTTAAAAGATTTCGGAAAACGGTCGAAAATGCCCTTCTGAAAGGTGCGCAATTATAACTTTTCGACATCTTCACGATAGCCAGGGATATGTTTCTACGTGAAGATTCGAGTGATCGCTTCAGAAATATGTTTAAGTATAAAAAAATAATTTTTGTTGCTATCATGGCAAGATGTTGATAAGATGCAAGTGCTCCTTATTAAAGGCCCTGATGGCGGAAATGATTTCCACAGCCTTTCTAATCGCCCCGTGTCAGGATATGCCCCTGCTACACTACAAGGAGACTCCAGGGGCTTTGATGACTGGGACACCGTTGAAAATGAGTTTGTGGCAAATTGATTACTGGCTGATTGTTCCCGCTTTAATTATAACTCCCGCCAAGAAGAGCCAATGACAATATCCATGGACAATCCGTCCTCTTTCCGCCATTGTCCCCTTCCCGGGCCGAAGACAATTGCCAAATCTCGTCATCTCTGTCCCATATTCGTTGATATCGTCGGCTGTCATTGAAGAGGCAGAGCTGGCCTCGAACGGGACTGTGTACGTGATCGTCAATGGCGGGTTCTATCTTACTACTTAACGATTTGGTTCATATGAAATATCTATTTTAATAAAATTTATTCGTATGTAATATCTTTGATTTAGAATAAAAAATAAAAAATTTGATTAGAAAAAAAAATTAAAAAACTATATACAGTGAAACTCCAATTGTCCGTATTAGTTTAAAGAATATATACGATTTCAGACATGTTAACTGAACTTTATTGTTACATAAATATAATTTCATAAGCAGCCAAATTTTTATTTATTCATTAAGATACATAGTTAAAACACATTGCTATATTTTTTTATTTTAAAATCCTAATTCAATAGTAAATCTGATTATCCAAATTTTTGGGTATCCGGATCGGCCCCAATTGATACGGATAATCAAGTTTCACTGTTCTAAACTTTATGACGTTTGTCTTTAGAATGTGCAGTAAACTATAACGTAACTGCTGTATTCTTTTAGCAAACGAAGAACGTCTAACCAGATATGTTTAAAATGTATAAAATATTATCATTATTAACAATACCCTTATCGAATATTGAAATCCACACTAAATGCTAGAAAAAAAAAGGATTTCTTTTTTTATTTTTTTGTCTTATCCTATATTTTAATTAATAATATTATGCAATAGCATAGATACCTGGTCTCTCACAAACCATAATGAGTTGGTCTAGTAAAAATTTGATTGGTAACAGGTACCATAGAACTATGCACTCACAAAGTTACTTTTGATGGGAAAAAAATAAACGTAGTGCAACAGATAAGTTTTTTGTTTTTTTTTTCTCTTTCAGATTTTAATTTACACTTGTTATTAGGGTAACAATCAGTGAATGTGATGAAATTGAATACTACAGGCCTTGTGTGTGTGTGGGAGACTAGTACTCGATAGTACCTCGTTCTGGCATGAATTAAAGAGATTTATTTTAGCAAATCTCTCATCCAGCTTCTTTTAAGCCTTCTGAGAGTATTTCCAGGTATGTCAGTCGTGGCCATGTCATTAATGAGTATGTTGTTATGTCCATGAAGTCTGTCATGAAATCGTCTAGAAAGGTCATGTATATGTTCATGTGGGTACTTCTAAATCAGTGTGAAGTGTGTGGTTTGAAATGTACCAAGGTGATTTCGTGAATAGTCTGAGTAATTTTGATTGAAATATTTGTATTTTTTTTAAGGTGTGTATTTTTGCAGTCCCGTATATTTCTGTGGCATATGTCCATATTGGTTTAAGTAAGTTAGTGTATGTATTCAGTCGTTGTCAGAGTTTTAATGTCGACCGTTTATGAAGCATTGGATACAGAAGTTTTAATCTCTTAGTTAGACTGAGACGTTTTTGTTTTACGTATGGGCCCCAGGTCATTCTTCTAGCAAATGTAAGTCTTAAATAATGAATTTCGTTTGTTTATGGTATGGGTTAGTTGTCGATGAAGACAGGTGGACAAGAGTATTGTCTGAGTGTAACGGTTATGTGCTGTGATTTGGTGTAGTTTAGTTTTATTTTCCATTGTTTGAACCAGTCTTGTAGTATTGTTAAGTGGTGTTGAAGAGTTAATGATGCAATTGTGGGGTCTTCATGTCTAGTTAATATTGCTGTGTCATCAGCGTATGTTGCTGTCAATGTTTGAGGGCTGAGTGGCATATCGTGAGTGTACAGAATATATAACAGTGGAGCTAGTATTGACCCCTGTGGTACTCCGGCTTTTACTGGAAAAATAGAAGAGATTTCTGAACCTTGTTGGACAGAAAAAAATCTATCAGAGAGAAAAGATTGAAGGATCAGATAATAGGTAAAAGGAAGAAGATTTTTTAACTTAAAAAGAAGTCCGTCTTGCCAAACTCTGTCAAATGCTTGAGCTACATCTAGAAATGCCCCAGTAGCATATAGTCTTTTCTCGAGCGATATTGATATGAAATCCGTTGAACGGTGTAGTTGATGAACTGTTAAGTGAAATGAACGGAATCCAAATTGATATGTATGCAGTACTTGTTTATCTGTCAGTATGTCTAGTATTCGTCGGTAAAATAATTTTTCAAAAACTTTAGAACAGAAAGGAAGTAGGCTAATTGGTCGATAGGAAGAAGGTGAATCGGTGTTTTTGTTTGGTTTATGTATCATGGTAGTATAAGAATCTTTCCATTGAACTGGGAATTTAGTAGTCCTGAGAATTGCGTTGTAAAGTGTAGTTAGAAAGACTATAGCTTTTTCAGGCATTTTCTGTAGAAAGTCATCGGTGATTAGGCCAAATCCTGGAGCTTTTTTTCGTGATAGCTTTCTGATTACTTGGACAACATCAGAAGAAGTGGTGGTTATGTCAATTGAAGGGGAGCTTCTAGAGTTTCTTGTAGGTAATTTTCATGTTCATTGTCTTTGTAGTTTGTATGTGGTGTAAAAACAGTCTACAAATGTTCAGCAAAGAGTTCAGACTTTTCTTTGTCCGACACTAACAAGGACCCATCTTTTCTGAGAGTCGCTATCACTGTCACCACTTTCAAAGTTTTTTAGTGTGCCTTCATAAGCTTCCGTCGTCTGTCGTGATATTGGATAAGTAATAATCGTATTTGGTCTGTTTGATTTTCATAATTTTCTTTTCAGTTCGTTATTCAATTTATTAAATGTTCGTCTGTCTGAAGGAAGTCTTTCTGTTTGTCATACTTTCTCTTTGCTGTGATCAGGTCCCTGATGTACTGTGGGTAACTCGGTAGAGAACCTCTTTTGTTCATTCTAGGAACGGATGAGGCCCATGCAGATTCCTATACAGCTTTGATAAATACATCAACTGCTTCTTCAGTTTCTTCTTCGGTTTTTAGTTGCATTGGTTTCAGCAGTTTCGAATTTAACATGGATTGATAGCTATCCCAATCCATAACGCCTTGGTTTAGGAATAATCTTTTCTCTTTTTTTTATAGGTTCATCAAAAAGTTAAAACCGTTTTTCCCTCTAATTTGATCAATCAGGTTTTGAGAGCTTTTTTCTCACTTCCGCTGATTTTTGGCCGGCTAAATTATAACTTTACCCTACGGAGTAGAACTTGTGAGTCGGAGGTAAAATAAGGGCATTTAAGCCCCTAAAATTCATTTCATGTAGCTGGTCATTTTTATTTTTTTATCTATTGAAATTTACAACTGTATACGATATAAAATATAATACATCAAGTAAATGTGTCGATGATGCTAAAAATGACACATCACTTGTTCTTAAAGAAACTACTTATGAAGGTTCTATATAATAAAGTACGATATTAGAAGGTCCTGAGGTCATCTTCTTTTCAGGCGCCTCTAAAGGTTATCTGGAATGGAATGAGAAGCTAAATGTGATACTAATTTATATGAAAGGTTTAATATCTGGTTTGAGCTGTTAGAAATGTGTAAGGTATATTAAGATTTTTGTGAATAAGTTTGCGACAAAGTAAAGGAGCATTAAGGATTTTGCGGAGGATTTTGGATTGGAAGGAGTGGATACGGGAAGAATTTGATCGTTTAGTGGAGCCCCAAATCTCGACTCCATATGTCCAAACAGCTAATTACTATAATGTAAATGAGTCTTTTGTAAGTACAGTGTGACCTCGTTTAGTCGAACAAGCCGGACCGTGGCTGATCCGACATCCAGGTTTAACGGAGAATGTTGAAAAAATAATGAACAACATGTTGAAACACTTGTTTTTATTGCGGGAAAACACTTAAAATGCACATCACGATAAACTATAATACAGTATATATAGTTTAATTTTTCTGATTTTTTTTTTTTTTTGTTAATTTGAGTTGCGTCAGCTTTGAATGCCGTTTCCGTACCGTGCGATTACGCATCCTTTTCAACATGAGAAGCTCGGCCAGTGTGAACTAATCCGAGTTACCCCGAGTTCCGACATAAAGGGGCCGACTAATCGAGGTTGTACTGTAATTGGAAGGTTTGAAAGTTTGTCAAGTGACTGTTGAAGTAGTCGAAAAAGTTTCTTGTCGTTTTAGTCTTGAATGTGGATTCCAAGAAAGAGGTTTATTTAGATGGAGTCTGTGGTAGTGGATCTGTTCAACAGGGATTAGTGGAACATCATTAAAGGATTCTGTAGGGCAGGAAGTCTTAGGTCTACAATGAAGGGTAAAAGTTATTTCATGGGATTTATTTTAATTCACTATTTTTGTCAGCATTCTTGAAGGTTTATTATATGGATTTGGAGCGTTAACTTAAATCATGGATCGGTTTCTAAAGGACACAAAATGTTATAGAAGATATACATACATTACTCTATTCAATGATGTTAAAACGAGCTATTCGTTACTTTTCTCTCCTTTAATTACATTATATAATCACCTTTCTTTCTTTGCATAATAAGTTTAGTCCAGTAACTTACCGGTGAAGGTGCCACAAGGCGGTCGAGTGCAGAGTTGGAAAACCGGTGAGGTGAGATTGTGGGTGGTCAGTTCCGTGCAATTGGGCATATATTGCTAATTAACGGAGACACGACCGAAGGGTAATTGACTAGATCTAGCCTTCCTAGAAGTGAGGGCATTACCATCGTCTTCGTTTACATAATTAGCTAGCCTTCTTGTCTCCCCATCTAGCCTCTAGCCTCCTCGGAGGGATTAGCATATCCCTGACTCTATTAGCACACTTTCAGTATATCACCGCACCGTTAAAAAGTATCTCGTAATTGATTGATTCCAGCAATTTCCATATTACTTTCATTTGAGTCTATGGTTGCAGAGGAAACATTTTCGTATCATGAGAAACATATTTTAGTCTCTACAGGGTGAGTATCTATTAGTGTAAAAAATAAAAAAAAAATAAAAAATAGTGAAACTAGATAAAAAATGTAGTAAAATGCCGCAGACCTCACCTTTCTATTCCAATCCGTTGCAGATATACGATAAATCCAAGACTTTTTTGAGGGTACCACGTTTTTTTCCATAAAAGCTGTAATATCTCCATTTCGTTAAAATATTTTTCAAATTTTGATAACATTTTCGGATTTAGCATTAAATTTTCTATAATAGCTGAGTACCTGTAACCATGAATTTTACAAACTTGGTATCTAAAGAACAGCTTGATCTTCACCTTATTTGGGGAAGTCAAAATGTCTTATATTACTTCAACGCTCACCGTTTTTTGAAAAAAACTATCCACAAAACTGTAAATCTCACAAAAACTTGCACATTTAATAAGCTTTCGAATGATATGTTAAACGTAATGATTTTGTTTCGACTTGATGGAGAAATTTACTTTTGAAACCGAAAAAAACGTGGTGTTCTCATTTGGCATACAAATCAGTTACTTGTGTAAATAAAACATTGTAACAATCCCTTAATGGAAATGTTCATTTTAAACATAATAAACTTTTCATTGGATTAAAAAGCAAAGGAAAAAATGAAAGCATAATAGAGAATAAAGGAAAACTGTCAATAAAGCGACACCAGATCAGAGGATCTTTTGTTATTACATTTATTTATTTATTACTATAATTAAGGATTTATTTTATTAGATTTTCAATGTAAGGTTTAAAACTTGATGACAGTGAACATAGACCTCAATTTTTCTATTTGCTTTGTAATACCAGCTGTAATACCATTCTATTTAAACAAAATGGAGATATTACAGCCTTATTACAGAAAACGTGGTTTCTTCCAAAAAGTCTTTGATTTATAGTATATATGCAACGGATTGGAATAGAAAGCAGAGGTCTGCTGTGTTTTTCTACATTTTTAATCTATTTTTACCAATTTTTTTTTTTTTTTTTTACACTTAGAGGTACTCACCCTGTATAATTACATACCAAAAATAAAGAACAAAAAACTGCTCGTCATTCCCGACTGCTCCAACATTTACAAGAATAGCGTTCAAAGCTCCCGATAAATTACAAAAGACTTATTTACATAACAGTAACTATACCCATTTAAACATTCAGATTTGAGCTTTGGGGCTCCAGTAAACCTTCTAATTCTTTTTTTGTACAATTCTTATAATCCATAATCCTTCATAAAATCCTCAATGCCCCTTACTAAATCACAAACAAACTTAAACATAAAGTTCTTAATTTTTTATATGTTGCTGATTTGGCCCAAATCAAATACTTATTCTTTTATATTAAACTTCATACCTACTCGAATCCACTAGTCTCCCACCTTGCTTCAAACTCATTTCCCAATAAGAAAATTGAGTCAATGCTTCTCATTATGTCAGAAACGAGCTTATCCTAAATGATCATAACGCATATTACGTTTTTGACTGACCTCAAATCAGCTATCTATCCTTTAATAGTAAACTCTACATCCAATAGAATCCACTAGTCTCCCAACTTGGCTTGCGTCTTAAATAAGACGGCCAAGAGACCTTCTAATGTATAACTATTACTTCAGTGCTACTTTACGAATTTTAATTAATTTGCTATTTTAAAAAAAACACGATAATATTTGGCTAACAAAAAAATTTCAAAATTGACCGACAGGTGGCGAGCACCATTCTACATGAGAGGTTGCAAAGGTACGGTGTTATATAGAGCTTGAAATTAATAATAAAATTTGGTTATATTCAGTAAAATTATTCAAATATTGTTTGATATCTGATTATGCGTTTACTTAAGCTTAAAACACTTAATCAGTGCAATGTTAACCAGATTAAAAAATATTCCTGTTCTTGTAAATTTTAATTGAAGAAATAATGCTCAGTTGCGTATTTAATACAAGATTTTTATCGATAAACAAATATAACATCCATTACTGGTTAAAATTATCGAACTTCCTTATTAATGAGGGAAGGAGAGGCTGTGACGATGGTTGCAAGTGTTAATATATAACTTTTAATAATATTATAATACACTTTTAACTATAAAAAAAACTTTTGTTTCATTGCAATCTCCGGTTAATCCAACCTTTTGAGAGTCCCTCCTTACCCCTTGGTCCTCTAGGGGGTCGGATTAGAGAGGTTCTACTGTAATTTAACGAAATGATTACTAGAATCAAATAGCAATGTCAAATCATAAACGATATTTCCAAAATATCAATGGTATAAAGTGAATTTCAAAAACAGTGCTGATTCCACTTCACGTGATGGAAACAAATGCAATTCTCACCGGTGACGATGTACGTTCAATAAACGTGGTATAACAAGAAGTAGAAACGAAGACAGATAGCATTTCTACATCTCTGAAAAGAAATGGATAAGAGAGACCCAGAGAACAGCTCACTCAATCAAAATGACAGAGTTTCCTCTGTGGAAATATCCGGTACAAAAGGGAGCATTTAACATGAAGCTGGCCTTTATCGTTGCTAAAACATGCTCCATTTCATACATATTCATTATTTAAATGCAACTCAATTATTTTCATACTGCCATAGCTCCGCTCACAAATGATCCATTACCTATATCTGCTAAGAACAGGGAAACCTCACCAACCGGTTCCCGTTGCAATCCATTTTCTATCGCGAAAAGCAAGGAATGCATCTTAAATGGTCCTGATAAGATACATATGTAGAGCACATTCTTGGATATGTAAATAAGTTGATAATTATTCATTAATATAAATATACTTGTGATGCGTCAGCTCTATTTTTAATTGTTTAGAAAACAACACTCGCCAACAGAAAGTACTACTGTAATAAAAACTATTATTAGATATTAAACTTACAATACGAAACAATATATTAAATTCATCGCATTATAAGCAAATTAGATTTTATTACATCTTAATAAAATAAATGCAATCGCGCAGTTACATTGAAATGTCAATATTAATTCTGACATACAGACTAACAGGTAACACCAATGCACCTTATAATGTCCCACCTAATTGATTTTTTCATTTTCCTGGTAAAAGTTTTGTTCTTTTTAGTTGTTCGCATCCCCATTTTCTTTTATTTTTTTAAGATTAATAAATAAAAAAAATAAAAATATTATTCACCTCCACGCTGAAAGGCACTAAGAAGGAAGGGACAAAAAGAAGAAAAATGAAAACAAAACCAAGTCTTTCTTATGTGTATCTTTAATATTTACTATACTATATTTAGAGTTTTACTTTTAAGTCTTTTCCTGTGAATCGAAATTCTTTAAAAATGTTTTCCATTAATTCAGTATTTTTTTTTTTTTAGAGGTAGGGTGGAAATCAGCTGATTACTCCTATGTTGTATTATTCGTGGAAGCCTCGTAACTCGTATTTGCGAATACTCAGAAGTATGCTAGTATATGTTAGTGTGAATAGTTTGATTAATAGCAACCATTAAATCTGACTGACAGTCAAAAAATATCTTATAACTTTTTATTTTTTTGGCCAAAATTTTTATTCCTTTTTAGGGATTCATACCCCCATATACTTTAACCATGGTACATGGCATATTAGGATTATTAAAATAATAATAAAATAATATTAAGTGGTAATTGAAAAAAAAAATTATCAAGCATATTTAATTTATAAAAACATTAATTAAGAGATTTACATCGCACCCCTTGCGTTCAATACGAATGCATTCGATTATGTATTGTGCGGGGTTCTTAAATAAGAAGTGCTAAGAAATATAAATTATTTTTAATTCCATTTATAGTCAAATCTGCATCAGTATACTTAGTTAAAAATTAAATACAATAATAAGATAAAATAAATAGTAAAACAAATAAAAAAAAAAATATAAAAAAAAAATGAGAAAGAATAGAAATATTGAATTATTATTTTTTTACAAATATATTTTCCATAAATTATTTTTTATTGCATTTAATCTTTCATAAAGGAGAATGTACCTACAATTTTGCAGGATATATTAAGCACATATAAATAAAATAATTATTATTTATCATCAGTTTCAGTGAAATGATGGCCGTGCGCATCTACTTTTTTGTATATTACTTGTATAAGCAAAAAAAAAAAAAAAAAAAATAATAATGAAAAAAAAATACAGTTAAAGTAAATAACTATTTATAAATAAATCCAAAAATTAACTAAAATTTAAGTAATTATTTATGGGAAGATTTTCATAATTATGTGAAGGTAACAGTATCTGTTATTAAACCAGCTTATCGAAAGATTGAAATACATCAACTATACTATAAGTGTGATTGAATACCAGTTATTTCCACATGTCGTACCACATATTAATAGATTCTTTAATAACTATTTAATTGAAAATTTCAAGCTCTATATAACACCGTACTTTTGCAACCTCTCTTGAATAGTGCTCACCACCTATCGTTCGATTATCAAACTTCATTGCGCACGTATTTGTCACATTTTTATTACAATTTATTATTAAATCTATAAATTTTATTATTGTAAAACCTTCTTTGAAATATGAAGATAATGTAGTTAAAACTTGGTACAGATTGGTTCGGTATTTTTCGTGGTTAGTGAAACGAAAAATGGCTTGTTCTTTTATACAATAGTATAGATTAAAATTTTCTCCTCATATTGTACCAAACTATTCGAAGAAAAAGAAAATAAACAAGTTTCTGTTTAGATCAGTTACATATATATTCCCTCTGATAAAATTAATATATTTTTCCTGTTTATTCATTTTTTTAATTCTGAAAACTTTGGTTAGCCCATATCTTCTTCTTACGAGTTCGGTCATCTGTGGACCACGCTCAACAATTTATTTCTTGCTCTTCCTCTCTCTCCAATATCTCTTCATTACCTCTGCCTGATGCTTTCTTCTTTCATCTGACCACCGTCTGTTAACTTGTGTCTTAGCCATTTCCGGAAATTTGATCCCGCTGACCACTGTCCGAAATTGGTCTCTGTCCCACATTGAATTCTAATGCACATTTGCCACCCTCATATCTTCCTTTACCATCCTTATCCATGTATTCTTTTTCTGTTTTTGGAGGCTGTGTTGGAAAATTTTCTTCGTCAGTCTTCCTTCTTCCATTCTCATCAAATGCCAACATAACGTCAATCTACATTTTCTCATTACATCACTCATCCTTTCAATGTTTCGATATATTTCCATATTACTTTTTAGTTTAAAACCTTCTTCAGTCTTTCTTGGTCCTAATATTTTTCTTAATATTTTTCTCTCCTTCTTTTCCATACTTTCAATTTCTCCCTTTTTGTTGAGAAACAAGCATTCAGAGGCATATAAGCTTTCAGCCCATATCATTACAATAGATAAGATCTATTTTTAATTAATAGAGAATAAGTTTTATAAACTATTATTATGTAAAGCTTTGGCGGCGTTCAAAGTGTACTAGGTAAGCCATCTTAGATGATGCAAGCAGGCTACTAAAACTTTAGATTGAAGTTCTCCCAAGTTCTGCAATTTGACAAGATCAAACAAACAGGACAAACCTTGATAGCAGGAGAATGTTCCCAGTCCTTGGACCGACTTATGGAATTTCCTCGAAGTTCACGCAATCCTTGAGAGATCAAAGTTGGGCTTAGAATTTAGTCTCTTTAAGAAACAAGTAATTACTGACTAGTTTATAAGTTTATGACTAACTAATAGTTGTTTTTAGTAGAAAATATTCAAGTTAAAGACGGTACAACTAATGTAACTTTAATTTAATGTTAACGCTAAGATCTAAGTTAATTTTTGAAGGAAAGCTGTGTTTGGTAGGTATCCTCAATATAATTTAAATACTATCGATTTAAGGACTGATTTTTTATTGTTAATCGATAATCGATAAACAAATAAATGTAGACTTTAATAATAACCAATTGTAATATTCCAAGCTCCTTAGCTTTAAATCAGTTTTACAAAACTCACATAGTCAGGAGGAAACCTTTTTCTAATAAACTTCTCACAAATTGAAGTGGACCACTCAACAAAAGTTAGGTAACACTCTTTTTTAACCATACTTCTGCTTTTTATAATACTTACTGTGCTTTTTATAATATCTTACTTATCCAGTGATAATGGTATTTGTATAACAAACAAATATAAAACAAAATTTGAAAAACACAATTGTCACTGGGACCTCCCGTTGAGGAGCTATAATGGTTTGAATGGGGAAAGTCGCTTTTGAAAACTTTATTTCAAATAATCATTAATTGACAATTTAATTATTAATTCAAGCAATTTGGTAATTTAATTCTCAAATGTAAATTAGGACAAACAGTCAATTATAAATTGACATATCCATCATCTCTTGTTTTACCGAGTCAGGAAGAAATTCAGTTTTCAATTTTCAAAAAGGCCATTTTCATCGAGGCAAATGTAAGTTGAATATTAAATTAATATAATTTAAATATAGTTGTATTTTAACAAATGTTTTGACAGAAAAGATTCAGAAGTCTTTTAAATATATATTGAATCTATAATAAAATTTGATTAAAAACAAAGGAAGGGTTGCGAGAAAGAACGATCAAAGTCACATTGGTCAAAAACCTTAGAATTTTTATTGTTTTTGTCTACGATAGGCCTTTTACTCATTTAACCTTAATTATAATCAAATTTACATTCTTTCATGTCTGGTTTATATAATATATTGAAATTATTAGTTATTAGGTCTCGATTCACAATGCAATACCAAGTTGGCGAAAATGGACTAACATGCAATATACGATGTAAAAATATCGGAACGTACTAAATAAACTGTAATAAGAACTATGCAGGAGTTAAACTTACCTGAAACAAAAATTATAAAAACATCAATTAAGGATATAAACATTTTGTAAATGTATAAATCGCACATACAAAATGAAAGAGAAAAATATCATATTTATAAAGGGGGTTGGGGTTGCGGGATAAGACAGGTCTGGCGGCCCCCACGGATTTTATTCAATCGACCCCAAAACCTTGAAGAGGGCCAAAAAAGAAGAAAAACGTGTTTTTTGATATTTGAATTTTTTTTTAGAGTAGTAAAATTTTGTTTTGGATGTATAGATGTTCCCCGAATTTTTTCAGATTTTATTTTAAAGTAAAATTGAATGAAACATAGCTTGATATCCAAACAAAAACGTAGAAATCGGGATTTTTCAGTAAAAACTCTGTGATATTTCGGTGCTGACTCAATGAAAAAAAAACGGCCTAAATGGCATTGAAAGATTTACTCTTCCTCTTCTATATGGCACCGATAAACTTGAATTTGGTTGCTTGTAGTTCGCGACAAATCGATTTTAGTAAAACGTAAATTTTAAATTATGCAATTTAGGCCTACAGAAGAAGTCAATGTTGAATTAAATATATGAAAAATAGTTCATATAGGGGTTTTTGAGGTCGCTGATCACGAATTTGATGTCAAAAATATATTTTGACAATTGACAGCTGTCAAATGCAAAATTGTGTTTCTAATTATAAATGTATCAAATTCGAGGTCACTGATCAGCTTTTGATAAAGGATTTAAGAAAACTAATATTTCAATGATTTCAAATTTATTTTAATGTTTCAGGTTTATTTAATAAATTGTACCATTGGTTGTGTGAAAGAGCAGTAATATTACCAACAAATACTATAGCAGAGAATATTAACAACATTATATTGAAAAAGTAAATTGTGACATAGAGAATATCTCTATTGACAGGGTTGTAGCAACTGATAATGCAGTCCATTATCAGCCAGAGTTTCTTCCTAAAACGTCTCTGTCCATCTAAATTACGAACTCATAGATTAGATTTAAGGATTGAGTATCCAATAATGCATTTGAGTCAATAATTGCAATTGCAATTACAGCTTTGAGTGAAAATATATAGAAATATTGTGAGAAAATAATGCTCAACTGCATTATAAGATTATTATTGCTAAAAAATAAAACTTCTGTTATTAGTTAAACCTATCTAAGTTCGTTACTTATAAGAGCGTGCGAAGCCGTGACTTGGGATGCTAGTATATCATATAACAATATAACATCTGCCATTAAGTAACATTGTAATTTTTTGAAAATGATTAAAATAACTCATTTTTGCAACCATTATGTCTACCCGAATATAGCAAAAAGGCGACAATTGGTTTCTTGACTCTCCTATTTTCTTAAATATTCAGTTTGCAGATGTCTCTTTTTTACAGGTTGTAGAGGACCTTTATTCAGCCCAATTTTTAAATGTATGTATATATATACACACACTCATAAATTCAACTGCTCAATTTATTATTAAAAGAGGCAAGGCTTACCGAATCGCTAGCGATCTTCTACCTTTTAGTGGGAATATATATTTAGGTATTTTATTTAACTTATTGTCACCAATACTAAAGACAGCCTGAGGTCTAAATTACGATTTATGCCCCTCAGTTGAAAATTCCGTGAAAGAGTAAATTACACAAAGGTGTTGCCATAACCGATCGGCCTGGTGTTAAATAACAGCTTAGAACAGTTGTTCGCTGAGGACACGTGGACAAGGGTCCCAAATTAGTGGTAATCCCTTTTGAAATATCCCCTTTATCCGTTGGTTTTTTACTATTTTTTTTATTTATTGATTTTTTTTTAAAATATCACTGTATTATTAATATATATCAGACACGCCTTCCAGAAATATAAAATGTTCATTTCTCAATATGGATCATAATCATTCTGTAAATATAAAAATTATAATTTAGTTGAATTTCCAGCTAGGCAGCTAGGCTTTTAATTTTTTTTTTTTAATTTATGTAAATGTAGCTTCACCATATAGAGGCAGTTTATGTATATTAAGCTTTATTAAGTTAACTTGAAAATGTTGTACTGGTATGGTGGTGTGATGACTGCTGCCCATATATATATATATATATATATATATATATATATATATATATATATATATATATATATATATATATATATATATTTCTATTTTCTGCCTTTCTGATTCATCTCTCTGATCGAGGTTATTATTTTCATACAATAGGTACTCATAAGATGGTCTAGAGACCTTCTAGTGTACAATTTTTATTGAAGTGCTACGGATGAGTATTTTTTTGTCAAGTTTTGAAATGTTATTGTAATCGTTATCAACATATTTACTTGAGGTATTTTTTTTTTTTTTCAGATGTAAATTTCAATAAATGGATAAAAAAAAAAAAAAAAAAAAGAATTAACTTGAACTGAAAAAAAAAGAAAAGATTTCTCTTCAATCACACATAATTTTTTTTTTTAATTCTTCTCATTCCATACGACATTCATTACTTGAAAATTTACCTTTATAATTATAACTTAAATTAATGAAAACTCCTATTGATATCTCTAAAAAATCAATGAAAATAGGAAATAGTAATAGTAATAGTAACAAGTGTCAAATAATCATACTCCTCTAGTCTAAGTATATAGAAATTACATGAAAAAATTGGTTATATTTTCTTTTTAAATGCTATGGTTGATATTTTTTTGACTAAATATATAAATATAACATTTATAGGAAATATTATAAATATAATAAACATTAAACATCAATAAATGTATATCAAATATTTTAAATGATTAAAATAATAAATTACTCCTCCTTATTTGTGAAATCATATGTTTTTTATTTTTAAATTTAAAATAATTGTAATATTTGGCCAAACATAAGTCAATTTTTTTTTCATTAAATCTGCTCCCGTAAAATAAGGGTTTGATTTGAATTTGAGATCAACTTGTATCAAGGAAAATATTAGTTCAACCAAACGTTTTAGTTTTGTGTGACTAAAAGAAAATAAATATTATCCATGATTTTTTTTTGTTTCCTATCCTTAGAGTTTTTTGTTTTGTTTTTCAATGAAAACGCCTTTGAAATGTGGTCCATTTATATTCTATGTCAAAATATTTTCTAGAAAATCTTTTAATGAATATGTTTATAAATAAATCAGTATTATTAGAAGTTAAAAAAAAAAAATATATTATTTTGAAAATCAATGTGGACTAAGTTGCATGAATGAATAATAACTCATATTATCCCAAACTATAAACCGTATTAATTTTTTATATTATTTTATAAGTAATTTTAAAGTTATACAAATCGTTTTTATTTGCATCATATGACTAAGTAAGCAACTGCAAGTCGCCTCAAGTTTCTGGTACGCCATGACACTACTGGTTCAAAGTATCCCTTGTATACAAGATATCCATTACATCGAGATATTTGAAGAGATATCTGCTTCTCATGAGGACACCCAAGAGAAGGGAGCATCAACTCCATTATGTCACAAGTGGGTTCAATGACTCGTTGTATCTGGATCCAATCTGAAAAAGATTCCTCAGATTATGGAGACGAGGTAGTTCCTTGGATAACCCGTAGTTCTGGAAGTCGAGGATTACATGGAGGATACTGAAAGATTAGTAGTCTCTTGTCGCTACTAGTGAATTAAATTTAAAATAAAACATATCGTGCTGTATCCGAAGAGTATGTTATTACAGGAGGTTGATCATTTTCTAGAAGTCTGATATTGAGGGCTGACGACCGCACCTTAAAATGGGATATAGTTATGGTGAACTGTTAGGCTTTCAAGGTTTGATGATTTCGTGAGGGCACCAGTAGCTTACTTTTAGTTTCATCTTTAATATTAATTAATAACAGATTTTTATTTTTTAAATAATAATAATGAAATTGAGATAGTCATCATCTTGGGCCTGTCTTAGTGCTGTCGTTAGGAAAAAAAAAATGCGTAACCCTAGCAACCATGATATACAGAATATCCCAGCTTCAAATCTTACTGGTGTTGGATGGAATTAATTCCTCGCCCATATCCCACGAAGCAAGGAATCCCGTGTAGCCGATAAGGCAAGAAAAGGAAATTAGAATATAAAATAAATCATTTAATAATATATTAGAATAATATAATATAATATTAGATAATATATAATAATATATATATATAATATATATATATATATATATAATAATATATAAAATATAATATATAATATAATATATAATATAATATATAATAATATAATATAATATTAGAATAATATATTATTTAATAATATTAGAATATAAAATAAATCATTAAAAATAAATATAGTCATCCTTCCTTCCTCCTTTTTCGATTTCGGCCATCTTTGGACCACGTTCAACAAATCACTCCTTGATACTCCTTCCCTTCTTCTTCTTCTTCTCCTCCCAATACTTCCTCATCATTTCTGAATGGTGCTTCCTCCGTTCCTCCGACCACTTGCGATTCTCACCTCTCTCCCTCCTTTCCTCTGGGAGTGACTGAATTTCAATAATTGCTTTTCTAAATAATTTTCTATTCGAAATTAATTGTTGGGTGATGTTGAGTGAAGACAGATCCCTTCTTATCTCCTGTATCCATTTGTTGAACGTTTTCTCTCTTCGGTTGCTGTGTTCAAAAATTTTCTTTGTCAATCTTTTCTCATCCATTCTTGTTAGGTGTCCATAGAAGGTCAGTCTTCTTTTTTCTCATTGCGACACTCAATTTCTCTATCATTTCATTGATTTCTACATTGCTCTTCAGCCTGTATCCTTCTTCAGTTTTTCTTGGTCCCAAAATCTTCCTCAAAATTTTTCTTTCTTTCTTCTCCATGTTTTCCATTTCCCCTTTTCTGTTAAGAAAACAGGCACTCAGAGGCATACAGGCATTCAGGTCTAATAACTGTTTTGTAATGTCTCAATTTAGCTTGAATAGAAATGCTTTTTTTGTTGTATATGTGTCTTTGCTTTTCTGAAATGCAAACTCCATTTTTTTTTTTGCCCTATATATTTATGACTATAAATATAGTCATCATTATTATTGCTTGAGTTCATTACTAAACGAAATTTAGGAAATTCGTAATGTCCGATTTGATCAAGTACCCCTGAACAATATTTTATTCTTCTCTTTTCCCCAATCCAATCAGGAGCAGGTACCGATGGGTACTGATCTTCCTCATGCTTTAAATGTCTTATTTATTATTTATTTTTTTGCGCATTTGCTTCTTGTCTTCATTCGAAGATAAGAGTATATGAATAAATAGAGTTTAAAAAATAAAATAATAAGGGCCTGGTTAAAGAATAAAGGGACGTAAACACATAAATTGAAACTTTTAGCTATGAAAATGATAAAAAACGTTGGGTGGAATTATTTTCTCGTCAGTATATTTAAGATTTAAAAACATTTTATTACAAACTATATAACGAAATTTTACCCATTTTTCATTAGCAAAAAATCAAGCTAAGTTAAGTAATTATAACAATTTTTATATTTATTTGAACGTTTAATGTGCAATTCGTCAGCTTATATTTTGGAACACAAAATGGAGATTAATTCTGATCATGCTATCTCTAATACTGTTTAATTATTAATTATTATTAATCAATAATTGTTTTTAAAATCAATTTTTTTTATTAATTTTTATTTTTTTGATTAATACATCGATCAGACTAACAGTGCTAACCGTCTGGCTCATCAATGTCCTATTGGGTTACTAATTATAATTTATTTTTTTAGGTACTAGAAATAAAGTTTAAGTATGTTTCATACACAGCTTTGTATATTAGGTTCCATTCATTCAACACTATTTTTTAAAAAACAAATATGTCGCATTATGAAATAAATAATCATTATTTAATTACTAATTAATTAACTTGCTTCAGTATTAATATTCAGTCATACGTTGACAATGTGGCCGTGTGTTTTGTAGAAACTAGTAACTGGGATGGGATCAAAAACTATTGTCATCTTACGGCTAAAGTTCTTCTTTACATTGAAGACATAATGTTGACGCTTTAATTTGTAAAAGTAAAACCTAAATTTAATATGAACCAAAACTCAAAAAGATTCAGGTTTGAAAATTGTTTGAATGAAAAAGTGTATTTTATGTTTTGCCTCAAAAAATCGTCAGATCCTGGCAGATCTGTTAAAACAGTGTCCTTATAGCAGGTTGTTATGGTTCGAAATTCTAAAAATTCTAATATAAATTCCACAAAAAAAAACATTTCATGATTTTGTAGGCACTCATGTTGTATAGAAATCTAAAATACCATACTTTCAAGATTGACAGAAAGTAAACTCCACTTAGCCTAGTGGAGGGGTTTTAACTTCAAGAAATGAGATTGACACGGAATGGAAAAGGTCAATGTGAAATTTTTAAAAGTAATTTCTTTTTAAGAAGAGTATCACAATAGAAGTGGTGGACCCATAAGTGCTGACTCAGAAGTGCCTGACGAGTGGAAGCTACGATTCGAGCCAAGTGGTCCAGTCAAGTGGGATCAACGCCCCCACTTGAGCTTCGATCTCTGGGAACTCTGGCGGGCTCTGGTTTAGAAAATAAGAAGGTTATTTAATGTAAGGATATTGTACATCTGGGCCTGTAAGGACCGACCTGTACCAGGACCTTCTGGGCACAGAGGGCGGTAAGGTTCTGACTTAAGATCAAAAATAACCACCTTCGCATCTGGTACGATGTGTATTGGATCTTGAAACAGCGTTTCAAGGAAATCGCATGTTTAAAATTGACAACGTGTTTTAATTCATTAAAATACAAGGCACAGAACCACTTTGTATTTATTCCTTCAGGCCATTATGGACTGCCATAAAATTGAACGTGAAGCATTTTTTTGCGTCTTTATTCCTGTCACAAACCATGTTCTACAGACTTCTGATCATATTGCCAGACATTGTCTGCCGGACTACGAACCAACCCTGACAGAGCACATCAATTTCTTGCCTCGAGTGGGATATCACGATTTAGGCTGTCGAAGGTGGGCAAAGGCTTAAGAACCCCATCAAAACCCAAATTTAAGTCAGATCTATTATAATCTTCTGATTTACTCTCAGTCTAAACCTTTACGATTCTATCAATATTCAATTATTTTTTAATTCCTATTTCTCTCACCTTATTTCTACCTTTACTTATTTTATTTCTTTTTTTTTTTTATTTACAATTTTTACATATCTATGAAACTTATGTTGCTTTTTTCAATCTTGCTCAGTTTAAATTTTTTAAGCCCAACTTTCGAACTAATATATGGTTCGATAAGAACCAATCTTATATGGTTTATTTATTGGATTATATTTATTATATCGTACCCAGAATAGAAAAGAGCAGATTAGCTAACTAATGTAGTTAGGCACTGGGCTATTAGTTCTCTGACCCGAGTTCAAGTCCAGCTGAAGTCAGATCGGGGCTGGGGAGCTCT
The DNA here is from genome assembly GCA_003667255.2 of Euschistus heros. Classification (NCBI taxonomy): domain Eukaryota; kingdom Metazoa; phylum Arthropoda; class Insecta; order Hemiptera; family Pentatomidae; genus Euschistus; species Euschistus heros. The sequence goes on from RCWM02000011.1 coordinate 1,238,998, forward strand.
CTTGCGGCATATCCAGCCTCTAAAAAATGGGCACTGATGATTTTATTTAAGAATGGAATGTGTCATTAAATATTTACATTGGATTCTTGCTATAAGTAAATCATTTTCAAATTCGTTGTATAATTTTGTCATTTTTTTTTTAATTAGTTAATTTTATCACTTAGCAGTATGTCAACAATACTAACATTGTATATAGTCTACTATTGCTTTAATGCATAATGTATTTCGTTTCAACGGTACTGAGCTAAAAAGCTAATTCTTCATAGATAGATAGGCACAAAGAAGCGCAAGTAGTTTGACTACTTCCCTGACTATTTACGTCATATTTAGAAAAAAACACCAACAAGTTGGTGAAAAAATATTTAAACCTGCTGGAACTTTCATTTTAATTTTATAAGTTAGCTCTACTTATTTATTCAAATATCTCTTGCGAAGTTATTTTCAGTAAATAAAAGAAGGAAGAAATGATATAGTTTTATGAAGAACCCTAACTAAGCTATTACTTTTCATCTCGGAAGCCACTATGAACACTCATAAATAAATAGTTTTGCGAGTTTTGGTATCTTCATCACTGCTTATTATTTAAACTTATTTATATATATTCTTATGTTAAAGTTACCTATAAATGGGATTAAAAAAAAAAAAATCATTTAGTTCATTTATTGATTTAGATCTGCATTACGTAATACGTTAAAAAATATTGAACATCAGAAGGATTCAAGGCCATCTCCTTTTTAATGGAATATTTTCGGGCATCAAATGGGAATTCGAGTAGTTGTAGAGTTTATTATCAAAGCTTAGATATCTGGTTATAGTCGTATCAGCAACATTTTGTATTTGGGACTCTTAGGATTTGGGTTGAATTAGGTGGTTTAGTGAAGCCCGGGTTTTCACCAAGTTATCTGAATACAGTACAGTCACGCAAAACCTGTACCCAATAACCCTGATGTCCGATATTCTCTGAGACGTTGCTAAACAAATGAATTACTTATTACTTTAAACGGAACGTATTTTTGCTTACAAGTTATTAACCCTGAGCAGATATCATTGATGCCCTTTTGGAAGAAACACTAGGCTACTGAAGATTGTTGTGATGTCGTCACGATGATAAAAGAAAATACATGATAACCACGAGGAAGAACTAAAAATGAGCCACATTTATAGTTTAAAAGCAGTTGGCGCTAGGGTTGGGCGATAGTCGATAGTTAGTACTATTTAACTGATACTATCCGTTGAAAACTATCGATTGCTATCGATATAGTTTTTCGATAGTTGCTTCCTTTTTTTTTCCAAAACTATTCATTAAAGAATTTCGACTAATTTAATTAAATTCAGTTATCTAATTACTATTTAAAATTTGCAGGGTTATAAATTATAAGATTATATCATAAAGGTGAGAGAAAAAACAAATTTATTTGAATTTTAAAAAAGTATTTACAATTTACATGGTTACAATAATAATGAATAAATCAAATCTTCAGAAAAGAAAAATAACGAAATAGTTAATTTCAAGAGTCAAGTGTGCTCTTTGAGCCACATATTCCCCGAAAGAAAAACTAGAATTTCTGCTTTCCTTTGGCTTAACCTTTGAGAGAACCCTTGAGCTCTATGAATTCCGAATTCAATTTCAAAAGAACTTTACACTGGACAGAGACAGATCAGAGCATAATTCCGAGAGTTACTTAACTTGAGAGTAAAAAAGATAGTGACCATCGATAGGCATGACCTATCGATATATCGGTAGTAACTATCGACTATCGCCCAACCATTCGTTGATTTGAGCACCAACTTCACCGATCGATATACTCTTCCTCCGCCGACTTCGAGATGAAGCTGCAAGGAACTGAGCTCAGTGTGAGAAGCAAACAAACACTATGAAAGTTTCACGAAAAAAAAATCACATATTTTTTCCATCAAGTTAAATTTGTGTGCAAGTATTTCAATCTTATGGTGTTCTAAATGAGGTATGTATAAATGAAAAAATAAAATTAGAAATAAATAAAAGAAACAGTGTTCTATTATATTATGACCTGGTAAATATTTTTCGATCTTATCCCGATTAGCCGGCATTTCACTAATTCTGCACCCTTCCAGTGCACATTACCCCGAATTTGTACTGTATTATGGTTTAAATTATTTTATCTGAACACTTTTTAAAATTAAAGAAGATTTTTGTTTTCTATCATTGAATTCTTTCTCTTCATCTTCCCCTTAGATCCTCCTGTTTGACTTACACTCTGAGCTCATTTAACAGTACAATACCCTGGAGAATGTAATACGATGACATTCCGTTCTATCGAGGAACTAACACACGGCCCGGAGGAAAGTCAACAAGAGCAGACACGTAGCCATGGGAACCATCGCCTAGAGTAGAGCTCCTGACAGACCCGGTGGCTGTATAGGAGTCGTTCACCAATGACTCAGTGAGTCGGCCTCTCTGAGGGATTAGCCCGACTGATGGGTCACGAATATCGATACTAATCCCTCGCCTATCTCTATCTCTATATAATCATGTTCCATTGCTACTTCATCTTCTGTCTACCTCGCCCATTTCGTAGTCATTGTTCGATACCCTTAAACAAATCGATTGTCATTGATAGTCAGAGGAATTCGAACCTTATTGTTCTTGAGGGAGGTACAGGTAAGGAAGCATCTTGTCGTATTAGTAAACTTTTTTTTTTAATGTTTATTGATATTTACAGCTGTATACATTATATAAAACAAATAAATTTGAGGAAAACGATTACAAAATGTCAATAACATGTAAAGAATTCCTCAGTTGTAGCACTTCAATAGTTCTACCTTAGAAGATCTCTTGCCCATCTTCTTTTCAGACACCTCGGAGGCTTATCGGGAATTGATAGTGAAGCAAGCTGGGAGACTAGTGGGTTCGTGAGAGTATGGAGGTTACTATGTAAGGAAGGGTACCTTATTTGGGCCAAATCAGCAACATATGGAACATTAAGACCTTTATGGATAAAAACCATGAATATGTTTTTTTATAGTTGAGCCCTAAAGCTCAACACCATATGTCCAAAAGGGTCAAATTAATGTCATGTAAATAAATCTTTCGTAATATCGGGAGCTTTGAACGCTTGTCTAGTAAATGTTGGAGTAGTCGGAAATCACTAGCAGTTTTTTTTTGTATTTTAACTCTGGTAGGTATGAGAAAACTAAAATTAAATATTTATGATTCATTCGATATAATAAAGTTGTTCATAAAATAAATCCAGATTTCTGTTTAAATGACCAGATATTTCCTATAGTCCCATTTATAATTTGTCTCCAGCAAAACGGAAAAGACCAATCTGTCACAGGAAAAACCTAAACGACAACTCTAGGCCCTGATATTCTGAAGTCATTTTTATTTTGCTTTCTTAAATGATTTCCTATCAGATTATAAGTTTGTATCATTATTTTTACACTAGGAAATACATCGATTTTCCTCCTATCCGTACTCATAGGCTGTGCCTAGATTATTATAATACATCTATTTTTTTCATTACATCCCTCATAGTTATGGAGAAATCGAAGAACCGATGCAAAATCAGCTGTTCCGAAATAATAGATTTAGAAATTCGGCTAAATTATAATTAAAAGTAACAAAGTGATAAGAATTGTAGTCAACTAAGAAATTAGTAGAACTAGAAAATATTCCAGTTAATTTTCTTGCTTACTTGCCCATCTTATGATGAAGACGTTATCATTATTATTTGCAATACAAACCAGCTTTCCAAACTCAAAAACATTTTGTTGTCACAATATGTAGTATGTTACAGTAGTGAAGTGATAATCCTGAAAAACGTATTAATTTTAAAAGCATGCAGCAAATTTGCAGAATTTATTCATTTATAACAAAAACTATCAGAAGAGTTTATTATTTGTCTCAATATAATCATATCATGCGTAAATATAATTAAAAAATATACATAATTTCAGTAATTCAACACTGATATATCTTGAGATCAATTTGATAAGTTAAAAAATATGAGATGATCAGCCAAGAATCATGCTCAACAGGTTTTCTCACTACCCAATGAAGATTTAAACCCCTGCTTTATACAGCGTTTGTACCCTAACCATAAAAAATAGGAATATATCAAAAGATATAGTATCATTTAGGATTAATTAATTAATGCGTATCTCATGAGATACCAGTAATAATAGGTTCTATCATTACTATTTTTATCACTATAGCACTGTATCAATAACTTTGATTTACTTATTGTACATAAATATTAAAAAAAATAAATAAAGAGTTGAATTTTAATCTGCGTATTTTACAACAAGAAGAGGTTCTGTTAATTAACCTTCCACCAGCCGCACCAATTTCTGCAACACGAAATACAAAATACAACACCCTGTTTTTCATCCGATTTTGTCCAAATTTTACTTTAAATCTATTGAATAAATTATTTTATCCATTCTTCATTTAAAACAGAATATATGTACAGTATATTACCTGAAATAATAACATTTTGAACGTAAATGAAAATAAGTTTACTAATGAAAATAATAAAAACCAAATTTATAAGCAGATAAACTTTATTCACAATAATTTTACTATTATTTACTATAATATTTTTTTTTTATGAACAATAATAGCAAACAATATTTTTTAGGAATGACTTTTACATATAAAATATTACATATAAGAAATCCTCCTCCAAAGTCATCTTCATCAATACCCTCATTATCAGTTTGTGCATCATGATATAAAGCATTTTCTATTTCCTTTTCTCTCAAATCCGAATTTCTCCCCTTTAAACTTTATTATTTTTTCTTTTTCGTCTGGCTCCAGATAAACTCTAGGAATATCTTCCAATCTTATAAGTTTCCGTGTAATGAAATAATTCCGAATAATTATACTTCGCTCAATAAAATAAACAGAAGTAAAAGTACGAAAGAATCCTACTTACATTATGTCAAATACAGCTTATTGGCGAGAAAGGAAAGAAAAAAAATCAAAACGAGAGTGGTCGCTTTTTGTGCAACACTGAGAAATAAATATTTTCCTTGAAACTATACCTCCTATCACAGTAAAAAATTACAGGTGGAAAAAGAGTATTATTTCGAGGAAGAGCTAAAGCCAATTTTCACGGAAGCTCACCGGAAGCGAGAAAGAGAGAGAGAGATAAAACAAGTCTGGTGTTGTACAAAATACAACGGCGCGACCGGTGGAAGGTTATGGCTGCAAACAGTTATGATTGCTGTAATAAAATCAATTAAAATATATTTATCATTTATTATAAAGCTCTTAAACAATACCAACCAACCAACCATTTATTATAAAGCAATGTCGTTCGTCCATATTTTTAAAAAATACATAAAACTCTAAATTGAAGATTTAACTAAACAGATTATAAAATGTCCTCGGTAAAGATAACGTAAATAAATAAAGTAAATAACGCCTTGAGCAACAGATAGTAAGCAGTGCCTATTGTAATTATTTATAAGAAATTATGGATTATAAAATTTAATTGTTTAATTAATTTTGTTTATCAAAATGAATAAACAAAATTCATTGGAATGAATATACCTCCTGAAAACTCTTATCATTGTTCGTTATGGTTGTTGAGAATCTAGTATGTTCAAGACGGAGTTCAAAATATAAAAAAAATTATAACTCAATAAGAATATTTTGTTATAATTATATTCTTCTCAATGCTCCTTAAATATGACAAATAATTTTTTCCATAAAGATTTGGCTCAAAGCAGGTAACAATCCTGCTCTCACATTGTAAACTCATACTTTCATACCCACTCGAATCCACTAGTCTCTTTCTTCACACTCACTACCCAATAAACCTCCAAGGCTTCTCAAAAGAAGATGGCTGAAATGGAAAGAGACTTCAAACTATAGAACTTTTATTGAAGTGCTACTGGTGAGTAGCTCTTTACAAGTCATTGGCATGTCTTTGTGATCATTACAACCAGGCAGGTTGCATATCACTGATATTTGGCCAAAAGGGCTTAAGTCTTGGAATGTGAAGTTTACAAGACGATTTCCGAAAGGTTTAAAACTTAAACTTTGTATTTTTCTAAAAATTATGACTTAAGTTGTGTACCGTTGTAAATGAAGGAAGGAGATTTCATCGCCACCTATTAGCTTGTCCCATGTACTATCACTTAAGGTGGTCTCTTGGAGGCAAGAAAGAGGATTTTTACATGTTTTAGAGTTTAATAACCCGCTCCCAATGTGAAAGTATATGGACTTAATTTAATCAGGGATTAATTTAAATATATTTTTCATATGCGATTACTCGGAACTAAAGTTACTGGGCTGGAACCCTTTCTGGTCTAACACTCTTCAAATATCCATAAATATATATATATATATATATATATATATATATATATATATATATATATATATATATATTATTTTTAAAAAAAATGATATCCATATTAATGTTCGAATAAAGCTATTGAAGAGCACTATGAACCCAGAATTACAATTCCAGGACTCTCCACCGACGTAGAATCCCACAATGGTACACACACTTGCACTTTCGCCGCTGACCAAGACCCATCTAGAACGCGAGGACAATCCAGAACACCCGAGACGACCAGGTCAGCGAACTGACCACTAAATCTCCGTGGGATTGAAATTAATAAATCCACTCGGAGATTTCTCAAGGCTGTCTCAGCAACTGGATACGTAGTTTTTTTCCAGCGCTGTCGACGAGCTCTGATCCAAAAAAGAGGAATCCAGAAAACATGAAGGACGAGGCTAATTTATCTTTTTGTATTAATTTCCTCCTTTGTCGAGGGAACCAAAATTGGTTTCGCCCACCCCCTCGTTCGGTGTCACGTTTTCGTCCAATCATTACCGGCCTTCCTTTAATATTCCATAAATTTTCTTTAGTTATGAAACCAGACACCATTATTTCATTTGTGAGCAACGGTGAAATTTATGATTATTATTTTTTGGGGTCTGTTGTTTTTCATTTATTTATTCCCGACGACCCTCTATACATTTCCAATCACGAAGCCAACTCGTTAAGACTTAAATAGAACAATTTTTCATTTTCCCGAAGGTTGATACATTTCGCTTTTTTCATGTTCTAAAATTCATTCAAATTATAAGGATATAAAATTGGCCTTAAAACATTTAATTTTATTTATTTATTTTTTTTTTTTTAGCAACTTTTTTTATTAGTAAAATATAAGCACCCAACGAGATACGCTCCTAGTAGGCTAAGTCACTGTTACAAGGGGCATGTCTGGAAGCCGATGTAATAAAATATGTAAATATATTATTTGATGTTTATCTAATTAAATAGTTATACTTAAATGTTATAAATATGTATACACTATGCAAATATTTATAACTGTATGAAAGTTATATGTTATATCATAAAAGTGGTCTAGATATATAGTTCTAGACGATGGGAAATATGGTGGAATCAGGTTTAAAATGATTCAATAATTACTAACAAGTAGAAGATTGCTAAAGTGCAATAAAATAAATTTAACTTTTTAAAATAGTAGTTTTTATTATTATAAACAAATATTTGTACACTACATATGGACACGTTCCTTGTGCGCTTTCGCTTGTTGTTGAAACCGAAATGTAATTAAATCATTTAAAACAAAGTCAACAAACCATTTTATGAATTTTGTTTAATTAGTGTATTCTCTTTCCTTATAGAGAAATTCCGCGAGACATTCTGAAATAGAGATTTCTCCGTGAAAAGTTATGGCTAGGGTCTCGCGGAGTCATACCAGGAAAAACAAGGAGCTTCTTGGAGGAACTTGGTGTGGAGGCGAGGAATATTGCTACAATGGCCGAACATAGAATATTGGACTCCCTCGGCATTATCCACCACCACATACATGTTACATAGGACGGACTAAAAAAAATAAGGGAAAAATATTACAGATATGTAAATATAATGAGGGGAATAAAATGGAAAGGTAAAAAATAAAATGAAATAAATTGGAAAACAAGGGGAAAAAAGTAAGAAAGAAAAAAAAATATTAGTTTGTCTAGTATGTTATATTGTATATTATATCTTGGACTTATAACCAAATTATAAATATCATGATTTATTGTTATATTATAGTATTGATATTTAAGATTTATTTAAAAAAACATCCATCTCTCTTGAGAAATTTTAAGCATTGTCAATAATACAAAAATGTCATTAGAATTTCCAACGGAATTTTCAAATAATCTGCTGTTTTATTTTTATTTTTGGAATAATTTTTAATTTTCTAAACCTCAGAAACTCCATTACTAGGTTTTAAAATTTTATTTTCATTTAACGCTGATACAGATCAGAAAAATATTTAATAAAAAAGTAAACTGATAGGAGTCTATTTTTTTTTTCAATGTATTCAATTTACTGGCCGGCGTTTTCGGCTTCTTCAAAATTTACTAGCCTAGCTTTCAATTAATTTTAAGAAATATTTCTCTGAAAAAAACTAAGCCTATTTGGTCATACGGAGACGAGCTGTGTTCCACTAAACCATCCAATTCTTCTCGAATCTAATCCATAAAATCCAAAATCCTTAAAAAAATCCTCAATGCTTCTTACTTTGTCACTAACAAACTTATCCATAAAGATCACAATATACCATATATTGCAGATTTAGCCCATTCCAGATACATACCCTTTCAGAGTAAGCACTATAACCACTAAAATCCACTAGTATCTCAACTTTCCCTCCATTCTATTCGAATATTCCTCTGAGGTGCCCGAAAAAAAAATGACTTTGAGACCTTCTAATATAGAACTTTTTTGAAGTGCTACCAACAGGCAGTTGTTTTACTAGCAATTGCATTATGAGCATTATGTTTACGTTTACGAGATGTATTTTAATTTTGTTCTTTCCAGGTTTAAATTTTAATGAACAAATGGAAAAAAAAAATCATCCCTTTGCTGAAATCTGTTTCTATTTCCATTTTAAGCAATCTAGTAAGATAAAATAAAAATAAAATTTAATGTTAATAAGCGCTATAATGGATGAAATTGAGGACATATATATATATATATATATATATATATATATATATATATATATATATATATATATATATATATATGTGTGTGTGTGTCGTCTGCTTGGAGGTAAAAGTCATTTAGTAACAAAATCAATTTTTTTGAGATGAGCGAAAAAACGGGAATATGTTCATTAAAAATTTCTCTGATACTTTTATAGTGAATTTCCTCATTCTCTAATGTGAATATATAGCAGATATATTTACTTGGTGACTTTTTATACTTATGGGAAATGATTTTTGGTCCAATTTGGAAAAAAAAATTGCACTTAGTGACTTTTACCTCCTAACAGAAGATATATTATATATCTTAATTGAAAATATTCATATATTATTAAATTTTGTAGTCAAGGGAGAACGTACTGCGAGTGTTCGTGGCATTATGAAAAGATGACCTCATAACTCACAACACCTGATCCCAATCTTAGAGATTGTTTCACAAAGTTGCTTCGTTCTCATAAATAATAATTCAACTATCGGTGTTTATTATGCATGAGATTGTGAGGATAACTCCTGAACCTCTAAAGGGAAAAATTCATATTTGGTTCGGTGTTGTACTCAAATGAAATAGTTATTATAATAAAAAAATTGCTAAAACAAATTGTTAAAATTATTAATTGAAAAAATGTTTCTATACCTTTTGCTGGTACTTTTTAGCTAAGAAATTAATTTTTTTAAAGTAAACTGGTGCGAGCTAGTTTAAATTTTTGATACCATGTAAAAAATATTCCGATTAATTTCAAAAGACAAAATAATAAACTGATCTGAAAGTATCTCGATCTGAAGGGCGGGATATGAGATAATTTGTTGTGGTTTTTTTTTTTTTTTTTTTTTTTTTTGGAAGGACAAGCTATTTGAGGAATGACAGATAATAAGTTTTCTTAAATTCAGTATCTCAAATCGGCAGCGTAAGGTGTTCTACAAGAAGTTGAAGGTGACAGATGAACATTTCAACCAAGCTTCTTTGTATCGTTCAATTCAGAACCCACACGTCTGAACGCCGGCATTTTTTCTTCCTCCATTTTCTTTTTTATCAGAATTACTCACTACGAGGGACAACTTTTACATTGATTTTATCTGAAACGGATCAATTCTAATCTCTTTATCTGAATAATCATTTTAAATAATCCGTTTTTTCTTAAAACCATTAATTTATTTACTTTTTATACATGTTGAATTCGCTTTTTCTACCCTCGAAATTAATGATCTAATCTAGTTTACGAACTTTATAAGATATTACTGGAATATCTTACGATGCAAATGAACCAGATTTTACAAGATTAAAAAAAAAAATAAAGAAGAAATCAGTTTATGTATATTTTTAGAATTACAGGATAATTAAATAAATGCCACTAAAAATGGAAAAAAGAAAGGTAAAACCGGATGAAACCGGTATTATAAAGCTGAAAACATGCAACCCATTAACGTCATATCACAAATCTACATCAGAGTTCTAATTACGAAACCGCAGGATTCTAAGAATAATTTTAAAATTATTCTAAAAGGGCAACCGAACAGATCGAAATATTCCCTTAAAACTGCAATTCTCGTCAATTAGTATTTCATTATACACAAATGCTAAAGAACGAACTAAGATCATATATCACCAAGTAATTATAGGAAACATATGAATTGTTTTACGCATGCAGTGGCTAAATTCTTGCGCATTCATAACTATTAGGTTGTCCGGAAATTAAAGCAGAATTTCATTCTATCATTAACCCTTCAAGGACTGGCTTTTCCAAATAATCACACCAAAAATATCCTAACTCAAAAGGACACCCTGGTCTTCCACCCTTATTTTATTTCTTTATACATCTGCAGCCCTTTTCCAAGAGGTGCTGGTGTTGATTTGCGACCGAAGCTGTGGTGATTGAAGCACTTCTCTCATCAGAAAAAAAAGTTTGAAATTTGTCAAATTTAGAAAACCTATATTCACCAACGTTAAGTGTTAAAATGTTATAACATTTTTTTTTCAACTGATAAGATTTTAGGGTTAGACTTCATATAGTCATATCATGCTCTAGTATGAGTTTCATGAAAAAATAATATTCCTGAAGGTCTTAAAATGGCCGTTTCTATGACTGTCACTCCCCACGACAAAATGTTTAATAGTTGATCTAACAAAAATAGGTAAATAAATATGCATTTATGTATAATATTTTTTTAACTTTTATATAAGTCGTAAACTTGACAAATTAAAACTTTTCCTGTCTTAAAATTATGATGTTCTCCCTAAATATTGCTCATTATTAGCAAAGTCTACAAGTAGTTATAATCGTCCAAATTTCTCAAATTTCATTCCATTCTCTTACCTATCTACTTACCCTTTTAGGTAGCAATGTTACTGATGACAGGTAGCACTAGTAATGTCATTTTACTGATGCTCCAGGTAACTGCCACTGTTAGATGTTAGAAAAAAAATCAATTATAAATTAAATAATTTTTTATTGAAACACCAAGAAAATCTCATTGATACCATCAGAAGAAGGCGACTGGCTTTTTACGGACATCTGTCCAGAATAGACGCAAAGAGGCTATCCCATAGGATCTTCAAGGCTGCTAGCAAGGGCAAGGCTACTGGATTCTTGTGGATGAAGCAAGTGGAGAAGGATCTTTCGGAACTCCGTATAAATCAAAATGGCTTAGCCAACCGTAGTAACTATCATACAACTCTTAAAACTAAATCCTTCATAGCATTCCTTACAGAAGTTACCAGGACGAAGACGAAACCAGGAAATGGTCTGAGGAACGTAAGGTTAAATTTAGCCGGAAAATGAAGGAATGCTGGGCCATCAGAAAAGCTCGAGGTACCAAGAAGAAAGCAAACGGTGAGTCTGATTTTTTTTCAAACAATTTTTCTGAATTTCAGTATGCCCATTAAAAAAGAATGCCCTTATAAAAAATCTTATATTGATAGAAAATATTTTTGCTCGTCCTTGGAGAGTTAATTAACCTCTATAGATAATAATCTATTTAAGTTTGAACGATTATTTATTTTTTGTAATTCTTCAATAATTACAAATCTCTCCCAAATAAAAATGTTCACATCTGTAGCATGTCACTGTAATGTTATAATCCGGGTTGCTCTACTATTTCGAAGTTTAAACTCGGTCGAAACGAAGAATGACAGCTTCGTTTAAAGGTGGTTAAGATATTTCGAGAGGATATATATTCAGCCTTTAAAACATGGAAGGTCGTGGAAGGACTACGTTTCTTGATGAAGATTTTCTATGAGCTTTTCATGGAGAAAATGCAACAACAAATGGTGGATAACTCGCAAAGTATATACGGCGCCACAGTGGGACAAAACCGTTGGCATTATAATAGAATTTTATTTTTAAAAAAGTTAGAGTATTGATCATATTCTTTGTATTTTTGTGTGTAGAATTTAATGATGAAGTATTTTTTTTGATATTAATAGTGATAATAAAGCAAAAATGACTTAAAACATTATAAATTACATTTCAAGCAGAAATTACAACTAAACACTTTTTTTTTTTTTTTCCTTTACCTTTCTTTATTTTAAATTATTCTAAAAAAAATTATGTATTAGTATATAAATAGTTTGTATTAATATTTATATAAATTTACGTTATGTCGAGAAATATATGCTTGAGAACGCGAAGTAATATATTCACCCGTTGCGCCTATTACCATTACTGCAATGTAGAAAAACTGAAAAACTGAAAAAAAAAAAAAAAAAAAAAAAAAAAAAAAAAAAAAAAAAAAAAAAAAAAAAAAAAAAAAAAAACTAAGACTAAGACTAAATATTTTGAAATTAATAAAAACGAAATAATTCTAAACTAAAAGTTTCAAACATTGTTTTGTTTTCAATAACTGGAAAGGTACAAAAAAAAAATCAAGTCTGATAGTTTAATTAGGTCGAATTACAATATTAGAAGTATATAAACAAAGTCTAATAACGGCGAATTCAGCCGTATTCGGATAATAATGGAACGCATTTCTCCCATTAAATACCCAAGGTAAAATCCTGTGAAGTCGATTTTTTGGAAAAATTTGGAAGTTTTCTTCAACACGTAATAATGTACTCGAAATAACCTCAAAGTTACTCCAAATATCATTGCTTTATAAGATCCTAAATTATTCTAATAATAAAACCATCACTACTGATTTTTTCTTAGTTATAATAGACTTATATGAACTAGAAAGTAATTGTTTATTTCAGATTATGAGATATAATTACCAGTAAAAATTCAAAACATACAGGAGCAATCAAAATCGCTAGATACGATTTCGTGCATTTTATGTAATTTTTCATTACATTTTTATCTCAAATACAGCATTTTCGCTACGTATTTATGGAACGTTCCTACATTTTCTCATTTCTAGGAGGTTAGAAGATGGTGTAAAATGTCGTGGAATTTAGGCCATTGTGCGGTGTATCAAGGTCCAAAATTTGGATTTTAGCACACTAGCACAACACCAAAAAATATATGTAAATTAAAACAACCCGACCGTTTGCACACTAAAAGGTACATTTTATTGTACTACTAAATTACAATTACGTAGAAGGAGATTTGGTTATTTAACTTTTTTACTACAACTCCTAATTTATTTAGCTTGCTACTACATGTTTCGGGACCCATCTTCAGGTTTCTCCTTTCTTTAGGTTTATGCACATTTTTTATCATTATAATCATCATCATCTTCTTATGGCGCTTATGGTCCTTGTAGAACCCTGGCCTCCTCAACAATTCTCTGCTATTCAAACCTTTCTTCGGCAACGCTTCTCCATCCTCTTACACCCAGAGTCCGAAGATCGTCTTCTACATCTTCAAGCCAAGTTATATAATACAGGTCTATGTTAACTCATTCTACTGAACAGTGCATCAGTATTCTCAAAGTCTGCTACTGCTTATTAGTCTAAGAGTCAATATAAACCTATATAAGAGATAGAAAATGTGCATAAACCACATCAAATAAGAAACATGGAACCAAAGTCCCGAAATATGCAGTGAAGCAAGCTAAACAAATTAATTACGAGTTGTGCCAAAAAAATTATATTGTACTATTTTGGATTCCTCAAAAATATATTGCTCCCAATGGGACCCCACAGGAGGGTGTGGTTACCCGAAGAGTCTAGCGAGGTTTTGCTGCATTAGATTGATGTAGTATGCTGTGCGATATGTAGAAACCTGTTTGTAATAGAAAGAATCACTTATCTCTTTCTATTTTTAGATGACCTCAATAAAATACATTTTTATGTTGTTGTGTTGTGGATAAGAAATAGTTATTAAAGAAATAAGCGTAATTTTAATGTGAAAAAATAAAATAGACAACACTAAAAACGAAGAATTTAACACCTCCATCACGTAAATTGAGTGCTAATCATCCTCCATGCAGAGATTAGAAAGAAACTAGATTCCAAGAGTTTTTTTTTATTTCATTAACTCATAACAAGTGAAATAAAAAAAATCTCCAGATTGTGGCACATACCTGAAGAACCATAAACGCCATCCCTAATCAAAGGCGAGTTCGAAGTCAGCCCTTGTCATGTCTCCCTAATTACTGTGCAGTTGATTTTGGCGACTCCACCGGGCACTTTTACAATTAAAGATAATTATGGCGAGCCGCAGCTCTGTTAAGCTCGGCTTTGGTTTAATCCGTAGAGAATCGGAGGCCCACTTTTAATTGCTGTTCGGAGTCCCTCTCCTTCTTTTTAGCAAATAAACACTACGTCTGGAGAGTGGCGTATGCGGTGGGTCCTCCCATGTAATGGAACGTAAAGGCAAAACGAAAAAAGAAAGAGGGCCCGGAGGAAAAAACACAACGCAAGGATTGCCAACCACACGATAATAAAAGGTGTCACAAGTCACAACAGTGCAGGAAACCAAACATTGAGAAACTCTTTCCAAGACACCTCGTGGTGCGAGCTCTGTTTTAATGCTCACTTCCTGCAGTTATGTTCTTTCGTGGCCCACTTAAATTCTATTTTTTAACCTTTCAGAAAGGATCTTTACAATTTTTAATTAGGTGGAGATTTTAATTGGATTCCATCGATCGATGGAGAGATACAAGAGTCGACTTAGAAACCGCCTTTGATTAGACATCACTTTTATTATTACATTCTCAACTGCCAAATTTTGGAAAGTGTGATAGTTGGTCTTAAATTACAAAATAGCCTACCCCCTCACCTCTAGCTATTACCTTCTGTATATTTACAAAAAATTGATTTTATTTTATTTTATTTTTTTAATCTTTTTTTATTGATAATTACAACTTTATAGTACATATACACCCAGTAAATGTGTGGGAAAATGAATATAACATGACCAATTGTAAGGCAACCACCCCCACAGGTGGTACTTGAATAAAAGTTCTATATTAGAAGGTCTCGAGGCCATCTTATTTTCAGAGACCTCGGAGGATTACCAGGAATTTAATGCGAAGCAAATTCAGCGACTAGTGAATTTGAGTAGCTATGAAGTTACTGGATTGGGCTATAACAGCAACATATGGAACATTAAAATATTTATGGATAAGTTTGTTTGTGACAAAGTAAGGAGCATTGAGGATTTTTCGAAGGATTTCGGATTGTATGGATAGGATACGAGAAGATATAGAAGGTTTAGTTCTCAACACATACAAAAACTCAGTCTACGAAATTCAAAACTAATTCTAACTCCAACATATAGAGGATAAATGAGGAGTTAACTTTCAGAACGTGCTTTGTCACAGTAATCCCACTTATAAGCAATAACAAAAAACTCTAAAATATAATTACTCTTTAGAAACAAAAAATTCCTAATTAAACTTATAGCATCTAAAAACACATTACAAGGATCAGAAACATTATTTACTCCTAAAGATAGCTTTTTTAATTTTAAATATGGACAACACACGTTTTGAAGAAACTCAGTGGACATAACACGGTTTGATGAAATAACAAAGGGACAAAACACTGTTTGAAGTGGCTATGTTTTATTTTACAGAAGTCACTGATTGCTCAAAAGTACACAAAAAAATAATTATAATTACATAATTGATGATGTATGTTAATGACACTCATAATTTTCGGGGAATATTTACATTTTCTTAACAGTCACTAGATTTAAAATAGGCAGTTCACATCTTTCATTTTCGAAGTTTCATCCTCTTCCACAACATTTTTGAACACTTGGAAAGTCATAAAGTACAACATTGTACCAGTGTAAGCGATTATTGTCAATGTCATTACTGTCAATAATGCAGCGTTCCCATTGGCTTAATGGACAAAGCATGGTTTGAAATAAGAACATACTTTATACAAAACACTCTTTGCTTAAAACCCTGATTTTGTTTACTAATTTTGGATGGGACAAAACTTGTTTTGATGGCTAATACTTATTACATATTGTAGTATTCTGAAAAACTAATCGAGTGATACCAATAACTCAAAAAAAACATTTTTTTTTGTGACAAAACACGTTTTTGAAAGTTACCTCCCCGTATGATTCAAGGTATCTTCCTTATTCATATTAGGAAGATGTCCATTCTCGAATCTTCCAATTCATGAGAAAAAAAATCGCTATCAAGAACCGGCCCAAGTCAATTCCTAGGAACCTATCGATTCGCTTAGGTAGGCGATGGTTTTGAAAAACCTGATTATGTCATTAGAAAATAGAGATTTGCTCTCGCTAATGAAAAAACAATAAAAAAATTTAACATATTAATTAATTAATTAATCGCAGAGCGATTTTCCTTGTACTAGATCAACACTGTTGCAATTAAGTCAAATTGAATCAGTTCTATTAAAAATCGAATATCGCTACGGCAAATGCAATATCATATTGTTAAAGTCGTGTATTCGCTATCAGAAAATTATGAAATGACATTATAATATCAAACAGCTCAAGCTGAAGCACCAGTGAAATAGATGAAATGATACAATAGTATCATTTTATTACACTTTATTATTCATTGGGGATTTTTTTAATCTCAGATCTAAGATTATTTTTCATTTTA
Organism: Euschistus heros; assembly: GCA_003667255.2. NCBI lineage: Eukaryota > Metazoa > Arthropoda > Insecta > Hemiptera > Pentatomidae > Euschistus > Euschistus heros. The sequence continues at coordinate 1,255,973 of RCWM02000011.1, forward strand.
TTACTTGTTCATACTGGGCTTATCACCCAATTAGATGAGAGGAATACAAGAGCACCTTCCCATCTACAGCGTTAAGTAAGTAATAAATAAATCCTTTGGAATACTTAGCTTTTTAAATAAAGTATTGTCAAATGAATATTTTTTTATTACGTTACCTGAATTGTGACTAACTTATATATTTACGTTGTACACTGTAAATACTGCATATATGTTGTATACTAATTTATACTTCTGACACTAAACCTAACCGACATTTCATGTGTACATATTTCTACCACAATTTCTCTAAAAAAAAACAAAACAATAACAGAGAAGTAGGTGTAGAAAAAAAATGTTTGATATATGTTTTAATAAAAGTAGTAATGTCTCAAGCAAAGTAATAAATTTTGTTTCCAGGAACTTCTGCCTAAAATTCCAAAAGGGTCATTTGACTCGTATGGTTTGGTCGTTAATAATTATTGTTATTTTTGTTTGTTCTTTGACATAGATTTGATTAGCTTTCAAGCTCTTATGGTATACAATTTTTGTTTTTTATTTTTTATCTATTTATTTTTCAATTAAGATATCAATTTGCAGAGCAAAAACATTTCGTTACTAGCACACCACAAGTTCATACCTTAGTTGAGGGAAAATTGTGTTTGCTGACGGATTGATGAAGTAACTAATTAAAAATTATTTGAATGATTTATGTAAATTTTAGAAATCAAAGGATCAAATAGCTTAAATCAATAATTAAATTAAATTAAATATTAATGATTGTTCGAAGTTAAAGGAAAATCGTGATTTCAAACGTGCCTTTTTTCATTCAAGCCAATAAATCTCCTAAACGGTAGGTCCTAGTAAGAAATGTTATAAAACAACATATTCTCCATTACACTTCTGGTTATGGTTGGGCGATAGTCGATAGTTACTATCGAAAATCGATAGGTCGTGCCTATCGATGGTTACTGTCAATAGTGTCGACTATCGATAGATCTTTTTTACCCTCAAGTTTTGAAACTCTCGGAATTATGCTGATCTGTCTCCGTCCAGTGTCGAGTTTTTTTTGAAATTGAATTCGGAATCCATAGAGCTCAAGGGTTCTCTCAAAGATTAAGCCAAAGGAAGAGCTTCTAGAGAAATTCTAGTCTTTTTTTTTTCGGGAAATATGTGGCTCAAGGACCACATTTGACTCTTGAAATTAACTATTTTGTTATTTTTATTTTCTGAAGATTTGATTGGTTAATTATTATTGTAACCGTGTAAATTGTAAATACTTTTTTTAAAATTCAAATAAATTAATTTTTTTTCTCTCTCATCTTTACGATGTAATCTTAGAATTTATAATCCTGCAAATTTCAAATAGTAAGTAGATAATTTAATTTAATTAAATTAGTTGAAATTCTTTATTGAATAGCTTTCTTTATTGAAAAAAATGAAGCAACTATCGAAAAGCTATCGATAACAATCGATAGTTCTCCACCGATAGTATCGGCTTATCAATAGTGCTAACTATCGACTATCGCCCAACCCTACTTCTGATGAGGGAAGTCTTCTAATTGTTATCCGATCAGCGCGAAGAAAGTTGCAGTGTCTCAAAATATTACATATTTGTTGAGGGGGAAAAATTACCCACTGGTAGCACTTATAAAGTTCTATATAATTAAAGTTCTATATCAGGTCACAAGGCCATCTTCTTTTCAGACGCTTCGAAGGATTATCTGGAATAGAATGGGAAGCCAATTATAATACTAATGGATTTGAATGGTTGAGTGGGTTTGGGCTACATCAATTTCTTGTAAGTTAAGATGTTTATGGATAAGTTTGTTTGTGACAAAATAATGAGCATTGAGGATTTTTCGATAGCTTTTAGGTTGTAAGAATGTATGTCTAAATAACTGTCATGTAAATAAATCTTTAGTAATTTATTAGGATCTTTAAACGCTTGCCTGGTAAATGTTGGAGTAGTAAAAAACGACAGGAAGTGTTTCGTCGTTTTAGTCTTAAAAAAAAAAAAAAAAAAATAAATAAACCTTAAAAAAAAAAAAAAAAAAAAAAATACTGATATGTCATTGATACAACATGACTCGTAAAATTTTAAGAAAATTCTAACGATGTAATCGATACTAAATAATTTCATTATTCTATGTTAAATTGATATAGATGCTCAGATACATGTAAATCGAATTCTCTATCACATCCCAAGCCTGAACTCTTATCTAAACGAGCGTTTCCAATAGTTATAATCAAAGGAGATAATCTTTGTTGTGTAATATTAATCAAGCATAATCCTATAATAAACTTTAACGCTCTAGTAAATAGTCACAATACTGTAAATACAATAGAAGAAACTTGGAGCTAACGATATTAACAATGATCGAGGCAAACTATTTATAAATAACAGAGTCCAATTAGCAGAAAGCATTTGTACACAATAGGACTCCCTTTCCGTCCCATTCACAATCACAATTGTTAATTACTACCAACTCAATAGCCTCCTAATTAAGATGATTTCAGAAGATAAAATTAAGAATTTTAATTGTCGTATAAATGTGTTTAAGACAGTGAGTATCGGTAAAAACTGATCGTTGGATCACATAAAATTCCTTTCTCATATTAATTATACTGAATAATAATTATAAAATTAGTATATCATTATAACATTTTCTTTTGCTTATATAACATAGAAAACATATAAGTTTTATATGAAAAAAAAAAAAGGGCCCTTGATAAATCTGGGAGAAGTTGATGTGTAGTAAAATTGAATAGAACATAAGTAGCATTCGCTTTAGATTGAAGGACTCAAATCCATAGGTTAAAATAGTTTTCAACGGAAAGACGAGATGTCCTAGTAAGAAAAGTTGGCTGAAGCGTCTGTTGAGTATATGCCTTCTGAGTCGAGTATGAGGATTCCATATAAGTCTCTTGTCTAAGTTGAAAGCAAGATACCGAACTGTGTTGGATTATGAATAATTTAACTTGTAAAGTAAAAAGAAACAATGAGAATTTTTCGATGGGTTTTGGATTGGAAGGATTGGGCACGAGATAAACTTAAATTTCATCAGTAACAGATGAAAACGTCAAGCTAATATCGCTTTGGCAGTGAGCGGGTAGGTATATGTTCTTTTACACTTTCCTCCCCGTTTGATATTCACAGTGGTCATGCGGGCAGGACCGATCAAGATGTGACGTAAGGAAAATGGACGTGATATGAATCGAAGATTAAAATATGTGTCGGCACCGGGGATTTCAAGAATATTTTTACTATAAAAGATTTTCTCAACAAAAAAAAAAAAAAAAAATCAATAAAATAAAAAAAAAATCGAATATAAGTAACCTTGTTTTATTGTAAACAGTTTACGTAAAGGTATAATAGCTGACAATATTTGTTTTCGTTTTTTAATACCTAGTATATTAGGGTATGGTATATTCCTTTAATATAATATTTAGCACCGTTTTTCCGATTCCAAATGTCGATTCTCGAATCCATCGATTATCGAGAAAAGAATTAGTATCGATTTTCAATAACCCTAGGTCAGTTCCTAGGAACCAATCGATACTGATGGTAGCAGTTTCGTAATCGAAACATATTATGTAGTTATATTGAAAAGGTATTAGTTGACTGAGAAATATTTAGAGATGTAGATTGTTGAGGTATACAGTCATAGATACACAGAAAATCAAAATAATATTTTAATTTATAATGCCGACGTTTCGACTTGCATTGCAAGCCTTCATGAGGGTTTCAGAGAGAGTGAAAATCAGAAACATCTATATATAAACATCCGAACTCGTTCGTATAGGGCATGGCCCTGCTTACAAATAAATCAAAATAATGTACATATATGAAGGCAAGAATGTAAGGTTTTGTGGGAGAAATAGTGAGGGGCGTTAGTTATGTACGGTTCTCATAAATATGGATTGAAGGAATTGGATAAGATTATGTTTGAATATTTTTTTTCACCCTAAAGTTCAAATCCGTAGGTCTAGATTCCTTACGACTAGTAAATCTGTTATTACAGGAAACATATTTAATAATCAGGACTATTTTAAATATTTACTTGATCATTTAAACAAAACAATCGATTAAAACTGGTCATTAGTCAATCTTCTGAACTAACCATAGAATTAAAAATTGCAATAGGAGTGGCAAATAATTCATCAATCCTAATTGTATTGATATTACTATAATGTCATAGCTACCTCAACTGATTCTGAATTTATTTCATTCTTAGATTCTTAATCCGTGATATTTATTTTGTTAAACAATTGTAATTATTCATCAAAAAAACAAAAAAACAATTGTATTCTTAGCTGCATTGTTAAATAATACCCAGATATAATTGTGGTTCGCTCAGTAACCTGATCCCTTCCAAGCCTAAGAGTAAACCAAGCGCCACGAATCAATCGACCTTTCCCTCCGGAGCGGGCAGTACAAGATAGGAGATAGCCGAAGTAGAGGACCCCTTGGAGTACGCCCGCGGCCAGCCTGCCCCAGGGCTATAGCATTAGACGCCCACTCACTAAATAATAAGACGATCCTCTGACCTGCGTGGGCAGGTTGGCAGTCATAGAGACATTAGGCTCTCCCAGCCAGCTCTTTATCTATCCTCTCTCTTCTCTGTAATTAATATTTTTTTCCTTTCTTCTTACCTGGATTTGATAGGGGTGAAGATGCTGGCAAAGAAAATAAAATTCGAATTGTTTGTATGGTGTCACGATCTTTCGCTCAGGTGCAAGGTAAAGCAGGTGGAAATGTTTTTTTGTGACATACTTGGAATATTTAATAGATACTCTGTTCGTGGTAATTAATTTTATTTAACTGTTTATTGATATTTACATTGACATACCAATAATAATGTAAAGAACTACTCACTAGTAACACTTTCATTTCTATCAATAGATTATATTTCTATTCAATAGGTCTCATGGCAAGCTTCTATTAAGACGTTTCGAAGGATTATCGGTAATGTTTTGTGAAGCTGTGACATATGGAACATGAAGATCTTAAAGGAAACAATTTTTTGTGGCATAGGAACATTTAGGATTTTACGTAGGATTTTGGATAGTAAGGATTGGATACGAGAAGAATTGAAAGGTTTAGTGGATGCCCAAAGCTACGTCCAAGTACGTCCAAATGGGTCTAATTACTGTCATGTAAATAAGTCTTTTGTAATTTATTAGGAGCTTTGAACGATTGTCTATTAAATATTGTAGTAGTCTTAAACGACGAACAGTTTCTTACCTTTTATATCTGGTATAGTAGCAATTGGTTCCCTTTTTTTTATAATCATTGAGCAAAAAATGTTTAAGTTGTAACTTTATTAACTATTTAAATTATATATTAAATTCATTTATTCGAGTAAACTATCTTGAATCTAATATTTCTTTAGAGCACAAAAGTTTTTAAGTTAACTAACTTAGTGTTATTTGTCTACGAAGGAATAGTTCAGGGTTACCTCAAGGATTTTTTTTTGAATCCTTAATCTGTTCTATAAATGCCTTAAATCGAAAAAACGTTTTTGTAACATTACAAAATATTTCTAGCATCTTTATTATATAGATCAAGAAATCAACATCTAATTTACTGAAGGTTTATATTCTATATTCTATTATAGATTATATATTTAGTGTGGGTACTTAAGTTATTTTACATTTCTTGCTATTACATTTTTTTTTTTTTTTTCTTCTTTTCCTTATATGGTATCCCCATATAAGGACCGTTTATTTGTATATTAACATGTTCCATGCCTTACAGGCATACTACATGTTTTACAATGTTATTAAAAGTAACATGATTGGTTTAGCATAACGTACATAACGTAGTAATATAACAAAAATATTTAAACAAAATCACAAAAAAAAAGAAAAGAAATAACAAAAACAAAACAAAAGCCAACAAGAAACTACCTTCGCTGCCCATCATTGTCAGTTTCTCAAAGTCGATCTTTCGTATAAATGTGAGTAAGTCAGTCTTAAATTTAGAGAACAAATTTTGTTCTGTCTCTGGCCATGTTCCATGTTTGAGAATTATATTTTGTACTAGATTAAACCTGTGTCTTTCAAATGCTTTACATTCATAAAGTACATGTCTAAAATTTTGAGTCTGTCCGTCTTCATTACATATGTCAGATCGTATTATGTTAAATCGTTTGAGATATTGTTTAGAGTTTCCGTGTTCTGTCATTAGTTGTGTTAGTTTGTAGTTATTACTTTGTTTGTGTTTGTAATTGTTGTGTGTAATGTGAGGTATAAATCTGTGTAAGCTTGGTGACTTTGATGAGGTCACCCACAGTTGGTCCCACTTTTTAACCATATCAGAACTTATGTCCCGCTTTATATATGATAATGGAACTTTGTTATACGAAGGTAACAAATTACTTTTAGCCGCCTCTTTGGCTAGGTAATCGGCCCTTTCGTTACCCTCAATTGCTATTACATTTGTGTAAGCCACTAGAGGTATATAAATAATTATTAATCAGTGATCAGAGTAATAACTTTTTTTGACATTAAAATTAAAATAAATATTTAATAATCAATTAAAAAAAAATAGATTCAACTTAAAATGATTCTAATCGTTTTAGGAAGGCAATTTTGTATATTTCAAAGGAAAAATACAATCTATAAAGTGGTTATACCCATACAATAGTTATGGATAAAACTTTTATCTTAATTGCTAAGAAAATTTATTTCAGTTATTTTTCAATAACTATTAAATGTAATTATTACTTCTATGTTACTATAGAACATTTATTTTATTATCATAAATAAATGACACATAAAATCATTTTATAATTGTTTTAGACAATGTTAATTGAATAACTCGTAAGATATTATGAGCTAACTACTACTTTCAAGTCCATTTCTAAAACTGATTATTCAGCCATCAAAATTAAAATTGCTATTCGAATTATTAAATTTAAATTCCTAATTTTTTCTTAATTTAATTTTTTTTTACCTATCATATACCTATCAATACCACACATTCACTTATTTTAGTTTTAGTTTTTTTTTTTTTTTTTGCTTTTTTACTCCCTTTTTTTTTATATATATTTATTTAATAGAATAGAATAGAATAGAATATAATAGAAAGAAAACTTTATTCTGGGACAAAGTCCCTTAAGAATAACATATAGTAAGATCATAACTGGCCGAGAGGCTGTTAAAAGTAAAATAACATAGATAAACTGAATACAAATATGTATGAAAAAAAGATACAGAGAAAAACTAGAAAAAGAAAAAACTTTAAATAAAAAGAGGGTGAAAAAAATGAGTATACAAAATAAAGGTTAATATTGTAAATAAAATTGCAAAAGAGAAAAAAAAAAAAAAAAAAACAGAAGAAAAATAAAAGATAGAAAATCAAAAATTATCATTACAAACAATTAAAACATCATAATCAAAATATAATTTATACTTATGTTTTATTTCTGACAGTCTTAGTAATTAAATTAGACGATTACATATATAGTACATACATCCTTACAATTAGAGAGCGTCGAGTTGGATGGAAAGAAGATGGTGAAAGAATAGTGATTTGAATGTTCCAAGGGAAGAAGCATTGCGGATACAGGGGGGGAGAGAATTCCAAAGAGTAGAGGATCGGACAAGGAAGGAACGTTGGAATGCAGTACTTCTGTGGGATGGAGTATAGAGATCGGAAAGACGAGATCTTGTATGCAGTGATTTGATAGCGGACTTGAATTTCAGGTTACTGTAAATAAAGGGAGGGTGACGGTTGTTGATAACTTGGTATAGATAGGTGCCTAGGAAGTATTTCCTGCGGAAGGAGGGGAACAGCCAATTTAACTCAGTGTAGAGATGCGAAACATGGGAACGTCTCGAGGTTCCGAAGACAAACCTAATGAAGCAATTCATGATGCGTTTTAATCTGTCCTCAAGAACCGTCGAGTGCCCGCCATATATCACACAACCGTAGTCAAATTGGGGGAAGATAAGGGAGGATACTAGGAGTCTGCGTGTGGGTAGGGGAAGGAGGTGACGGGAGCGGTGAAATAGTTTTAGGATACCGATCGACCTTCGGGAGATTTGTGCAATATGGGATTTCCAGGAGAGGGTTTGATCAATGGTTAAGCCTAAATTCTTAACAGAGGAATGGAAAGTTATTGGATGACCATTAAGGAATAATGTGGGAATGTTGGCATTTGAATGAAGAAGGGAATGTGATCCTATGGCAATTGCTTGAGTTTTAGCTACGTTTAACGTTAATTTGTTCAGATTTGCTCAGGCACAGATTTCGTCTAGGTCTTCCTGAATTTTGGAAAACGCAGCTAAAATTTCAGATGGAGGAAAGGAGAAGTAAATTTGGAAGTCATCGGCGTAAAAATGGTGGGAACAATGGTGAATTGAATGGGGAAGATCATTGATGTAGGAATTAAACAGTAGAGGGGAAATGCTCGAGCCTTGAGCTACTCCTGATTGTAGAGTGAGGAATGAGGATAGGCCTTGGTTAGGGGTGGCGACTGCTTGGGTGCGGTGGGAAAGGAAAGATTGAAGCCACAGCAGAGCGCTGTAGGAAAATTTAAGTGATTTCAATTTGTAAAAAAGGATATTATGGTCTAAGGAATCGAATGCTTTAGAGAAATCTAGGAGGATCAGGATGGTCAGTTCTTTTTTTATCCATCGCTGCTTGGATGTCAGTGATAATTTTGATGAGGGCGGATTGTGTTGAGAACCCGGGACGGAAACCAGACTGGAAGGGATCGAGTAACTTGGAATATTTTAGGAAATTGGAAATTTGGGATTGCACCAATCAATATGATCATATTATATGATCTCTTTTCTCAAAATTAAAATAAATACTCCAATGGTTGGTCACCGAGTTTCAAAATGGATACAATATCTAATACAAAAAGTAATACACAAAAATAGTACGTAACGATGACACAACAGTTATTTTTAATAGAAATTAATTTATTTTTTTTTGTACCTACTTGAAATACATTAAAAATGCGGGGACTATTGGAAATATTTATCCTGTGATAAAAAAAAAAAAAAATTGGATTATCTTTAAAGGGTTTTTTTCTATTATTTTATACATTGTATATATATTATTACTTCTATGCCACTATAGAACGTAGATATTATTGTCATAAATAAATAAGATATAACTTCATTTAATAATTGTTTTTTCAACAGTTGAAATTTTTTTAAAAATAATTATAATCCACATATAAGACTAGAAAGACAAATCTGCCCGTCGTTACAGATTACTTCAATACTTGACAAACGTTCAAAGCTTCCAATTAATTACTAAAGACTCATATGACTGTGATTAGACCTATTTGTACGTACGGAGTTGAGCTTTGGGGCAACACTAAACCATCAACTCCTTCTCGTATCCAATCCTTACAATCCGAAATCCTTCGAAAAATCCTCAATGCTCCTTATTTTGTCACCAATAAACTTATCCCAGGTCTTAATGTTACACATACTGCTTATTTGGCCCAAACCAGATACCTATACTTTTAAAGTAAGCTCCATTACCACTCAAATCCACTTGTCTCTCGACTTGCTTCACAAAATACTGGTCGTTAAACGAAGATCATTTTTATTTTTTTTTTTTTTTTGGGTGATTACAGTTAATAAAACTTTAATTAAAAACGTCAATGAATTGTCAACAAGATAGTAAATAATTGGCAAATTATTATTTAAGATGTTAGATGTTTTATAACAGCATACATTTATTTTATTTTATTTATGAAAAGCAAAAATAATAGAATTGCTTATGTATAGATTTCATATTTGAGTGTATATTAATGATTATTAAAATTAAAAAGAATAAAATAAAAAAGAATGTAAGAGTGTCTAATAAAATGAAGACCAGCTGACATTTTACAAGAAAATACTCGTACGATAATGGAAGTAAAAATACTGGTTTAGGTAAACGAGTTTCTGGTAACATTTAGAGATGTCATGTAAGAAATACTAGTCTAGGCTAGTACGCAGTACGAAGGTAATAGGTATGAATGTTGTTACTAGTACTGAAGTGAGTGCGCAAGTATCTCGTCCCTGTTACTTTGAACATCGGTAACAGGGATGTCGTTCAGTCAGCCCATACCCGTTACAAAATAACAGGTCCAGTATTTCTGAACAACCACTAATCTACTGGATACCAATCGCGTATCCACCAGTAACAATGGTATGATTATGAGAACAATATAGTCTCGAAAAGACGCCAAAATATTTGTTTTTGTTTATTGACTGATCCTCAAGAACCTTACTAAACATCTGACAGTAACAGTCAAGAAAGAAATTTATATATATATATATATATATATATATATATATATATATATATATATAATTATAAAGAGGCCATACCAGGAAGGTTGATGAATTGATTGCCACTTGGAATTAGAATTCTTTTTATTTGAAAACTGATTTCGAATGTTAAGCATTCAGTTCTAAAGCATATAATTTTTTTCTCTAAACATGAGCACTTTGCAACGTTTATTATGTATACATTAAGTTTGTTCTAAAATGTAGTACAAGAAATAAAACATGTTGATACGCACCTATAGTATCAAAATGAAAAAAAAAACTTATGATACTGAAAAACATGAGGACTTGGAGGGGCAAAAACGTGACGATCAGTAAATCAAAGATTAAAATAATATATATGATCATACAATAAGAAGACGCAGGATTCTAACTCCAATTGGGGGCGGGGAATAATGAATCATAATTAATAACATATATTATACGATACGTATAATATATACTACTAGCAGTTAACTATATTATTTCTTGAATAACTATCGTTTTTTAATCGATTTGTTTTGCTTTTTAACATTATTAAGTTTTAAAATAGACATTCATTTTTAAACTGAGGTATTGGTAACGAGTAACGAAAATTGATATCTTGGTAACAATGTCGAAACATTTTGGTACCGACTCATCGGTTTATTATTCCTTGTGTGTGCGTGCTGTTTATTATTATACCCTTTTAATTTGAAAAAAACAAAACAAACAAAACAAGATTATCTGTTATATGTTGTACCAACCTCAACATTGTATTTTGGCATTTAAAAATTGTTTGATGATTAATCGATTTGATCGATTGTACCAAGTCAACCAAGACAATCATTTGAAATAACTATGGACTTGGCTTACTAAAATGGGTAGGCTTACTAAAATGTAATCTTACTACAATGTTTTTGTTTTTTCTTCGAATACAAAATCACGGCCCAAGATACCCATTCGATAAGCAACAAATTGCGTGAGAAGTAATTGAAGCGGTGTATGCTCAAGAAACTAGAAAAGCATGAATTGTTAAGAATTAATGAGTCCTAATTAATCCCTAACTAATTTTTGAACCCCGTTTTTCCGTTGGGTTTCCCTATAATTAGTAGCCCGGAGGTGCTATAATAACTGGCCCGCCGCGTATAAACCAGTGTTTTGTAACCACGACCCCACAATTCATTATGGTGGGAGGTATTTTTTGATGAAGAATCAGCATATATGTTTTACCATTAATTTGTAACCTTTCAAAGGAGTCATTCCTCTTTGGCCAATTTGCAACGGAAATCATTAATTCAGACTACACCTTTCACCAAGGGCAACTTGAGAATGAATTCGACATTCCATTTTTTAAAAGATTTAATCACTTGCAGAAGATTGCTATTATTATATATACACATTTACACACATACACAGATACATTGATATTCATATGATATGATTCATATATGATGAACAGGATATTGGATAAATTCATATTAATATATCATTCATCCGTGAAACAAAAACACAGGAGAAACTGAAATAATATACTTTAGGTATAAGTAACATTCACATAAACTTGTGGATTGGCCCGACTACAATTCAGTCGATGTTCTTAGCGATATATTAAGCTTTTGGGAGCACTTCCGTCGTATTAACCTCATTAATCTTGTATACCCAACTTCGCAGTTACACCGTTCCACCGGATGAGCGATAATTTTTTATTTATTTATTGATTTTATTTTTATTTTTATTGAGCGCTATAGTCCTACTCGGGCCTTGGCTTTACAAAGTACAGGCAGCCATTCTTGTCTACCTTCCAACTTCCTCTTCTAACCATTCACTCCCAGTCTTCTAAGGTCATCCATCCTGGGCGTTGTCCAGCCACCTCAGACTTGATCTTCTAAATCTTTTTATCCCGGCCTGCGATGTTACAACCAATTAATTAAAAAAAATAGGTGACTTAAGTTTATACGATTTCCATTTACATACAGATCGATTACACAGGCCAACGATGAAAAAACAATTTTACTTAAACACCTTATTAATCTGTTTTTTAGGGTGCTAAATACTAGTATGACCCTTATTAAGCCGTATCACCTACCATTTTTGCACATCAATATATTAAATTTTTTTATTTATTAAAGAATTTAACTGCTTTTATATACTACAAATAAAATTGTAAAATAATTTGTGCTGGATGTAGAAGAGTTGGCAGCACTGCTGAAACAGATACAGATATAGATGAGCAAAATGATGAAGAGTTCCAATGTGCTACAGCAAATATAGAGCCTAAACTGTTTACTCAGATTGAGCTTAACGACTTAGTTAGGGATCTTGGGTTAGCAAAAGAAAAAGCTGAATTGCTTGGTTCTAAACTAAAAGAAAAGAACTTGTTGGTAGTTGGAACTAGCATATATGTGTATAGGAAGATATAACAGCAGTCTTCGAAATTTTTTGAACAATAAGGTGATTTAGTGTACTGCTCAGACATTCCAGGTTTGATCAAAGAGTTTGGAGTTGAATACAAAAAAGAAGACAGGAGGCTGTTTATTTATTCTTCCAAAACTAGTTTAAAAGCTGTTTCATTATACAATAGTAACACTTATGCATCTATACCTGTTGGCATTCTGTACATATGAAAGAGAGTTATGAAAACCTAGAAATAGTGTTGAATAAAATTGGCTATTAGGCTCATTTTGGAGGATAAGTGATAACTTTAAAATAACATGCATGCTTCTTGGTCAGAAAGGCGGTTTTACCAAACTTCCATGTTTTTTGTGTAAATGGGACATTAGAGCAAGGGATCAACATTGGTGCAGAAAGAACTGGCGTGTGAGGGAGTCTTTAAAACCCGGTGAGAAGAACATTCTCCGCAAAAACCTTGTGGATCCTAGAAACATTCTCTTACCACCTCTACATATATAGTTAGGCCTCATGAAACAGTTATATAAAGCTTTATATTTATATTAAACAGTTATGTATGCTTTTTTAAATTATATCAAAAAAGCAAATTTCTCAAAAACTATGGGTGATACAAAAAACCTAAGACCAGATTTGGATTCAGCACACAAAAATCTATAAAAATCAGCTTTTAAAGTAAAAAAAGTTTTTAAAAAACTTGTTTTTGTTGGCCTCTGTTATTCATTATTTTAACATGTATAAATAAAATTTAATATTTTGTTGGGTGTGTTACCATTGTACTTATCTTATGAAGCCTCTTTGACATTGATTCCACAAGTTTGTTGTTTGTATCTGGAGTTTCAAAACAATTTGCAGATACTGGCACTATTTTACTACTTTTACCAATACAAACGCAAATTTTTTCATTTTAAGAGGATTCGTATATTTTTTTTATTCAGTTTCCTTTTACCTCTCGAAAAAATGCAGTCGAAATAAATCCCAAGGGGAACTCTTATTTGGTCGATTTTAAGTACTAACTCGGTTTAATAGCTACTTAAGAAAAAAAAAATAATAATAACATGTTCCATGTTTGAGAAATACATTCTATCAAAGCGGAAGAGAGAATTTCGATTTCGATATTGTTATATAAGGACGCCATACGTGACTTTAACTTCACTTTAACAGAATTTTAGAGATTGTAATTGCATTTATTTTGAAGTAATAATTTGTTTTATTTGTATTTATTTTTTCAAAGGACACATGTTAGATGACTTGGTATTCGTATAAAATTAATATTTATTTATTATGTTTAAATAAATAACGTGGTATTCATTGAATTTTGGTATTAATTCAGGTTTATTATACTTAAATATTGTTATATATATTTTTTTTTTTTTAAGTTTAATTGATCTTTTTAAGTCGGTAATGTCTTAGGAGATATTAGGAAATATTTTTTTTTTTACTTACAAACATGAATAATTCTTCTTGGTATAAATAGTAAAGAAAAAAGCTGGTGGAGTGTTTTCGAAGTTAGGCTTATAAATAGTCATTCAATTTCTTTCCCTATGATTTCCTTGAAACTTCATATTGCTGTGAAAAAAATGTTTTTTTGTTGTTTTTTTTTGGTTTTTTTTGGGACGGGGGGCTGGTTCGAATAATTAATATTTGATAAAGAAAAATCATTGTGAGAAGTACCTCTCTCATAGGTAGACAGTAGGTTGTAAACAAGTGAATGAAATATGAAAAAGCTCAAAACTTGTACGTGTGGAAATAGAGTTTTCAAATCATCGAATGACCTATACTATATGATATTTATTATTTACAATATTAAATTAAGTAAATGTGCTGGGAGTCCAAAAGAGAAAATGGTTAAGGTTTCCAAAGAAATGCATAGATGAAATATTAATTTACATAACATTTCTTTAAATTTTTCATTAGTTTCGATTTATGATTCAGATAGAATCCAAAACTACTTAAATTAAATTTTACGACAGACTCAATCATAGCTATCTTGGAATAACAAGCGATTCATTAGACATCACTAACAAAATGGCCACTTAAAAACACCTAACGCCGTCCTCCATAACACAGGAGGCAATAACAATAACACTCCATCTGCCATATTTTTTGAGATTGTTATCTGAATTATTTTCCTCCATTGGGCATCAAATTGAACATTCCCGGCCGCTGTAACTCACTTCGTAGCCCGGGGGTTCGACTCCGAGCCCAAGAACCAATCAGAAACCTCCGAAGCAATAATCACATCGTTAGTCGGTTTCCAGCTATATCCGTATCCGTTTGATCTACGATCGCGAGTTTCGGCTTAAAAAACCTTTATTAAAAGAACTGTAACGAACGATAAATTACAATTGTGAAGGCCTCGAACGGAAACGTGTTTTTTTTTTGTTTTTTTTTAACTTGTATGCGATGAATTATTTGAATAGATCGATTTGATATATTGAAAACCGGAATCAATTAATAGTAAACTATTAGTCGTAATAAAATGATAATATCTTAGTATCCTTAATCAATCATTCAGAGGAATAAATTATTAAACAGATTCAAATTGTCATCTGAAACTATAAATTTTATCATAAATTTGTGTAACTGATTTAACATTATTAACTGCAGGAATAACTTAAGTATTTTTTATTCATTAAAATCATAATATTTGGCTTCAATTGAAAATTTGTTAAATGCTAACAAGGGGAGGACACACTCAGTCTCTCACGGTTGGCATTTTTTTTGGAGGTTAAAAATAAAAATTAAATAAAAATTGTAAATACTTAACAATCAAATCTAATATGTGGTTCTGTCTGTAAATAATGTAAATATTAAGTTGTAATAAGTTATCATTACAATAAATAATTAATAATTATAATTATTTTTAATAATAATTAAAGTAACAAATTATATATATATATATATATATATATATATATATATATATATATATATATATACTTTTTTTTCTTCTTTTTTTTTATTGATATCTATATATATACATACGTTTCCTGAGTTTTGAGGGTGCTGAGAAAAAATTCTAGGGCCAAAAGAATTTTCTATCACATTTTACAGTGTAAAAGCTAAAATTTTTCAAGTGAAGTATATTCAATATAATTTTTTCACAAGAACCGATATCGGATTCGAATTCAGCATTCAAGAGAACCCTTAAATACAAAATTTCATCCAAATAGAAAAATAAAAGTTTGTAAGCTTCAAAGTTTCAACTTTATTTTTTTACACAAAATATAGGGTGGTAATAAGCTTGAAATGTATTTGGTTTCATCATCCTATCTGGTTTCAAACTCAAGTTAAAAATCAAAATGTTTTTCGGATTTTCCAATTTTTTTAATAGGTTTTTGTTCATCGAATTTCACATTTGTATACATCAAAAGAAAGCTGAGACCCTCCTCATTCCAGCGATACCAACTAGTGAATTGCATGACAAAGTAATGACGATTTAAAGGTATGTAACCAATAATCGGTTTTAAAATTTCATTTTCCTGGAAGAGGGTGAAAAAAATGATATTTTTTTTTTGATTTTGTTGAATAACCGTTTTTTAATGTTTTTGAGAGTGCTGAATTAGAATCTGACCTCAATTTTTGTGTGAAAAAATCTATAGAGGTAGTTTGCTTGAAAAACTAATCATTTTTTTAGAATTTAATTAACCTAAACCAAAATCTATGGAGCGACTGTATTTTTCCTTTAATTCGAAATCAAAACTGAAAATCTTGGTGCAAGAATCATGTCGATATCATTTTTTAAACTTGAGATAAAAAATAAATTAGTTTAATGATATTTTATTTTTTTTTCTCGGCTTCTAGAGCCCATTGGTCGGAACGGCAAAATACATGTCTAATATTTTTTGACCAGGAACCTCCAAAAAATTTGCCAACAAAATCCGTGAGAGACTGAGTGTGTCCTCCCCTTGTTAGACAATAAACAAATATGTGAGTAATAACAAAAAATGAACTCAGTCAGGGATGTCCTTTATCGCCTCAATGGTCGTCTTGGCGGATTGTCTTTGTGGCTATGGGTTTGAATTGAAACTATGTCATCTACCTAAAGCTGTTTCTTTGACAAAGGAAACGTTAAGGTTGTGAAGTACATATTAGAGATGCGAATGGGGATGTTTTAAACCAAAGCATTAAATACTTTTAATGTCGGATTATTTTTACCGTTGAATACAGAGACGTAAATACCTTTAAAAAAAACTGATCTTTTAGCCAAAAAAAAATATGAAAAAAGACATATTAGGTGGAATGTTTTGCCTGCCAGTATACATAACAAGCCCATGTCCTTTCTTGGTACAAATATAGGCCGAACAATCTGACTATATTATCGGAAAATAGTATGTATCTTGTATACTTAAGAGGTGAGCATTTCTCTCCCCTACTAAAAAAATATTTAATAAGTTTTTTAGAATTTAACTTTCATCGCTAACCCTCATCATAGCTGAGTTTAGGACATTTGCGAAAAAGAATATTTGGTTTCTAAGTAAAACGGATGCAGGTGGCCCGGATACTGGGAGAGTTTTACAGAAAATTGCCATGTCCACACTCCTCAGTATCAGATTAACTCTCGTGCAGTTTATTCGTGACATTTTACTAAGCGAGTTTTCTAATTTCTTTCGATTGATTAGTGTTTATTTGGGTTCAAAATGAGCCGTGGATCTAACTTGCTCGGCTTGTTGGATAAAAAGCCAATCAAGAAGATAAATTGTTAGTAATTAGTTGATAAATCGTCGTGGATTGTATTTGTACTATTTTTCAATAATTTACTAGGAATCTGAACTTTTTACTATTCCAGATTCTTGTTTGTGGCTCCTCGAGGCAGTACAAAACTGATATAGGTGTTCCGAAGAAATGAAAAAAGAATACCGAAAAAAAAATTATAAAAAGTTTAATGTTCCTATTTGCTATGAACTTGCTACATATACTTTCAATAATTGTATAGAAATAGAAAAAAATGATCTAGCTGATGAATAACAGATTATTACGTAAAATATTTTTTTTTTAGAATAAATATCTTTGTAAATTTTGTAAAAATATATTTTTAATCCTTATGCTACATACTACAATACATTATGATGACATTTATTTACCAATTATAACTACATATTTGGCAACATAAAACTGCATTTTTTATGAAAATTAAAGTGAGGGAAATGCTCACCTAGCGACTAACGATGTACCAGATCGGCTAGCGACCAACGCTGGGTTAATAAAGTGTTCCCCTCTGATAATGAAACATAGTAGTATCTAAATATTTTAAAGTTATTTAGGAAATTCTGAGTAATTTTAATTAAAATACAACCCTAGTTAATAAAGTTGTAACACGGATTCGTCACGGCATCACATCCAAACCTGATTTATAAATTCTATTTCCGAGGATTGACTAATGATTGTTTCACTTATATTGATGTTTTTGTTTTGTTTGTTAATAGGAAGGGCATGTTTGTATTATCTCAACGGCCGATGGGCTTGTTAGTGTGGCATTGTTTGACAGCTACATGATGGATATTTTAATTTCGTTACGTCATCACAGCTCTGGTGTACTGGCTCTGGGTATAAAACAAATAAATAAAATATTTTGTTTTTATAAACAACTAAACATCTATACAATTATAATATGGGATTAGTAAATAATGTAAAGGATCAAAACAACACATTTTTTATAACAACTATTATTGAAATTAAAGATAGTAGTTGAAGAAAAATAATTTTTTAAAATTAAAATAACTTTAATGCATATAATGCATGTAACAATATAAATACCTCCTAAATATATTTTTGGAATTAAAATTAAGATTCGCCTTATTTATGCTCCATTTCTACTATTTATTGTGAACATATTATTTAAACACATTAGAACATTTAAAAACATTTTAAGAGAGATTATTTTTTCAAATGAGTGTAGGTAGATACATATATTACTGGGAATATATAAATATAAATTTAGTATATATGTAATTACTGGCTCACGACCTAGTCAAAAAAAGGCTAAAATTTCCTGGAGTTTTGCATCTGAAATGGTGGGGGAAAGTTGAAAAACTAACAAAAACATTATACGCCCACAAGTAGTATTCGAAAAAAAAAATTCTGTATTGCTAGAAATTAATTTATTACTGGTATCTGATTATAATTTCTGGGTCACGAACTGGTCAAAGAAGTGGTAAGATTTCCTGGAGCCTTGCAAAACCATTCAAACGAAGGGGGAAAGTTGATCTAGGAATTTTCCTTAATGTAAATATAAATAAGCATGAATGTATAAATTTTTTTATACAAATATATATATATATTTGTTATTTGTTCATTTTTGATTCAAATGCTAATCGTTTAGTTTTAATATTTTAACTCCGTAAAAAAAAAATAAGTAAGCACAAACAAAAATGTTCAACTTACAAAGCGGACAATTTTTTAAAAATAATTTTATTTCCAGTTATTCTTAGTTTTGGTTTGTAAAAAAAAATAAAAAAATTAAATGTCCCAAATAAATAAAACTATTGCAGTTTAGTTTAACACCAACATGAGGAAACCATTTACGCCCAAGTAAAAAATTATTAAACTGACTGAAGAACAAGTCAAAGAAGTAAGATTTTCTGGAGTCTTGAATACCAATTCAAACGGAGGGGGAAAGTTGGTTTGGGAATCTTCATCCTAAATGTGAATATTGAAAATAAGGATGAATTTTTTAAAGAATCAGATGCAAGTAAACAATTAATTTTGTAACAGTATATAATAAGGACGTATAAAAAAAAATGACCGTTTTATCAAATTCCAGAGTTCAAAAGTCTGTAAATATCTTAATGCTATTTATTATTTACCAGTACTTAACAATCCCTTCAAAGCATTCTTTAAGCTTGTTTCTAACACTGGACTTCTTCAAAAAAAAAAAACCTCAGTTCAGTTATTTATTTCAAAGAAGAAACATGACAGCCTCCTACGAAATTCTCGTAATTTTAAGCCATTACTGGGAAAAAAATGTCACCGAAGCTGAAGCATCCCAAGGAATGGTATCAGCGTGGCATCGAACAATTAGCTAGCAGATGGGTAATGACAGTAGATAACAATGGACTATACCTTCAGTATTAATTGTATTTGATATCAAAGAAATAATAACACAAATATACAGGGTGAGTATCTCTTAGCGTAAAAAAAAAAATTGGGTGAAACTAGATCAAAAGTGTAGCCAAATGCCGCAGACCTCACCTTTCTATTCCAATCCGTTGCAGATATATGGTAAATAAACGATTTTTTGGAGGAAAGCATGTTTTTTTACGATAAAAGCTGTAATATCTCCATTTTGTTTAAATATTTTTCAAATATTGATCACATTTTCGGATTTAGCAATAAATTTCCTATAAGATCGGAGTAATTTAACCTTGAATTTTACAAACTTGGGACCTAAAAAATATCTTTATCTTCACCTAATTTAGGGAAGTTACAATTTCTTATAATACTTCAGCGCTCACTGCTTTTCATAAAAACAATCCACAAAACTGCAAAGCTCTCAAAAACTTACAAATTTAATAAGCTTTCAAATGATATGTTAAAAGTAATGATTTTGTTTTAATTTCATGGAGAAATTTACTTTTGAAACCGAAAAAACATGGTGTTCTCATTTAGCATACAAATCAGGTACTTTGGTAAATAAGACATTATGATAATCGCTTGATGAAAATCTGTATTTTAAATAAAAGAAACACTTCATTAGAATAAAAAGCAAAGAAAAAATTTGTTAATTTGAAAATAAAAGAATCACTGTCAATAAAGCGCCGCCAGAGTCCGTTATTTTATTAAATTTTCAAAATGTCCTCCATTATTTCGAATGCAGCTTCTTGCTCTCTTTCTCACAGCCCCTACGGTCACTGCTAAAGTCAGACGCTGTTGCAATTTGGCTCCGGCCTCCAGAATTCTCGTCTTTAGGACCTCAATGCTGGTCACTTCTCTGGCATATACCTCGCTTTTTATGTAGCCCCACACATAAAAGTCCATTGGAGCTAAGTCAGGTGACCTAGCTGGCCAATGTATCACACCATTTCTACCTATCCAGGTCGAATATCGTTGGTTCAGCCATTCCCGTACTGCTGCCGAATGATGTGGAGGAGCACCATCGTGTTGGAATATTATGTTTTGCTGAACATCAAGTGGAATGTCGTGAATAAGTTGTGGTAGAATATTTTGTAAAAATCCAAATAACTTTCTCCATTCAATCTGCTGGGCAAAAAATGTGGCCCAATGAGTCGGTCCCCTATTATCCCAGCCCACACATTCACTGTAAAACGATGCTGGAATGCTAGGCTTCTTGAACCATATGTGGGTTTTCAGCTGCCCAGTAGTGCCGGTTGTGGACGTTAAAAATTCCTTCCCTTGTAAAAAGAGACTCATCTGTCCATAAAATTTTCCTCAGAAACTGGTGTTCTTGAATGTCTCTATTTAAAAGCCAGCGGCAAAATTGTATTCTATGTACATGATCATTAGGTTCTAGCCCTTGTACTTGTGTGAAATGATATGGGTGAAAATGTTCTCGGTGCAAAATGTTGATAACTGACCTTTGGGAGATACCAATTTCACGGGCCAAGTCTCTTGATGAAACACTGGGATTTTCATTTACTATATCAATAATTTCCTCTTCGAGTTCAACATCATGAGGAACTTGTCCCAATTCTTGACGTAACTTATGAACGGAACCTGTTTCAGATAAACGTTGATGAGTTCGTGAAAACACTATCGTAGAGGGGAGGCGCCTATCTGGAAACCTAAGTTGGTACTCCCGCCGCGCTGCACTCGCGTTTCCATTACAAAAACCATACAAAAAATGTATGTCAGCGTACTCACCATTTGTGAACGTTGCCATCTTCGCAGGTGTATTGCCAAACAGAAAAAAATAATCCCAATAAATAAAATGGGCCCTCAAGCTAAGGATAAGCAATATTAGCAAGGGTCTTTCTAATGATAGTGACACTTTTATCTCTGTAGCTTCTTAATTTCCAAATCAAACTTTCAATCATTATATCAAAATAAAAATAAAATAATAAACAATAATCCCCTCCCATTTCAAAATAAACAGGAAAATAACTATGAAATAGCGATAATGTGCTTAGTACTGAGAGAGGTCAAAGTCGCTGTTGTTATTATGAATACCTGAACTGGCCTAAAATTTATGTCAATAAATATTATATTTTTTCTTTGCTTTTTATTCTAATGAAGTGTTTCTTTTATTTAAAATACAGATTTTCATCAAGCGATTATCATAATGTCTTATTTACCAAAGTACCTGATTTGTATGCTAAATGAGAACACCATGTTTTTTCGGTTTCAAAAGTAAATTTCTCCATGAAATTAAAACAAAATCATTACTTTTAACATATCATTTGAAAGCTTATTAAATTTGTAAGTTTTTGAGAGCTTTGCAGTTTTGTGGATTGTTTTTATGAAAAGCAGTGAGCGCTGAAGTATTATAAGAAATTGTAACTTCCCTAAATTAGGTGAAGATAAAGATATTTTTTAGGTCCCAAGTTTGTAAAATTCAAGGTTAAATTACTCCGATCTTATAGGAAATTTATTGCTAAATCCGAAAATGTGATCAATATTTGAAAAATATTTAAACAAAATGGAGATATTACAGCTTTTATCGTAAAAAACATGCTTCCTCCAAAAAAAAATCGTTTATTTACCATATATCTGCAACGGATTGGAATAGAAAGGTGAGGTCTGCGGCATTTGGCTACACTTTTGATCTAGTTTCACCCAATTTTTTTTTTTACGCTAAGAGATACTCACCCTGTATGTTTAAAAAAAGGTCAATTTTTTAATACAACCCATTATTTAGTTATTTTTTTCAGTTTTAATTCTTAAAAAAATAAGTTTTAATATGTTTTGCTCTGCAACAATTAATTAATGTTAGTTTTTGATAAGTTTATATTTATGCAAAGAAAATATTCAACATTATTTATTCTACAGCAATTCAGTAATGAATTAAATCAATTACGAAAGGATAATATTAAAAACCATTAAAAACTTTTAGTAACAACTAATTTTATAAATTATCTTAGATTTTAATATTATGATTAAAAAATATTATAAAATAACAAAAATAAATGATATTTCAGTTGATAGTTAATACCAACATAGGAAAGCATTTAGCTCACATATAATGTACATATAGATGTATGTAGGTGTATATGTAAATATATATATATATATATATATATATATATATATATATATATATATATATATATATATATATATACTTATACTTATATTTTTCCTATACGAGACAAAGCCAAGAGGAGGTGGGCGTGGCTATGCCAATTTGCTACGGGTAGCTCGGCAGCCAATCAAAATGCTCCTGTCCCCACCATCGTATCATCTGCCGTCCACTTATTTGTCTAAACTGTTGGACATAAGAACCATTACCTTACTGAACACTGTCAATACAATTACATATAATGAAATTCACAATTCTCTATAATAAGTATACCTTAACTTAAACTAAACAATATTTAAATAAAAACTATAAATTAGATTAACTATATACAAAAATAAACAATAAGAAAAATATACCAAAATGATATGTAAAACCCATATTCAAAGGATAAAAAAATCCCGTAAAACAACTGAACTAAAAGAAATGTTTTATATATACATATATATCTAGTTTAACTTACTTTTCGTAATGTTTTCTATATAAATATATACATTGACTACTGCCATAAATATATGAATATTGGCACAGCTAAATACACTTGATAATTTTGTTTTCTGGACTACTGTGGTTCATAAAAACATTTTTTTATTTTATATCTGTAGTTTAGACTACGTATGTTGCTGATTTGACCCAAATCAGATACCTATTATTTCATGGCAGACTTCATACCCAATTGAATCCACTAGTTTCCCAACTTGCCACACAATCGATTCCCGATAATCCTCCGAGGCAATAAGATGGACAAAAGAATTGACGTAGAACATTTATTTAAGTGCCACTAGTGAATAGTTCTTTACATGTTATTAACAAATCATTGCATTAATTTTCCTCAAATTTACTTGTTGTACATAATATATTCAGTTGTAAATATCAATAAATAGTTTTAAAAAATGTTTTTTTCTATTGCTTTAATACCTACTACTATATAAATACATAAAATATGTCGACCGTAGTTTTTTCTAGTATTCTTATTCTGCCATTAAGAAAGTAATCCCACAATCATTAAGACAGTATTTACAAAAATTTGAATTAACCGAGGAACAAATCCAAAGACCCCAAAGCCGGAGCCCACCCAGCACCCGACTCGACTTTATTAATAGTCACTCAGTATAAATCCACTCCGAACAGCCAAACATTTATAACCGGCCAAAAATTAACGCTTTTGTCTCCTTCGTCCAACACACCGTTGATAAATTATGCTAATTTCTTCGGCGATTGTCTGGCGTCTTTCGTGCCAGCGGTGATAACGTATTCTAGTCAGCGCGACTTCAAAGGTTCTGAAAAATAACGTGTTTATTACCAAAGAAGAGCAAATGAGGCTCGGTGGTATATATTTAACTAGATCAAAAAAAAATTTTTTTTTCTGTATTTGTATTGAAATATAAGCTAAGTTTTAAATTATATCATAATACATACAATTTTAAAAATACAAACAAATCATTAGAAACAAATTAAAGACAAAAATTAAAAAAAAAAAAAAAAAAAAAAAAATTGATAGAATTAAAAATAATAGTATTTTTATTTATTTATTTATTGGTTGGCTCTACAGCCCTAGATGGGCCTTGGCCTCACGCAGAAGAGATGACCATTGGAGTTTATCCATAGCTTTTCTTCGCCATCCTCTCACTCCCAGATTTTTCAGATCCGCCTCCACATTATCCTGCCACCTTATTCTAGGCCTTCCTCTCAATCTGCTACCATCCGGTCTGTCACTCATCATCCTCTTCGGCAGCCTCTCGTCCGGCATCCGTTGGACATGTCCCAGCCACCGCAACCTTCCTTCCTTGATGACCGCCACTATATTCGGTTCCCCGAATAGCTCTTCCAATTCCTTGTTCTTCCTTATTCTCCAATTCCCATGGTCGTTTACTGGGCCGAAAATTTTTCTGAGTACTTTCCTTTCCCACACTTTAAGTATTGTTTCGTTCCCTTTTGTTAATGTCCAGCACTCACTTCCATACATTACCACAGGCCTTATGACTGTTTTATACAGGATTACTTTTGCAGCTCGTGATAATGCTCGGAACTTCAATATTTTATTAAGAGCGTACAGGCATCTGCTACCTGCTGTAATTCTGGCTTTAATAATAGTATTACTATTAGCACAAAAAAAAAAAAAAAAAAAAAAAAAGACAGGGAGATCTTGGAGTGATGAAAGAAAGGAGGAAAGGCCCCATAGCAAGAGAATGAAGGAAATATGGGAACAAAAAAAGGGGGGCAAGCAAACGCATATAGTGCTTTACGTAGTCCTAAATGGGCCCATTCGCATAATAAAAAAAAATCAAACAGAGAATAATAGTATAACTATAATAAATCGTAGCTTATTACATTTTAGGATTGATATAAACAAATTTATGAAAATATGGAAATAAAATTATAACTAAAGTAATGCTGCTGATAAAATAATAATATTAAAAAATAATAATATGGAAAGCTAAATATGCATGAGATCAAGTCAAAAATAAATACAGAGAGAAAAGAATAAGAACGCGTTTACAATATAATGATTAATGTCAGTCAAAAAAAAAAATAAAGAAAGAGTAAAATATTTTTAAAAACTGTTCATCAATCAAGAATGATCAATTAGTTAAAAAATGGAGAGAACTAGAAACTGGAAACAGCTTATCGTCTCATACAAAACATGTACAACATAAGGTTGGAAAGTTGACTAAGAAGAAGCACAAAAAAAAAAAAAAAAAAAAAAAAAAGACAGGGAGATCTTGGAGTGATGAAAGAAAGGAGGAAAGGCCCCATAGCAAGAGAATGAAGGAAATATGGGAACAAAAAAAGGGGGGCAAGCAAACGCATATAGTGCTTTACGTAGTCCTAAATGGGCCCATTCGCATAATAAAAAAAAATCAAACAGAGAATACATAAAAACATAATATTTAAAACTGATAATAAAAATATAATTTTTATATTTATTTATAGCTCTATATACTGTCTTCTACTCTATGAATCTAGAAATCTACCAATTACTGTATTTTTGTATATTAAAGAGCCATAAGACGACATAATAACATAATCAGGGAGATCCATATTTTCCCTGATTATGTTATGAGAACAATGGGTTTCAAATAAGTTATGGATAAAAGTCAGATTAAAAAAAAAAAAAAAAAAAAAAAAAAAAAATATATATATATATATATATATATATATATATATATATATATATATATATATATATATGCATTCTTAATTATGTCTTCATTAGCGATTATGTCTTTACTAATAATATATTTGTAATTATTTCTTGACTAACCATTAATGGATGTATTTAATAATTTTTATTTTTTATTTTTGAAGTAATAAGCTCCATACTTTGTCACAAATTAAGTTATCCATAAGACCTTAATGTTCCACATGTTGCTGACTTGATCTAAACCAGATACACATCCTTGCATAGCAAACTCGAATACACTAGTTTCTCAATTTGTTTCCCAATCTATTCCCGATAATCCACCGAGGCGTCTGGAAAGAAGATGGCAGAGAGACCTTTTAAGGTCTAGGTCCTTCTAGAGACATTGATTTCGTAATGACATATTTTAGGTTTTTACAATGGACAAGGAGTATTAACAGTATTAAACAATTAAATAAATAAGTAAAAATAATATTTACCGTTATAAAAAATAATACTGTTATGATCACATTAATTAACCTTCTTATATAGCATTTTTTTTCTTTTTGCTTAAGTGCTACTAGTGACTGGTTGTTCACATGTTATTGACAAGTCTTTGTAATAAATTTCATAAAATTTACTTATTGTATATATACAGTTGTAAATATCAATAAATAGTGAGGAAAAAAAAGAAAAGAAGTGAATATAACGATTTAATACATCAATTACAATATTCTATTTTCATACTACGCAAATGCCAATATGATTAATATATCAGAACGAAAAAGATTGATTTAGTAGCAAGATTTTTTTGTTTTACAACTTCTGAATAATACATATAATCTATATATTATTAACATATATTTCACTCTTTAATATAAAGCATTCACAGCTAAAACATAAATATATGAAAAATAAAAAATAAACAATCCGTTTGATGGATCACTAATTTTATTTTTGCCACTCCTTCGCCATGCAAATCACAATCCCTACAACACAAGAATCCAAGCTATCTCCTCATCCGCGGCTTAGAAAATAAGCGAGTTATTCATTTAAAAATAACTCCTAGTAATTTGTATCACTCCGCTTTGTCAGATAAGCGTTACATTAAGTCCTTATCTGTGACAAGAGTCAGAGAACACGAGGAGAAGAAATTACAAAAAATATTTTAAGATTAAAACCTTTTAAGAGACAGTAGAGCGGCATTAAAAGATCGTCTTTCTTTTCCACTTCTTAAAGAGACCCTCATACTAAACAGGGGACAAAAAAAAATAACCCCCGGGTTGACAGAAGCGGAGTCAAATCTCTCCGAGATAAGCGGATAGTGGTCGAGATAAATCGCCGGCCATAACACAACAGAGGACATGAATATATAGTGTACAGGACGGCCAGTGTATTAGGGAATGTAATGTGAGGTATTGAATTAACAAGGAGGGGCATTTATCTGGTGGGGGGAAATATAACAGAACTAATGAAATCTTAAAAAGGGGGCTCCCACTTCTAAATGGGAATAAACTCCGGACAAGATGGGACGCCGTATATCATAGCGGGATGAGAAATGTGCTGCGATCTGGCTTCCAACAGCGGAATGTGTCCATTGTCTCTGCTACCGGGCCCGCGACAACTGTGGGCGACAAAGCTCCCTTCATCTTTTTTTTTATAAATATACACAGTCAGAATTAATTAATACGTCCTTTATAATAAAACAGAAAAAAAATGTTGGAACATTTATATAGCAGAAACTATCGCTACCGAAAATATTGTCTCTCAACCAAACGAATACATCATGCAAGATTTACTGATGCAACAGTTTTCTTAATCTCAGTGTAGTCATGGCAGGGCAGGAAAGGTCCCTTCAAAATCATCTCATAAATCTCTCTATATCCATGTACATATATACTCTCTTTTCTCTATCATTCTCTTTTCCCTTCTATCTATAGCTTTTTTTCTTCTTTCGTTTTCAAACTGTCTTATTATTTTATTTAGAACAATAATTTTGAATACTTTGTTTTCCACATACAAGGAGCGAAGGCCCTTCAACTCCAGGGCACAACAACCCGAGCCAATCAGACAAACTTACCCCAATACTATCCCAATACTCCTTCAAATACCTCAGGTTGAAAAAGATAAAAATGTATCGATCCTATATGCTATCCCTGTACAAATAGAATTACTAATATTTTGATTTGTTTGTTCTAGTTTTTAAGAGGGATCAAAAGAAAAATATATTTAAAAAATCAATGTAACATCACCACTTAATGTAACTCTTTAATATTTAGCACTAATGTTTTACCAACATTTACTCACGTTACAACATCCGTCTGGATACTTCGTAAAAAATATAGTTAAATCTAATATATTTAAATGAAATAATGTATTCTGTGCCTCGGAAGTGTAGAATGCTTTGGTTCATTTTTTCATTTTATCTAGAGGCATAGAATTCTATGTCCTAGACCAATTAATTTTTTTATTTTTTGTTGGTGGCATAACGTCCTTATATATTCCAACTAGGAGAGAAAGGATGGGTTATCCTACAGGTTACCAATCTATTCTAGCCATCATGTGGGGAGATCAAGATTAATTTCGTACACATAAATAATAAACATTTGAGAAAATAAACTCTTTTAAAAATAAAACCGATTCAAATTGCTTTCCTTAAGTGTCTTCGACAGTATTAATGTATTAATTTTTTTTTTTAATAAGGTTTTAGA
Organism: Euschistus heros; assembly: GCA_003667255.2. Classification (NCBI taxonomy): domain Eukaryota; kingdom Metazoa; phylum Arthropoda; class Insecta; order Hemiptera; family Pentatomidae; genus Euschistus; species Euschistus heros. The sequence continues at coordinate 1,284,648 of RCWM02000011.1, forward strand.
GTAAAAAAAAAATATTTTGATCATCATCTTATAAGTTTTACTTTTGATATTTCAAATTTGAAGAATATAATATAGCATCAATTTTATAATACATTCGGGACATTAGTATACACCGAGGTCTCGATAAAATGAGCCTTGTATTTCATTACTGTAATTTTTTTTTTTTAATTAGGTAATAATGGTTATAAAAATTAGCAAACTTCAAAGACTAAGCTTCGCGACAAGCAATCTGTATAATAAAAGAAGCCTTTCAATAAACGCTAAGATAAGGCACTATAATACAGTCGTGAAATCGGTTATACTATATGGAATGGAAACATCTTCCCTCCCCAGCCTAAGGAAAATGTTAGCCATAGAAAGGATACTTAGAAAAATTCACGGACCAAAGAAGACAGAAGAAGGCTTTAGAATAAGAAGATTAACGTTCTATGGGCATATGGTGAGGATGGACCCAGATAGATTAAATAGAGAAATCTTTTATAAAATCAGAGGATACAAGAGTTCTGGGGGATATGTCAAACAGATGAAAGAGGAAACTGAGAAACTGGGAATAACAGACCAGGACTGTTTTGATAGGGATGAATACAGGAAAAAACTAAATGTAATCAAGGTTCTTGTGGGAAGGAAGGGGGCGAGAAAAGGAGTAGCGTGGACCTAAGGAAGAAGGAAGGAGCAATCGGAAAGAATGAAGAAAAGGTGGGAAGAGAGAAGGAAGGAGAGAAGTAGTAAGAATTGAATGATATTCGCGTGGTCTCTAAGGCCGTTACGTGGAAAAAAAAGAAAAAAAAAAAGGTTATAATCATTACTACAAGAAGGATGAAGGACAAAAAGGACAGATTAATTGAAACCAATGATTATGTATTTTATGACTTATCAATAAAGATCTTAATGTTCCATGTGTTACTGGTTTTGCCTAAACCAGATATCTATCCTTCCGTAGTAAACTCGATAACCACTCCAATCCACTAGTCTCCCAACTTGCATCACACTCAATTCCCGATAATCCTCCTAAGCACGTGAAAAGAACATGGCCAAGAGATCTTCATTCGGCTTTTACAATAGACAAGGAGGCTTAACTGCATCAAAATAAATTAAAAAAAAGTAATCGGGTAAACCAGACAGTTATTGACACCGTTAAGGAAATATTCGAAAATATTCATACTATAATTATAGAAAGAATAGTTCAATAAAGTTGAAATTTACATTTATTTTTCCTTAATTACTATACTTTAAGCTGAACAAGAAAGTTCACACCAAACATTAGAACTGGAACGTATTTTAAAAGATATTGACAGTAACTAATGTAAAAAAAGTATACGGATGGAATTGAAAGTATTTTTACACAGTTGTACTGTAGGAATAAAAATGAAGTTTACTAATTTTTTTTTTTTTTTTTTTTTTTTTGGGGGGGGGAGTTATTAACTGTTTGCTTTACCCTATTTACCTCAAAAAAAAAAAAATACCGTTAAGATTACATTAATTAATTGTATTATAAATTAATTCATGAGTAACGAAGAAAACAATTATAACTATTCGCGTCGTGGAGCTAAGGATATTGCAGAGCCCTGAAGGAGAAATATGCGACATTGCAGCCAGCAGAGCGTGGTCACATTCGAACAATCGGCGCAAGGATGAAATTATACCCCATTATGTCTCCTGGAAACTGGATGCTGCAAATAATTTCACAATTTGTAACACTCACGACCAGCACATATCCGATTGCTATTGTGCAAGGGGGAAAGTACTGTCAGCTGAGTCTGGCTTTGATACAACCAACTCCGTGTGTCTTTGCTCTCCATTCTTTATTAGGAATCATGAAAAACATGGCCGTAGTATGTGTATAGTACATTACAGCTCTGATATATATGTTACATCAATATATTGTTTTCTATTTCAGGATTTTAGAATTTGGTTACAATACTAATGATTGCCTTCAAAGTATCATGAGTTGTAACACAAGAGGAGGACACACTCAGTCTCTCACGGATCTTGTAGGCAATTTTTTTGGAGGTTCCTGGTCAAAAGATATTAGACACGTATTTTGCCGTTCCGACCAATGGGCCCTGGAAGCCGAGAAAACTAATAAAATATCATTAAACTAATTTATTTTATATCTCGAGTTTAAAAAATGATATTGACATGATTCTTGCACCAAGATGTTCAGTTTTGATTGCGGATTTAAGGATAATTACAGCCGCTCCATAGATTTCGGTTTGGAGGAGAGCCTCAGCTTTCTTTTGATGTATATAAATGTAAAATTCGATGAACATAAACCTATTAAAAAAATTGGAAAATCCGAAAAACATTTTGATTTTTAGAATGAGTTTGAAACCAGATAGGATGATGAAACCAAAGACATTTCAAGCGTATTACCACCCTATATTTCGTGTAAAAAAATAAAGTTGATAAGTTTAACCGTCTAAGCGTAATTTATGGTTTTGTCAATTTAAACACAAGTTGCCTACCATTGGGTCAGGTAGATTTTGAAGGTTACGAATTTTTATTTTTCTATTTGGATGAAATTTCGTATTTAAGGGTTCTTTGGAATGCTGAATTCGAATCCGATGTCGGTTCTTTGGAAACAAATATATTGGAAAAAAATTTTACAGTGTAAAAGCTAAAACTTTTTCAAGTGAAGTACTTTCAATAGATTTTTTTTATAGAATCTGACGTCAATTTTTGTGTGAAAAAATCTATAGAGGTAGTTTGCTTGAAAATCTAATAATTTTTTTTAAAAATTTAATTAACCTAAACCAAAATCTATAGAGTGGCTGTATTTTTTCTTAAATCCGAAATCAAAACTAAACATTTCGGTGCATGAATCATGTCGATATTATTTATTAAACTTGAGATATAAAATAAATTAGTTTAATGCTATTTTATTTTTTTTCTCGGCTTCTAGGTCGGTCGGAACGGCAAAATACGTATCTAATATTTTTTGCCTAGGAATCTCCAAAAAACACATAAAACTCCTATTGTCTCTTTAATCATAATTTTATTTATTAATTAGATGTGTCATTAATATTTTTGAGAAATAATAATTATGTACATTGTAGTACATCTACTTAAGTGTGGAAGATTATAATTTTTTCTAATTAAAAAAACTATTTATAATTATTTAATTTTGCATTTTATCATTATTCGACTAGATTAGTAGAAACGGGTCGCTAAAAAAAAGAAGAATTTTTTACATGAATGTAATTAGAACTGTGTGAACTTATGAAGTTGAACTGTGGGGCTCCACTAAACCATCCAATTCTTCTCGTATCTAATCCTTGAAATCCAAAATCCTATGAAAAACCCTCAATGCCCCTTACTTTTTCACGAACAACCTTATCAATAATGATCTTAAATAAAGAACAAAATGGCTGATCTAGCTGAAACCAAATACCTTATCCTTTCATAGTAAATTCCATAACCATTCGAATCCACTACTATCTCAACATGCTTCCCATTCTACTCCAGATAACCTCACGAGACATAAGATGGCCTCGGGACCTTCTAATATAGAACTTTTATTGAAGTGATACCAACAAGTAGTTGATTAGCAATATAATAGGGCGTATAAAAAAAAATGACCGTTTTATCAAATTATATATACCAGGGTTATATTATATACCAGGGTTCAAAAGTCTGTAGGTATCTTAATGCTATTTATCATTTACCAATACTTAATAATCCCTTTAGAGCATTATCTAAGCTTGTTTACTAACACTGGACTTCTTCAAAAAAATTCTCAGTTCAGATATTTATTTCAAAGAAGAAACATGACAGTGTCCTACGAAATTTTCGTCATTATAAGACATTACTGTAAAAAAAATTTCACAGCCGCTGAAGCAACTCGTGAAATTATTAAATATGAAAGAGAAGGTGTCCTTGAAGAGCGCACTGCGCGGCGTTGGTTTGAAAAATTTAGAAGTGGAGATACGACGTTGGAAAGGAAGAAGGGCTCCAGGCGGCCATTAATGGATATTGATGAGGTTCTCCACCTGTACTCGCGAACTTGCAAGAGAGTGTGGTGTGTCGAAAAATACTGTTAGTCGCCATTTTCTCTCCATGGGGAAGTGAAAAAGACCTGTAGACTGGTCCCTCACGAACTTACTCCTCAACAATCAGCAGAAAAGTTTACATAACTTCATGGGTTTGAACTCCTGCCTCATCCACCATATTGTCCAGACCTCGCACCTTCGTATTACTATTTGTTTCGATCCATGGCCCATTTTCTTCAAGGGAACATATTAGATAATTTTGCGGAAGTTTAAAATGCTGTCCAAGAGTTCTTGACAGCCATCCCAAGGAATGGTATCAGCGTGGAATGGTATCAGCGTAACAATAACAATGGACTATACTTTGATTATTAATTGTATTTTATATCAAAGAAATAATAAAACAAATATTTGTTTCAGAATTTTTTTTTATACACCCCCATTACATGTGATTATTAGCATTATCTTCATATTTATCTAGATATATTTGTATTTTATTTTATAAAGTTGCGAATTTCAATAAGTTATTCATAATTATATAGAATTATAGTGCGATTTTAGTGTTCTATCATTAAAAAATTAATTGTTTTTATTAAAGTTTGAAATGTGGTAGATTATGATAGAATAACACACACAGGAAAGATAGATACATAGAAAAAATAAAAATAAATTTTCAACAAATGAATAATAACAACTGTATATATTTCATTTAAGATTTTTGTAATTATTATTGTAATTATCCTATAAGAGGAAAGATGTTTCTGAATAGAAATAAATTGCGAATCCTCTAAAAAAAAAATTCAAGCTACAACAAATAAAATTGATATAATATTATATCATATTAAAGATAATAAAGTTTCAGAGGTTATAATTAATGATATGTTGCTTTTTAGAAATATTGAGTCGGTTTCACCCAAACGATACACGAAAACCCCTCAAGGTCGATACAAAAAACAGAACGCCACTACAGACCGGACCAGCCCGAAAGTGAGAGTGGAATGTCCATTGACCACCTCAAGGGTAAGTTCTTCGGCCTCTTCCATCTTCAGACTTCGGCGGACCCTTATTAATAAGCAAGAACTGGTTCTAAGTTTAAAAAACAGAACAAAAATAACATTGAGAGAAACATGACAATATTTAATAAAAAGCATAATAATATTTAATATACCAATTTTATTGTCAAAATAAAATTTTATTTAACTTTTATATCTGATGGAACAGATATAAAAGTTATTGAATACAAATCCTTACACTTCATTTTTACTGTTTTCTAAATATAGCACTGTATCAGATCTAGGTAATGAGATCTTAATGAATAGGACTGTTGTAATAGAACTAGAAGTGGGGATGCACTGATGTTCTGTGCAGTACGACTGGAACCAGGATATAATAATATAAAAGGCAGTTTTTCTGGAATAACTTTAACCCTCTAAGAATAACCAAAAAGTATAACGAAGTAGTACAATGTGCTGCCTAGATGCATTTATTTCTCTTCATTTTCTAGTAAGGTATACATATCATACCTTTTTTTCCTTTCGCAATGATAATTTAAGTTGTGCGCTTCTGAAACCAATAGTATATCGCATCTGCCATGGAAATTTTTTTAAAATAAATTACCACAAGCCATAGAAGTGAGTAGTGCTTATACGGGAGTTGTAAACTTCTTAGTAACAAAATTACAATACAAAAGTGGACGTATTCATATTATATAATATCCTTTACAAATAAGCACCTTAAATGACTAATTAAAATTTAGTGACATACTGACTCGTTGGAAATATACAAATTTTAAGAAGAGAAAAAGGAGTGTTAAAAGACTCGAGAAGTAACAGACACAAATCCTGGTCTCGAGCACAAAGCACACAACTCTTCATTAACTGTGAAGACATGCAGAAGAAAGACATTTAGTTGAACTAATGAGAAAGATACTAAATCAGTCGTTGCTTTAATCATGGATCCTGTATCCTAAATATAGGATTGGGATGTGGGATGGATGGAAACGAGGAAAAATGAAAGAAGAAAATAAAAGACGTTGACAAGGGGGGAAAAAAAAAGAAAATGCCCAGATGTTTCAAAAAAAGTTCGAGGCTTGGCTATGAGGTCGATGCACGCCATTGAATTCCTCAGCTTGCACCACAGCTTCGAATTTCGATTATCGACATGCAATCGATTTAATTATTCAAAGGGAAAAAAACAAAAATGATTTTGGATTTTATATATTTTCTATACACTTCAACAATCGAAAATTATCCCAGATTTTTATTTATTGTAATTATGAAATATAAACAAACGGATGGAATTTTTGGAACTCGTAAGGCTTATTAGAGAAATATTAAACCAGTTAACGAGACAGGATTAAAAAAGAAAAAATATATATAATTGTTTGATTTATACCAGACTTAAAATGTCACAATGTTTAAAATTATGTCACAACCAAACTTATCCATAAATATCTTAATGTTCCATTTGTTGCTGATTTGGCACAAAACAGATACCTATCTTGTCGTGTAAGTGGCGTGAACTGCATACCCAGTCGAATTAACTTGTCTCCCAGCCTCCATTCCTGACAATCCTCCAAGGCGTCTGAAAAGAAGTTGACCAAGAGACCTTCTAAAGGAATCTTTGATTGAAGAACTAGTGAATAGTATTTTAGATGTCATTGAGATGTCGTTGTAATAATGTATACAGTTGTAAATATTAATAAATATTCACAATATAAATATTGTAAATATCAGTAAATAGTTAAACAAAAATTGATCAATTTATTTATTTCCACTATCAACATTTAGGATAAGTATATCAGATAGTTTTTAATTCTGAATTTCACTAACCTCGTAAGTACTGAATTAATCAGAAGCACTAAGCTAGATCTGGCACCTTCGTTATAGCACTTTTAGTTATTTTATGTTATATTAGTCATTTTACTTAGATTTCTGTGGAAGATGAGGAAATGAAAAAAAAAAATCTCTTTTGCTCCAATGCCTTGTTGGATCATGTTCAAAACAGGAACACGTGTAATAGGTTGTGGATACTTGGACCAGCGCTCTCCCTAAGCCAGATCCCTCGCTACAATTCGGTTAGCTACGGTGCTTACCGTAATAGCACGCACTAATGCACCCACAGCTCAGCGGCGCCTACTCACAGAGTGTTTTGATTATCCTTTGTCTCCTTTGTCCGTCTGTTTGTCTTAGTGTGCCATCATCCGGCACGAAAGTCGGCGGGTATCCTTTGCTGCACGCTGCACTTAACTCTCTATCGTAACTGGATCCTGGTGCAATGCTCATTGAGACGGTCCTTTATGTCTAGACATGTGACGCCTCACTTCTTCGCTGACTTCCTGGGTGTCCGCTGGGACATTAGTCGAGGTGGATTCTTGATTTCTTTTTTGATAAACCAGCTGCCTTAATTTTCTTATAAAGCTGAATATGACTAAAGTGATGGACGCAGTACTAGGAGAATCCGAAATTATGATGGTAGATAATATAAATCTAAAAACATACCTCAATGGCTCATGCCCACTAATAATGATTGTACAATTGTACAATGTAAAGATTCTAAAAATTGTATATTAATCCTGAAAATTCAATTCATGTTAAAATAATATTAGGGACTAGATGGCCAAGCGAGTTGGTGCGCGAGAGTCTTAGCACACTCAGTTTTAAAGGTAGTGGATTTGAATCCTGCCTAGGCAGGTCAAAATTTATTTTTAGGTGGACCTACGGATGAATCTTGAGCTTCCCACCATGGGTAAAATAGGTTGGTAACCTGAAAGATAACCCCCTAGTTGGAATAAATAAGGACTTTATAGTTTTATAAAGTTTTGTAAGGAAATAGTTTTGATGGATTCTTAAAGTTTTTTTTTATTTTTCATGTTCACGCATTAACATACTTCAATTATTTAAGGCAAAAAGATTCAGTACTATCACAAACACACCCTGGTACTTAAAACGTAACTTTACATTTTCTTTACAAGAAAAGTTAAATAAATATTAGATTTACAACTGATTAAATTTAAAATTATATGGACATTTGAACATTCCCATAAAAGATTTGGTCTCTACGACAGAAGAATGAAGAATGAATACATAAGCCGTAAGATGCATGAACTGAACAGAAAAAAAAAAAAAAAAATTTTTTCCTCACTTTTTGTCTAATTTTTGCTTTTAGTGCCTTCCACGATCGAAACAATGTTTGAGTCAAAGTTGTAGAGCATTGAATTTACATTTATTTCATATATATGGTTTTGGCACTTGAAGCAAATATTTGATAAACAGTGAGGTAAACTTTATTATTATATAATTTTTTTTCGAAAATTACAGATTTTCAATAACACATATTTCGAAAACCGTTGAAAGTTCGACAGATATGCATAAAATCAATTTTATAAGGTCGGTTGGTTGGTGTTGTTTAAGGGTGTAAAATCATGAGTAATCATCAACGCCCGCTAATGTCCCAATTTTTGATTTTTCAATTATATTTTAAAAACAGTGGACTTTAGGAAAATATACTACAGATCAAAATTAAAGCTAATTAAATTTCATATAAAATTGATGAGTATTTATGTTTATTTTGTATGTTTTTAAAATCATTTAGTATGTTTATCTTCTAACTAATCCTAAAGAAGCCCTGATGTTAAAAATTATCGCATATATCATGCACTCTAAAATATGTTTATTGACTGGACAATAAGTAATGTCACTAGGTTCTGTTCAGTTCATGCATCTCACGGCTTATGTATTCATTCTTCATCAAATTAAATTATTTTCAAAATTGACAGGCGTGAATATATTTTTCATTTTCTAAACGTTTCATTATTTGTTAGGGCTAAACGTTCTCTAGACTTTATTCAGGTCATATTAACGTACTGTGATTGTTACAAAAATATTTAATTGAAGCAAGCATTATTTAAACAAAATTACAAATCGGCTTTAAATTTACGAAATCTTATTTCAATATGGTTTATATCTGTCCAATGTTTTTATTAAGTCTAGCATTTGATAGAGTATAGGTACATGGTAATTTTTAATACAATCTTGAGCAGAATTGGGAAAATGATGAATAAATATTTTACAACTAATTTTCTGGGAGCAATCATCTAATTTAATCTTTCAGTAAACTAAATCATTAATTGACTAAAAAAATGAACTGGAAGATTTAATCATGATTAAATTATATGATTGATTCTAGGAAATCAGTTGTCAACTATTTAATTAAGATTATATTTTGGCCAACTCTGTTTTTGGGGTATGTTTTGCTTTGCCCCATCTAATGCAAAAATGCAATAAATCATATTTATTTTTAAATACTGTTTTGTTTCTTATTTTATTAATGTTTTTAATATTCCTTATATGTTTTATATGTCTCGATTACAGAATATGGTGACGTAAACAACTAAAGGAAAATTAACAGTTTAGCTGAGAAAATAAAAAAAATTCTCTTCAGTGCATGACTGATAACTTAAAATATTGAGTTTAATAACACAATCGTTAATTTTTACTCTTATGTTCTGTAAATAAGCCAGCTTTATTCCAGCAGGAAAATATGTATCCATGTGTATAATCTATAGTAAGTTAGCTATGGTTCAGAGCACAGTAATTTTTGGTCAGGAATTTTGGTCAGGAAAAGAAAGAGTTAAATAATGCCTTCACTGGAAGAAAAATGCAGAGAATATCGACGCCCTAACTAAGAGTGGTATTAAGTGCAAAAATTAAAATTTGACATTATTCAAATTTGAAACTTCGAAGTTTCAAAACTGGTATTAAAATTTTATTCTATTTAGTGAACACGAGTTATTCGATCTATCTGAATTTTATATAGCATTTCAAAAAAGATTTTAGTGAATATCTGAACATTGAAATGCTAGAATGTGTGTTAAATGCATCATTAAATGATTATGATGCATTTAACATATTTTTGTGAAAAATTGCTCTTAGCAGATCTGTAAGCTTGAGGGGACAGTTTCCTCAGAAGACAGTACCATCAAAGAAATAAAGAGATATTCAGAGTTTATTCGAATATATAAATATATCTTAATATTTCTGCGTATTTCATATGTTGACCTTAACTGGATCTAGGAATCTTCACCAAGATAATTAGAAGATCTTTAAACGATTAATCGAGATGTGAAACTCGATGTAGGACCTGGCTATCCCTAGGCTATCATTACAGTAATTATCGATAATCTGTCATGTAGGTGCCAACACCCGCTCCTAATCATTGCTACTCTGGTTGTCGGAGGTATCGGATCTGCTCTCGATATCTTAAGATTGATAGTATCTAAACCAAAAGTACATTTCCATAACCTGTCATTATACCATACAATTATTTTGTCACTTCCCATTATGTCGGTTTCTCAAAAAGGTAAGTGAACTAATTCTATCATTTAAGCCCCCCAAGAAAAAGAAAATTCAATTAATTGAATAAATTAATCGAACATATCGCAATCACTATCTAAAACTAACGAATGTGAAAAACGCATTTTTTATGTTGTTCGTTTACCGTTGTATTCTACAGGGACTACCAGTGGTTAAATGCTAGGAATTCGCATGACACTACTGATTTCGGACTTCTAAGTGCCGATCAGATTCGAAATTTTATCGTAAGTCCTTTTAGAAAACAACAGTCAATGAATGGAATAAAAAAAAAAGAAAAATATTTTCACATTCGTGAAAATTACACATTAGTGCCGACGAAATTTAGGTGTTCAAAACAATCTGAATAGCGCCAATTGCACACAAATACATGCTTTTAGTTTCAAATTCCTATATCAATAATGATATTGTTGTATAAAAACAAAGCCTAAAGTCGTCTTGTTACCACACATTGTTTACTTTTTCATCCGCAGGACTTAAGTCACTCAGTGAAAAACATTGAACTATTTTCACATTAGCTAAAGTTTAAGGACCTTAAGGGAATTTTAATAGTTCCTCAAATAATAGAGGCTCTTTAAGATAAGTATTCAAATAAAATAAATGAGGAAGCTTAAAATTAAAGCCAAAACTTAAAATTAAGTTAGCCAACACAGTAAACAAAAATTAAAACAGCGTTGGATGCGCTGTATAAGTAATTCGTCCTTTTTCATTACAAAAATGAAAGGTGGTTAACGTGACTTCGATAAACCTATAGATTACCTATAATTCGGTCTAGTTTCGGTTTTGATAGACCTGTCGGACGTCCTTAAGGTATTCAATGTGAATGCAGTGATCTGGCAGAACGAAGAAAATGCAGAACATTAGCTGACAGAGCATCAATCGTTGAATTGGCCTTTGCTACTGAAACAAATATATTTAGAATAATTATATCCCTCAAACAGGTCACAAACATCGGCCTAACCTAAAGATATTTCTCCAGAAGTGTGGCTACTTTTAAACGAACCTAGTTAATCTTGATGAGTCGTCCTAAATTATTTATTAGAAATTTTAAATATATTATTTATGAGGTCAAATGGAGGTTGATTTGTTTTGTTTTTTTATTAAATAAAATTCTATCTATGTAACTTTAATAGTTGTTACAAATACTAGCATCCCCCATCGAGGCTTTGCTCTCTCTTATAAGAAAAGAACTTGGATAATATTAACTAATAATTGAAGTTTTATATGGTTATCGATAAAAATCTTGTCTTAAAGTATGCAATTACTAATTATATTTTCAATTATATTTCCATGCATAGCAATAATTTTTATCCTGGAAAAATTTTCATTGTTTAGTTGTTTGAAGATTACGTAGTTAATTAAGCATAGTTAGATATCCAACTTAAAATTTTAATCTATGAGTCGGTATTCTAGATGGAGAAAAACTGTTGCGGATAATGGACTGCATTATCAGTGCTTACAACTAAAGACTAATAAATTATTTTTTTACACAAAATATCAAAAAGCTAAGGAACGGCCGTTTGATTTGTAATAATATTTATTCGTCAACTTTAATTAGGGTTTCATCTGGTTAGAGTTAAATTTCTAACAATAATTATAAATGTGGCAATCTCGTTTCTGGCACTCAAGATTGTACATTTAAATTTGTATGCTAAACCTATAAGTAATAAAATGATAGCTTTTTTAAATAATTTAATTGAAAATAAGTATATTTTATTATGAATGTCAAACTTAATATAACACCGTACGTTTGTAACATTTCTTGTAGAATGGCAATCACCACCTATTGGGCAAATTTTCAATCTCACTATTATGCACTTAATATTGTTTTTTTAATAACGAATTAGTAGAAAATTTGTAGATTTTATTATTGCGAAACCATCCTTAAACTATAAATATAATGCGGTAAAAATTTGGTAGAGATTGGTTCAGTAGTTTTTGCGGTTAGTGCCCACAAACAAAAAATGGCTTATCTTTATATATAATAGTATAGATATAAATGAATAAAGCATTGTTTATTTTACCGTTTCCTCACGTTTAAATGCTGAAGAATAATAAAGCCAAACTTTGATAAATATGTTACTGTTTGACTGTAGTAGTTAAATAATATAAATTTTAAAGATCAGTATTCACTACCTTATATGGTACATAAAATGTGTTTTTGCGCTCAATCACGTAACCTAATCATTTGCGGACGTATGGAGTAATTTTGTCACGCTAAATTGATGATTCTGACCACAATGCGGCGTCTTTGGTTTACCCTAGATTTCCGAAAATTCGGTTACTATTCCTGAAGCCAACGGTAATAATGATGGTGGACAAGTGATTCAGCCTTAAGAGATTTAAAGCTACTCCTTGTTAACAAGATGATGCTGCCCCCGAAGTACGGCGCCCTAATAGATGTATTTATACTCGAGGAAGTGGATAAAAACAACGGTTGAGAGATTTAGGAGGCTGGGGACATAAATACACGCGTGTCGGAAATAGCGCCGGTGTCACGGAGGTGAGGTGCCGTCCTAATGTGAGCTGCACTTCCTCCCTCGGCGATCCTTTATAGAGAGCGGGAAATACAAAGTTAATGTCGTTTGTCGGTGGTTGCTATAACATATTTGATTAATTGTAGAGAACAAGTTGGATTAGTGTTACAGAAATGAAGAATACTTCGAAACAATGCGTATTGTTAAGGGATATAAGGAGGCAGGTATAGCTCAAAGGTATAGAAACGGGAGAAGGCACAAATACTGAAGATTGCAACTAAAAACTGATATTATTTTCAGATTCCTCATCTCATTCAGTTGTTCATAAAAAAAAAAAATTCCACTGATTTACAGCGGATTTCCTTGGTATTTTGTCATTTATTTGGAGTTTTTGAGCACCCTAAAGCCAGGTAGTGTCTTGAGCTTAACGAAAGTTTTTTTTATATAAAGTAGAGTACATAAATACAATTAAACGTGAAAGAATCATTTCTCTATCTGGACTGAGAGCTGAGGAAAAAAATAAAACGTGATTTTCATTTTTTTTTCTCGCCCCCTAATGTTCATTGGTGGCTATAACTCTAGTTTTGCACTATTATAGGTCCCTAATACCTACACGAAAATCGGCATTCAAATCTGTGATTAAAAATATGATCCTTGTATGAAAATATGATTGGAAATGGATCTATTAATGTTGTTTAGAAGGGTTTATAAAAGAACATTTCCGGATGGAAATGAGTAATGAATTCTAAAATGAGGATGCGTGGATGACGATAGATTTTTTAAACAAAGCAGTTCTGTGAGAAATGGTTTAAAATTGATAGGCTGAGTTCTTGTATACAAGAAACGGATAAAGGAAAACAGGTTGAGTGTTTTAAGGTTTTAAGTATTAAGTATTTAACACGACTACAATTAACATAAATTTTTTCGTAAAAAAGAACATGAAAATCATAGTTGCTATATCTCAAGAAGAATAAGAACTATTGAGGCTCTTGGAGCAGTCACCAAAAGAAACATATAAACGACCCCACCCTCTAGATGAACAGATACAGAAGGCGGTGGGAACCGAGAGACACGACTTTCCCGCTTTTCGGCTAAACTTTATATAGCGGAGCCGTGGCCTGTGGATTATCTTTGCAGAGCCAGCTCACGAACCAATTTCCAATTGTGAGGAGAAATCTCTTCTATTAGTTCCGCTCGGAGCTCGACATCACGCGCAATTGGGATCAGCTCGTAAGTTGTGCCACCGCCGCGACATCTGCTTCCCAAAGGCCTTCGAGCGAACTGATCTTAGAAGCAATGGCCCATAAGCTCACCAGGAAGGTTACCGGTTCACTTTGTGTAGAAATTAACATGTCCATAGATTTTCGATATACGTCCTACACGTTTACTCTTTTCTTAGCTTAATTCTAGCAATCGGGTAGTTTGGTATATTAACTTTGCCCTCTCGAAAAACTTGTCTGTCCGAAAAAATGCAAAACCTTAGGAGCAGGAGAATTCCAACCAGTGATAGGGTAAAGTTAAAGGATAACCCATCTATCTACCTGACCCTTCCGTTTCTTTATTCTCAATCTTGTGTCCTTATATCTTTCAGAAGCCCTTTTTTGCCACCTTAGGTGTGTATCAACCATGTTCGATTTCTTATATTACGTTTTGTTTTTTAAAACTTATTATATATAATGTAGCGAAGTGGTGATTTCTTTTAGTTTAATATTTTGCTAGGATTGATGATGAATGTTTAACATTCAAAACTAACCCTAAATTCTATTTTACACCATTTTTCCATGATCGACTATGAACGTATGACCTAGCTATAGTGCCTTAATAGTTAGTTTAGCAAACCAACTAATGAGACGTAGCGTGTAGGAAATAAAACATTTAATATTGTAGTGTATTTTATTTTGTAATTTTCAAGCGATTTGTTGACCAATTAGAGATAGCATTGCAATACGATTCCACCAAAATTTTTAACCACACAGAAAGAAACTAATAGAAGCAATGGTCATCTCCTCTGTATCTGAAAATACAAAAAGGACACTGAAAAGAAGGTAGATAAGAGATCTACATTCGTAACTTTCTTTTTATTAAATGAATGCCAAGGAAGGATTATCGCTAGGTAACCTTTAGCATGCTATCTTAAACATTTTTTATAAAAACCGAACATTTCGCTGATTACCGATAAATATTTTGACAGGTGTGGATAAATAAATGAAGTTAGAAAAACAAAAAACATCCATTCGGTAATAAAAATTGAAAAAAACTTGCATTATTTTCTTCAATTTTTTTTTCCTGTAGTAAGTCGACTATAATGATTACTTAAATGACTGAAACTCAAAAATTAATTTTAGCCCAACAGCGTTTATGGGTTAATTTATTCTTGGATAATTTTGTTTTAATATCTTTAAATACTACTGTATTTTTATCAAATTTTTAATTACAACAAACGTTTTATATACCCTGGGTTCGATATACGGGGACGCCAACCAAAGTTCAGAAGATTTCTGGAAAACCACCAAAATCTGCAAAGGGACTGCCTGCCCCGTTGGGAATCAGAGCCGGAAGATATATAAAAGAAATACAACAATAAAAAACTTTAAATTAATATTTACAGATGGCTCTAAATCAAATAAAAATGTTGGGTGTTCCGTTGTTTTGGACACTACGATTTTGAAATACAAACTTCCGCCTATCACAGCGGAATGCTGGGCGGTTATTACGGTTGCATTACGCTATACACCTGGATGAAGAAAATCTTGCCATATTTACTGATTCCCTTTCTGCCATAATATCTTTTCTTAACCTATATACCAATGACCCAGTCATATTTCTCAATGTTAAAATATTCACAAAAGAACTTGGTACTTATCTGGATACCATCCCATGTGGGGATAAAAGGGAGTGAAGCCGCAGACAAAGCAGCCAAGCAAACAGCTATTTCCTCGCTGGACGTCAAAACAATCTATACCCCTTCGGACGTTTTCAATTTTTTAAAGTATTTTGCCAGGAATATTTGGATAGAATCATGGCATGAAACCCAGGCAGATAATAAATTAAAAACAATTAAAAGTGACATCAAACAATGGTATACATCACATCGGAGAAACATAAGAGAAGAAGTGGTAATCACAAGATTGAGGATTGGCCATACTCGCCAAACGCATGGCTACCTTATAATGAGAGAAGGCTCACCGAAATGTTTATACTGAAAGTGTCAACTAACGATCAGACATATTCTTGAGGAATCCCCGCTTTACGAAACTTTTTTTGAGCAGGAACAGCTGGAAAGAAGGCTCTCGGTAATGCTTGGAGATAACAAATACAAAATTGACAAAATTGACACTTTTTTGAAACAATATAACTTTTTCGAAAAAATATAATTAAAAAAAAAAACTAAGGAACCAGGACTCTAAAGACCATAGAAGTTGAGTGTCCAAGAACAATCAACTTAACCTATACGGGGACGTACACACCTAAAAAAGAATTAAATTTTCAGCTTAGAAAATGAAAAAATCGATTATGTGGAATTTTTTGGTGGTTAGTATCAAACTTTATGAAAGCAAATAATAAAAATAATATGTAATATATAATCCTGAAATCAATAACGTAGAAGTAAAATTCATATACTGATATATTAGTATTATTCAATGAAAGTTCGAACAAAACTTAAAGAAGAATGCTCTCGAGAAACCACAGGAAATAGGAAAGTGATCCCATAATTAGGGGGTTGGAGCCGATACAGACCTGGTCAATTGGAAAGTAGGTAGTTATTGGGGACAGAAGTCTAGGCACCCGCTTCTACCTGCTTCTAGGTTTCAGTGTATTGTTCAGTGTATCATTAATAATACTCAGCGTTGTATTTATGAATGATACACTGAATTTATCAGTGTCTTATACAACACATTAATTTAAAATTTCCAAAAGCATAAACATCGGCTTCCTTAGTCAGCTTTGATATCGGCGGTAGTAATTATAATAACCTAGAACTTGCGAAATGCTTTTTATTTTCGTAACTCTCACAAATGAGACCGGCATTTTATTGTTCATTACGATTATTTCTTGGTTTATTATCAAAGAATAGAGTTAATTTTCAAGAACTGTATTTTTTTTTTCTTTTTATTTATATATTATTATTTTTTTTTAATTTATTTTTTAGGGATCAATGCTGGAGCAGCTTCATATTGCAATTAGAATACAGGATACCCATCATTTTTTTTTCTGTTCTATTTTTGTATTCACGGCTGTTTTAAGTGTAACAACCGGTGTAACAGCTGATCTGGGCTGATGAGTATGACGGAGAGCAGCATTCAACAGTACTCCATGGGTCAACATAATATAGAACAACTTCATCCAGCTTCTTTTGAGCTTTTCGAGAGTATCGACGGATATGTCAGTAAGTGGTGATATCTTGTATGAGTTTTATCTCTGTCACGAAATCCTCAGTAATGTGTATGTATATATTCGTTTACTGTCGAGAAAAGCAAATTTGCATAAGGCGTGCGGTAAGTGATAAAATAACGTGAGTCCCTTTGGGTTTAAGTAAACAGGAATATGAGATTAGTCGCTTTTTGAGTTTATTCGATCATTGTTGAAATATAGAATACAATAGTCTAAGTTTAAACTCAGTCACTTTTGTTTTGGTCCTAAGAAAAGAATTCCATTTGTTTGTATTAGTAGGTTGACTGCCGATGGATAAAAGAGAAATTTAAGAAAATGTGATGCCTCTAATTATAAGATTTTATTTTCACACATTAAAATGATGGATTATCAAGCTGTATAAAAAGGTAATCGGTTTAAATTAAATTATTTATTCATTGTTTCTAATGTAGTACATAAATATAAATTTATTGTTATTTGACATAAAATATGTTTTTCTTGCCATTCTTTCTTATTCTTAAATTCTTGTACTTATTCTTAAATTAAACAGTTTTCTTTTCGCAAATTTAATGGAGAATATTTTTTGTCATATCTCATTCGTCACTAAAGCCAACCTTTAAAGAGCTACATTGGTTATAATAAAAAGGCACTTTTTGCCTACATTTTTTTTTTTTTTTTTTTTTTTTTTTTACCATAAAAAATATAACATTATAACAATTCGACCCGCTCTATCATTGTTGGTGTTGATCAGATTGAACGTTTTGCGGTAGTTTCCCTATTAGAAATTTAATTGAAATTATTCTTTGTTATATAACATTTATCACAAGGACCTACCTAAATAATACTTTTTTTTTTTTTGTGAAATGATCAGAGTATTTTTTTTTAAACATTTATTTGCCACAATGAAGAAATTTTTATTTGGTTTTTCAGTTTTGTTTTTTTTCCCAAGTCACTTTGTTTATTTAGTTTGGCTAAATAGTTGTTTGTAAAAATAATAATAATAATAATTATAAGACTATAACTTCTAATACTAAGTGTAATAAAAAAATGTGCTGAGGCTTTAAAATTATAATAAATAAATAAAATAGAATTTGATCAAAGCAGATAATCTTTATTTTTATCCTATAGAACCTTGTTTATTAATCAAATAAGGTTCATTTGTAAAATTAAACATAAAGTTTGTAAAACATTATCCTTGAGTTTTAAAGGTTCAATATGTTTAGAATGCTATAAAAACTGTTATTTGTTTTTATTTTCCTATCAGGCAAATTTATAAATATTTTCTCACTACTTTCTTTCTTTATTACTGGGCTAAAATTTAAAAAAAAAAAAAAAAAAAAGTCACTTTTTAAAGTATTTTCTTTTAACTTTGTTTACAGATTATAATAAATTGCTGATTAAAAGAATAAAGACAGCTGGAAGATGCTTTTATTCCCACAAGACAGGATTCCTAGAGAAGAAAGAAGTCTCAAAGGCAGCTAAGAAGGTGGTCTTCAAGAATACTTTCCTCCCTATTCCAACTTATGCAAGCGAGTCTTGGACACTCACTTCTAAACACAAAAGCCAAATCCAACTCCATGGAAATGCGCTATTTAAGAAAAATAGAGGGGAAAATAAGAAGAGATCGTGTGAGGAACTCTACAATAAGAACAGACTTAGACCTGAGGCCTAAGAAGAAATTATTCAAGAAAACCAACTCAGGTGGTTTGGGCACGTCTCGCGAATGGCTGAAGACAAAATTGCCAGAGTTACCCACAAGAACAGAGTAGAGGGAAGAAAGAGGACCAAGGAAGACCTGGGAGAAAGGAATCAAAAAGGCCTTTAACAGAAGAGTATAATGGACTGGAGTAGGAGAAGGCAGCTGGTGCAAGAAAGGGCTTCTTGGGTCAGGCTTTATAAGAAGGAACCTCACACTGCTTAACGGTAAAAGTGGGTCGTATTTAGTAAGTAAGTAATAAATTGATGATTTAATTTAAGTAATTTCATCTTTTTAATTCTAAAATGTAAATTGATAAAAAAGAAGGAAAAAGTTAAAAACGATTTTGAAATGTAATCGAATGTTAATTTGGAAGTGATAGCCATTAGTTAAAACGTCCAGCAGATTAACTTATTTTATGCGTATGGATAGACATATACGTGATATATTTTCCAAGTCAGGAAAAAATTTACATTTACATTTTAATAGTCTCCTTCCTTTTGTTACATTAAAATTAAATTTTAAAAAATGTGAGGAAAAATCCTTATATCATGTTGTATGAATTTGACCGTCACTAATTTTATGCTCATTATATCATTTTATTATGCCTTTAACATAAAATAAGGATAATCCAGACGTTAACGTATATATAATTTGTAATAATATAAATTAGCTACTGTTGATATTGTTTGTGTAACAACTTATGACGAACGGCTATCACGTTACACTCAATCGATTCCATCCCGAGATTCCATCAGCGACCAACACCGCGTCTTAACGACTCCAGCAGAGATAAGAGCTGGAACTATTTATTAATTTCCAGAACGTTATGAAGTTCTGGAAGGGGCAGCGCGGAGGAGGCAATATAGTTAATTGGAGGCTGGATCAGATAGAGGGATTTAGGGCTCTTCGGGTTTAATTCCCCCACCTCAAGATGGAATGCCCAATAGTGGGAAATCAAATAACAAATAATTAGATTTGTCGATTGCCCTGCCCACAGTTGGGTTAATAACCGGGTGTACCTGGCCAATAAACCTATCAGCTCTTGGGGAAACAAAAAATATTCTAGGGAAAAAAAAATCCATCCCCGCGTTGGGAATCTTAATGAGAATCTTATATGCCATCGTTCCGCCTCTCGCTTACTCCTCGAGAAATTGGTATTATATTTTCTATGGTCGTAACAGCTTTGGAATTCACATTTTACTTTATAAACTGATCCATGAAATACTGTTTTATAGATCATCGAGGATAATTTCTATTATTCAATTTAATTATATTTTTAATATTTATATTTCATTGACGTTTATTATTCACACTCCATACAATAAATAAATGATTATAATAACATATTAAAACATATGTAGAACTGCTGATTAGCAGCACTTAAAAACTGTTGTATACTTCGAAATTATAAGGTCACTAGGCCATCTTCTTTTCAGACGCCTTAAAGGATTATCGGGGATCGGATGAGGAGTAAGTTGGAAGACTAGTAGAATATAGTGGGTATATAACTTTTGAAGGATAGAAATCTTGTTTGGGCCAAACCTCCAACCTATGGGACATTTAGATCGTTATTGATAAGTTTGTTTGTGATATAATAAGGAGCATTGATGGTTTTAAATTGTAAGGATTGGTAACAAGAAAAACTGGAAGGTTTAGTGGAGCCCCAAAGCTTAACAAAAAAAATTACTGCTTATTAGTACATACATACATAAGCGGCGCAACAATTCATTGCTGAATCAGGGCCCTATCCAAACGTTTTCGCCATTCATTTCTATTATGTGCAGCAGCCATCCAGTCTGGTGTTCCAAGGATGTTCCTGGCATCTGCACGGACGCTATACATCCATCTTATTTTGGGTCGTCCGACTCTTCTATTTTGATGAATAGCCTCTATAGTTAATTTTTTCGGAATCTCGTTCTTATTCATCCTGACGATGTACCCTGCCCACCTGAGCCTCCTCACACTGATCCACCTAGCTATGTCTGTGTCCTTGAAGAGTGCGTAGATTTCTTGTTTTTTTCTTCTTCTCCAGACATCACCCTCCCAGATCGGACCAAAAATTCTTCTCAAGAATATTCTTTCAAAGATAATCAGCCTATTTTCATCAGCCTTAGACCATGCCCATGCTTCAGATTCATATGTCAGGATCGGACGTACAAGGACTTTGTATAGCCTTACTTTAGTCTTGTTGGATAAAAACCTACTTTTAAATTGCTTAGCGAGGCCAAAACGATGTGACTAAGGATGTTATACGTCGGATCGCAGCAGCTTATTAGTAGCACTTCTATAAACGTTCTACATAAAAAGGTCTCTTCGCAATCTTTTCAGACTCCTCGGAGAATTATCGGGAATTGAATGAGGCAAATTGGGAGAGTAGTGGATGTAGTGGGTGTGGAGTTATTTGTAAAATGATAAGTATCTGGTTAAGGCCGAATCAGCACATTAGGATCATTATGGATAATTTTGTTTTTGACATAATTAGGAGCATTGAGAATTTTTCGATGGATATTGGATTGCAATGATTGGATACGAGAAGAATTAGAAGCTTTAGAAAAGCTCCAAAGCTCTGTATGTCCAAATAGGCGTAATGACAGAAACTAAATTTTTCTAATCATCAAACATTTTTTCTCGTTTGGTATTTACCGGATACAACTTTCCATATGGCTTCTTTAAGTTTATTTATTATTTTTTTAAAATTTTAATTACGAACTCAGACTAAAAAATTATTTGTCTATGTAAGATTAACCAAAACTAACAAATAAATTGCTGTATATGTTTCCAAAGCTATAGAAAAATGGTCGGATAAAAATAAAATTGATTTTCTGTATAACTTTAAAGAGTTTTTAAAGAACATTTAAACTGACCTGTTTGATCGAAATTTGATGGATTACTGATGGTTTTTAGTTTCACTCACCTGAAAAAAAAAGAAATAACAATTAATAAACTATAATAATCAATTTGGTAAGGATAAATTAAATACAGAATAGATGGGAAATTGTAGAAAAGTTTTAATCTATGTTTGTAGTGAATTTCCACAGACCGTTTTTTATCAGAAATATGATTTTACTAATACATTATATTTAATAATATATTCGTCAACTATCAATATTTTCGATCTTAAATACTTAAGAATCAATTTATATTAAATATATCAACAAATAGTTTGAATTTTAGAAATAAACATGAATTAATAATATTGCTTTGATAGTTCCACAAATATATTTAAATAATTTCGAAAATAGATATTCAACATTCTTTAAGTATTTAAGAAAAATAATAACAGGCATCCCAGCATTAATTTAATATTTTTATACAATTCACGTATTTACATGTGTTGAGGAGATTTTTTAAAAAATATTTTTAGTAATTGAAATTCACAATTTTTTAATAAAAAATATATGAAATGATGTGAGGAATCATAACTTGTGAAGGAACTATCGAATGGTGGCTTATATGATACAGAGATAATTTTATTAGACACTCAGGAGGACTATCACCAATCGAATAAAATGCCACATGATGGAGTATATTATGAAATGATAAATATCTTTGGGCAAACTATCAAATAGTTGTGATCTTAGTAATAAAAAAGAGATTTTTTTTTACTTCGTTGGACGAGTGTTAGCCAAACAGTTCTTTATATTTTCTCTCTTGTCTCAGAATTCCAAATATGACGTTTTACGTATGATCTTCTAGCATGGAACTTGAATTAAAATTCCATATTAGAAGGCCCCGAAGTAATATTCTTTTCAGACACCCTGAAGGATTATCGTAAATAGAATCAGAATAAGGGTTGTCAGGCATGGAATAGAAAGCAAGTTGAGGGACTAGTGGATTTGAGTCGTTATGGAGTTCAGTATGAAAGGATAGATATCTGGTTTGGGCTAAGTCAGCAATATATGGAACATTAAGATCTTTATGGAAAAGTTTGTTTTTGAGATAATAAGGAGCATTGAGGATTTTTCGAATGATTTTGGTTTGTAATGATCACCTTGGAGATTTTGTGGTTCTCTAAAGCTCCTTATTTAATGTCATGTGAATGAGTCTTTTGAAATGATTTAGCATCTTAGAGCGTTGTTGTATTAAATGTTTAAAAAGTCAAAAAAATACGATCAACTGAACTAGGAATATAAAAATGATTCAAAGAAAAATAAAATCAGTGATTATTCGGAAATTCTGTCAGAGGTCTTATTGATATTTGTCTTTATTATTGACGATTCTTAAAATTTGTAAATGAATAATAAAAAAAATCTTTTAACAGGTTGTTCGGTGAAATTTGATGGCATTTGGGTGCTCTAAAGCTGGATATGTCCAAATAATTCCAATTGCAGTCATTAGATGAGTCTTTGGGTAAGAGATAATTTCTTTCTTTTTTTTAAAAACTATTTTTCGATATTTACAACTGCATACTTTATACACAATTAAACTTGAGGAAAATGATTAGTCTATAGTCTATTAATTACAAAAGAAATATTTACATGACTGTGATTAGACCCAAACATTGAACGCTGGTATAGTAAATGTTGGAGTAGTCAGGACGGACTAGCAGGAGATCATTTAAATGTTAATTGAAGAAAAAAAAAATAGCTAATGCATGTTCGACAGGTAATTTGCTATTGCTATACTGAAAAAGAATATTGTGATTATACCCGTAAGTATTATGTACACATCAAATGGGCAATTAACAACATTTATTAGTTAGGAAAGCCCCGAGATCAGGATCGTAATTTTAAATCACCATTAAGATTATTATTCATTTTTATTACCGACCCTTTTATCCGATTATCGTTCAACCGTGGGGATTAATCTTAGAGAATCACCTCCCTTAATCAAAGTGTATATATAAAAAGTATTAAAGTTCCAATGAGATACAAGGGCTAGTTTCCATATTTATGTTTCCAATTTTCTAACTATTCCCTTTAAAATGAGAAACGCTCCTCGTTTTCCAGCTTTAACAGGGAACCGGCGTCTACAGATCTCATAATTCAAATAAAAAAAACAACAGGGATTGGTATATAGAAACCGCCCGGGAATAATTAATTATATTTGAAATAATTAAACCTTTATTTTTTATTTCCCCTTTAGAAATACAAAATGAATTAACCGCGGATGGGAGTTTTGACTCTTTGATAATTAAAGGTTTTAGAGCGAGTCATTAATAATATAAAAAAAGGCGGGCCTCTTACGTGTCCGACCGAGTCAAAGCTTTGTCATGACTCGTCGATTTATTTTCGGTTGGGATTTTATTTTTTATATTTTTCATTTTTTTTTCTTTTTTCTTTTTTTAGTTCTAGCCACAGGAGGCGGTGGCCCAGAGGTTCGAGATATTATCTTCATTACCCCCAGGTCGAGGTACTCTCCCCGCACTTACTACAATTACAGGAAACCAATTGCGGATGATTCATTTTTTCTTAACACATCATTATCCTGTTTTTTTTTCCTTTCTGTATCGCCATCCTGTCATTACTTCCTGTAAAAATCTGATTGGAAAGTTTTTTTCCAGTTTTTTTTTTTTTTTTTTATTAAAATAGGTCCTGAAATCTAAGTGTCAACCCACATAAAATAATGTTGGGAAAAGAATGTGGAGTTTACTCAGATACAGTAAAAAGTTAGTATTCAACAGAGTTCTCATGATATCAGATGTTCATAAGCTATGTTTAAAAAAAAAAAAAAAAATTTCTATTAAGATATTATTATAATCGGTCTCAAAGAGAGCAATAAGTAATGTAGAACTTTTCACACAATATTTACAATAAGAAATATATGACAAAAAAGAGAAAACTAAATAAATATATAAAGTATCTCATAATATAAAACACAATAAATGAAGTAAAAAATAAATAAAATAATAGGAAATTTAATTAGCTTTAATTTTTATTTGAGATATATTTTTCTGGAGTCCACCGTTTTTGAGATATAATTGAAAAACCCAAAAATGGGACTTTCTCCCCTCCCCCCTACCGTTAGCTCACTCCCCAGGGGTGGGGACTTGAAGTATGTTTATCTTCTAACTACTAACGAAGCCCTGAGGTACAAAATTATCGCATATTTCATGCACTCTAGAATATCTTTATTGACTGGACTAATTAGGGATTCCGCGAAAATATGTTTCCCTCAGTTACTCTCTTCCCCTCCCCCTGGACTCAGGGTCAGATTACCAGGAAAGTCGGTCTAGCGGATCTCGAATAGCTGAGGTTCTGTAGTATTTCATTTATTATATTATTATCACTAAGATGATTTTCGTTTTTATCTCATCCTTAAGGGGCGTGTGTCAGAATAATGTTGCTCTAATTCTAATCATTCTAAACTAAACCTTTGTACGAGTCTGTTAATCTATTTTATATACGAGTGGCAGTTCTTCTGGACAGGAATGGCAGACATCGCCACCCACCGCAGGCTAGACTAAGAGGCCCCGCTGCGTTGAGGGATGCCCTGCATCAATCGGCCCTAACGAGATCTAAGGACATCTCCTCAAGTTTTTGTTGTAGTTGCCTTGATTGTTATTGATAGGGCGCATCAAGGGGTAATGGATATGGTCGCTTCTGGGTTATTAATTGATTCGGGTTCCTATGCTTCCAGGGAAAAAATGCCCCGAGAATGGATAGAAAAAAAAAAAGAGGAGTTTTATGGAAGAAAAATGTTGGTCTATTGCTGGGTTGATGGATAGTAGAGCCCTGGTACGTAGATTAGGGTGTGACCACTGAAACCACTTGCGAGGGACGATGGATGGCTAGGACTACACCCCTCTTGATGAGGCTACCTTTATTTGCATTTCTTTTTTGTCCAAAAAAATATAATATTTACTAGAATGTCTTTTCTTTTCAACATTCACCATCTGTCTCCATTATATAGATTATTCTCCAAATTGTCTCGAACTACCGGATTTTTAATAGACTTGAATTTTTTTCTCTATGATTCATTATTATGAATCCCCTTCAGCAGAGCGATTGAACTTCAGCTCATGATTTCATATACCTTATGCTCTTTCTCTTCATCTCGCGAAAACTCTTCATGCTCTTGGAATGCTTTTTCTTCCGTTCATCTGTCCACTTTTTCCCAGGTTGTCGCGATATTTGTCGTTCAAACTTGGTGTTTTTTGTTTTGTTACGACACTCGGTGCGGTCTTCGAGATTGTCTATGACGATCTGTTGTAGCTCCCTTTGCACCTCTCCATGATTTGAATAAATATTTCTTATTTATATTGATAAATTTTACAATCCACCATACAGAGGACAATAAGTAAAAGAGATGTGAATGATCAAATGGAAGAATCTTTATAATGTACTGTTTGATGATTCGAAACCTACCATCTGATATTCATTGAAATATGAAAAATAATGTGATGATTTACAAATTATACCGGGGAAATGCTGGTGTTTTGAAAGTCTCGAAATGTGTTGAACTCTGACTAAGCTTGCCTCGTGTGGCCACCACGAGCCCAGTATCGAACCCGCAGCAAAAATTCTAAATGCTAAAACTAAACGTCTAAGTACAGTTAGAAATAAGGGAGCCTGCAACAGCGATTGTGTTATGGTATTGAAAAAAAAAGGTTTTGAGTGATCCCATGGAAGTTGCATGTCACATATTAAGATAAAGAGACTAACAGAGGGTGTTTGAGAAGGCCAGAAAGTATAACTGTCTAATTGCAGGGTTGGTGGATGAATGGGTTATGTGACAAAGCACAGGTTTGAGTAATTTATGTAATTTATATTTCCCTTCAGCAGGAACGTTAAATAGCCACTTCTTTATATATTATTCAGATTGTTTTGAAATATTCAGATTTTACTGTCTAACACTTCTGCACATAAGTTCTTCATCTGATGAACTAGATTGTATTTTTATTAAAAAAATGAGGCATTACTCCTTCATCAACCAAACCCTTCTGTGGATGGAAGGGCACAATGGTGATAAAGGAAAATCTAGCATAGTTCCAGTGAACTGAGAAAACTAATTGAAGGATATATTGAAAGAACGATAGGTTTTAATAATTTGATAATGGTTTGGTCTAACTATTGCTAACAGATATAAGAAAAGAATCATAATATTGGGAAATTTTAGAGGGCCTGGTGATCCAATGACTACTGTTTTCTTCCAATATTTTTTCATATTTTTACCACGTCTCAGTTTATTTCTTTCGACCATTCGCACCTGTAACTTGTAACTTGGAATATAAATTTTAACAATTTCTTCCTCTCTGCGCTGCTTCTGCTTTCATTTTACGAATTTCTAAATCATTTTTAATTTTTCGGATCCAGATTGTTTTCGGTTTCTTTTTCCAGAGATACTTGATGAGGGTTTGTTTTAACAGTCGGTAGATTCTGTATAAACGTGTAAAAAACATCAGTTTTCTTATTATTATGGCTTCTGTAATTTTTTTTTATGTTTTGATAGATTTCACCATTATTCGTGGTTTTTGGTTATCATATAATTCTTCCTAATTGTAATATCTTGATTCTAGGTAGTGTTTTATATCTCTTTGACATAAGTACGATAAAGTTATCCTTTAAGGTATTTTCAATTGCTGTAATTTTTTTTTTTTGTGAGTGGTTTAAAAGCCCTTGGCCGGTTCGACGTAGACACAGCCTTCGATAACAGTAAATTTATTACCGATAAGAAAAAAATGGAGTAAAAGTGAAAGCTAACCAGGAACGAATTAAATTCCCCTCCCCCCCTTCCCTTTCCCCATCAATTTGTTGCCCATTTGACTTGCAAACTAGGCTGGAAAACTATCGCCGCGGTACCTCACCACGTACTCATATGACACCCGAACCAGTAAATCAGGAGATTGAGACGTGAGCCAATGGGCTGGCCCCATTAAACAAATGAAATGCAAAACTAAATGGGTTCCGCCATTGTCGTCAAGATTTATTTTGCACAACCAAGATGGATGGTCGGTATTAGTTATTTACAGCCCATTTGATGCTAATCGGAAATCATTTTATTACTTTTTTTTTTTCCTTACTCCTGACCGAAATTATATTAAAAATGAAATAGTGTCTTTTTGAGTATGATGTATATCTTCAGTTTAACTTATTTCAAATATCTCTTTGTGCATTCGTGATATGTACTCATTAACATACAGTGACAATACAATATTCAATAAAACACGGCGGTGGGATATCTCTTGACTCTTTGTAATTATTGTATTTTACTGGTGAAACCTTTCAAGTAAATCAGGAGGAAAATACTTAAGATCGTAAACACGAAGACCATTAAATGCACTGTTTATAAAACACATACCATAAATGGCCTTATTTTATAAAAGCCCTGAATACGTTATAAATTATATTTAAATGAGTATATATTACGCAAGCAACTGTTATTTGTCCTTACTTTAAAATAAAATATTTTTCAAAGCGTTAAAATATTGTTTTTCATTTTAATGACCTCCTTTAAAGCTAAATAACTTTTTATCGACATTTGTTATATAATTTATTTTCTTCAATATAAAATTTCTCATTAATCACAAATATTACATAATATTGCGGTTAAAATTTTAGTAACTATTTAAATAAAATTAAGTATAATTTTCACATATTGGAGGTACGTTCTCTGATATCGGATATCTCAATTATTGCGGGAGGGTGACAAACTTTTTAATCTCTCTTCCCACTTTTGGTGACTTTCCTATACATCTAGAAATTTAAAGTTTATTGTCTTCATCTCATCTTTCAGTTTTTTAAACTTTTGACGATCTTATATCATACTTAGCGTGATTGTTTGCGATTTATTAAGATTCGGTGATTTAGTAATTTATTTTTTGATGAAAACTTTTTTGGAGTAAATATTGTAATCTGCCTCAATTATGGGCAATAAGCAATATGTATTGTTAAGAATCCTTACATTAGCATTCATAATAAGAAATAAATTTAATTATTAAATAAGTTAAGAATACAATCATACTGTATAAGCAAAATATAGACAAACTAGGTCGAATGAGATCCCAGTGATGTTCTCTTAGCTGAGCCCCTGGTATGAGAACCCAGTGGAGGCTGAGTGAGAAGCCATTAGCAGAACTCCATTTAAAATATTACAATAAATCTCGACACCACTTTTTAACCGGCAAGGAGGAAAATATGGATGTGAGAAACAGGATAGGGATTCTGCCAGAGGTAGATAAAAGTAGATTAAATCTAAAATGTATCATTTTGATAACTTAAGACCTGACCTGTCTCTTTATAAGTGAGGGGACAGGTTTGGTTTGGAGATAACCATACTGACTGTGTATTTTGAATATGTAGGGTATGCTTGTATTTTTAACTTTAACTTTAATTGTTTTTTTTATTATTATTGTTATTATTTTTTAATTAATTATTATGTTCACATTATATAAAGTTAAGTTTGAGTTTCTTTATTTTTGTTTTATCTTTGTTTATTGTAGTATAATATATTATGAGGTTCTTTATTTATTTTATTTTCTCTTCTATTCGTTTATTTCTTGTTTGTATATACTGTGTAAATAGGTCCGTAAAGCCATTCGCATTACAAATATCTCTCTTTAAAGCAGATTTAAAAAAAATTCTCATTAAAAGATTGATTTAAAAAAAAAAATTTATTGATATTTATAATTGTATAAATCATGCAATATGTTAATTTGAGGAAAATTATTACAATGAGTCGTCGATAACTAAAGAACTACTCAATTCAAAAGAAGTTCAACATGAGAAGGTCTCTTGAGCATCTTCTTTTCAGACGCTAGGATAGCAAAGATATCTAGCAAATGTTAGAGTAATCGGAAACGACGATCTGTTTCTTGCATTTTAAGTCTGATATGAAAAGATTTAATTTAAAAACAAATAATATATATATATATATATATATATATATATATATATATATATATATATATATATATATATATACGTACATACATACATGTATGTATACATATAAGATATCAACGATAACTACCTAATTCGATTAATGTTAGATCCTTCTTATACTTTGCTCATGTTGCAGTGTCTATTTATCACTAGTGTATGAGTGATATACAGCAGCGATCCCTGTAGAGCTGACAACCCATTCCCGCAAATCATATCCTCCCGGCTGTGGACAACTCCCAGCGAGGAGCTAATGAAGCAGGTCCAATGGAGGGGGC
This sequence comes from Euschistus heros, assembly GCA_003667255.2. Classification (NCBI taxonomy): domain Eukaryota; kingdom Metazoa; phylum Arthropoda; class Insecta; order Hemiptera; family Pentatomidae; genus Euschistus; species Euschistus heros. Next base: position 1,314,650 of record RCWM02000011.1, read on the forward strand.
TAATGTGTGTAATGTGGATTTAGAGACATGGATTCTCCGCACGGTAGCTGCAGTTTCTAAGGCCCTCGGCCCGCCATCTGTCATCGGCAAGGCTGTCCTATCTCCTTCATCTAGCAACTGGAGGATTTGCATACCGGGTCCCTAAGAGGATTCCGCGAGTTGCGTGTGTTTCTTCCTCGGTTTATAACGAGAATGTCGGATTAGCTTCTAAGGGGAATCAGAATGCAGCTGTCTTCGGGCCATTATTGCATCCGTGGCGTATTTGCAGATGGAGTGATGCAAAACGATAACTATTTAACAACTTCAACGGTCATCTTTATACTGGTATTTTTCTCTTTTTAATTTCTTAAAAATATCCAGTATGAATCTCATTAGAAACAATATAAATTTACTATATATGTTTCATTCAAGGAGATTATTATCAAGTTATTATATTAAAAAGGCATAACTCCTCATTTGCTTTATCCATTTACTACATGTTTCAGAGCTTGTCATGTTGCTCCATCTTCAGGTTCCACAATCATTATGTTATTTTACAATTCTTCACTATATAAATACATCATTTAACATTTTTGGTTTTTATTACCTTACACTGTGATATTCTCACTGGTCATCTCATCTACACTGACACCACTGGGCAATGTTCAATTATTGTTTTGTTTATTTATAAGGTTAAAATGGGAACTAAATGAATAGGCCAGAAGCTGACAATAAATAAACAAAACAATAATTGAACATTGCCCAGTGGTGTCAGTGTAGATGAGATGACCAGTGAGAATATCACAGTGTAAGGTAATAAAAACCAAAAATGTTAAATGATGTATTTATATAGTGAAGAATTGTAAAATAACATAATGATTGTAGAACCTGAAGATGGAGCAACATGACAAGCTCTGAAACATGTAGTAAATGAATAAAGCAAATGAGGAGTTATGCCTTTTTAATATAATAACAATTTAAATGTTTTTTTGTTTTTTCGTATAGAAATTATATTTTTATTTAAGTAACAGCTCGTTGGGTATGTTCCAGGAATAAGAACTTGAGGCATCTGTAAGTATATTAATTCCATCCAATAATCTCCCGAGGCGTCTGAAAAGATACCTTATTATAACATTCTTTAAATGTTATTGACAAGTCATGGTAACGATATCCCTCAAATTTACTTACTATATAATTTATACAATTGTAAATACCAATAAATAGTAAACAAAAAAAATAATAAAAAAACATTTAATCTACTACTCCATCTTCAAAATATTTCTAATCATCAAAATCCTCTGGCGCAATCCCTATCCAGTTGCTCGCTCCCCAGTAATCATTCTCGCTAGTTAAAAAGCCGTCTAGAGATTTATTGTAAAATTTGACATGGAGTTCTGGTAATGGATAGCTTCTGTACTCATGTCCTGAGTGCTATAGCGCTCTCACTCAGCCTTTACTGGGTTCTCATACAAGAGACACAGGTGTTTGTTTGTTTGTTTGTTGGGGTTTATAGGCATAAAACCCTAGGGTTTAACTACACAGAGGCCTGTGTAGTTATATATATAGGTATATTTTCACAGAAGATTAGGGTCAGGAAGGGTGCCACGAACAGAGGCGCACCCCCAAGGAGAGACGAGCCGCACCCGCCGAGCAGGAAATGCGCCACGGCTTGCTTATTTATATGAATACATATTTTCTTCTATTTAAACCTAAAACCTAAAACCTAAAACGAGACACAGGTGAGACAACTTCACTGGGATACCTTTCGACCTAGCTTGTACCTCCATACTCTTTGTGACAGGCTTGATTCGGGGATCTCATGGCTAAGACTATATTTTGCATCCAAGGTATTTAATTTTATGTAAATTTTATTGAATTTTAATATTGTACTACTTCCTGTTCTTTATTTCATATTTCTTTTTTTATTAATTATATTTAACTTTCACATGTACTATCTTTATGCATATGTAAAATAATGAACACAAAAATTAAAAATTACAAGTACATTGTATACTTTTATGTATGGTGTGTACAGAAATAAATAAATAATTCTATTGGCTTTAGGAATTAAAAATAATTGGGTTTAAAGCTCAATCCGATAAATTGAACAAGGAACATACCAGAACAAACAAAAATGGAAATGTACCCACGTAACGTTTACCCTCCGCCGCACATCCACCCCTTCCGTTTATATCTATAATATTCCACTACCCATAGCTGACACAGTACGGTATCTTGGCTTCTACTTAGACAAAAGACTTACTTGGAACCCACAATTTAAACTTAAAAAACAAGAACTTAGATGCTTCAACCAATTGTACAGACTACTAAATAGGACAAACAACTCTCCATTGAAAACAAAATCCTCATATACAACATATTAAACCTATTTGGACCTATGGACTTGAACTGTGAGGGACAGCAAAACAATCGAATATCAAACGCATTCAATCCTTCCAATCCAAAGTCCTCCGCTATATTGTAAATGCTCCATATTATGTCTCCAACAAAACTTTACATAATCATCTCAATATACCTTATGTCCTTGACCTGATACCCCTTAAATTCTCTAAATTCCATCAAAACATTTTCAACCATTACAACCCTCTGGCTCATTCATTATCCAGTTCCATGCATCCTTATAACCTACCTCTCAGATTGAAACGGCAATTGTAAATATTTATTATTGGAGTTCTGACAATGACCAGGTTCTAAACTCATGTCCAGTACGACGGTGCTATAGCGCTCTATCTCAGTCTCCACTGGATTCTACTAGTGACGCAGGTAATAGAACAGCGCTAGGAACTCTCTGAGCCCAGCCGTCCTTCAAAATCGGAATGTTTGTAAATTTTTTATATAGTGTATGAATGTAGTTATGATTCTTTCTTTTCTACATAAATTTTTATTTCTTTTATTTATTAGTTTCAACAATCATTACCTATTTTATATTATCATTTATAATGTTCTATTTTATTGTATTTCTTGTATTATTAGAGGCTGTTTATTTTCATTTTCTTACTTTATTTTATATCAATGTACATATTATATGAATGAGTCTTTGTCATCCATATTACTCATTGCCCTTGAGTGAGGCAGCTTGCAATTATTCTGATGAGAAGTTAAAAAAAAAAAGTTCATTACATAGAGTGCTAGTTTGAAGAAAACAAGATAAATTGAATCATTTTCCGGAAACTCAATAGAAGAGGCAGATAAGGAATTAACCTCCAAATTGGAATCGTAGAGCCTTCGAACTGAAGAATTATACCTTTCTAAAAGTGAGCCGTTCCCGGCGAATGGAAAAGGACCAAATATGCTAACGAATGACTATCTCTTAAAGAATCTTGACGTGGCTGTGGAGGAGTGGATGATTTATCATTTGCTCCGGACGAGAAATAAAAAAATGAAGAGGTTGGAGGGAGCGAGAACCACAAAAACGTGGCATTGTGATGGGTCTCCTCTGTAATTACCATCCAGTATGGCTGTGAATCCGTCCTCCTCCTTTTGCTCTTGTTCAACGCCCATTCAAATTCTTATATCGCCGAGCTATTGTTTGCTCTTCCATCTAGTCTAGCTTTTGTACCTTCGCTTTGAGTTGCGCAGTGAATCTGCGAATCATCAATAAGTGTAAACTCTTTAGGGTAAAGTTTGCCGTGAAAGAAATCTCCTGAGTATGTTTTCACACGCATGCGATGTAAATTTCAAATAAGATTGTAATGAGCTGGTTCGTAAGGTAGTTGCTTACTTAAATTATTATTGAAGACAGAACTACCCGATATCTCTTGTTCTATCTGCAAGCAATGTTAGATAAATTAATTAAATTTCTATTTTATTTTTTGTATCATGCTTATTATTATTTTCATTGGTTAATTCAAGATTCTTATCCATAAAATAATTTATAGCTGACGATTTTCCATAAGAAAAAAGAAAAGAAAAAAAAAGTACTCGCCATATCTTATTAGAAGGTTACACTCAAATTTATTTGGTTTAATCGATAAAAAATAAATCCATGCCGACATAGGCATCAAATAGTTGTTGGTAATAACTCTTTTTATATTTAATCCAGCGGATAACACTCGATTTTACCCTCGTTAGTAACACTATTCACCTCTCAGGCGTACATAATAAAACAGCCTAAATGCATGATGTCTAAGCCCCCACTTTTCATGTAAATGCCAAAAATAGCTTTTGATCTTTTTATTTTGAAAAGGTAAGTACAAAAGAAAACTAAAGAAATAAATAATAAAATTTAAAAAAATTAATTTTATTTATATAAGTTTACCACAGCAATGAAGTTTTTAATGGCTGATATTGTTGATATTCGCCTTAGGTATTTGTATAAGCGTATGAATTTCTCAGACATATGTAAATTTTCACACCTTGAAACCAACGTTTATACTTAGCTATTTTGGATACAATAATTTTCTTTTTAGTATGAATTCGTTTGGTTTTTCAAACAGTAACATCTTTCTCTACGATTCCATTTTCGTACTGTTGTATTTCCTTTGAGCCCTTGTTTTCAATTAACAGGATTTTTTTTTATTTTTAAAATAAAAAAAAACCTTCAACGGCTGATAGAAGCACTATGAATCAGAATTAGGCATTTGGTTCACCAACACCCTACACTCAAGAGTCGTGTAAAGATTTACGTTAGAAGAAAAATAAAGCTATTGTGAAAAATAAATTTTTTAAGTATAAATATATACGTATGCTGTAACTGCAGCAACCTGATAAAGTTAAACAGCAGTATATTAATGGAGTATTTCTCTCACTTCTTTGATATGCTTGTAAATAAGTGATGAATGTGTATGCAAAGCATTATTACTCCAACCTCTGGCTGAATGTAATATATGCCTAAATCGATAAAGTAAAAAATAATTGGCATCAATACAGATTTTAAATATATGGATACCTTATTCGCTAATTTTTGTGTGAAAGAATGTTCTTAATAGAATTCAATGAATTAAATATTATTTTTTAAGTGAAAGTAAATATTTTCATATTAAAAGTAGATAATAAGAAATAACTATTTAAAAAAGTACCATTTGTTGAGTACATATTAAAAAATATTGTATTTATTTTCCAGCATACAGTTGTAAATTTAATAATAATGAAAAAAAAAAAATGGATTCGAAAAGAAAGTGATGAACTAGAGCACTTACACTAACTAAAAGTTTAGCTAACTACTTTGTAGCCTGTTTAATACTGTGGATGGACGGATCTATTACTGGTAATCAAAATGCAATTAACAATGTTTGTTAGATAATAAAAAATAAAATGGTAATTAATAATTTGAGTATGTTATCCTAAAAATTGAATTTATTGGTTAACTTATATAATTTGTTTTGTTTAAACTAATTGTAAGTATACGTTGTAAATTACATTTTTTTTTTTTTTTTTTTTTTTTTTTTGGAAATTGTCTAAATTGTAACTAGCTTATAATAGAGATGATGTTTATAAAAACAGTTATTTGCTGTTTTCTAATTCATTTCTTAAATAAGTTTTTTATTTTTTTTTTTTAATATGTCTTTTGGCTTTAAGTCTATACTATTTTTGTGCAACTTTTTTTACACACTTCAAATGTAACATTCTGACAGGTTTTATCTCGGTTGGTGTTGCTCGGATAGAAAATTAGAGGACAGTTTTCTAATCAAAAATTTTATGGAGGAAATTTTTTTGATGTAACATTTGTCGCTATGACCTACAGTTTAGGAGCTATATTTTTTGAATGGAAAAAGTCACGTTTCAAACATTTTTAAGTACTGCGGCTTTTTGAAAAGCTCTAGGTCTATTCTCTATTGGTGTTGCTCGGATCGAACATTTGACGAAACATTCGTTATCAGAAGCAGAGTATATAAAAGCAGGAGATTATACATGGGCGTATCCATGATTTCCATGATTGATTGTCAGATATTCAAAATTTCATCAAAAAATTTCACATCATCCTAATCCACTAGTACAATCGCTTTCCAGCTCCACTCACCAAAGCTTTCCACTCAAAAAAGCAGTAGCCTCGTGTATAAAATTCGGCATGGAGTCCTGGCAATGGCCAGCTTCTTTACTCATGCTTTGAGTGACTGTACTATAGCGCTCTCACTCAGCCTCCATTGGTATTATATACACCAGTGACGCAGCTGAGAGAGAAGAGCTGGGATCACTCAGGACCTGTGCTTGCCCCAAAAGTGGAGGGACAAGTCTCGTTGGGGGATCCCTCGAATGCATACTTTATTGTAGATAAAGTATGAACGTATTTTCAAGTTTTAATTTAATTTTAAAAAAAATTTTATTATTTTATTTATTTAATTTTTTTTATTGTATTATATATTATAAGGAGATTCTTTACTTCTTTTTTTTTCTATCTCTTCTTTGTATTTATTTCTTAGTGTACATATTGTGCAAATGGATCCATTAAGCCATCCGTATTACTTATTGCCCACATCGAGGCAGATTGTAATACTTCCTATAAATAAATATGTCGTCATAAATAAAAAAAAAAAAATAAATAAATAATATATATATATATATAACGGACCAGGACTGTCAGGACAGAGAAAGATATAGAAACAGACTTAAGGAATTGAAGGTTGTTGTGGGCAGAAGTTCAAAAAAGGGAGGGGCGTGCACATAAGACTGTAAAAAAAGACACGCAGAAACAATGAAAGAAAAAACAAGAGAGGAGCCAAAAATTGATATTCGCGTGGTCTCCAAATTAAATTAAAAATTTAAGAAATTTAAAAAAAAATTTGAAAACAAAACAAAAAAATAATATATAATCTATTTATAGTCTATTAAAAAATAAAATAAAAATCCAATAGATGTGGCATTATTTCATAAAGTCTGATTGTATTGATCCTTCTGTTCCACCATGCGTACCTCAAGTGATTGGGACAATATAATTTTGTTTTAAGTGAACCTGAGATAATAACAATTTTAAGACTGATACCTGAACCAATGTTCCTTTCTAGGACGTATAAATCTGATAAAGTATCTTGAAAGAACATATTAGAACATATAGGAACAAAAAGGAAAATATTATAGGAAAAAATTGATTTTGTAGAAAAAAGATTAAAGAAAAACCAAAGTGAAAAATTTTAAAAACTACAATGAATGTTAATATTTAACATAATTTTCCCACGTTGTTTTAGGTTTGGTCTATTTTCGAAGGCTTCAAGAGAATCGAAAAAATTATGTTATCTTAATTATTATTATTTGTGTTAATATGGGTCATCTGCCCTCGATTGTCGAAGAAGGCAGAGATAGAAGGACGAGAAGGAAAGACCTAACGACTGAAGGCAGAACCATTTGCGGCAATCACGAGCGGTCGTGACGCGAATCAAGCTAAAACCTATTTTCATTTAGTTTAATGCACAATCATTATTGGGCAGAGCCATCCGTCAAATGGAGGAGGTGTGAGGCTGTCAGTCTAAGTGATTAGCTCGGCCATCTTGAGGGCACCTGGTAATGGCTGGTGGTCGATCTGATAGCCACTGATTTATGTGCACGGTTAGGAGACGCGTCTACTGTTCCTCAACCGGTGTCCTAGCTTGTTTGGGTGAGTGCGTATATCTATAAGGATAATGTGAGGAAGGGATAGAGTGTGAGAGAGAGAGAGAGAGAGAGAGAGAGAGAGAGAGAGAGAGAGAGAGAGAGAGAGAGAGAGAGAGAGAGAGAGAGAGAGAGAGAGAGAGAGAGAGAGAGAGAGAGAGAGAGAGCGGGAGGGAGAGAGGGAAAGAGAGAGAGAGTGGGGAGACAAATTATGAATGAAATTAGAAATAGACAAATCATTTGTTACTTATAAGATATTTAGTAAATTCTACGATTTTTTTCAAATATTAAACGTGAAAGAGTGAGAGAGTTAGGAAGGGGGAGGGAAGCAATCTTGTAATAACCCATTTGTTTATTTCTCTAATTCTTAATAACTACGAATATCACTCCATGCGGTCGCGTTAGACCATAATCCCTAACACTAAAATAAATATATTCGAAAGCTGTGACTATTGTAACCTCACGGTTTTTCAAAAATGTTGGGTGTTGAAGTATTATAAGAAATTGTAAATTTTGTAAATAAGTTGAAGATTAATCTGTTCTATAGGTCTCAAGTTTGCAAAATTCAATGTTATGTGTACTTTGGTCTCATAGAAAATTTTTATGCTGAATCCGAAAATGTGGTTTTAATTTGAAAAATGTTTAAATAAAATGGAGATATTACAGCTTTACAGAAAAAACATGATTTCATAAAAAAAAAAAAAAATCTTTAAATAATAATATATCAGCAACGAATTTGAGCAGAAATATGCGGTGAGCGGCATGTTTATCTAATTATGGTTTAGTTTCACAAAAATATCTTTTTACACTAAGAGGGAATCATCCTGTATAATGGGAGATAGAAAAAATAAGTCTAAATTAAATAAAAATGAAATGAAAGAATATAAAAAAAAAAAAGGGTTTAGGGACCGAATTAATTTTTGAAATAACCAATTTAAAAAGAAATTCAAATTAGAATTTTTTACCTCATTACGGCTCATACATTCTCATGACTGAAACATTACCGTTAAAATCATAGCTGGAGTAGTAACTATGATAGTAAACTCAGTGAATTTTATTTAAGAAATTAATTATTTAAAACTTTGTAATCATAATGCGAAATGGTGTAGAATATTTAAATCAGACCATTCCTGATTTGGTTATAAATCTTTCTATAACTTGTAAGTTTGTATATCTTCTATAATCGGTATTAGTTTATAAAGTAAACTTCTCAAACTATAGCTAAGTAAAGCCATATTTTTTATTTTTTGTACTTTTACCAGCTGATGTCAGTATTACAAGTGAAAAATAATCATAATATGGTCAGAATACTAGTCGAAGAAATCTATATGTTTATGGTAATAAGGAGATGCTTAAAAATACAAAAGTATCTATTTAATTTACATGGCTTTCTAGGTTTAAAATTATTTAAAAAAATATTACCAAAGCAATTTGCTAAAATTGAAAAATAAATACATACATTCAAAAGTTGTTTACAAAAAAGTCGCTTAAATCAAGAAAGTTCTTATATACATGGAAATATTTTTTCCAACACAGTACATTTGTGCATAGCTGAATTCATTGCTTATCAGTCACGTTTTATCAATAATGATTCAGAGAAGAATATTTTCAATATTTATGTTAAACATAATTCAGTGGTGTTGAAAACCTGAATATACATAAGTGAATCATACATATCCTCTTTAACGGCCATAACATTTTAACCCTTGTCTTCCAAGAATTACAAATGGCCCTGGAACTCATGGAAGAGGCTGGAATAATAATATTATGCCTGTGGAGAAAGGAGGCCTGGAGGAATATAACGAATCGGAAAAAGCCACCAATCAAAGTCAATTACTATTCACAGCCTATTTTGAATAGAATCCTTCAAATGGATAATTTACTCCGGTAACTTGGAACACGAGGGCTATGACAAACGGTCGGACAAATAACAAATAGGGCAGTTAATGTGAAAAACTGGTAATGGGGTATTTCACAGTCGGGTAGGCCGCGCTCGCCCGTGGCGGTAGGGGTCATCATTGTCTTCTTCTCGATGACTTAGGAGGACCTAAAGATTTTTCTTCATAAAGAAATTCTATGTTATGGATAAGCATAAATCAACATAAATAATCCGATTTCATTTTTTGACAGATTGATATTTAAAAAAAGAGGTGTTTTGGAGACAATAATACATCAAAATTTAATATATGTAGTTCCAAGGCGAAATTTAGATAAAAGCATTGATTTTTCTTCAAAAAATATTTTTAGAGTTGTTTAATTTAAAGAAAAATTAAAAAAACATTTCATTGTTATTCATTCATGGCAGCCTAACATTGGCCTGTAGCATAATATATATATATATATTTATTTATATATATATAATATATATATATATATATTATATATATATATACAGGTTGTTCGGAAGATCGTTGTTCAAAGAGGTATCGCGGATAGGGAGGTTCATTTTGAACCTATTTAAGGTCACTTACTAATATACAAAGTGTTACGGTTTTTTTTTAATGATTTTTTTGTAGAAATTGCCAAAATCAAACATTTATGCCTTATAACTTCTTTGTTTACTGATATAGCAACGCCATTCTTATTTTACTGTAATTACTAATACATTGTCCATGTAAAATAAAAAAGATTTGCTGAAAAAAACAAAAACAAAAGTAAGGGCAACAGCCAAATCCAAATTATATTTAAACATGGTTTTTTTTATTTATAATTTTATTTTTATTTATAAGATTTAACGATCAGCCGTTTTTTTTTTTTTGTATTTGTTTTTTGCATCAAATCTTTTCCATATTACATGGAAAATGTATCAGTAATTACAGTGAAAAAAATGGCGTTGATATATCAGTAAACAACGAAGTTAAAAGGCATCAATGTTTGATTTTGGCAATTTTTACAAAAAATCGTTAAAAAAACCGTAAGACTTTGTATATTGGTGAGTGACCTTAAATAGGTTCAAAATGAACCTCCTTGCCGGAGATACCTCTTTGGCCAACGATCTTCCGAACACCCTGTATGTATATATATATATATATGTATATATATATATATATATATATATATATATATATATATATATATATATATATATATATATATATTTATGTATTCAATTTATAATTGAACTTATAAAAATAAAATATAAATGTTAAATTAAAGTTGCATATACACAAAAGTGTACGTAAATGGGTTAACCCATTAACGTCTGAAAAAAAGAAGGCCTTGGGACCTTCTAATAAAGGCTACCAATGGGTAGTCCTTTAAAAGAAATCAAAAATTCATTTTTAGCATTATCATCACATTTACTTGTTGTATTTTATAATATATTGTATACAGTTGAAAATTTTATTTTATTTTATTTTTTGAGATGGTTATGCCCAAAGAAATTTATTCATAACTTGCTTAACTTAAATAGTTTAGTCTTATGTTTTTCCCACTACAAGATTTAGGTGAGCCCCATCACCTAAATATAATTCTCTCAAGAAACCCTCACCTCATAACAACATACATTTCCTGTAGGCCTTACAATGTACACAGTACAGAAAAAGGCCAAACATCCTATTCCTATAATAAATACAAGTATTCTATCCAAGAAGGGCTTGGAAAAAAAAAAAAATCTTACACGTGTTACCAATAAATACTTTTAATTTAAATAAAACCTTTAATAAAAAAGTCTCTAACGAAATAGTAAGATAATCTACTCGGAGCTAAATCTTTAAACAAATGAAATTACATTAATTAAAAAATGCAATTGTTACAAGATAATGTTTAGACTTAAAGCAACATTACATTTAGCCAAACAATGCCGCTATATATCGAACAATACTAATTATAAACGCTTTGTTAATTATTTAATTATTTAGCCAATATATCGAGAGCTAACCTCTCATTACTGGTAAAGAATCCAACGAGGCGCTAACAGAATTTTTAAGTGCCCAATAATTAATAGGGGGTCCTGTTTGTGAGGCATTAACACAATGGCGGGGCTGCTTGTGATGCAGGCTACGGCAGTTCTTCCCACAGCGGGCACACTCACACACCTAATTTTTATTGTTTATATTAATTTATGTCATAAAGTCGGCCTCAGCCCAAATTCCACACACACCTACGTCCTTCCAATCTCTGGAAACCAAAGATTACGTGTACAGGAAATGTGACTACATTCATTTAATCTCGAAACCTTTCATTATATTTTAGGCTCTAATATGGATATAATTTTTTTTTTTTTTTTTTATTAATATTCATAACTAGGGATGGGTATTGATTGATACACGATATGTCAAAATATCTAAAATTTCTTTCAATATATCATTTTCTTTAAATTATAAACATACAACATACAACTAAATATATTTTTTTAAAATGTAATAAAACCTTATAAAGTTGGTATAGTACTGGTAGTGAAGTAATGGGTACGAGAAAAGGGGTATGGAGGGGAGGTTGGTCAAAATAGAAAGACTCAGCTTTGCCAGCAGTAGCCTATACTGTAAAAAAGATCTTTCAATAAGAGCGAAGATTAGACACTACAACACGGTCGTAAATCCAGTTATTCTGTATGGAATGGAGACCGCTTCTCTTCCTAACTTAAGGAAACTATTGGGAGTAGGATCTTGAGGAAAATTTATGGGCCAGTAAAATTACCGGAAGAATATAGGCTGAGGCCTAACAGAGAGTTATACAGAGAAATGGATGAACTGGAAACGGACATTAGGTTAAGGAGGCTACGTTGCTACGGTCATATGGTCAAAATGAGCCAGAGCAGAATAAATAGGAAGATCTTTGGGAAAATGTGGGGATATAAAGAGGTTGGGGGGGGGGGGGGGTACATCGGACAGATGAAGAAAGAAACGGGGAAATTGGGAATTTCAATTCAAGACAAAAATTAAGCGGAATAAAGGTCCTTGTGAGTACCATGGAGGTGAGGGGGAGAAGAGTATGGAGCGAGGAAGAAAGAAGAATGCAGTTTGAAAGAATGAAGAAGAAGTGGGAGGAGAGGATGATGGGGGGATGTGTGGGGAGAGCTGGGAGGAAATGATATTCGCGTGGTCAATAAGGCCGATTCGTGACAAAAAAAAAATGGTATAGATAAGGAAAAGTTTTTAATATTTAATGCTTTTAACGCACTTTTGCACTGTTTAAGAATCATCTTACTAACAAGGAATAAATAAAGTGGAAACATTTTGGGATAGTTGCAATTCTTACAATCCAGTTTACAGTATTAATTTCTAAGCATATGTACCTACTGCTTACTGTTAAATTCATAATAAACTACTTTTAAATTTTAAACATATAACAAGACAACTACTAATAAACTACTTTTATATAACAAAACAAGACAGAAAACACTAAATCAATGTTCAAAGTAATGTTGTAAATTTCTGATAAACTTTCTTACGTTAGGAAAAGGAAAGAATAAAATATAAAAAACACTATGTACTTACTTGAAGTAGTACACAAAGTTTAAACCTTTTATACATATATTATTTATGCCTTTTAAAAGAATATTGAGTATCATGCTACAGAAAAGTGTAAAAACCGATCAGAGTGCTTGGGGAGGAAAATAGTCCCAGCCACTTGAGTGAAAGCCACAAAAAGAATTGCCGGGTCATACCCAGCATAAGAGTTCTCTGCCAGACATTGGGTTCACGGCTTCGGTGTGCAAAGGGTTAAGTAAGTGTATGTATTTAATCGCTGTCGGAGTTTTAATGCCGACCGTTTATGAAGTACTGGATACAAAGGTTTTAGTCTCTTATTTATACTGAGACATTTTTGTTTTACATGTGGGCCACAGGCCATTCTTCTATCAAATGCAAGTCCTAAGTTATGAATTTCATTTGTCTGTGGTATGGGTTGATTGTTGATGAAAATAAATTGACAAGAGTCATGTCTGAGTGTAAAGGTTATGTGCTGTGACTTGCTGTAATTTAGTTTCATTTTTCATTGTGAACCAGTCTTGTAGTATTGTTAAGTGGTGTTGAAGAGTTAATGATGAAATGGTGTGGTCTATCAAGGAAGTATCATCATAGTATTCTTTTACTTCTAAAATGTAAATCGGGAAAAGCAGTAGTTCTATTGTTTTTCCCAGTCAGGGAGATATTAAGATTTTTTTTTTTAAAGTAGATTTGGTTCAATGTAGCACACATATGGATTATTTTTTAGTAATTTTAATTTATTTTTAGGCCAAGGTATCTGGATTTAGAAATACTGGTAACACTCAACACAATACTAATTTAAAATTTTTCTCTGTTTTTAAATCATATTTACTATTTTATATGTGAATTGACCGTTTAGGAGTAACAGGCCTCGGTACAACGAGTAGGGGGTGGATTCACCTATTAAATCCAAAGTCGTGAAAACTGGTTCTAGGAATTGTCTAAAGGCCTATAAAACCCGGTAATGCCCGCCTTATGCTAATAGATAGAGGCAGGCGAAATAATCTATGTAAATAATGGTTTAAATATAGGACGATGGGAAGGAGGTTTAGAAATCTGCATGTAAAAGGGCTCGAGACCATAAATCATGGCGAGGTTTTAATAAGATGAAAATCCTGTAGGGCATTCCCGGGGGCATATCCCCCAGCCGAGCGGTCATTAATTCAATGAAGTGGATTACCAAATCATGTTCCCCGCTCTGACAGCTCCATGGAATACATTCCGTCCGTCCACCCACATCCGATGCCCGGCCACCTTTTGTAATTAGTCTGCCGTCCGAAAGGGGGCAGGTGCTCGGCTTCTTGGGGCGTCTTCGACCGATGCCTGTCAGTGAGGTATAAGTAGGAGAAAGTAACCTATATGGTTATGTTACCTTTCTTATAACCGAGACTTATAATTCGTTTGATGTGAGCAAGGAAATACAGCTATTTTGCTTTATCAAACAGTAGGCAGAAATTTTAATCTCTTTCTTAAAAAATAGTCTAGAAGAACCGGGCGGCCTCTCAGCTTTGCGGTTAGAATGTCGTTTCCAACTACTGGAGACTGAGTGAACAGTGAATTCAAAAAGTAACAGCAATGTTTAGGCCATAGAATCCAAATTTCTAATCCTCGATTTATAGGAAGCATTACGGTTTCAACCATCTTTGCCATGCTTAATTAGCAGCATAAGTTATATTACGTCAGGATAAATTTTGACAGTTGGATTGTACTAATATGCTGAATTACAAAATTAAAACCAGATTTTAGAACACGCGTTAAGCTGGCGTTAATTGTATTGATATAGGGATGTTTTGGAGAAAATATCCGTTAGTATATTCTTGCATATATTCAATAGCTGAATGAGGGATGCTCGGGCATCCATTCAATATAATAATGCGCTTTGCGGGATTCACTAAACGCCTTATGGGAATTAAATGCTCTCCGATAATTAAACTATCGTGTGTAGATAGCAATTGATCGACTTGATCTTATTGCTTAGGTACAGAAAAAATCGATTATTAGAAATACGTGAAACGTATTTTATACTTAGAGGATCTACTAATTTTTCTAAACTCAATATAAGATTTTTGTTTGATACCTTTAATAGTAGGTAGCACGATGGCGTACTCACGTTTAGATACTGGTTGATGTACAATCATCAATGCCTTTGGAAATCATATTTGTATCACTACAAATATTCAGCCCGTCATTCTTAATAAGAGTTCTTCCTTCCATAGTACCTTGGCACCCAGTTCCTATCATTTTCGCCAAGTGCAGTTGCACACTTTGCAAAAAAAAAAAATCTCTCCGCTCTGGAAAAAAATAGATCGTCCAGTTCGGCTACACTGCTACTTAAGCTAACAAAGTCAAATTTAATCAGAATGACTATTAAAGGCGTTGAAAACTCTAATATGATTTTTGACAAATTATTTTGTGAATTTTTGTTAGCTCGGTTCCGGCTGTTCACCTTGTAGAAATTGAAAGTTTAAATGTTGAATATTTTTAAACTTTTATTATATAAGTAATTATACGCGACGGAAACTATTAGTAAAATTTTATTGGGTGAAAGTTATCAATCACATATAATTTAAATCCATAAATGAATATATAAAAATGAATGAATACAAATAATAAACAAAACCATAAATGAATATCCGTACTAATTCATCTGTATATTCTTGCACATTCGGTAGATATTGTAATTTTTGTAGATATTGGAAGTTTACCTAAATGTTAATCGATATCAAACTTTTATTATGAAAGTAATTATACGCGATGGAACCTTTTAGTGATATTTTATTACGTGAAAGTTATCAATTCCATAAAATCTATGGATTTAAAGTTGATTTTTTATTCTGAAAAATATGCAAGCTTTATTTCTGAAAAGATTTGATGAAAACTTCCTTAATTTCTAATACACCCCCCTCCCTAATAAAAAAAAAAATTAAAATATTTAATGCGGTGGATATGGAAATGGGGGAAATGAAGAAGACTGAGAGAAAAATCATCAGAAAGATTTTGGGGCCGAATATTAATGAAGGATCTTATGGAAGCTGGAACAGCAGAAAGAGATACAACAAATAGAAAACAATTCAGACATTAGGTAGACAAATGAGAAGTCAGGTAAAAAGAAAAATGAAAACAGGAACCAAATGGTTCGAAGATAGGGAGAAAGCACACAGTGAAAAAATGAAAGAGATATGGAAGATAAAAAATGTTCAAAAGAAGTGAATGTTTTGCGTAGTCCTCAATCGCTCATTCGCATAAATAATAAATAATAAAATTGATTTTTAATTTTGAATTAAATAAGACTCGCTGTAAGTAGACAGGATCATTTTTAAAAAGAAATTGAATTTTTCAGTTTTCGGCTTTGGTCCCATTGTATACGTTTAGCGAAAATCATGATTAATAATTATATAATTTAATATATTATAACAGCCTGAAACAACATTTGTTGGACTAGGATTAGTATTGTAATTATAATTGTTCACAATTTTCTTTCCCTATGAGGATGAGTAATGTCAAGAGGTATGCAAAAACGCTGAAGAAGCAGACAGCCCGGACCCAGACAGACCAAGGTCGAAATGGGGGTTCTTCAGCTCGCGGGACTAACACAGACATTAGGAGACGGGACAGTAGCTACAGATAGGGAATTAATTCAATGGCTTGTCGATCCGCTAATGTCCTAGTCCTTGCCTAAGCCGAACCACTCCTTTCTTATCTCTCTTCTGTCCTTTCTTATTTCATCCGAGTCTTTTCCTATGATCTGCCCTTATACAGGATATGATCAGCCATCGGCTTAATAGAGCGGCATTGTGTCGGGTACTTCTTACGCTAATTGTCTCGACTATCAACTTGATTGTCAAAGCACAAGGTGGAACATCAATCATCATTACAATCTTTAAAAATCATGCCACAAGGATTATTTTTTTTTTTTTTTTGTATCTATTTATTGAAATTTACAACTGTACAAATATATACATCAAGTAAATGTGCTGATAACGATTACAATAACATGTCAAAACCCGAAAAGAACTACTCACCAGTTTCACTTCAATAAAAATTCTACACTAGAAGATCTCTAGGACATCTTCTTTTCAAACGCCTCTGAGGATGATCGGGAATAGATTGGGAAGAAAGCTGAGAAACTAGTGGATTTGAATGGTTATGGAGCTTACTATGAAAGGATAGGTATCTAATTTGGGCTAGCTCATCAATATAAGGAACATTAAGATCTTTATAAGTTTAATATTAGTTTATTAGTGACAAAGTAAGAAGCATTTAGGATTTTTCGAAGGATTTTGGTTTGTAAGGATTAGATAAGAGATGAATTAGATGGTTTAGTGGAGCCCCAAAGCTCAACTCCGTAGGTCAAAATGTGTCTAATCACAGTCTTGCAAATAAGTCTTTTGTAATTGGGAGCTTTGAACGTTTTTCTAGTAAATGTTGAAGTAGTCTGTAGAGGAAATATGAAAAGTTCAAAAATAAATGTAATATATATATGGACAATTCAAAGCTCCCCATTAATAACAAAAAACTTATTTACATGGCAATAATTAGAACCGTTTAGAGACACTGAGTTTAGCTTTGGGGCTCCACTACTCCACTAAAAAAATACTTAATGCTCCTCACTGTCACAAATAGACTCATCTATAATGATCATAACGTCCCATAAGGTGAATATTAGACCTAAACAAGATTCCTATCGTTCCATGGCAAGGATACATACTCCATCGAATCCACTCGTCTCCTAACAATCGATTCCCGATAATCCTTTGAGGGTTCTGAAAAATTTATAACATTTACCGAAGTGCTATTAATGAATATTTCTTCAGAAGTTATTGACATTTCATTGTAATAATTTTACCACACATCCTTTTACTGTATACAAGATGAGTAATATCAACTGGATTCAGTGGCCAACGGCAAAATTGAGGTCTATGTTGATTATCATTGGGTTTTAAAGGGCACACCCAGCCTCCTATTAAGTGGGTACCCTTAATTGGGGGAAAAACCTGGCGGTTGAGCGTGAATTCTGGCCAAATCACCTCCTTTCACAACCGTTGGCTCAGAAACAGTACAGCCTACCTAAGTACTGAACCCGAGACCCTTCGTGGGTTGTAAGTGGTACAGTTTTTTTTTTTTTTTTTTTTTTTTTTTTTTTTTTTTTTTTTTTTTTTTTTTTTTTTTTTTTTTTTTTTTTTTTTTTTTTTTTTTTTTTTTAAACCGTACATTGAAAATCTAATAAAATAAATCCATAATAATAATAAAAAAATAAATGTAAGAACAGAAAATCCTTTGATCCGATGTTGTTTTATTGACAGTTTTCCTTTATTTTATATTTAATAATAATTTTTGTTTTTTTTATTCCAATGAAGAATTTATTATGTTTAAAATACATATTTCCATTAATCGATCATCATAATATCTTATTTTAACAAGTAAATGATTTGTATGCCAAATGAAAACACCATGTTTTTCCGGTTTTAAAAGTAAATATCTCCCGTACGTAATCATTAATTTGATCATACCATATGAAAGCTGGTTACAGTTGCAAGTTTTTGTGAGATTTGCAGTTTTACAGATAGCTTTTTCCGAAAAAATATGAACGTATAATAAGACATTGTAACTTCCCTAAATAAGGTGAAGATCAAGCTGTCCTTAGGTCCAAAGTTTATAAAATTGGTTAAATGTACTCTTATAGGAAATTTAATGCTAAATCTAAAAATGTGGTCAAAATTTGAAAAATATTGAATTGAAGTGGAGAGATTTCGGAGGAGAGATTTTATGGCAAAATACGCGGTTTTCTCAAAAAATTGTTTAAATTATTGTATATCAGGCAACGGATTGGAATATAAAGTAAGAAAAGGTCTGCGGCATTTTTTTTTTTTTATTTTTTTTACACTAAGAGGTAATCACTTTCTATATTGTATGCGGTTGTAAATATCAAGAAAGTGTAAATAAACGGAGAAAGACAATTTAATTTCTTGATTCACATATTTCTTTTCAAGCAAATATCTTTTTACATCATAAGCAAGACAATGTCATGCAAGAGATGAAGGTCTGGTTACTATTGGTACCTCCTCCTTGTTTTATTTTAGGTTATTTGTAAATTAAGGAGATCCCTCATCCAACTCCATTTATCCTTCGATATATATTGTTGGAAATATCCATTGTGATCATGTTTTCAACGGATCTATCGGTATGGTTATAAAATTTGTCATGAAATATATGTTGTTTTGAAATGGTCTAGTAGTAAAGTGGGTTTTTGTAGGATTATGCAGAGTTCTATCACGTACGTCTGGAGATCGTGCAATTATTAGTCGCAATGTTTGTGTTTGAAAGGTTTTTAGCTACTATATTGTTTGGCTGATCTATAATTCAGTGATTCTATCATTTATGTCAGAATTTACACTCTGGATAGAATGAATTGGTAATCAGTAAGATAACGGCTGTTTCTGCCCCATTTGCAGTATATAAGGATATGATGTGTCGTCAAACAACAAAGAACTGAGACACTTACTTGACAAAATATTAGTATAAGTAAATTCGTACACACTGAATAATATTGGAACAAGGTAGAAAGAGAAATAATAAGAGAGAACAGTGACTAATAAGTTTTTTGACCATCTCTATCTCTGTTGTTGCTCCGATCCAAAATCGTCTGATAGATTTCAAATCAGACATTTCATAGAGAATAATTTTTGTCATATAAAATTCGTTACAAGGACCTTCCGTTTAGGAACTGAATAAGTTGGAAAGAACAAAGTCACGATTCAAACCCATAATTCCTCTCAACTTTGTTTATATCGAATAATAATTCATTTTTAATTGAATTTAATTATTAATTTAAGTAATTTAATTCTTTTAATTATAAAATGTAAAATTGTAAAAGTAGTATACTATAGACAGAAATGATCTATTGTTTTCTTTTATTTTACTGTCAATAAAATACTTCTATTATAACGTAAATATAAAAATAAGCCAATCAAAAAAGTAATAAAAACCTTGAATTATTTCTCAAAATACACTAGTTTCAAAGACCAAATGGTTCGGCGATTAACACGTGACCGTGCAAGATTATGATACCACAGACTTTCGAAAAAGCCAACAATAAATTGCTTTTTAAACAAAGGCCAAGCATAAATCATACGGAACGTTTTAATAGAAACGGAATAAGAAAATTTTTCAACCTCTACAATTTATAGCCTAAACATTAATTTATCGAATTGTCAAAGCGGTTTCGCCTCGAAGTAAGAGGTTGCTTCTATTAGCAGTTGTGAAATTCGATCCAATAACAGGAGACCACCCTAAGGGAAATATAGATCTACAGTTCCTGTTACCTGATAGTAATAATTATAACTTAATTGGAGGGTTTAGTGGAGTCTCAAAGCTCAATTCCATATGTCCAAATGGGTACAATAAGTAATTATACAGTGCATGTCAATTAAATCTTGTAAATGATTGGAAGCTTTAAACTTGTTCTAGTAAAGACAAGAAACTGTATGAGAGACCTGCTAGCATAAAGCCAGTAAGAAAAGCAAGGGGTGCTACTGGTTTTTTTTATATTTATGCTTCAGCATATCTGATGTTCATCATTTTTAAAATTGCGCGAATCTATAAATAAAAGATTAAAAAAAAAAATATTATCTAAATATTATCTCATTCAGTATGAAGTTTGTTAGGTAGTTAGATTTGCTCCTTATACATGCACGGATATATCCCAATCCATATTACTTATAAACCAGAGTAAGGCAGATTTTAATACAGAAAAAAAAAAAAAAGAAATAATAAAGTAATTGAACACACATAAAATCGCAAGGATAGAATAAAAGTTTTACAATCAAAAACTTCATCCTAAGAATATGTTTTATTGTCACAATCGCCAATGACAATGGAACCATACCTCTGAGAGATTAGATCTCTCATCAACCTCCTTTTCCACAATTAACCTTATTAGATTCTCAAACCACTGTTTCTATTATTATTAATTAATATTAATAACTAGTGGAAAAAAATAGGTTATAATTCATAGTAATAGATCAATATTTAATTTGTATAAAACCTGTACCTTTACAACCCATGAAGGATCTTGGGTTCAGTACACTGGAAATATTGGACCAAGAATTGTAAAAGGAGTAGTTTTGGCTGAAATCACGCTCGCCAGGTCCCCCCCCCCATTAAGGGTACCCTATTTATAGAGACTGGGTGTTTCACCGAAGGGTCTTCCGAGGTATAAGTCATCCCAAAATTTAAGAAAGGGAATATAAATTTTCTGCCTTCATTCGACTCGACTTTAGAGCCTGGCATTCAAGTGACTTACCCACAGAGCTTCTGAGCCTCCCAATATATGAGAAGAACAAGAAGAAAATGAACTATTTTCTAGGACGACTTGTCCCCTAAGAATAACAAAAGAGTACAACATATAGTGCAATCATCTGGCTTTTCTAATTAATTATAATATGTAATAGTAATAAAAATTGATTAATAATTAAATTATGAGTTGCAAAATAAATGAGAAATCTTGTAAAAAGATTCATCTTATATATACTATTATAATATATACAGCATAAATATTCATGTATTACATTTGTACGAAAGATTGAAAATTCAGGAGGTAAAGAAATAGATGATGTTTAAAGGAAGTAAGAGTAGAGCTTTTTCGAATTGAGATGGGCAATGAATTCCATAGAGAGGAAGCGCAGATAATACAGGATTTTTCGGAGGATGCAGTTTGATGCGTAGGAGTGTTCAGATTGATGGGTTGGTTCTAGTATTCAAGAGGTGGATGGAGGACCGCAGAGTAAGGAGGTCTTGAATATAGGTGGGTTATTTGGTTTTCAAACATTGAAATATGAGTGCACCTAGAAAGTATTGTATTTTATAAAATTTAAATTATTTTTATTCCAGGGTTATAATAGCAATCCATGTGTCGCATTTAATAATATATGATATTCTAAAGTAAAGTGATAAATTAATAATAATAAAGTTTATAAAAAAAATATAAAAAAAAAAGGACAAATACTTTTTAAAATTTAAGTAAAAAAAAGGAAATATTAAGAAAATATATAGTTGTAGAATATATAATAGCATGTCTTGCAAAATCAAATATACTTAATATGTAATAAGTTGCTTTATTCATTTATTGAAATTTACATTGTACAAAATATATACATGTAGTAAATTGGTTGATTATGATTACAATAACATGTCAAAACTTGAAAAGAACTACTCATCAGTAGGACTTAAAAAAAAAAAAAAAAAGTCTACAATAGAAGGTCTCTAGGCCATCTTCTTTTCAGACACCTCGAAGGGTTATCGGGAATTGAATAGGAGGCAAGTTGAAGGACTAGTGGATTTGTGTGGTTATGGAGTTTGCTATGAAAGGATAGGCATCTGGTTTGAGATAAATTAGCAACATATATAATAACTAAAATTAAAAAGCACACTTGGGTTTTTTAATAGATAATGTTGATCCTGTATCAGTTATGATTTCTACAGTGCCTATAATCTGAGGGGGTATAAGATTGAACGGAACGAATTAGGTAAGTGAAGACATTTTTTCTTTGTGAATAGAATCCAGTTCATTCCCCTATCAGATATAATAGTTAATCTACTTTTTCCGTTTTACAGACGTGCAATCATTGTAATATGTTGGCATTTTCCTTCATTCTGTCTTGAAAATTTTAATAGATGGAGAAGTGATTAGGAAGGATTTATATGATTGAGCAGGGGGCCGGGGCAGAACATGGAACAGATAAAGGAGCTCCTGCTCACTCAACCGTCCAGTTTATTATTTCCTTTTTCTAGGATCCTACGCCGGTTTTAGGTGATTTATCTAACCGAGGATACCACTCGACCCAACATAAAATTTCCAATTAACCAGAATACCGCAGGAGCAAACCCAGCATTAGTGGCCCCGATGTAATGGAGCGAACGTGATTCCATACCTTCTTGTTTAATAGTAATTAACATTGGCGGCGAGGAAGCGGGATGAATGATTGATAACTGCTAGACAACAGTTGGTTAATTACGCTGCTAATTGACGGAAGGACAATAAGGATCCCTGTTAATAATTTACATGGAGCGGATAACGTGGAAAAACTGCCCCGATCGTTAAGGCGTTTTTGGTTTATTTAATGGAGGAACTCAGGGCCTGGTAATTAATGTGGAATGAGACTTGTGTGATGAACTCTTGAAATGTTTACGAGCTCCAGCTGATTGATGTGGCCGTGGCACGGAACCTCCTCCAGCGGTTACTGTTCCATACGGACAATTAATTCATAGCTCTGCGGGTGTACGGGATGTGATCGGAAGTGGTAGGAATGTGTTGGCGGAATGCGGCGGTACCCTGATTGATAAACAATCCAGTTAATTCTAACATTGGTTGAAAACTAAACAGATATCGTTATAAATAACTCTATCCATATCAGAAAAAAATTATATACTCATCGTATGTGACTTAATAATTACAAGCTGCTTCATTCAAGGGCGATAAGTAATATGGATGGCAACGAACAAGTGATTTATTTTTTTTTTTTTTTACATTATTGTAATGTTTCTAATCTAATATACCTACCATTTCAAAGTTTATTTAAACCTTTTCCTGAATAGTTTACTCATTTTACAGTTATATTTAATCTTTCTCCGTTTTTATTTAGGCTTTTCCACTTATATTTCAGCCTTCGTATATTCATCTCAAATTATTCATATTTAAACATTTTCCAATTATGTGAAATCTTTTTCAATTTTACTTAAAGTTATTGTATTTAAAATAATATTTTGATTCTTTTTCCATTTAGATTGAACCATTTTCCAGTTTCATTTAATGCTTTTTTAAATGGAATCAGGCCCCTAATTGTTCATGGGAAATTGGAGAAAAGGGATGATAATCATTAAAACTATATAATCTGACATTCCAGCATTATTTAGATAACAAACAGTAAAATTATGTAAAAATAAAATAAATTATTCATTATTCTTATGAAATTCAATATATATATATATATATATATATATATATATATATATATATATATATATATATATATATATATTTTATTAAGCAGGTATCTCATCAAGTTTAATGGCAACTCTTTTTTCATTGTTAATTCTCT
Source organism: Euschistus heros (assembly GCA_003667255.2). Classification (NCBI taxonomy): domain Eukaryota; kingdom Metazoa; phylum Arthropoda; class Insecta; order Hemiptera; family Pentatomidae; genus Euschistus; species Euschistus heros. The sequence goes on from RCWM02000011.1 coordinate 1,338,696, forward strand.
TACCCAATAAACATATTATGCTTAGTTATTTTAGTACAATAATAAAACCTCCATGAAATTCTATCCTTGGGAACGTGGGGTTTTGCCCCCCTCTTAAGCTCCTTTTTACACCGAAATGTTTTAACGGATTAAACATTACTAGAAAATTATTAAACTATTCTGGAAAAGGTTTAAGTAAACTTGGAGAAGGTATAAACGTCCCTGAGTAAATCGAGGACCGAATGGGAAGCAAGATGGGAGTGGATTAGAGTGTTTATGTAGCTTGTCGTGGGAGCCATCTGCTTTGGGCTAAATCAGCAACTTATTCTTATTCTTCTTACACGTTCAGAAATAAATTTTATTTTTAAATTATTTATTTGTGATGATATAGATATTTTACGAAGGATTTTGAATTTTGAGAATCAGATAAGAGAAGAATTGGATAGGTTAATGGAGCTTCCAAGCTATACATTATGTCCAAATAGGTCCAATCACTTTAAAGTAAATGATTCCTTCGTAATAAATTCGGAGGTGTAGAACACCATGAATAATTAATGTTGAAGTATTCAAATATAAAGACCAGTTCTTTATTTTTATGTAGTATGTGAACGGCAAGGAAGACAATTGTTTAGATGACATTTTAATTCTAATTTTACTAATTAATCCATAAACAGCTAATCCTAGAGTTAGCTGAGTTGAGTATAAACTGTGGTCTTAAATTCTTTCCTTGGATAGGAATATATATTTTTGTCTTCATTAAGGTCAGGTTCGATGAAGGAAATACCTTTGCTATTGCTTTTTAATTACTTATTGATATCACAATTAATAACTGAAATTTCATATCACTAATTTTTGACTTTTTTTTTTTACTTATTTACTTACAGGATTTTTACTGTTTTCAATTTAATGTCACTTTTGTCAAGTACATTCAGTAAACCAGTAAGTTCTTTCAGTTTCTCCACTTGTTGTCCTTTTTAGTTTTCCTCTATCATTACTGATTGGCCATCGAAGGTGACAGGTGCCCCGCTCAAGCCCCCAGCCTCCAGACTCTCCCAAGAAGGAAAGACAACAAAAAGAACAGGTAATTGTCATGCGACGTGTTCTCTAGACAATTAGCTGCTTGGTGTCACGTCTTACTGCTTTCATGTCTCAGGATTTCGGAGAATCAAAAGGCGATTACGACTCAGAATATGTCTGTCCCCAATAAAAAGAAATGGTTTAATATTTGTTGAAATATTGCATTCTATACAATCTATTATCTATATCAAGGTTATACATTCATAAATATTAAATAATTATAAGTTTTCGTAACGTATTGGGTTGTCACACATGAAATGACCGTTTTTTGAACCAGGAATAAAATAAAAATTTGAGATCAAATCTAACATATTTTTTATTCAAAGTATTTACCATCATTTTCGATACACTGTCGTAAACGGCTTACCAAGTATTCTATCCCAGATTTGATAAACCTTGAGTCACGTGATGAAAGGAATTCAGAAAATGCATTTTTAATGTTTAAATCATTGGTAAGCAATTTTCCTGGCAAAAAGTTGTCCAAACTCCGAAAAAAATTGTAGCCTGTAGGGAATAGATCAGGGGAATATGGGGGGTGTGGTAAGACTTCAAATCTCAACCCCTTTAATTTATTTACTGTCTGTATTGGGTCCTTACCTGTTTAGTAATGGCTGTTGCTTGATTAAATTTTGATGCATTTGTTAAATTTCTTGGCAGTATGATGTTGAATCAATTGTTTTTCCCGTCCACGGGGTAGATTTTCTAATTTCGTATCTCCTAAGGAAAATTTTGTAAACCAACGATGGATGGTTCTTCCATTAGCACTTCCTTCACCAAACGTATGGTTAATATTTCTTCCTGCCTGGGCAGCGGAATGACCGAGTTTGTACTCATAAAAAAAAAAAAAAAAAAAAAATCGTTCGGAAATTGCATGTTTCCATGGCCACGGTAAAAATTATACTAAAATCTGTACCTACTTGGGAAAAAAAAACAAACACAGTTTGCTAATAGAGGATTAACAATTGCTTATTATAAATAGTAAATATTTTGCTAGGAATCAAAAGGCAACGCTTTAGTCCTCTATAAAGAAAAATGGAACAGCCCAATATAAAAATATTTGAAGAAAAAAAAATTCTAAAATGAATATGAGTGATATACATTTTTCATTTAATAATTAGGATTATATTTATATAGTATGACATCAATGTATGACTAACATATAATTGAACTTTTTTTGTTAGTCGGTGATTGCTTTACCCAAAAAGGGTTTGAAAGAAGCTGAAAAACAAGTAAAAATTGGAAAGATATTAAAATCAATAAAAGACTGTTAATATATATTTTCATCGAATATTTTTGTTTCTTACTCTTTATAAAAAAAAACAAAAACAATTATGAATAATATAAACACTCAAGATGTAAATAATAATTAGACGTTTTGTTCGAATAAAAAAACGCCCTTTTATGCCAAGAAATTTAAAACTACTAACTCAATCCGCCCTTTTTTTTCCAATTTAGAATATTCATCTAAAAATTGAAGATGTTATAAATCAGTAATGGAATGTTATAGAAATTGAATTATTTGTTTTTTAAATTTAGTTTTATATTTTGGGAATAGATAGTTATTTATATATGTTTCTTAAAATCCTAATTAAAATTGTAAATTTTCATTCCTAAGTACGTATTATCTTTAAGCGTGAAATATACAAACCTATAAAAAAATAGTCAACATATATATTTTAGTCACCTTTATATTAAAGTATCAAAAAAATATAATTAATATTTATTAATTAAAAATGATAAGAACTTAAAAATTATTTAATTTATTATAAATGGGTAATCCAATATAAAGAGAGTTTATTAAACCATGGTTACATGTACAATACCAATTTATATGGCTGCTAAAAAAGTATTTTAACACATAGAAGGTTTATTATAAATTAATTTATTTAATCATAATAAGTATTATAATTATAATTATAACTTCAGGCATTTATTCTCCAATTTTATTGATAAAGCACTACACTTACACATATTTCGTTTTTTTTTTTTTTTTTTTTTTTTCTCTTTTCTGGCTTAGCTTTCTAAATCATCATTTGTCAGAACATAACTGATACAATATTAAATCTTTCCAATACAATTGCAATAGTTCCGTTAGTAATTAATGTTCCGTTCCTACCAGAAACACTGACAACCATAATAATATTATTACGCAATTTCTACTCTTCATACTGAACCCACTTTCTATCTTCAAGGTTCAAGGTGCTCATTATGTTTAATTTTTTATAAGAATCTAAATATGTAAAATATTTGGACAATTTCATATTCCAAATTGTATAAAAGTACAAGCCATGTTTCGTTTATTATCACTAATCGAACACTAGGTGGTGTCATTCTGCAACAGAGTTTTAGTAAAACTTTTGGGCCCATGTGAATCCAATTTTAATTACATAATCTTCGTAGTTTTAGGAAAGTTCAAAAATAATAAATTATACAATATTAATCATTTAAATTTACAATGTTTAATGGCGGATTCGAGGTTTGCCACATTGTTGATTTTAAGATTAGAAATTAACATCCAAACAGAATAAATCAATAAAATCATTTGGGCCGGATAAAAATTAATATAAAATCAAATGTTGACGCTAAGCCTTTTGATATTGTGAATGAAAATATAATCAAAGGGCCTTTAGTTGTAAACACTGATAATTGTCCGCAATAGTTTCTTAATATTCTCTGTCCATCTGGATTACCAACGCATACATTAAAATTAAAAATTGGATGTATAATTATTCTTTTCAAACACATAATCAGAGCTATTTCAACCAGGATAATAATTATGAAAATACCATTGTAGAAATAATGCTTAATTGGATACTTCAATACAAGATTTTTATCGATAAACAAATTAAACTTGTTTAATTATTATGGATTAATTACCTTATGAGTCTTTTACTCATAAGAGCAGGCTATTATTTTATATTTGTTTTTAAACTATTCTTGACTTTTTTTTAAAACCTAATTCTATTAAAGGTATATGTAATTTTTATACTTTTAATTTAATTATTAGCATTGTACATACCTACTTTATAATATTATATTATAATAGTTCAAATTAAATATAAAATGGTTAATATTAAATAGTAAATATTATATTATTTAGATAGAGTTCCAAAAAAAATATATATATTATTGTTTTGTTAGTATATGAAATTTCTGACAGATATTTTTCTATTGAAATACATATTTAATTCCCTTCCTCCCTCCATTCTTCAACGCATCTTCCCTTGAAATTTTCAAAACGCACCTCTTCAACCACCTCATCTCCCTCCAGACGGATGCTATTGAATCATATGGATACTTTAAAACGAATATCATACCAGAATATTAAATAAAAACTTTCCCAATTCTTCTTATGATAGTATTTTCACTGTTTCTCAAATATTTTTTTCATTTTTCTTTTTTCTTTATCATTTTTGTCTGCCCCTCTCAACAAATGCTATTTTTCTCTATACCTCACTAGGAGTAAATCCAGAAATTTCATGTTTAAATCAACTTTGTTTATAATATTTTTTTCCTTTACCGAATGTACATATGGTTTGGTGTGTATCTAAGTGTTGTTTGTTTATATATTTTTTAAAGATTTTTTTTTTTTTTAATTATTTTATTATTAACTTGTATTTACTTTATATTATATTATTTCATTATTTTATTTAAAATATCTTGGTCAGATGTGATTTACATTCTATAATTCATTTGTTGTTATTCTTAAGGGACTTTGTCCCAGAATAAAATTTATTTTCTATCTATCTATCTATATAGATTATAAATTTAAAAAAAAAAAATGAATCACTGTATTTTCTGTGTATACAAAAACATTAATCTAGATTATTATTCTATACTAATAAAATTAAAACATCAAAAAGATAATGTAAATGAGCAACAAAATAAAAACCTAAATCTAACCAATTATTTTGGTCGGTAACAATATATAGAACCATATACCATATGTAAGGTAAATTATATTTTTAATAAAATTTTAATGTAAAAATTCAATGTTGTGTCAGTCTATCAGTTTATCAGTTGTGATAGACATTTATTGAAACATTTTAATTGTTAATACAATAGAGGTGAAAAAACGAAATTCTTGAAACACATCCGTAGAGTTACGCTTCATATATTTGAGAAAAATATCTGAAGTTATATAATTACACTTATCTTCCTAAAATCTGTAATGTCTCCACAATCATATCAGAAATCATCTCAAGAATTCAAGCAAAAAAAGTAATATATAATTTTCAATAAAGAAGAAAGAACTAATAAAAACTCTTTACTTTTTCGAAATGGAGGATGTGAGTTTTGTTGAGCGATTACGTACCCTAGGTGGAGGCACAGCGTTGAATATTGAACATTCCATTTACAAAGACACGGCTTTCTCAACAAGGAACAGGCGTTCTAAACGTGGCTAAGAGAAAAGCGGAGTGTTTTCTTAACGGGTCGTCCATGTTCCACCAAGAAGGACATAAGATAGCGAGAGACAGCTGACAAGTATATGTTTCCGCGATCGGCTGCAAAGATCAAGGCGATGCTAAAAAAGATCCAAGAATGCAGGGGCCAGCTCCACTGCACCGGCCTACACGATTTAAGGGAAAAGACATAAAAAACACCCAAGACAGGGCCAGTGTCCATTAAAATTCAATGGAAAAAAGTCGCATCGTTGTATATAAGTCGTGTTGGGTTAACGAGGGTTTGGTAAATACTGTCGAGTGAATACGATAAATAGCTCAGTAAGATACAATTAGTAGCGGACACTCGGGGCTATTTCGGCCAACTCTTAGCCGGACCAATCACCATCCATCAGGCTGCCCCCAATACTCTTCGCTCTGATCATATCGTCCTTTCCGTTCCCTTTAACTTCTTAATTAATGCCATCTCTTACCGGATCGGTGCAGTGTGATTAAAACTAAACGCCCCTCTAAATCTTGTGCAGTTTTCTTAAGTCTACGTTAGGATGGTGATAAGTTGCTGAATGTTATTGTACTTTCAACACATGATGTTGACCATTTGATTGTGGATATATTAAATTAAGAAAAAAATATACTTGTACCACTACCATCCATGTGGTACAATCCACTAAAGTACTTCATTGAGGATGCAATTTTCAAGGCTAAGTTGAAAATAGCGTTTGGGTCGAAATCCCGCTTAACCGCATGGTCTATCTCCCACGAGTAAGGGTACCCACTTTACAGAGGCTAGGTGTGCCCAGAAGGGTCTCAAACGACGAACGATAGTTGAAGTAAATTTTCTGCCTACAACCGGCTTCGAACTCAGAAAGGCTTCAGAGGGCCTAAGCCTCTATTATTCTAATATTCTTATCGAAATCGTCAGCTGGATATGTTTCTGTCTCTACTTTCCGACGAAATAATTGTAATCCCTTTGATAATTGATTGAATTGTATCGTGTTTTAAAGTAGACTCTCTCGCTTACCGTCAATAATTTTTTATTTTGGCTGTGTGGTCAGTGTTGTTGGGAACTTGGAAATATACCCCAACCAGTCGACAATTTTTACTCCAGTGGTAATAGATAACCTATACAATGGATATCTATTCTCATAAATAACAACAATAAATCTGTAACGTTTGGGAAAAACTATAAGTCTAAATGCCTAGTGCGTTTTAAAGGATACTGTCGAAATTACGAATTCCCTAATTTTACACGGTGTGCAGAACACCAATATCCAAGAGTATTTATCTCATTTTGGACAAGAATCGACTTATCTATATTAGTTTTTTCCCAATTATCGCTTTCTACCTCCTCTTACCAAGGATCTTCAACTTCTCAAAATATGTTCTTTCGTCAAGGGAAATCGATGTATGATAACTACATAAATATGTTTCTCAAAACTATATTACATCATAAAGAGAACGAAATTCTAGTGATATTCGTACGACCTGCCTACATCTGAGCCATCAATCGATACTTTGGATTTGGATCATCGATTCTCGATGCTGTTACTGTTTTATAGAATCGATGTAATCTAGAATCGGTATGCTTGCAATAATTTATCATATTCCAAGTGCATGTACTAAGTAATAATTAAAGAAAAAAATTGTTTTTTTTTCTTAAACCTTAATTATTTTCTTGACATTTATACACCTCTTAATAGAAACCGGTGAAAAAAAAAAATTCTTAAAACGATTCTCACTTTTTTCTTTTTGTAATTTATTATAGGTACTATTTGGAAACTCGATACGGCCGTTCATTAACAAGGACAAGCAGCCTTTGAATTCCGAACCTTTTCAGGACATCTTCAATGTTTATCCGGCCTAATTGACTCGTTGTACCTGCTAATTTGTTGAGTTTATGGTTCCGCGGAAACACGAACCGGTCAGTCCTCAAGAATGCCGTGGTCGTTAGTAAACAATCCTTTACTTAAATGAAGGCTGTGGATTGTCAAGTAGCCTCATTAAAATGAAAAAAAAAAATGTGCTTCTGTTACAATAGGGATACAGGATGGAGAAATCAACAAAATATATTTAATATAATATATTTTATATGTAAAGTTTATTATTATAAGCCGAGTGTAAACATTACATATGAACAAAGACTCTTTCGCACAAGTTACACACACACTAGCACAACTAATACTTTCCTTGATTTCAAGTCCACTGACAGTAAAAAGGGAGATCCCCACCATACTGATAAATGCATACCTGCATACCTAAAACTCTACTTTAAACAAATGATCGTAGCGCCTGAACGTGAGGAGGGTGATGCAAAAAATAAATTTAAGAAAATTACTATTCAGGAAAAAAAAAGAAAGATAAACCCTTACTGAAGATATCATTAATACAGAATGTGTTTCGAGATTTTAAATATTGAAACAAAAAAAAATGTTAACAAACAATAATTAACATATGATGTGACTCATTGGGTAGTTAGGAAACTATCGTACTGACCAATTCAATTTAATGTAGTGGCATTTAGGTGAAGAAGAAGAAGAATTATTATTAATAAATATACTTTATTTAACATTCTGATTCCATGTTATATAGTATACAATAGAGCTTCTTATTTTCCAGAGCAAATTTTAATAGGCTCTTCTCCCCTCCATTAGTCCTTTGAACTTCTTCCACTGAATATTTTATTTCTTTATTTAGAAACATTTACCCTAGATATTGTAGTTAAAAACGATATTTCTATTCATTATCCATTGTTTGTTTGGTTCTTAAGGCTAACCTTAATTTAATGTTTTCCAATAACTCGTTGCTAGAGAAAATTAACTTGAGCTGACCCATCATTTAATAAAAAATTTAAGTAAATTCGCCCTATTTACTGACAATTTTGTAAATTAAGACAAATGCTAGTGGGGAAAAACGAGAATTGACAAAAAAAAAATAGATGCTTTAGCTAACAACTTCTTCCACCAGTGGCTTCTATTAATAAATTAAAAAAAAAAAAAAAAAAAAAAAAAAAAACAGAAACAATTTACCCGAAAAAATATAACAAACTAGAAAACTATAAGATTAAGTAATATGAATAAACATATATCTACTATGGATAATCTACCTATCTACAAAGTAAGTATTGTTGTGTACAAGAAAGTTCACCTATATGTTTAACAAAACAGAACATAAGCAAGCTGCGATAGAATCAGATATACAGAAGAAATAGAATCCCAACATGAAAGAAACACCCAATGAGAGCGATACAAATCTGAAATCGTTTTATAAACGACTATAAGAGCCTGGAATGATTTCTTGAGAAGACCCAATCGATAAAAATGCAAAGGAGAGGCTGTAAAATGATTATTATAACAGGATATAATTTCGGTATTTATAAACAATCGGATTGTGGTGCGGATAGTCGGGGTTCGGGTGGGGAAGGGGGGAGGGAGGCGAACAGCGGACGGACATTTACATAATTATACCCGCGCCTATAGTTCTATAATTCAAGTTTGTAAACGGAGCGGGGATATGATGTTTATACTTTTTTGAATATTTCATTTTTGGAAGATCGGAGAACAGATTACCATATTCATTGACAAGGGTATAACTTAAATGGGAAAACAAAAAATGATTCTACCTTAATTTGCATTTCTTTTAATATGTCTTTTTATTAATTCGTCGGTTTCGTCTATAGTTGTTTTGTTTTTATCCATCAATTTCCTTTTTTGTTTTTTTTTTATTTTTACATTTCGAATCCCGTCTCATTTTTCCTGCTGGGTCAATAATTCTAGACTGTGGATTTATTGAAAATTTATTAATTTTTTTTTTTTTTAATTTTAACTTTAAAACTTTTATTGGTATCTGTAATACAAATTACTATCAGACTTCCTGTTGAATAAGCTCTTCCTTGAGTGACGACCAAATCCAAAGGATTCAATAGGAAGAGAGAGTGTCCTTTGTAAAAAATGTAATATTTAATCAAATTTTCAAAAAGGACATAAATGCCGTATTTCAAAGAGGACAAAAATGGTATACTGTTCTTTCGCCAAATTTAAAAATAGGCCTTAAGGAATAAAACTAAAAGGACAATAATGGCGGAATTTACTTCGGCTATCTTAAAAATCGTTATATCCTAGAATATTTCATAAGTAAACTGGAAGATTACAAAACAAAAAAAAATATTTTCCTTAAGAACGGAATCGAATTTGTTGGGAAGGAGAGTGGCCAAGGATGTCCTTCGGCAGCCTAAAATTGTCTTATCCTGCAGATCTGAAACCAGCATCCTTTTGGGCGTCAGCAAAATCACTATCAGTAAATTAGATATAATATACAATAATCATGGCATGACTCGGTATGAAGGAAGTATGCACTCAATGGTGGATATTCCTAAACTTTAGCTAACTTTAATTGTTACTCTAGCAGATCTCTCATTCAGCTCCTCCATTAGGGATTTTTATAAATGCCATGTTAGTTTCGTTGTCCTATCTGGATTAGTTTTAAATGATACTATTAGAAATCGCTAACCATTAGGATCTGGTATCACTAAAATACATAAAAATTATAAAATCATTCAAAACCAATTCAGATATTTATTTTTCAGACTACTTCAACATTTACTAGACAAACCGATTAATTACAAAAGACCCATATACATGACTGTGTTTAGACCTATTTGGACGTATGGAGTTGAGTTTTGGGGCTCCACTAAACCATTAAATCTTTATTTTAATTTATTAAATCGACCTTCTAGTGGAGAATTTATAATAAAGTGCTATTGATGAGTAGATCTTTATAAGTTTTAACATGTTATTATAACCGTTGTCAATACATTTACTTAATGTATATATTTTGTACAGTTATCAATTTCAATAAATGTATAAAAAAAAACAAAAAATTTGTTTAAATGGCCAGCTAAATATTTCCAATAGTCCCATTTTTAATTTGTTTAAAATCGGAACAGAAAAAACCAAGTAGACATAGGGTAAACCCAGGGGTTACCTGGTCCTGTCTACCTTTCCTTCCACTCTTGGTATTTTTCAGAAGTCAAAGTCGTTTTTCCTCCTTTGAAGAGTACCAATATATTTGTTTGTTTTTTTGTCATAGAACATGAATTGATTTTTTAGAACATTAATATGTTTAATCAACATAACATATATATAATAATTTTAATAAAAGTTGCAATGAATTTATTAATCCTAACTGTATTATCTACTTTCTTGCATATTACAGTAGTTAACTACATCACATTGGTAGTTATTTTATTATTCTCAGTAGTTTATTTCCAAGATATACACACTCCAAGCACGCTTGCATATTATTTGTATGACTGTTATATTGATTTTTATTTTTGAAAGAAGCGTACATCGCTGAGTGACGATAAGTCTATATCAAAAGAATAGAACTAGACAAAATGGGTACTGGTGGGGGGTGGGACACCACCTATTAATTACGCTGTCACACCGTTCGTGATCGCGTCACTAAATCACATCATTTACCGTGATCAATGAACCATCTCCTTTTCTTATATAAGGTCCATCAATCCCCTCGTTAGATTGTTTGTGGTCGTTTTTAAAAAGTCGCTTCGATTTGATGGACCAGGAACCATCAAGTTGTGAGGTGGTTAATAATCCTTCACTGAATGGGAACACGCCCAACTTTGATGATAATAAATCAAATGTTTGGACGTGGCTCGGTTCTCATCAGGGAGAGAAATGTCTTCGGTTCATGATAACCATCTCGGTTAGGGTCACTTTCCACCATCCTCCGTCCGCAGCACGATCACTCACTGAGCTTGTACCCTATCGCATTTTTATGGTAATCTCCCGCTGTTGTCTTAGCACCTAACTGGTGTCCTTGGTATTCCTTAGTGACGGTTTACAACAGCTTAAATTCGCATTATAAATGTACATGAGTGCCAAAGAGTTATAAACTGAAGAAATAAATATTCTGGAAAAACGCACAAACTGAAAATGTCAAAAAAGCCTTTAAATAGGTCTTTTAAGGTATCACATGAGGAACGTATGATGGTGTAGAAAGGTCAATATTACTAGGATCGATGAATTAATTGCAAACTGGTTTCGAATGTTAAACATTCATCTTCAGTACTAAAACATAAAAATAATTTATAATATTAACACTTCTTTCCATACATTATACATATACATTTAAGTTTGAAAATGTAGGACAAGTAATCAAATATACTGGCACTCATCTACAGAGGCGAAACGAACTTCTAAAAGATATCAAGAGTGGAGGGAGGGAGAGAGAAAAGGTTCCTCTAGGGATTTTCCTAAGACTAATTGGTTTTTTTCCGTTCTTATTGGAAACAAATTTAAAATGGGACTGTTGGAAATATTTAATTGGTCATTTATACAAAAATCTGGAACAATCTAAACAAAATGAGGAACACTTCTGCAGTCAAATTTTTTAGGCATTTGAGATCTCATGATGAAATAAACAATTTTGCATTCTTATTGCTTATGTAGAATAAACGTTGTGAAATTAGAACTTTGTGTTTTAATCAATCCTGATAGAGGATACAAAATATGTTCTACATATTTACAAACCTACTGTGTTTTCTTGTTAACAGTTGTAAATAGATAAGTTGATGAATCAAATACATGAGCAATGTTCGCTTCGATGGAAAATGTACGGAAATTAAAACACAAGTTATTTTGGATATTCCATATCGTCGCCTAAGCAACCATATGCTATATGTCATTTTTCCCTACTTTTCAGGAGGAACATAAAACTAATTCATTCATATTATTAATAATATTAGCCAAATAAAGCAAGAAAAGCAGGTTTATTACTTTATTTTTAAGATAAACAGTTAATTAGAAACTTACGAGTGCATCCATTTCGACGGTGTATTACATTAAAAACAGCTTAGATGTAGCATGTCGATTGGTTTACCGAAACCATTCGTGATTGGCTATACATAATGATATGTAAACCAAACTGGATGTAGCATTATTACATTTTTTTAGTTTTACCTTGACATAGGTATGTCTTTTGGCAATGGTACATTTTCGGTGTAATGTTTTTTTCAAAGTCAAATCTCTGTTTGTGTTGCTTGGATTGAAAATATTTCGACAGTTTTCTTATTAGAAGCAGTAGATATAACAGCTATAGATTATAAATGGACATAAATAAAATCAATTGTTTTTCCCAGTCAGAGAAAAATTGAGTTTATTTTTTAAACACCTTTTATTCTGGGACATATACACTTATATTAAAGTCGCATCCATCACAAGAAAAATGATAAAAGCTACGAACAATTTATATAACCTAAAATATATACGTATATTTTAAGAAGTCTTTATTTCGTTGGAAAGATCGATGACTATTATATTATTTAATTGTCTTCTTTAAAATAAACCTAATATTTGAATATGTAAAATTAAATCAAATATAATCACTATTCGAGAACCTACATGTTGAAAAATCAATTTGTTAATTGTATGAAATAAAGAACCACAAAATAATACAACGTGAAAAATAGTTTTCTTATAAGTTTTCTTATCATAAATTAAATGATAAAATTTTTGTTATATACCACTTGTCATTAGGACAGTTATTAGGGGTTTTTTTCAAATTCAGATGTGTAACGTTTTTTTAAACTCAAATGCGTAACGTTTTTTCACCATTAAAAATGTAACAATTTTACACGCTCTAGCTCTGTTAGAGTTGTTCATAACGAAAATTTGCCGACAGTTTCCTTATTAGACTTATTCTTATTATTAATGGAAAATATTTTTGTTATATAATATTTGTTGGTAGAACATACCGTTTAGGAGCTATATTGGTTTGAACTAAAAAAATTAACTTTTTGTCAACATTTTTGAGTGTTGGGGATTTGCTTACTCGCTCTAGCTCTGTTGGTGTAGCTCGGATCGAAACTTTCCTTATAGTTTCTGATCAGAATCTTAATGGAAAATATTTTGTTATATAGCATTCGTCGGTAAGACTAGCCGTTTAGGTGCTATTTTGATTTGAATTAAAAAAAGTCAAGTTTGAAACCCTCTCAACTTTATTAATTTCGAATAATCATCAATAGTTTTTAAAATAATGCTTATGATTCTTAAATGTAAATGGGAAGAAACAGTAGATTACAGGTAGACATATCATTTAAAGATATTTTTTTTTATCGTTGGGTTTTTGTTGTTTTCTTTTTATTATCAAACTCCAGCCTTGGAAATGGAATAAGGGCGAAATGCTACAATAAGTCTAACTAATTTCGGCTAAAAAGTGACTTATAGTTTACAGTTGCGTCTGCATGCATTCCACGTAAACTGTTATAATTCCAATATGATAATTACTTAAGTATCAATTTTCTGAAAAATTGTATTATAATTAAATAAGCCGCAGAAACAAAATGGAAGTCAGACTGCACCTCTCTGGAATCGGCCATTTAAGTCCTCAAGTCCGACGTCTATTCGTCGAGAGGGTTAGAGGCACAACGCTGTGACGAATGAGGCCGATGTGGAACGGTCAATCACAAGAGTGACATGGCTACCTACAACTACTATCCACACAACTATATATATTTTTTCTATTAGCGTTATAAATAAATAGGTCGTTCCTTAGTTTAAAATAATTTTTGTCATAATGAGGCTAGAATATTTATTTAAAGCGTACTTTTTCATCGAAGAAATATAAAAATAATATCTAATTATTAGATTATTCAATAATCTAATAGTGGGATCTTATAATATATTAACCATCATTTTATATAGCTTCCTGAGTTCATTCGAACATTTAATTTAAATTTTGAAATTTTGGACATTGGCTCTTTTTGTCCCAAGGTACATTTATGTCGTGTATCGATTCCCATCCCTAGTTGTCACCATACATATATATATTCATGCATTTCCCTTAATTAAATTGTTTGTTTGTTTTTTTTTTATTTGTATCATAATTTTATTCTATTTTTTATTATAATTATTATTATTTATTTTTTTTAGTTGATTTTAAATAAGGCATGAAAAGGCACTTGTAATGCTATTACTCGAAGCGTACAATTTCAAAACCAGCCATGTCAATTTTTGAGGATTGTTCACAGCTGGTTGAAAATGGTGAAGGTCTGCATTAGGAAGAGATGTTATTTTTTGTATGCCGTTTTTTAAAGTGATTAAAATACTTTTGTGAGAAAACCTTTGACCTTAAGAAAATCCAGTAAAAAAAAAAAAAATCTTGAAACTTCGCTGGTTTTTGAATTTTACGTCTTACTTATTCCGATTACTTGATATGATATCTCATAATTCACAAATTTATGTGTTTTAAATATGCAGACTGAAAACAGGACCATTTCATTGGGCATTTGTGTTATCCTCAGGAAACCCGGTTTCACAGGAAAAGTAATTTTTTTTCATTTTATTTCATAAAGTTCCTGTATAAAACTATTTCCAGTTTATAGAATGTTAATAAAAAAATTTAACTATTCACTATAAGTGATTATTAGTTGCTATCAAATAAACCGTTATAAAAAAACAAAGGCAGATACCCCTAGCCCATGCCTCAGTTACAACAGCAATAAAACATGTTAATCCTGGAACCTGCGAGATTCCGTCCGGGACCATAAACCCTCACCGACTAAAGTGGACTCGGTTTCAATAAAGCCTTTGATAGGGCGTGGTGTAATTGGCGTCTCATTTCCCCGGGGCCTCTAAAAGAAGAAGAACTTTTAGTGGGGCATAAAGGCTTCTTCTGATGACGGACCTTAAATTCCACGTCGAAACTTCGGAGGCAGTTTACACCTCGGAGCAGGTAGTGTGGTCCCTCGGGTTTACGGTCAACGATTCCTACTTTAATACTTTCTAGAAACGCCCTAAATATTAATGCCCTCGGGGTCTCACTCTTAATAGCCCCGAGATAATGTTCGTGATAATCTTGATGACCGTCTTCTCCTTGTTTCTTTTTTACTGAGATTGTGCTCTTTTTGTGGTACTTTACTCCTCCTTTGTTTAAAGCGGCTTTTGGATTACCACCCACATCGGAAAATCCACATTAAAGTATTTTCAGAATTTTAAGGAGTAATTAATTTTATTACCAATTATAAAAAATAAATTTGTGAAATACACTGCCTCACAACAAAAGTGGCGCACTTAAAAAAATTAAAATCATTAAAAATTGTATTAATTTTTTCGTTATCCTATTTCGGACACCGAGGTACTGTAAGGTCCTTTTCCTCATCCTGGATCCATCGTCTCCATGGTAGTCATCTGCTACTGGTGTAATAATAAATTTTTTTTTGATCATCTTTGAGACAGCTTAATGTCTTCACACAACAGGGAGAGTAAGGATTTGTGCAGATAACATTAGTAGAAGCCTTAATGAAACGTATTTGAACTCTCAGAGACCAGCATCAGGGTCATTGTTAACCCAGAAGCATTTTTAAATTCGTCTTCACTTTGGTTGGCAACATCCTTTGTAGATTCCAAGTAAGAAGTTTGTTAATATGAAAGTCCAGGTATCGGATCTATTTAACAGGGATTTATGGAATATTATTTAAGGATATTAAAGGACATGTAGTATGCTTACGGCGAAGGGTCAAAATTATGGTAGGCTTTGCCAAAAAAAAAAAAGAAATTCTCCAGAACATTTCTGAAAAAAAAATACTAAGAACGTTACCCCTTAATATAGTTCGTTAGTTATATGAGTGTATAAAGAGTCATGTAGACTAAGTTTTTGAAAAAAAACCTTCAGCAGAGAAAACAACAAAAACTTAGTTGATCTCTCAAGGCGAACTCTTGCCGGACACAAGCTCTATAAAATATCCCCTAGGGAATCCTATGCTACAAGTTTCCCTCCTCGACGATCCCGTGTAGGATCGAATTGGTCCGCTGGAGGCAGCTAATTTATTTAATTGTGGTAAGATAGGTATGAGGGCCGACCTGTGTAGTTGCTTTGTTGTTGTTGTTGCCAGTCCTTAAGCAACTATCGGATAAATAACGATGGTTGTACCTTGCGGTAGGCATGCCCTCTATCGGCTCTTGATAAACTGCCGACCACTTCGCTCTGTGTCTGTCCGTCTGTCAGCCTGGCCACACACCGCCTCGCGGTATAACCTTGTATTGCGTTCACATGCTAAAATACTTAAAGTTGAATATTTCAAAATACATGCAAGGCCAATGGTCGGTTTCGTGCAAGGGAGACTAAAATTCCTTGCCTAAGTCCTTTGATTTCCTCAGACAAGAAATTCCAATAATTCGGGTTTATCTATGCTAATTATTGAAACAAGTAAAGGCTATAATGTTTGTTAATAAAATACATAGTAAATAAATCAAATGATATTTACTTCTATACCTAAATTACTTTTTAAAATTTTGTTATGATTTCCGCCTAAGTATATGATTTGATCTTATTAAAGTTATCATGGTAACCGTGGCCCAGTAACAATACATTCTTACCTAAGTACAGAACTATTTTTTACTGATTTATTATGAAGCATCGTGTTGAAAATTTCACAACGAATCCAACGATAGCAATAAGTCATTATCACAATTTTGGAGTTCCTGCTTTTTTCCTTGGCAGGGCAGTACAGGAATAATTAAAAATAAATCTTTCTTCAAATTGTAGTAGCTATTATGTTACTGTATACACATTATTTTTTTAAATATTTAATTTAATTTTAGTGTCCGACCATACCAATATTTGTAGATAAAACTAATAAAATATTTTCCTGCACTTTTGACAGTTTTTTTTTTTTTTTCAATGTCCATGTATTATATGTATTTTTTTTCATAATAATATAAAAAAAAGTTTTTTAAAATGATAGATAATGAAATTAAATGATCGCGGAAGGGAAAAAAATAAGTCACATTGCTCAAATATCTCAGAAATAATGATACTTAGTTCAGTCAGGAAACTATTTAGTTAAAAGTACTCTGTTTTCACAATAATATCGAGTTCGTAAAAATGAAATATGGACGTTCTTTCTCATGCCCCTTAAAATATCTTATGAATATTCAAAATAGAATTTTGAACAATTCTTGCTGTACATAAATAGCTTCCTAATAGTTCCTTTTGTTTTGTTTTTTTATTATATTTCGTAAGACATATATAAAAAAATTGTTTCGTTTATAATTATCGTTTATAAAAAGGGGGCTTTGAAAAAAATAATAATAATAATAGTGAAAATTCATTATTAAGAATAATTGAGGTTGTTATTAAGGAGTTTTAAAATATCTGTTATAATTAGCAGCTCGTTAAACAATTTTATATCATTGTAATCAAATGTCAGTAAATTATATAATGATTTAATATGCTTATGTGTACGGGCATAATGAATTATATTAAATATACGTTAGTTACGTGGGAATAATATATAAGGAAAAGAGAGATATGTTTATTTTATGTAGGGATATTATTTCATTTATTTATTTTATTTTATTTTTTAATAAAACTGTAAACTAGAGTTAGAATTCTTTGTATGGAAGTTTTCCTGAACCATCCAATTCATAAATTTGGTCGTAATTCAACTAAATTGTTTCTCGATTTCGACTCCGCCTTTAATTATTTATTTTGTTTGTCAGAAACAATTTTTTTTCAGTCGAGAAGGTTAAAATTTTGAAGTTGAGATTTCATCAACAATTTCTACCGGCCATAACAACTGCTGCGTTAGCCCTAATCCGGAGGTCGCAGGTTTTATCCTTATTGAAATATTTCAAGTTATAGCTGACCTTAGATTTTTTCATCCACATCAGTTTTTGTCCACTAAAATCTGGAGTAAATCCAATTTTATAGGCATGGATAAAAAGCAGAATGTATGCTGATTCTAGTGATGCTATTATTATTATAATCGGTTCAACGCAGCAGTTGTTATGGCCGGTAGAAATTGTTAATGAAATCTCAACTTCAAAATTTTAACCTCCTCGAAAGGGGTAAAAAATCAATATTTTTTTATTTTGATAAAATTTCACATATAAGGCTTTTATGATGCATTAAATCGAGATTTGATGTCAGTTGTTCATGAAAAAAAGTTTACACTGATTTACAGCAGATTTCCTTGGAATTTTGTCGTTTTTTTGGAGTTTTTGAGCACTCTAAAGTCGGGTTATGTTTTGAGCATAACGGAAGTATTTTTATATCTAATAGCATACATAACTTCAATCAAAGGGGAAAGAATCATTTCTCTATCTTGACTGAGAGCCGAGAAAAAAATAAAACCTGATTTTCATATTATATTTTTTTTCTCGGCTCCTAATGCCCATTGGTGGCTATAACTCTAGTTTTGCACTATTATAGGTCCTTACTTCCCACTCAAAAATCGGCATTCAAATCTGTGAGTTACAACTGCAAACGTCCCCTTGTCAATAGTAGCACTTCAATAAAAGTTTTATAAAAGAAGGTACTAAGGCCATTTATTCAGATGACTCGGAGAATTATTGGAAATAGAATGGGAAGCAAGTTGAGAGATTAGTGGATTCGACTGAAGGTGGAGCTTATTATGGAGGAAAAGGTATCGGATTTGATCTAAATCAGCAAAATATGAAACATTAAGATTTTTATGGATAAGTTTATTTGTGACGAAGTAAGGGATATCGAGATAAATTTAATGGTTTAATCAAACAAAAAGTAAAAAATAATGTTGTTACTATTTTATTTATCGATCAGAATAGAACAAGAATTAAATCATTAGATCATAAACAACTTTCTAATTTCAAATTATTTTATTATTTTTTTTTTTAAATGAAACAAGATGCCTAAAAGAGCTCCAATACATTTAAAAAACAAAATCAAATTTCATTTAACGAAATCGAAAAGGTAAACTGAAAGAGTAATCATATAAAACGAAATTAAGTTCGACCTAGGGTCAGGAATGGATTGAGAAATCGAAAACCGGACCTCTACTATTCCTTGAATATTTTTCGATTCGAATCTAATTAAAAACTAATCAAAAAATCACTCGAAGGTATCTATAATTCTAAACTGTATTCAATTTAAGAGTTAGTCATAAACGCTTTTTCACCTTTGGCCGAAGTGAAGCCTTTAAAATTTTTTATAATTTTTGCACAAATATATATAATTAAAAAGATAAGCTTAGTAAATTTGATATCATATAATAATAAATCAAATTATTAATAATTATTATTAATAATTAAATTATTTAAACCGTAATTTATACTATGGATAGGGAAATTATAGAAAATAATACATCGAACATACACATAGATGATTTTAATCTCTATTCTTGTGTAGATTTTAGAGTTCATTTTTATCTTACTTCAGAGAAGTCTTTTATATTAGTTAAAGATATCGTTATAACCACAATCGGTGGTTCAACAATCGGTTTAAAAATTGATTAAATAAAACCTCTGACATAATAACATATGTTTATTTGTCAGATACATAGAGACATAAGATAAAACATATAAATACTCGACATAAAATTCCACACTATGATTTTTTCACTTTTTTATCTTAAAGTTTCATTATTCATTACGTCATTTGTTCGAAGGGTATGGGTGCAATGTAATCTATTATATATTTGTCAAATACCACTCACTCATTTAACACGAAATCTCAGAAACCACCGAACGGATTGGAATGAGATTTGAGATGTAGCTTCCTCTAGGGCCGTAGGTGCTCGCTAAGAAAGGAATTTTAAAAAATCGGCCTGGATCGCGGCTAATTTGTGAAAAATGCGATTTCAGTTTTTATTGGGTGAATAATAAATGATTAATTATCATATGGTATTTGGAGATAAGCTAAGTTAAAAAATAGGTTAGATCTTTAAGCCGAAAACTTTGACCACCGCTTAAGTTCCTTATAGTTGTAAACAAAACAAAAATACGATCGATGTCGAAACCTTATAATATTGATACATTCTGTAAACTCATGGTGGCTGCAGAGGTTACTTACAACTTACAAGTGTGAGTTGTTTCGTGACAAGCTATTAAAAGACTTACGTTAAAGAGGTGGTTAAAAGACTTATGTTCTCTGGTGATGACATGTAAGACCAGTTCGATGTAGGGACAAAAAAACAGATAAAAATCAATGAGTTCCATCAAGTGTATGATTCTCTTTAGTATCGTATCATGTTCTACCATGGAGAAGAAAGGTACAGTAATAACATTCCTCAGCGTGACCCAAACACCAATACACCACTTAAGAAAACTGTGTCTGGCGGTGACGAATTTATTTACTTTGATTTCGTAATCTCGTCAACCAATTTATGCTTTACCAAAGACTAAACTTTCTTTTAAAAAAGCTGATGGTCTGGTATCAGAGCTGGGTAAGATGGTAGTGCTGCCTCGAAGCTTCACTGGAGGGCTATCAAAATAATATAAAATTAACTTTTGCAAATTGTCAAATTTACTTATTGAAGTTATTCTAAGAATGGAATTCTTCAGGTTTATTTATGTAATAATAATTATCAACGTTATGCCTAACCTTTACTAATTTAAGTTTTCTTCATCCTAATGATATTAAACCATAGCGGAGCAGGGTACTTTCAGCTAGTTTTGAATAAATTATTGAGGAAGATGCACTATCTTATGCCAAACATTAACAAAACATATGAATTTAAAATTTTCTAACTTTATTTATTCATTAAATACTGCTCTTTTTTATTTATTTAATATAAAAAAATGAAAAAAAAAAATACTATAATGTATGGTAAACTCAATTCTCAACGGATGTTTTAAATGTTAATGTAGTATGCATTTCCAGTAATTCTAAGGAACTTTTTTAGAACATGTTTAAATTTGTTGTCGATATACTTCTATAAGATAGTTTTTAGTATGTATATATTTTAGTATTAGTACCAAGGAGGCATTATATAATAATAATTTTTATATTAGGAGTCGTTAAGACTTAAACAGAAGTTGAACAAGGTACAGCTGTGCTTCCAGAAAAAAAATGTTTAATTTTTCCTTCTTCTTGGCAATAAATCTGTTGAGAAAAAAAAAAAAAAAAAAAAAAAAAAAAAAAAATTTAAAATATTTTTGACTAGGACTTCTTTTTATGCAGATTATATAGAATAAATTCATACATTCAAGGAATCATACATGTTGAAACCTAAGGAAGCAAAATTGAAGGGCTATAAGAATATAGAGTAGAGAGACAATTTTGGTCGAAAAAATTCTGAAGGTTACGATGTTTCATTTTTTTTATTTATGTGAAATTTCGAATTGAAGGGTTCTTTTGAATGCTATTCGAATCTGATGTCAGTTTTTTTGTAAAAAAATTTATAAAGGTAGTTTCCTAAAATTTGCACTCCAAAACTATTGCGCAAAAATAATGTCAATATCATTTTTAAAAATCAAGATATAATATAAATTTTAATGCTAGTTAATATTTTTGTTTCGGCTTATATGGCCATTTAGTCGGAACGGCAAAATACAAACCTCCGAAAAAACGGCAAACAAGATACGCGAGAGACTGAGTGTGTCCTTCCTTTGCGAAAGTAATATTAATGATTATGAATGTTAAATATTTGAAATTAGAATTTTAATTTTTTTTTTTTTAATTACTAGAAGTATATAATAATTCATCAATCCTATTACAGATATCGGAACGAGTGCGCTATACTAATGCATACTGTAATGTTTATAAATTGAACATTACCTTCAATCCCCGGCCGGTACCGACATGCGATGGGCATTAGAAAAAGAAAAGCTCTGAGTAC
Source organism: Euschistus heros (assembly GCA_003667255.2). NCBI lineage: Eukaryota > Metazoa > Arthropoda > Insecta > Hemiptera > Pentatomidae > Euschistus > Euschistus heros. Next base: position 1,360,770 of record RCWM02000011.1, read on the forward strand.
GCCGCTGACATCGCTAACCTAATGCAATTCACCCTCGTGCTGGACCATAAAGGAGACGTATCAACTCGGGAAGTTAATAACTGGGAGCAGGCAGCACGAGCTGCGTGCAACATGGCAAAAAGATATGTCCAAATGTTATCCAGCTGCCGTGATTATCCGCGCCCTTTATGGCGCCATTAGATGAGCCTCCAGCGGCTGGACAAAAGGATGAGAATCCAGCTCTATCTTCGAGGGGCGACACGCGAAGTACTACTGGAGCACGAACAGTCTGCGAGCGGTAGGTCCTTATTGCTCCTTCCAGTAAGTCTGAGATCGTATGAATCTGTTTTGGATTAAGTAACATCGAACATCCTTCTGTATATCATCATCATGATCTAAAATCCAAAATCCTCATTCATATTAATGCTCAACCCTATTTGTAGCTGATTAGAGTGTATAATTTGAAGTATCTTATGAAGTGGTAACTTCAGGAAATAAGAAATTTGTCACTCAAGTTGCACATCACGGTATAAAAGTAACAATACAACTAGAATTATTTGCTACTTCTATTTGACTTTATTATTCAAAAACTAGTTTAGAATGCTAAACATTTATCATCAGTTCTACAAACATACAATAAATTGTTAAAAAATCAGCACTTTTGCTACGCAGATTACACATACAAGGTGAGTATCTCTTTGTGTTAAAAAGAAAAACAAAATGGGTGAAACTAGATCAAAAATGTAGCAAAATGCCGCAGACCTCACCTTTCTATTCCATTCCGTTGCTGATATACGATAAATAAAAGACTTTTTTGAGAAAACCACGTTTTTTTCCATAAAAGCTGTAATATCTCCATTTTGTTTAAATATTTTTCAAATTTTGACCACATATTTCGGATTTAGCATTAAATTTTCTATAATAGCTGAGTACCAGTAACCTTGAATAATCCATTATTTCTTTTTTTGCTTTTCATTCCAATGAAGAGTTTATTATGTTTAAAATTAACATTTCCATTAAGGGATCGTCATATTGTTTTTTTTACACAATTAACTAAAATATGTATATATATATATATATATATATACTAATTGTATGTCAAATGAGAACCATGATTTTTTGGTTTAAAAGGTGAATTTCCCATTGAAATGGAAACAAAATATTCACGTTTAACATATCATTCAAAAGCTGAATAAATTTACAAGTTTTTGTAAGATTTGACGTTTTGTAGATAGTTTTTTCAAAAAACGGTGAGCGTTGAAGTAATATAAGACATTGTGGCTTCCCTAAATAAGGTGAAGAACAAGTTGTTAGGAATCATTAGGATGAGTGGCAACAATGGCCTTTAAATTACTTTAATGCTCCATTACTACTAATATAGCGCCCCAGTTGATATTTATCGATTTCATCGTTAGATAAAGTTGTATTTCCTACACTAAAAACTGTCATTTCGCTTCCTTCGTTGTTATATTTGCATATGTACTTGGTCGATTTCACCAAATCGCAATTATCGACAATGATGTTTTCTTTTAACGTCTTCGAGAGTTACGGTAAATACGGTGCAACCCAATCATTATACTCTGTTATAGCCTCAATTGCTTATAAAATATTTTAAACTTGAAAAACAGTTACAGAGAATTGGCTTATACCTTCAGGGCTTCATTATTATTAAATATTCCACCAAAACCTCATCTTTCGGGAACTTCCTGATCTGTTAAGAGCCAAGGCCGACCGTTCTCACCTGCCCTAGTGACACCAGAAGCCACATACGGATCACCTGCAGGTGCGCGGTTTCACCTGTTAGTTTTAACTCGTCGCCAGGATATGCTTATGTTAATGTCGCCTTATTGTGCTTTTTGATTTACATTAATTCTCTTCAACATGAATTATTTTTGTTTTTTCTTTTTTTCCTAGAGGCGGTAATTTTATATATGAGTTCAATTTGTTCAGCTTAGTGGTAATGAATGTATGGACATTTTTTTAATGAACACCATCGCACTATACATGTTATCTCACTAATTTTTTTAATCCAGTCATATTGGTGCCTAATGATAACAGCACATTAATGATTGTTTTGAATTATTTTATTTAAATAGACATGTTTGTTTTGTTTGTTTGTTTATTTCGTTTAACGTCACCTAATGCTGCTATGGCTAATCGGACGAAGACATGTTTTTAATTTACTCTCGCTAAATACATTAGCGAATTATTCTTCATCGGTTGATTAATCCTTATATATTATTCAGAGCGTTAAGTTGATTAACATTTCTAATCATTGTAATCAGAGAATTATTTATTTTTTAAATAATTACTTCCCGTTGACGTGAAAAATATCATGTTTTCTTTTAGAAATAATAACCTTATAACGTGGTCCAAACAGTATGATTTTACGATGAAGTGTTTTATTTGATACAAAAGTATACATTAAAAATTAACACTTGTCCTAACAGAACAAGTAAATATCAAACTTTCTTTAATAATCGCTTAAAATCAAACAATTAACTTAAGATAGTTTAAAACTGAGGGAGCGAGAGAAATACTTGTTGGTCGTTTTTTATAAACTCTTTGGGGCCTTATTAGGAGGCGCAAAGTAACCAATGTTACAACGCATATATTACAAATTCTGCTTTAAAGGTTAATAGTTAATTCATTTTCAAGGTAATTCGACCTATCCACTCCTTTTACGACAACCACCGAATTATTCACTTGAACAATGTGATTATAATTTTATATGAAACAATTATTGTCATGCATGCTATATTTGTTATAAATTAAGTACATAAACATTAAAGTATTTCATTTACATGATATATTGCATTATTTTATTAGAATTATTTAATTTTGTATAGTACTGAATTCCATCTTACAAAGCAATTTTTTTAATTTTCTGCTTCATTTTAAGTGACTAGAGTTTGAAATTCGTTATAAAATATCAATAGTTCATCATCGGTATCATCTTCTATATGAATGAATGCAGCATTATTTACTTATCTACAGTTAGCTATAAATCACAATATTCAAAACAACGGAGACTATTTTTATAATCGCTGATCATCTTCAAAACAAAATATTAGAACATTTCAATTTATTTTATACGATCATGTAATGTTAATTCAATTATGTATTTCTTTAGTGACAAGATTTTTATTTATTTATTTATTTTTTTATAGTATTGACTTCTATCTAGTACCATCTTCCAAAGAAAATGTTTTAATTTTTATGCTTACTTTAAAGCGAATATTGTTGATTATTCTTCGCGACATGCCAACAGTTTGACATATATTAGGAAACCAATAAACCATTATCGTAAACGAAAACATTGGATTTACGTTTTGACTATTGTGTTGAGGCTTTTTTGACACGGTTTAGCTCTGTTGGTAATGCTCGGATTGAAAATTTGACCAAAATTTCCTTATTAGAAGCAGTAGATACAAAATCAGTAGTTTATAGATAGACATATCTACAACCTATTGTTTTTCCAAGTCAGGGATTATTTTCAAGATGATAGAAAAAAGTTCAAATTATCGAAATATCCATATTAGTAGTATGATATATTATAATTTAATGTTATGTTAATTTGAATATCATATTGCTGCTTGACTGTCAATGTTTCTGCGACAAAACCAAAAACACGTATTGGACGCAAGTAAATGTTTGTTGACATTGATATTCCACTAAATATTTAAATAATTCATTTTTTTTTCTATATGCGGTACACAAGGATAAAGTATTTAGTCCCTTTGGTAAAGAGACACAGTGGCCAGCTGCTGGTGACTTCATAAGAAATATCTCTAAATAATTAATGCTGCTACAAGGTGACTTTTTCACCGTCTGATTGTAGTACGTGGAGCGATGCTACAACAAAAAAGTGAACCACAGGCAAGAATTTCTTCTTGACAACTTAATCTGCCCTGTCTACTCAGCTTTGAAGAGGATTTAAAAATAATTCATTACAAAAACTTTGTCTAAAAATACTGATTTCAAGAATTGGCTGACTGCACTTGTCTTTACAAAAATTAATGATATATATATAAGAAGAAGAAGAAGAAAATGAACTTTATTCTGGGACTACTTGTCCCCTAAGAATAACATATGATTACAGTACATAGGACAATCGTCTGGCTTTGATAATTAATTATAATAAATAATAACAATAGATAATAATAAAAATTGATAAATAATTAAATTATATGTTACAAGATAACTGTGACATCTTGTAAAATGATACATCTTATGTATACTATTATAATGTATATTACATAAATGTTCACGTTTTACATTAGCTCGGAAGTTTGAAGATCCAGGAGGTAAAGGAATAAATGATGTTTAAAGGAAGTGAGAGTGGATCTTTTTCGAATTGTGATGGGCAATGGATTCCATAACGAGGAAGCACGGATAATTAAGGATTTCTCAAAGGATGCAGTTCGATGCGCCGGAGTGTATAGGTTGATGGGTTGGGTTCTAGTATTTAAGAGGTGAATGGAGGAGCGCAGAGTAAGGAGGTCATGGATATAGGTGGGTTTTTTGGTTTTCAAGGTTTGAAATATGAGAGCACCCAGGAAGTATTGACGTCGAAAACCGGGGTACAGCCACCCGATTTCAGAATACCTGTGAGATATGTGAGAACGTCTGGAGATCCCGAAAATAAATCTAATAAAACAGTTCATTACTCTTTTACCTCTCATCTCGAGCTCATCAGACAGTTCTCCATATACTACGCATCCATAGTCAAAGTTAGGAAAAATGAGTGATGATACTAAAAGTTTTCAAGTACTTAATGGTAATGAATCACGGTAATGTGAAAGTTGCTTAAGAATAAAAATAGATTTTCTCGTGATTTGAGAGATATGGCTATTCCATGCAAGATGTTTATCGAAAGTTATTCCCAGATTTTTAATGGAATTTTGGAAATGAATTGGACGGTTTTTTAGGAAAAGCATTATAAACAATGTTTCTCAATTTTTCAAGTTATGTCAAAACACATACTAGACTAAAAACGAAAATAAACCGACAGTCGTTTTTGATTTCTTTAACATTTATAAGGCAAACATTCAAACCTACCAATTAATTACAAAAGAATCATTTACATGACAGTACCTAATTGTACCCATTTGGGGACAAGTGGAGCTGCGGGGCTCCACTAAACCATCCAATTCGTCTCGTATCCGATGCAAACAATCCAAAATCCTTTCGAAAACCGTCAATGCTTCTTAGTTAAATAAACTTTTCCATACCGATCTTAATGTTGCATAAAGAGCTGATTTACCGGTAAACAGATATCTATCTTTCAATAGTAAACTATGATAATTAATTTATCTCTACTTCACATTCAATTCCAGATAATCCACCTAGGTGTCTGAAAAGAAAATGGTTTTGGGACATTCTAAAGAACTTTTATTCAAGTGCTACTAATGTGTAATACATTCTTAAAATGTTATTATGAACATTACCTTTACTATTAATACTCACAAGTCAGTTTTTATGTGATGCTTAACATAACGGTTTAGTATTATAAGCAATATCATTTTACTTTATTTTCTATATAATTGTAAATTTCAGTAAAATATAAATAAATAAAAAATAAATTATGGTGTGTACGAAAACATTTTTTTTTTTTTTAATTTATGACAAGTGATTAAGAAACTTATTCAGTATAATAGTAGTTCTAAAGAATACAGTTTAATTTTTTTTTCCAATGTGTACTATTAATTAAACCTTACTTCTCTAGTTTCACTCGAACAAGAAAGATAATCTTTCCTCAGGGAATATTCCTAATATTTAGGCAATATTTGAAATTACTGACAGAAAAATAAAATAAATTAAATTTTCTAAATTTATTTCTTATATGCGATATTACATAACAAACTATTTACTGGATAATACTTGTTGAAGTTAAATGTACGCAATGTATGTAATATTAATCGATTGAGCGTCTCTCGGTTCTCCATAAAACGTAAAGAGAAGAAATTAGGCCAAAAAAAAAAAAGAAAAGAAAGAAAAAAAAAGCTAGACAATTTGCTATTTTCTACAAGGTTTTCGAGTACGAAACTTTTGATATTCGGTAATGGCCATTTATATACAACATAGTTTTGGATAAAAATTGCAGTGGTTTTAAATATTTCTCAAGGAGTGGTACTAGGCTTGTTATCATGCAACTGGATTAAAGATGGATCCAAAATTGTGGATTATAATGAAACTTGTATTAAATATGTTGAATTTATATCATACTAAAGAATTTCTTTTGACGTATTATTAGGGGGGGTTGATAGTTGTGGAACTATCATGGAATTAAAATTTTAAAAAAATAAACTTTCAAATTATTTTGCGTTGAGCCCTTTTTCAAAAATAAAAACATTTTTAAATTAAGATTCTATTATGAAAATTCCTGTTAGCACCGTAACTATAGTTTCATTGCATTCTTAACTTTTATCTTACAGTTTGCCGCTGTTGACATGTTTAATTGCATTGCGCTCATTTTTATTATTCAATAACACCTTTTTTAATATGTTAATTTCAATAATTGTATTAGGTCTTCTGCTTCTGAATTCTATTGAATAAATTACCACTAACAATAATACTTTAAAGTACAGTGCAGTATGGGACAGGAATATCCCACTGACTCCCCAGAAATTGAGTATAAATTGTTTGTCACTCAGTGGATAATCGGGCAAATAGGTCCCCACTCATATTTATTAGTGTAATATTTTCATAAGCAAAAAAAAATATTTTACTGTTATATAAAAATGTCAGTGGTAAAATCAACAAGGTCTCATACTTTAAGTACCTCGGAGTATTCATCGAACCGATAGGTATTGAAAAAAATCTCACAGCAATATCGCCTACAAAAAATTAAAAAAGGATTAAGTTCAACACAAAAACTCAACAACAAATAATCAATGTCAAGAGAAACAAAAAATTCGACACTGCAATACGGCCATAAAACCAACAATTCTCAAGTGAAACACTAACCCTAAACAGGAAACAACAACTTCAAGAAATCAAAAAAGAATAGAGAAAGGTTATCAGGAAAATTCTAGGTAGAAGACATACCCAGGACGGTTACAGGCTACAAACAATTTAAACTACAGAAAAGTTTTCGAACATTGAAATTGATATTAGGAAAAGGAGAATGAAATTCTTTGGTTATCTCAGCCGACTACCCGAGAATCGACTGACAAAAAAAATAATAGATCTTCATTTGAGAATTTCACACCTTGGCTCGATTAAATTCGAAAGGACCTCAAAGACATTTTAGAAAGAAATATCTTTAGACACAAAGTAGACAAATGGGAAGTTGTACCGGAGCAACCAAAACAAAAACAGTACAGGCCAAAGTGGTCACAAGAGCGTAAACAAGCTTTTTCTGGAAGAATAAGAAGAACCCAAAGAAAAATTGATTGAGTTAATTGCTTAACGTCTTCCATTTCTGAGGAGAATTCGCGGAGGAAAAAAAAAAAAAAGCTCAATAAAAGTCACTCGAAATGTTTCATTAAGAATATGTTTTAAAATTTGAGCGTAAGTAGAGCCGTCCTTTGAAGGGTTAAATTTCGTAGTACAGTAATATTTTTTTGATTTTGCTCATCCATTTTTTAATAAAACTTTTCAAAGACTTTTACATCTGACGGACGAGATGAAGAATATTGGATCGAATAAGATTATTGGCAAACTTTGCCTAACATAATTTTAATTCGCGAGGAGAGCAGACCCGTGTTGTAATTAAAGGCAAGAAGAAAGCTTCTCCCCCTTTTGCAGTCTCATTGAAGAAGACCAGAGTCACGTAGGTCAGAGGCGGACCGGAATCGACTTTGTTACGCAGATCATAACAGAGCGGCGAGGGACCATTGAACGGGAGCTTCCATTAAGGACGACAACGCCAAGTGGCGTACCATCCCAAGACATAGAAGAAAGGCTAATTGGCGCCCGAACGTGGAATGAGGCCGAAGGAGAAGAATGGAAGAGAGGCTCTCATTGAGGAGGTGGTCATCAGACAATGGGTCAATTAATGAGCTGTTGGCGCCTTCCGCGGCATTGTGTCCTATCTTCCTTGCATTATCCTTCTGTCCTGTCGTGTCTCCTTCGTCCTACCGACCATCTCTCCTGGCTCCATCCTCGGTCATCACTGTACGGAGTCATATTGTTCATTTATAGCCGTAGTCCTTTGTACTTGCCACATCTAAGGTTGATATTGTTCTTTTCCGAATGAAGGGGCAGCAATCACGTCAGAGGTGGTTTTCACTTTCCCGATGCATGATCAAAACACCAATAGAAATAAGAATCATTAAAAAACATGACACTTTTATAAAAAAAAAAAAAAAAAATGATTTTCGAGAAATAAATTTCGTAGCAGAAAAGATAAATGAAAAAAAAACACTCAATTCTTCCCTGACTGGGAAAACCTATAAATTATGGATTTGCCTATCTATAATTTCATCTACTGCTTTATATTATAGAATTAAAAGGACCAAATTACTTCAATTAATAAATTATTCATTGTTCCAAATAAATAAGTTCAGAAAAAGTAGGGGCTTCAATCATGACTTTTCTCATTCAAACGGATGAAAAAAGAAACTCCAAAAATGTAAAGATCCAGCCCAAAAACATTTCAAAATATACTAATACTAATACTAATGTTAGAAATTTATTATAAAAATTAGGATAAAACCCAGCATTTATAAAGTGGAAAGAGTTACGTTTTCCTTCTAAAATATGTAAAATTATACAAACATTCAAAATAGATATCACTAAAAGCGGATTTAGCGAAAAAACTGCCATTAAGACTGAATCCTGCTTATTGACTAAATAAAAGTTAATGCAACTCCACTACAACGGTAATTGATTCGCTTTACAATACTGTATAATCAATAATCAGATACACGTATAAAATAAATAATATAAGATAATATACAGATATGAAAAAATCTTATACAAATAATATAAGAAAATAAAAAGGTCACAATAAAAATATGTGAAGTAGTGAAGTATTGTTAATTATAATAATATGTAGTAATACAGTATATATAGTAAAATACACTAATTTAGTACACTATATATCATTGATTTACTCAGCAGACGATTCAGATTATAATAAAAATACATCAAGCAAAAGTCTAATTAATTCTCATAATGACACGTCAATTACTTGTAAAGTAACTGCCCACTTGTAGCACTTCAATAGAAGTTAACTTAAACGTTCCCTAGGCGATACTCTTTATAGACGCTTCGGAGGATTATCGTGAATAGAGTGTGAGCAGCTGGGAGACTAGTGAATTCGAATGGGTATGGAGTTTACTATGAAAGGATAGGTATCTGGTTCGGGCCAAATCAGCAACGTGTGGAGCATTAAGATCTTTATGGATGAATTTGTTTGTGACACAATAAGAAGCATTGATGATTTTACGAAGGATTTTGGGTTGAAAGGATAAAGATAAAAAATAAAACTATGAAGATAAAATAGAATCATTTCAAAAGAATCAGTGCTTCAGCTGAAATGGAATGGTTGTGTGAACTCGTGACAATTACTTTATAAACACTCATGTACTTTTACTTCATCTTCTTTGTTAGTGTTATATAAAATGCTGTGTTAAAAATGTCCATGTAAGGCCTATTGAAATAATTATCTATGGAATAACATGTCTCAGATACAAATTACTGACTAATATAACATCTGCCCCATCATTTTACAAAGTAAGGACAATAACTCAGGAAATTCCAGACGCACATCGATGAATACTGAATCCTGTTCTAACTAAAAAAATACCGCCTCGCTCGACTGGACAATCAGGTCACTACATCTCGACCCAGCTCCAATCTGTTACCGGCGATCTATTACTGTCATTTCTAAGATAATTACAGCTGACCGTAAGGCCAGGTGGTCTAGGATAGTAGACATTGTGCATTTGTTGTAGAAGTAGTGGCTAGCAATCTGGTATAATTACTAGACAGGTTAGCAATGAAAATACTATAAAACGTATATCTATTACATTAATGATATATGACATACTATACGTTATGAATCGAACCCTATCTCTGTGTTTGTCATAATAAACCGATTTTTTTTTAATAATTACTTATTGATATTAAAAACATTATACAGAATAAAATAAAATACATATGTAACAGGTGAATTGGTGTAAAGCAACTACCCATTGGTAACACTACAATAAAAACTCTTTATTAGAAGGTCCCATGGCTCATCTCTTGAGACAACTCGGAGGGTTATCGGGAATAGATCGGTAAGCAAGTTGAGAGAATAGTGGATTGAAATGGTTATGAGATTCAATATTAAAGGATAAGTATATGGTTTGGGCTAAATTAGAAACATATGGAACATTAAAATCTTTATGGATAAGTTTGTGACATAATAGGTAGCATTGATAATATTGATAAGATGAAATGGAAGGTTTAGTGGAGCCTCAAAGATCAACTCTTTATGTCAAAAAAGGTCTAATTACTATTGAAGATGTCGAAAACGAAGGGCAGTTTTTAGTTGTTTTAGTCTTGCATGCGGATTCTAAGTAAAACCCTTGTCCAGGAGTCCTGGATTTGTTCAACAAGGACTGACGGAATATCATTCAACTATATGACAAGAAGTCATAGGTTTACGATATTGGAACTTTTATTAATTAAAATATTACAGTCTCAATATCATTAAAAAGAATGATGAAAAGAATTATATATATTAAACATTATTATTATTTGAAAATCAGTCGAGTTACTGGAATATGAAATGCTTGCTAAATATATATATACTAAAGTAAAAAACAGAAGAAATAAAAACAAAGAAAGTTTTTCTAAATAAATGTTAGAGTCTATTTAATTCGATGTTATCCAAGATCTAATACACACCAAAAGATCAATGAAAGAATATTTTAAATTTGCCTAGTGTCTCTATTCTTATTTACAAGGTAATAATAAACAAATATTAGACATTGTTAATTATCTTGTAAGAAGCTCTTTATATAAATATTTTTGACAAATAATTTCCTGAAATCCACCACCTAGTCTTGATTAAATTAGATGATCGGTTACAAGAAATTAGCATTCAATTAGCTATGATTAAATTTTGCACATCTTTACTATGGATGTATATTAAAAGTGATATAAACAAAATGCATGTTTTATATAATAAAATAATTAATTATCAAATATTGTTTATGTAATTTTGGTGTGATGTTACATATTTTTTATTATAAATTATTTTATTGATTCATTGGCTTGAGAATGTTGCTTTACCAGAAAATGTTGCTCATATATAAAAATAGATACTTTAAAATTAAGTGTTTATGCCAGGAGATATTTCTGTTCTTTCATTTTCGATTTATCAATACAAATCTTTAACACATAATATATAAAATTAAAAAAAAAATATTATTATAGATAGACAGATATACGAGAGAGTAGTGTAAAATATTGATGATTAGAAATCACAACCTATATAAAGGTAGCATTGAACAAACTTAACATCACGAAACCTTTCAAGGCACCCTTTGTCACTATGCTAATCCTGGACAAATATTAGACCGTTCCAGAGACTCCAGAACCTCCAGCGGTGTCAGACCCGCTGAATAGGCCCATTACACATAAAGAACCTTGTTGACTTAGCCCATTCCTCAACTTCTATCGATTTCTTCAACGACGATACTCATTCCGATTGAAATATTCAATACGAGATTGGATATTCCCTACCCGTGGAGAATTTCCCTTCTAGCAAAACAGGAATTAATATTTAATTCTTCACCTGAAGCTGAAAAACTGGAAACTCGCATATCAATTATTAGGAACTGGTTATTACTTGCTACATAATTACGATTCCCTCCTCGGAGCTGCGGGGTAATTAAAATCTATAATGAGTGAGGCATAGAGGGGAAGGAATTATTCACAATTGTCCCCGTTCTTCGGCTAGAAGCAGGGAAACTAAAATAATAATGATTCCCATTCCCTTTTAATTACAATATTAATCACTGCAATTTACTAATGTTAATTATAAGTAATATAGCTCTGAGCTGCTAGTAATAATATTTCGATGTTTGTAATCCACAGTCACACCATTCCGAGCAGCTATAGATCATAAGAAAAATGTTTTTTTTAGGAATTTGAATAATTTACTAGAGAAACATTCAGAGCTCCCAATTGTCTAATAACAGTCATGATATAAGTATTTGGACGTACGGAGTTGAGCTTTAAGGCTCCACTAAGCCATTTAATTCATCTCGTATCCAATTCTTACACTCCAAAATCCTTCTAATAATCCTCATATGTTGCTGATTTAGCCCACTAGAAACCTATTCTTTCCCAGTTCATTCCATAACCACTCAAATCCACTAGTTTCTCAACTTGCTTCCCAATCCATTCCCAATAATCCTCTGAGGCGTCTAAAAAGAAGATGGCCAAGAGATCTTCTAGTGTAGAATTTTTATAGAAGTGCCACTGATGAATCGTTCTTTTCAAGTTTTGACATGTTATTGTTACCGTTATTTCCATATTTAAGTGATGTATATATTTGTAAAGCTGTAAATTTCAATAAATTAATATAAACAAAAAAAATAATTAGAAATAAAAGGATTTTGAATTTAGTTTAGAATATTTAGAATTTTTATTGAATTATACTAAAGTGAGGTATATTTAACAAAAGAAAAAGTAACATTTTCCCTGATTTAAATTTTTCACCAATGCATCGACAACTGTAAAAGGTTCTATACTAAACTGAAGTAGATAAAATTATTTAAAAAATACTCTTGAATATATTTCTTCGTATATCTTCTAGTGCTGTTTATCTAAGGATAAATTTTATTAGGTTATGTTTTATTTTTATTTTTCTTAATACTTTGATACGATAGGAAATTAAAATTACCTGGAGTGTTTTGTAATGTTCTGAATAATTTAATCTGTTTGAACCCATAATTTTGAAAAACTCACACAATTTGAGTTTTTCGTTATGAAGCCGTTCTCCTACAAGACAGCAATCTTGAAATTCATAGTATTTTTATTTATTACCGTCATTATTATTATACTCCTTCATTTATTTTAACCTTTTCATATCAACAGCATCAATTTTTTTCATATCTTATTTTTCTTGTCTTTCCCTTATTCTTACAGTACATTTTGTATAATTATATTTTTTTAAAAACAGTTTATTTCAATAGACATTAAAACATTATTTTTGTATTTCTCTGCTTTATCATAATGTCAATGCCATTCTTAATTATATTATTACCTAATTTGAAATCAATATTTAATTTAGTCTATTTGCCAATTTTTGTAACCATTTAGTTTTGTTGTTTTTATAGAAGCCCTGAAGAAGAGGTGAAAGGTAGCTCGAAACGTCGGCACTCAATGAAATAGTTTGTTTTTTTTAACTTGGACGTGTTTTTTTTCTTTTTCCTGACTGCATACCAGACCATCTTCTTCCTATATCTCATTCAGTCAACCATACTATTCTTATTGTTATTTAAGGTACACTTCTACTAAATCTAACATATCCTACAATTATTTCGAATCTACCTTTCCCTATCACATACACTATTTCAACCACCTATGCCGTCTCCGAAAACACCTAGTTGAAAAAAATCAGTATAGTATAGTACAGTATAGTTCGCTGTAAAAAGTATCAGATGAAGATATGTAGGGATTTATTCAAGAAAAAGAAAAAAAGAAAACATGTGATTTTCACGTAATTTATTATTAAACTAAAAAATCTTACTTTTCTTTTTCACATATAATAATAGATTAATAATTTTAAAAAAATCAATAGTTGAGATGGTCGAGTGATTTATTTTCTTATATAAATATTTTCGAGTCAATTATTGCTAATCCATCCTTTTGCTATAAGAGGCCCCCTATAATAAACTATTAGATATGCATAGAAATTTCTCATAACTACTGAGAAGACACCGGCTGCGAATGATCATAAGTCGTCTCTTGAACATAAACCTTAGAAGCTTATGCAGTAATCCTATCAATGTTCCAGTGACACTCCACCGGCTTGCAATACTTCATGCATAAGTTTATGATAGACCGGGTTCTAAAATATTTGTTGTGTGTAACTGGTAAAACAAATTTATATTTTGTTTGTACAACTTCTTGGTGTGACTATTATTATGTTTTATTCAAATTCAGTATTTATTAACAAATTTAGAATTTTAATACGGTTAATTCATATAGATATAAAAAAATTGAATTATTGAAGTACCTATCCATAATACCGATCCAAAATTAATATGCTTCTAAATATAGTTTTAAAAATGAATGAATGGTATTTCACTCTAACATTAATTAAAACGACTTGAAAGACATTACTCATTTCTGACTACTCCAACAATTACTGGTCAAGCGTTCAAAGCTCTCAATAAATTACAAAAGACTTATTCACATGACAATAATTATCCCCATATGGATAAACGGATTTTCACGGATAAGCTTGGGAGTTTCACTAAAACTTTCAATTCTTTTCGTATCCAATCCTTACAATCCGAAATCCTTCGTAATATCCTCGATGCTCCTCATTATCAACTTATGCTCACAAACAAACTTATCCATAAAGATCTTAATGTCCCATATGTGTTGCTGATCCAAGCCAGAAATCTATCCTTTTATAGTTAACTCCACTTTCAATCGAATCCACTAGTCTTCCAACTCGCTTCACACTCATTCCCGAAAATCCACCGAGGTGTCTGAAAAACAGATGGCCAAGAGACCTTCTAATATAGAACTTTTATTGATGTACAAGTGAGTAGTTCTTTGCATGTTATTGAAATGTCATTGTAATCATAGGATGTATACAGTTGTAAACATCAATAAATAGTTAAATATTTAATTGAAATAATTTTATAGAATTGTAAAATATTAAACGACTAACTAATATGGTAAAATTATTAAGTAATTATTAATTGTTCTACTACCAAAGTTAGACTATAATATTATAAGTATTTATCTATAACTGTGTTTAAAAATACATTCTTGGTTATATATTTATATCAATTAATGAAATAACAAAATTGATCAGCGTTTTCTACTTATAATTTTATGGTCTTTAACTACGTTTCGGGAATTCTTTCCCATTTTTGAGTAACCTTTTTACTGTTGATTTTTGTTTAAAATATTACAACATACTCTTAGAGAGAAAGCTGTGATAGAATTTTAAATATGATGGTTTTAAAAGGTGTTCCAAAAAAAAAAGGTTACCTGAAGATGAGAAAACATTCATGAAATATGTAGATAGCTAGGGTAAATAAAATTATAAGGAGAAAATGCTGATCAATGTCGATTTTATCAAACCTGCTTAGACATAATTGAAATAATTCTGCATTTTTATAAGAGATAAGCAGGGGACAGAAAGCCCAGTATATTTTTTACCATTTAGAAAAAATAACAATAAAAAAAAAAAAAAAAAAAAAAAGGGAATACAATGAGGAGAGAATTAAAAAGGCAGACTATAAAAACGTTTAATCAGAATTTATCTGATGCTATAAAGTAACCTTGTTTATTCGGAAGAAAAAGCCAAAAGAGAAACTGTGGTCCTCAGCTTTCGATCTTGCACCAGCAATTAACGGAGAAAATGGATTGAGTTAAAGACTACCCTGAAGAAAGAAAACACTGGCTTGAACAAAAACTAAGATCCGTTACAGCTGTTCCAGAATCGGGGCCTGGAGAATTTATTTTCTGGAGGGAAGACCCCAGTAATTGACACTAATACCCTCCTCATCAATTAGCCACCTCCGTGGAACCATTGAATTAATCCAATATAGTACCGCTGCGTTTGGGGTGAACGCCCACCGCGGCGCTGGAGGCTTCTTGGAAAATCTGGCAAAAACCTTGGCTGAGGAATCCATACTTCTTCACTGGACGATTTTCTCACATTTCTTACTCAATGGAAATTATTTTCCTTAATGGGAAAGATGTCCACTTTTTTTGTTACGTGTTCGCCGACAGCCGACAGGGGAGATTGAGTCTTCGGCAGGAGTTAGTGTCCTAGGAGCACGCATTCCTCCGGCTATATGGGTGCCTTTCTTTCACCACCCGGAGGAAGAATGTCGTCCAGCCGACACACAAATACTCTTCATCTGGGCCCGGTGAGGTACAGCGATGGAACTTGGATGTCCTATTCTGTCCATGGCGGCGAACGCTGCCCACGAGCTAATCCACAAAGGGGCGCATCTTTTTCTAGTTGCTTTCGTCTTGTTGAGATATGTGGACAATTAACGATCGTATCTCACTTCTTTTTCTTTTACAAGAAGAAATTTATCCGCTCTCCAGTGATTAGGAGTACTGTGCTTAAGTTAAGTCACTGCAAACATTTACAACATTCAACAATAATTACGAGGAGAAAACACATATATCCCTGATGTTAATACGCCGATAAGTCAAAATTGTACACTTTTCAGTATTTGAGGAGCTTTGTTAAATGAGCGGATGAGTTCTATAAAATAAATTGTTGAAAGGGGATCAATAAAAAAATTAGCAATGTTGAAATTAAAAAAAATATACATTTTATATAAAGTCAAGTGGAGTACAGTTTAACAAGGGGCAAAAAGATTTCATTAAAAGTCAAATTGCAGGATAAACGAAAGAATAATCCTATTTATATGTTTTTATATAAAAAAAAAAAAAAAAGAAAAGTTATGAACAATATAGATTGTTAAGTTTTTTCTCGTTAAAAAACTAATGATCTCCGATGAATAAGATTATGTTCCCTTTAATCTTCAATTAGTTCTTAATCTTTACAGTCAGAAGATATAATCTTCTTATTGTACGGTTATATAATTTCTAAGGAGGTGCACACAGTCAGCAATGGACCAGAGTTCAAGTCTGCCTGTCGACAGAAATATGGTTTATGATATTTCAGGCACAGCTCGGTTTCGGGGTTGGGAAATTCTGCTGCATAATACCTTTTTTCATATTAACCTTGGGGTACAATCATTCCCAGAATGAAAGTCATTTCTCATTTAATCTCAACACCTAGCGGCTACAGGAGCAAAAATTCGGAAAATACATAGCAAAAAGTGCGTAACGAATATTTCACCGAAAATGTTTCACTTAAGTTCTTTGACGCAAACAACTATATCACAGAATATGCTCTTTATTGCTATATTACAAGCATCAATACCTATTGTGAGGAGTCGTATTGCCCCTTAGGCACCAATGGATCCGACTCAATACACATTACATTCCGAGCGTTTAGATAGCAACTAGAATGAGAAGAGGCGTGCCGGCATTGTTAATTAAAGGAGGTATTATCGTTCCTGATGGGATGTGCCCTCTCTGATGGATGGGGCCACCATAATCAATCACAGCCCCAGATGCTTGAGGAAATTGCAATCGCCAATCACCGAATATCCAGCCTTAGGTCATTAATATCGGATAGCCCTTCTGCTAATTCCTAATTGGATGGATCCGATTACCTTTACCACTGTAGGGATCTGGTATTCATGATGATCTATCTTTGAGGTCCGTTACGAAACAGAGGGCTTCCTAGATCGAAACAAGGATGGAATAGATCACAACAGGAAATCTATTTCAATCTGCGACTAAGTCTGTTGAGAATGACATATAGGTACAGAAATGAATAACTTAAGGTATGCATGATGGTATAGAAGGTTCAATACAATTAGGATTGATGAATTAATTTCCACTTCTATTGAGATTATTTTATTAGAAAACTAGTTTCGAAAGCTAGATCTCCTCAGGCGAGTACCAACATTTGATTTCTTGTCTTACATTTATGAAAACTTTAGTATATACAATCCGTGTCGAATATATAGCGCTGATGTGTTGAAAAGTTTGTATGTTTTTGAACTGAATATGAACATGAACACCACTTTGGGCGTATAAAACTTGTTAAAATATCGTAAAAAGAATACTTGGATTGAGTTATAGGACAAAACTCCTCTAACAATCAGACACATTCTTGAGGTATGACGATAGTACGAAATCTACTTCCAGCAGGAAAGATTTGAAAGAAAACTTCAGAAAATGCTTAAAGATATCCAATTTAAGGAACCGGGCCCTGAAGATTCTGGTTTTTAAGTGTCCAAAAATTAATAAATCTAATCTAATAATTGGAGCAAGACATACAATTACACAAAGAGGAAACCCTGTTGTTGATACTGAGAGAATAACTTAATTTAATCAAATTAACGATAACACTACATGTAAAGTTTTATTTTTTTGGGAGAGATTTAGAAAACTCTTTCAGGCGCTGCAAGAACTAAAGCAAGGTAATATTCTATCATTGATATTGTTCAATGTAGAAAAGATAATGATAAAATAATCACCGAAACTCAGATGTATTCCCTGTGCTGACCATTCGGCCTATGCAGCATGTGAAATCACTAATAAATTGAAAAAGAAAGAAATAGCTGAGAATACAGGACTAAAAAGAAAAAATACTTTAAAAAACATCAAGAAGTAAACATGGAAAGATCTTGGTAAAACTTCTGAAAATGGAAAGGAAAGTACTACAAAAGATGAATTCCTCCTGAATATCCCACGGAAGTTATAGATTTAGATAAAACAGAGAAACATATGAAAGGATATAACACTTTGGAATAGTTATTAGGAAAATATTGCTAAGATCAGACTGTAGGGGAAAAGACTGAATAAGGAAACATTTGATTTAGGAATATACAATCTTAGTTCATGCTGAGTCATTTCCCTTTCACTTGGCTAATATAAAGTTCTGTCAGGATCTCCAATGCTCCAATTTTCCGAGGTTATTTATCGGATCGAAGAATTTTCTAAGTACCTTTCTCTTCCAAATCCTCTAAATTCTCCCATTCTCTTGTATCAGAACGCAACACTCCCTCGCATATGTCACCACCGATTTAATTACTTTTTGTAAACTGTTTGCTGATTGAGACAATTCTTGGGACTTTAGGATTTCATTAAGGGTAAAAACACATTTGCTGCCGGCCACTAATAATTGAGATCAAATACATTGTTTGGAATTTATAGAAAAAAAAAAATAAAAGGAGGAAGGACTGAAAAAGAAAAATAGTATCGAAATTTATTGTTATTATGATGATCCTTTTTTTTTTTTTTTTTTTTTTTATTTCATTTTTGTTTGAAAGATTACATTCTGTCCATTCGTTAACTTTTTAAATAATTTTATTATAAAATATTAAAATCGTTATTAACTTTAAATGTATAACCTTATCAAATGTGGGAGTAACATACTTAAATACTGGAGCAACCACTGGCCAACCCTGCCAAGTGCAGGCAGCATATTACCCACCCTGACAGCTACAGGCCATAGATCATGTAGCGGACTCAATATCTGCCAATAGGCTGGAAATAAATCACAGAATAAGACGCTACTGGAAGCTGGACAAATGGAACCCATCGGGCGTACGTTATCCTGGAGACTCCTTCTTAATTATATCTCTTCCAGGCGCTGTACTCCATACTCCAGATCGTGGGCGAGGCTGCATTTGCATATCTGGTGTTCTTTCCAGGCCGGAGGCGAGCGGAGGAATATTTCCTAACAATAAATCTGTACCGGCGGCCCTCAAGGCCTCACTAAACAACCTCGGCCAATATCCATTCTTTTTAGCACTAAAAATGAAACAAAACATACCTTAAAAACCGAAACTAAAAATATGAGGCAGAACTGAAAATTGTGATATACATCAACAGCTTTGATGACGATTTAAGTGGGACCTTAACAACCTTTCGATGTAATACTTGTCCTCACAATTTCCGGACTGACGATGTCTTGATATTATTTTTTTGATTGTCATGAATTGTATGAGAAGCCAGTTGAAAAACTAGTGGATTTTAATGGTTATGGAGTTAACTATGAAAGAATAATTATCTTGTTTGTGCTAAATCAGGAACATATGCGACATTCTTTATAGAATAAGTTAATTTGTGACATATTAAGGAGCATTAAGGATTTTTCAAAGGATTTTGGATTGCAAGGATTGAATACGAGGTGAATTAGATGATTTAGCGGAGCCCACGATTTCAACTCCTTATGTCCAAATAGGTCTATATACTGACCTGTAAATGAGTCATCTTAGAGCGTTTGTTTGTTAAATGTTAAACAGGTTGAAAACGACTAGCAGTTTCTGTCTTTTTAGTCTAGTATGTGGATCCTAAGTTAAACGTTTAACCAGATGAGAGTCCTAGGTAGCAGATCTGTACAATAGGGATTAGTGGTTCGTAGGTAAACGACAAAATTTAGAGTAATTTGTTTGTATAAGGATATAATAACTGATACAATCAGGAACTAGTGGACAACTGCATGAGAAACAGAAATGTGGAAGCAATTTTTATCGTGATTGCAGAAATAACACAATAAAAAATAAAAATCTTGAAATACAGACGGTTTAACAAAAATAATTAATAAGGAAAAATATACCAAAATAGAAATAACTGATAATAACGAAGGATTTTTTAATATAATTCGGTTTGTAAACAAAGGGTGGGAGTTGTATTCTTGTTGGTTTTGTTTTACCAAATTTTCTTAAGCTTCTTTATTTACTCACTGATACCTCTAATTCTTATACATTTTGATAAATTAACCATTATGATTTCTAAACATGTAATATATAATAATACCCATCGAATATTGTATTTTTAATCTGGACATCTGGTTTATTAGGTCTGCATAAAAGAAAACCTAATTTCAATTTTTTTAAAAAATATATATAACTTAATGGAGAAATTTTTTATTTTATTTTTTCTTATTTTAAAGATATTTTTCTTGTTTTACATAACTTACCGGTACTATTAGAATTTTATGTTATATTCTAAATAGAATTACCTATTTAGATTTCCAAATTTCCTATATTTATTTTACAATTATTAATTAAACTTCTGTTTATTTTGAAGTATATACAGCAAAATTAATACAATTTTGACAATTAATCTGATCGACGTTATGTTTTGTTAATGATTCATCGGTTCGTAGGTTAATAACATAAAGTAAAATTCATCTAAAAAAACAAAATTAATTAATGAAGATATATATATATATATATATATATATATATATATATATATATATATATATATACATATATTGTAATAGAATTTTGGAAAAAACGTTTAGTTCGGACTTTGATTGGACTTTGCTGAATTTGCGGAATTTAGATTTTTCCCATAAAGTCCATAAATTTACAAATCTAATTATTGTTTTCCAATCCAGATTTTATATCCTTAATGATCTGATCTTGTGAATAGAAATAATAAAATGGAGCTGTTTTCATTAAATCTCATGATGAATTCATGTTTCTAAACAGAACATATTTCCATTCAAAACACAGCTCAAGAGTTCCAAAATAAAAAAATAAAATAAAAAAAATACCGAACCCAATTATAAAATATAAAAAACGGCTCTTGATGAGTTATAAAATTTAATTTGATGTCAAAGGATGAAAGAGACCAGCTAATTGGAGCATCTGGCCGGAGGGCTTGTACCATTCAAATACCTCCCATTCTCCAGAACGAATTCATCATATTCTGGAGCCTCCAGGCAGTTATCATTTACTTCTTATTAAACGGTTCTTAACTGATGGACTTTCGGAAACGGATAGAAAATGAATAGAAGCTGGAAAACAAAAGGAGTTATAATAGATGAGGGGAATGAGAAAAGTTAGGGTATAAAAAACCCTGAATAGGTTTATTATTATCTATGGTTATATAAATGATAATAGTAGGAAATAACCTATTCTTACAATACAATAAGACTTAATTAATATTATCATGAAAAAGTTTGATAAAAAAAAATAAATTATTAGTTACAAGACATATAGTTTTAGTTGAACTAACTGTTTATGGTTTCAGGAAATAAACATAACTAAAATTACGTCAGAATAGAGATTTTTAAAATTGTTTCATGTGGTTAAAAATATCTCAGTTAAACTAGATTCAAGAAGAAATAAAATCATGATCAATGGTATAGATTAAAATTACTTTATAAGAAATTGCAAATAGTTTCAGAGAATATTTGGTTCAACAAAGATAGATAAGTTCCCAATACGATCCATAATGCTGATATTCAACAGGTAAATACAGTTCTGTTAAAAGCACCACGACAATTGGAGACGTAATATAGTTGAACTTGAGATTATGATTATTTATATAATCACCAGAAAATATTAATTTAACAGTATTAATGGTCACAGAAATAAGTTGGTAAGTCGAAAAATGGCCAAAATAAGTTTAGGGCACTGTGGATATCTCCTAAGCCTCTTATGAATTGGTGAAGTTGGTAACGTTCACGCTTACCCAATTTATTTATTTCTATTTTAATAGAAGTTGACGAGGATGACATTTATGTTTTGAGTTTTTTAAACAATTAAACCCATTGGTGGAAGAAGGCATTAACTCAGTTTTTTTTTTTTTAATAATATTTTTTGTTTATTCACGTTTTCGCACCTGCAGTGATCATTTTAGTACAACAGTGTCACTTGATGAGCATGATTGGCTTAAATTGCACATTAATAGGTGGTCAACTCTATAAAATGATTTTTTTTTTTCTTCGGAAACGAGTTCTCAAAATAATTATTTAAAAAATTAAAGTAAGGATAGCCACATGACCAAAATAAACAACAGATGATAGTAGAAAAATGTTATAAAGAGAATAATAACGTCCGGAAAGGTTGCAAACCTGTTAGACGAAAATTCTGGTCTTGAACATTTTAATAAAAGTGAATTACCACCTTCTTCCACTAATAGCTTTAATTTATTAAATGGTATTGAAAAAAAAAAAAAAAAAAAATATTGTAATAAAACATTGACTTTTATCTTATTTTTATTCCTTATATTTCAAACAATAATTATATTTTCAAAAATTATTTTTTATTTTTTATGTAATTTTTTCTTAATATAAATCAATATTATTAAATATATTATTTTCTATGTTAATAAAAAAACAGTTTCAACTAACTTGATTCAATATTACTTACCCATCTTTCCTTTAGGTCTGGATTTAAAAAATCTTCGCAACAAAAGAAAAGAAAAGAAAATAATTGTTAAACCGGCAGACAAACACATGAAGGATAGACTTACATGATTTTGAAAAGGACGGTGTGTGCCCTGCAATTATTTGTGTATTCCAGCCTAAGGCCTTATTCATGATCAGTGATATATCGTGATAATACCTCGACATATGTATTAATAGTTAATAACTTATTCTATTATTTAAAAGGCTTTTTTTTTTTTTTTTTTTTTTTTTTTTTTTTTTTTTTTTTTTTTTTTTTTTTTTTTTTTTTTTTTTTTTTTTTTTTTTTTTTTTTTTTTTTTTTTTTTTTTTTTTTTTTTGTAATCACTAACTTCTTGTTTTTGTAATCACTTTTTTTGTAATCACGAAACCTACTGAACCAATCTGTCCAATATTTTAACTAAATTATCTTTATAGTTCCAGGAAGATATAGCAATAATAAAATCTACTAATTTTCAATTAAGTTTATATTAAAAAAGCGATAATAATAGAAATAACAGTTTAGTCTGAAAATTGGTCAATGGGTGGCGAGTGCCATTTTACAATGCAATTCATACATTAAATTTAAAAATTGGATATTCATTTATGCTCTTACGTAATCTTCAAACACCTAATCTGTGCAAATTTAACCAGGTTAAAAATTACTACTATGCATGAAAATATCATTGTAGAAATAATGCTTATTTGCATACTTCAAAACAAGATTTTTATTGATTGACAAAGAAAACTTCAATGATTAGTTGAAATTATCTACGTTCTTTACTTATGAGAATGGATGAAGCCGCGAAGGGGGGGGGGGGGCGTAGTTAGATATATATTAAACAACTAGTGGTATTCAAAAGTTTTTTTTTGTTTTCTTTATAAAACTTATATAATATTTCCCAATATAAAGAGTGGTGGAGAAATAATTGGGTAAATATAATTTATTCATTGCTGTGCTACTGTGAAGCAAAACATAAAATTAAAATAACAGTTCTATCTAACACGATAGGAGAAACATCAGTTCTGTCGATCAGAATTTTGAAGGATACGGCAAGTCCAGCAATTGTGAATAATTACAGTACCTCCTGGCTATTACTCGGACGTGTCGGCAATCACCTGGTTTCGCCGGAGGAAGTGGTCTATTACTATGAGCTGGAATCCGTTACAGTTCGACAAAACGGGCGGAGATGTAGATTGTAAGAACTGTGGAAACTGGGACAAGTCAGGTGATGTCCGATAAGATAATTCAAGACATCCTGAGGACACTGGAAGAATGGGAAAAGCCGAAATATAATGGAACTTAGGTGTTATAGGAGATGATTATTCATATCTGATGATGTCGACGTCAGTATACTGGAATGAAATTTAAAAAAAATAATCATAAAATTAAATGTATCTTTGTGGACAGCAATGTACTTTTTTTTTTTTTTTTTTTTTTTTTTAGCTTTTAATTGATATTTACTTATTCACTTCTAGTTAATGTGTGAGAAAATTATCACAGTAACACGACAATAACTTGTAAGCCCCAGATGCCCCTGAGTGATATCGGGAATGGAATAGAAAGAAAGTTGAGACACTTGTGGGTTTAAGTGGTTTTAGAGTTTACTATAAAAGGATAGAACATTTAGATCTTTATGAATTTATGAAGTTTATTTGTGACAAAGTAAGGAGCATTGAGGATTTTATGTCCCTATGTCCAAATAGCTATAATTATTACATTTTTTAAAAAGGATAGTTTTTAATGTTAGAAACAGAGGACAGTTGGTATGACTGATATTGGTTGCAACTGCACTTGGCACACATCTAAGTTTATGTACCAACTGTTTACTGTTCATTTTCATTGAATATCTATCTCCATTTTTTAATTCATTATAAACATCTTTTGAGTCCTTTATAATCAATTCAAGGCGTTTTTAAAAATTTTACAAGATAACAAAAAATTACAAAGTACTATATTTTAGACAAACGAAAAACTTGATAACACTTTAAACCTATTTTCAATATTGTGTTTTTGGAGTGGAAATATAAAGAACTCACATCATAAAAAAAATTGAAAACTGTTAGTGTGTTAACAACTTAAACAGTTTGTAAACGAACTCTCCGATAAAGGCCGAATAAGATTCAATTTTTGATGGTATTTAGTGATTTTTGATCCTTTGCTTTTAAGCCATAGATAAAGGCGCTTTGCTTTCAACCTTCCTAGGACTGAGTGGGGTGACACCGCACCCCACGGCTCGTTTTTCGCTTGCCATTTTTTGAATGAATGAAAAAATAAACTTTATTCTGGGACTTACTGTCCCCTAAGAATAAAAATAATGCACAGTTAAAAGTTCAATTACCTGGCATATTATTTACAAAATAGATGTTCAGTAATTGCAGTATACATTTTTTACAGGAAAAAAAATTAAATTAAATTAAAAAAAATATATATATATGAAAAATAATAATTATAACATAAAATACAATCGTATATATATATATATATATATATATATATATATATATATATATATATATATATATATATATATATATATATATATATATATATGAACATATAAAAGAAAGAGAGAAAAAAAAAAAAAGGGAATTCTAAGTATTTATTTGATTATTGACATATTTGCGGAAGATTGATTGTCTAAAAGGTACAGGAATAAATTATTTTTAAAGGACGTTATTTATGGAAGCTGCCTTACGAGTAGAAGTGGGTAGGGAATTCCAGAAAGAGATAGCACGAATGATGAAGGATTTTTCAAAGGAAGCGGTTTTATGTGAGGGGATATACAGGTTAAAAGGTTGGGATCTAGTGTTTAGGAGGTGGATAGAAGAGCGCAGAGTTAATAGATCAAGAATATAGGAAGGTTTTTTTGTTTTTAGACATTAGAATAGGAAAGTACTCAGAAAGTATTGCCGTCGGAATTTAGGAAAGAGCCACCCACCCAAGCTCAGAATATTGGCAAGTAACGTGTGACCGCCTGGGGATCCCGAAGATAAATCTAATGAAACAGTTCATCAATTAATTTATAGATATCCATTAGTCCTTCTAGAAGTTTTCTTCTGCAAGTGGCTTGATTCAAAGGATCAAAAAATAAATATAAAAACAAATTAATTGAACTTCACGTTATTTGAACAAATATGACTTAAAAAAGGCCTGTGACTAATCAAGTTTAGTACAAATAAACTCTTTTTTTTAAGACTTTCAAATTTATTTTTTCTAAATTGAATCAGTAACATTAACTTGGTAATTTCAAAAACATGGAGTTAATGTGGTTTAATTTCTTTCAAATGAATTCTAAAGCCTATTTCTTGTATAAATCGCAATTGAATTTCCTAAAAACTCATTCCCTTTAGATTTTAGTTTTATCTCTCCCTGTTTTGAGGGTTATCAGGGATGGAAGAGGAAGCAACTTGGGAGACTAGTGGATTAATGATGAAAATGTACAAAGTTATTAAACAATTTATTAATCAATAAACAAAAATTATTTTTATATTCGTTTTTATTTTATTTTAACCAATCATATACCTAAATGTTAAATACACCAAAAAAAAAAGTATTAATTGTGGTTTAGTATGTAAAATTGAAATTTAAAGTTGGGGTGCGAGAGCTTACGATGGAGTTTTACATTCCACCCAGTCATAGGAGGGTTAAACTTACATTTTAATTTTTTTTCTAGAAAAAAGTAGACTAAACGGATTTTGATCGTGAACAAGTCTTTTATATTTTAAACTAAAAAATAAAAAATAAAATAAATAAAACGATAAAGAAACAGGAAAACCATTGTTATATGGTAGGGAAATTTAATGTGACTTTATCGACAATTCTTACAATACCGATCTTCTAGTCAGTTGTATCGGAGAAAAATTTAATTCTCACGCTTCATATTCATTATAAATTGCTTTGAAGAAGAAAAAAAAAACTGAGACATGTTATTCTTCCTTGTTTATTACAATTTTTTTTTTTTACAATAGGTTCTCTTCGATACTGTGTTTTCTTTCTTGGAATTGGAACATAAAAACTCTTTTAATATTGATAGCGATCGCCTCGGAAC
Source organism: Euschistus heros (assembly GCA_003667255.2). NCBI lineage: Eukaryota > Metazoa > Arthropoda > Insecta > Hemiptera > Pentatomidae > Euschistus > Euschistus heros. Next base: position 1,387,722 of record RCWM02000011.1, read on the forward strand.
CCCTCTGTCATTGGCTGATAAGATCGACGACGTATTTCGACTAAAAATTATCGGCTTCTTCTTTTTCCTTTTCCCTGTATAACACCAATCATTATAGCCCTCGTAGCCAGCACCCCCTCGGGGCACCACAGGCCCCGATCCACTTCTCCACGGTAACCCTTCTATTTCTTATTCCGTGTTTTCATGTTAAATTCACTTTCCCATAGCGGCGCAGGTGTCGTGAACATTTCCTGGAGATAAGAGAGAGGACGATTACCTGGCCCTGTAATATGGTAATCCCGCTAACCTATAATTAGTTACAGCTCTTCCACTATGCCGGTTGCTGTATTAACTACAATTAATTCTGTATTATTCTTATTTACATATGCAGGTCCTCACGCAAGGACGCCAATAGACGCGTTGTACGATTAACCCAAATTCGCAGCTGAAGACTTTTGATTCCTTCTTAATACTTCCTTGACGCTACATAAGAAAAACCACCTAAAAGCTTCCCTATATTTACTCGTACTAGCAAAAAAAAATTCACCCAATTTTTTTTTTTTTCATTTTCTCGGCTAAATGTATCATTTCTCTTTAGGTGCTTACGTTCCCATGTTCGTTAACCAGGGCATATAGAACATTTAGTATTTTCAAAAGCATAAATAAAATAAATTAAAGAATTAAAACTTGCGACTAATTGCACGTACTCCGTGATCAGTAATGGGTTGGTGCAGACATAATGCAGGTTTTGAATATTCATTTTGTTAAGGCAAGTGCTCGCAATATGAACTTAAATAATCCTCCAGACTAGTTAATTGATTAAAAACAATGGTTATTAATGCTGTTTTTTCTCAAAGTTTAGTTTAGTTATTGTTCCTCTTTACAATTTCCATAGGTAAGAACCTCGGAAATTCACCATGTCAAAACAAGATTTTAATCAAATTTATTTTTAAACTTTGTTGCTTTGGACCGCGAGTAACTTCAATGCTGTTTGGGGTGAAGAATGCCTAAGTTAGTAAGGATGGTTCCGAAAATTATCTCCTGGACATTTTGATCTCGAAGACAAGGAATGTCGCGGTAGGCCTTTTGTTGTTGATCAGGACCATCTGAGGGCTTTCGCTGACGAAAACCATAACCAAACTACTTTGGGATACTCCGGAAGAAGTTAGTGTTGACCACTAAAAATTATAAGCCACACAAAGTTATGATAATTTTTAACTTGAAAATTTCAATACAACAGGACCAATTACAATACAATAACAACAACTTTGAACAACTTTGTTCTTATGTTCTCACTTACAACTAGTCTAGTTAAATTACCCCCAAAATTGGAGTATGCCTTGCAAAAGTAGTAGGTTTTTATGTTTTTATTTGGTCCAGATGGGTCCTGAAAAGAAAATCTCAAAAATGAAAATAAATTTGACAAGGGGAAAATGTTTAGGAGGCAAATAAAACTTTTTGAATATTTATAAGATTTTGGAAAAAAAAAGCATATTAAATGTTATCATTCAAAAAATGTTTTATTTACAAAATTATAGTTTATTAAACTGTGCGTCTAAAGACATTCCCTAAGCTAAATTTGATTCAGGCATTTAGCCACAACCAATTGTCAAACATCGACGAATTTTGCCAACTTTTACTAAAACTTTTTTTTTTGTCTTATAACTTTTGTTGCTAGGGTCTACCATTTCAGAGCTATACTGGCTCGAATGAAAAAAAAATCACTTAACCTCTATTTTATATAAACTTTTTTGAATAATCGTTGATTTTTAATTTTTAATTCAATTATTAATTTAAGTAATTTGATCATTTTTATTCTAAAATACAAATTGTGTAAAGCAGTAGATTTAAGGATAGACATACACATAGCCTATTGTTTTGTCAGGTTATGGTAAAACTGAATTTTTGGTTTCACATTTTTCTGCATTTTATTTTAGTTCTCAAGTTCAAATATACAGTGAAATTATTCAATTTTAAATTTATTTACACCAATGATTTTGACAATTATCTTTAAAGACAAGGCATTAACAAAGACTGGAGTAGGCTTTTTAAAATGTGGAATTCAGGTACCACAAAAGATTATCATTTCCTTATACAGTCTACTTTCATGTTGATATAAACGAATTAAGTTTTTGAACATTGGGATAAGAATCTAAATTATTTGGTTCTGTTATAAGTATACATTGCCTTAATATATCTCTTTCATAAAGTGATTCTTTAAACTTAATATTATTTTTTATGTACACCACACTAAAAAACACAGAAACTGCCCTTCGTTTTCGAGTTCTTTAACATTTAGTAGACAGACATTCAGAAGTAATTATATTTTTTTGGAAGAATCCAATCATTAAAATCCAAAATCCTTCGAAAAATCATCAATGATTCTCAGTTTGTGACAAATAAACTTATTCACAAACACCATAATGTACCGCAAGTTGCTGATTATGGCAAACTAGATATCTATTCTTTCAATGTAAACTCCATAACCATCCTATTCCACTAGTATCTTAACTTGCTTCCCATTCTATTACAGATAATCCTCTGAGGCGTCTGAAAATAAGACCTTCTAATATAGAACATTCATTGAAGTGATCCCAATTAATAGTTCCTTTAAAAGCAATTGAAATGTCATTATGAGCACCACATTTTCTATCTTCACATTTACTAGATGTATTTTTATTTTATTGTTTACTGTAAAAATATAAATAATATTTCTCTTTATAGATGTGTAAAGAGCTATACTTTATTACTAGAAATCACCACTGCCTTTATTTTCTTAATAATAAATTATAGCTCCACTAACCCTGTTGTACTTGATAGGCCTATTATAAATAAGTTTTGCTTGAGACCTTTTCTCATTGTTCACAAATCATAGGTGTGTTAAAAAAAAATCGTAATTGTCAAGATTTCAGGAGTTACTAAGAAATATGCCCTATTAACTACAAAAGTTAGCCAGCGGTTCGAATATATAAATAATTCTACCCAACCCAGAAGAGGCAAACGACAGCCAATTGGAATACACTAATCCTTAATTTGTATACTGTTCTCCAATATCGTAAATTATGGGTCGCCTCTATTGATTCCGGCAGCTTGGATCATCAACAACGGGCTGAAAAAGGCGAGGGAAAAAAAATTGTTTTGTAATAGAAGAATGGAACAGAAAGTGTTGGGGAAAAAAAAAAAAAGGAGAAACGGGTGGAAGATGATAAGAAAAATGAGAATTGGAATGAGAAATAACGAATAATTTAAATCATCCCAACCAATCAGAAAAGGAGTTAATTAACGTCGAGGAGGCTTCTATAATTAAGGTTAGGCTAATGCATTCAGTTAATTTAGTTGCAACAAAAAATAAATTAGGTTTTGTATCGTAGTTTAGGTCTGAATATAACAAGTTTTTAAAAATTAAATCACTTCATGGCTTATAGCAATAGTGGTATAATATTCATATATGGTTATATTATTTCAAAGAGCATTGGGTAAAAAAAAAATGGAAAATCAAATATTCCTTCATAAAGTAAGTAGAAGAAATAAAACAAAAAAAATACATATATTTTTTTAAAATCAATTTATTATAAAAATAAATTATCGTTTAATCGGTTCAATGATATGTCAATCGAAGAAAGCAGTTGTTTTTTTTCCGTTTTTCTACACTGTTAGATCTTGAAGTAAGATGCTATCTCACTTATACAGTTTAATATAATTCATACATTTATGTAAATTGTTTTTAACTTTTTAGCAATATAATTTTTTTTTGTAAATCCGCAATAGATTACGAAGCTATTTAAGATATAGTTGAGCTAGAATAATTTACTCTGCTTATAAGGAAATAGTTGTGGGAGATAACGGTAGGTATATTTCTCTCTCCATTTTGCTGCTTAACGTCTTGCCGTGGTATAATGGGCTAGCTAGAGGTAATATAGCTGAGGTACACCTGTTCTAAATAAAGTAGGATAATCCACCTCATTTCTCCTATAAAAGAAATGTTCCTAACCCTTGGGTAGGTCCAGCGGATTCCAGGATCTGAGAATCGTTCCAGCTCCAGGGTAGATGACTATCTGGAGAATTGATGGCTACCATATTTGCCATCTGGAAGTTTTCTCCTTTTACATTGACTCGACAAATGGTTCTCTCCTGGAGAGATCGATCCGCCGCCATTTCTGCACCGCGGAACCGTTTTTTTCCGATAAGTGCTGATTAAGTTGTTACCTTGTTCCGACCTTTTATTTCGGAGGCTCATTTGAATAATGTCTTGTTAAATGGGAGAGATGCGAAATTTGATTAAAATGAGCCTGGTAAATTGGAAAATTACAAATTCACTACATGACGACACGTGTTGATGTACTACGAAAATACGGGTGGTAACTTCGTCACCTTGATAATGCAGCTGTACAGGAATGTCTTTTAGCTATCAACAGCCAGAATTACAGTGTTCATTAGCCTATGAGCGAATTCCGGAAAAAAATATGGTTGAAGCCGAATAAATGTTATTTTAATTAGAATTATAGTTTAGGTTTTTGTAAATTTGTTTGTTACTGTTAAGCAACCATTAACAATTTACGTTTATTTTAAGACATCGAGTTCACTACAATGAAACAACAAGAAAAAATAGAGAAGATGCATCTTAATATTCTTCAACTTCATTATAACCACCATACACACTCTAATCCTCTAGGCTCTCAACTTGTTCCCCATTCATACTCCTAAACCCTCAGATGCGTCAGGAAAGAATATTCTAGACCTTCTTACCTGTTCCTCATACCCTTATTTTTGAAAACTGTGTATATACTTTGTTGCCTTTCTTTGTACCGTTAGACAGGCAGCATGAAATTTGTCCTGGCAAACACCACTCATTATAGGGTTCGGCGATAGTCGAGAGTTACTATCGATATATCGATTGGTCATGCCTATCGATGGTCACTATCGATATTGTCGACTACCGATAGATCTTATTTACCTTCAAGTATTGAAACTCTGAGAAAAAAGCTGATCTGTTTCTGTCCAGTGCCGAGTTCTTTTGAAATTGAATTCAGAATCCCTAGAGCCCAAGGGTTCTCTCGAACATTAAGCCAAAGGAAAGCTGAAATGCTAGTTTTTCTTTCGGGAAATATGTGTCTCAAGAAGCACACAATTGACTCTTGACATTAACTACTGCGTTAATTAATTAATTACTTCGTTATACTTCTTTTCTGAAGATTTGATTTGCTCATTATTGTTGTAACCATGTAAATTGTAAATACTTTTTTAAAATTCAAATAAATTAGTTTTTTTTTCTCTCATCTTTATATCTTTTACAATCTTTCTCATCATAGTTTACAATCTTTATATCTTTATCTCTCATCTTATTTATAATCCTGACAATTTCAAATTGTAAGTAGATAATTGAATTTAATTAAATTAGTTTAAATTCTTTATTGAATAGCTTTGGAAAAAAAGGTAGCAACCATCGAAAATAGCAATCGATAGTTCTCAACCAATAGTATTGGCCTATCGATAGAGCTGACTATCTACTATCGCCCAACCCTAACTGATAATGAGTTACACAGCCCAACGGAACTGCTGAAGGTAAGCCGCTTTCACATCACAACTTAAGGGTGCTACTAACCGTAAAAACTTTTAATATGTAATTATTAAAATAGGTTTCATTGTTATTTGTTTGAAAAAAAAAAATGCATTGAAATTGGTTATCAAAATGGACGAATTTAGGATGAGTCGGAATGAGAACTGCCACGAAACAATATAAATGTTTACATGGTCAAAAGGTTGATGTAGCACCAAAAAAATCAAAATGCATGCCTCTCTCAAGACAGTGATTTTACGGGAATTTTCGTATGCCTGATCTTCTTCTTGTATTTCGTAACAGTCAACTATAATATTCTTATTTGAAAAAAAAAATGGTTTATTCTTAAGTATAAGCAGACAGTTAATAAGCTTGAATCAAGTCATTATTTATTAAGACATTAGCAATGTACTACATTCTGATCTCAATGATTAGCAGAGCAGACTGCATCCTGATAGCCAAGGAGGGTGATGGAGGGTGAGGGGGGGGGGGGGGGGGGGGGGGGGGGCGAACGGACAGGGACAACCGAGGCCGATAATAGGCAATAAAGGGACCTCCATTAGTGACCGGCAATGGAGAAGGGGCCTCTTCAAAAAACAAAATAACTAAATGCTCTCTTAAATGAGATATAATGCCGCTCTGTAATAGAGTCCTTTCGGTCACCTTAGATTAGATGATGAGGCTGCTTTAGGTTCCGATTGGTATTAAATCAGATTATTCCTTCTCAAGACAGCTCAAACTCATTGTTTTATTCAACTTTTCTTAATTTACTTTATTTCTTAGTGTTAATAGAATGATAAAATAATCATAGTTTAATTCTTTTATTAATAATAAAAAGCAGTGATATGTCGATTGCAAAATGTTTCTATTCCGGGTATCGGTACGTGCACTAAAAAAATCGATTCTGTTTTTGTTTTTTTTTACTGCTTTTATTGACAAATAATTACTATCTATCTCAATGAAGAGCTCTGTGCAGTAGATATAAAGGTGAATATATTTATTTATAGATAAATAAAGTAAATGAATAACTTTTAACAAAATCACGGACACTATGAGGAAGCGGAGGTTGACGTTCTAAGGACACCTACTAAGAGTAGATGAAGAGTCGCTGACCAAAAGAATCTTCAACTACATCATAGGGTTAAAATCCACTTCTAAATGGGTGGATGGTGTGAGGTGGGATGGCGAGGAGGTTGGAACTATTCTGCAGATAGTCCACAACAGAAAAGAGTTCAGGAATAGAATTGAAAAACACAATCTTTTCCGGAGAAACAAATCGTTCCACCTATGGTTCTAATAACAAATATTAATAAAATGTAAATAATTAAAACATCAAAAATTAGTACACAAATTAACAGTGTTTTATTCTGTTCAAGAATTTATATTTGTTTTTTTATTTTTTATATTGTGTTTTTTTATTTTTTATATTTTATATTTGTTTTTATTATTTGTTGACTAAGAAGTAAATAAAGTTGTAGGTAGTTGGGGTATGCAGTCATAGATGCACAGCAATTGAAAATAAATTTTAATTTATAATGCCAAAGTTTCGACTTGCAATTCAAGCCTTCATCAGGGCTATAAGAAAAAGAAAACAAACAAAATATGACAAACTGCAGAGAGTATCTTTACACCTTTTTTTTTACTCTCTGCAATTTTGTCATATCTTGTTTGTTTTCTTTTTCTTCTAGCCCTGATGAAGGCTTGAATTGCAAGTCGAAACGTCGGCATTATAAATTAAAATTTATTTTTAATTGCTGTGCCTCTATGACTGCATACCCCAACTACCTACTTCTTTAAGATTTTTTTATTGTAGAAGTTATTAGTAAAATATATCAATAACGGAAGTAGCTCTATTCCTGTCCAGAAGGAGCATAAGCGATGGATACCGAACAGATCAAAAAGCAAACAGATCAAATATACCACAGAACAATCAATTCACCTTCTCACAGTTTGGATGAAGCCTAAAATAAAAGAATTTTTTTTTTCCCAACGGCGCCGGATTGGCTTGCAGCCAGAGGTAAACCAAAGCCACCTCGATAACTTGTTAGATTTCCTATATCCATTTCACATATCCGCCAGGCCGGCATCCGGGCAACCGCAACCCGGACCAGTAATGGGTTCGGACCAAAAAAAAAAAAACTCTCCCAAAAGCCGAGGCCCAGAAGAAAAGAAATAAAAAAAAGTTGGGAGAGAGCGGGTTTCCTATTTTCCGGCCAAGCCAACACGTACCTATACTTATTTCAATTTGATCTCATTACGGCGGACAATCTTATATCATCAGCGGTGCAGCTGTTCGATGTAATTTGCTTCTAGATCCTATTTACCTTGCTATCGATATTGTGGAGATCACGTAAATCGATAGTTCTACCGTCTACTTAGTTCTACCTCATCTCATCATCTTGTTACGGGGTCAGGATCCTCCCAGGGAGAGCTGTCCAGAATAGCTTCGATCGAACGTTGATGTTGGGTTTTGGTCTGGAAGGACCAGATTTAATTATTTTCCTTTGAAAAAAACAACAACAACAATTGATGAACAGTAATACTAGTTGGACCTAGGCAAGAGAATTATCTCTTAACTATTACGTACCAATACCAAAATTCAATTATTTTGTTATTATTTTCTTTAACCATCCTATCTTATAAAGTGTTGAAAGGTATTTAAGTAAAATTTAACTATGTGAATAAAACCCTCGATTTTACCCTTATGATGTCTGAGGCTACTATTTACATTTAAATGCCAATATTAACTCTTGATATTTTTATTTGAAAAGGGAAATGTATAAAAAAAAAATGAATTTTTTATATAAGTTTACCTTATGACTGATAATATTACAAATATTCGTTTCAAACAACAAAAAAAGCAAATATGGAATAATGGTAAGTACGCTTTCTTGTTACCTTAGTAAACAAAAAAGGTGCATCAATACCTATGAATTTCACAGGTATTGATTTTCGCATCCTATAACCTCTATGCCAAGCTATTTTGTATACAATATTTTAAAATAGAATTTTTCCTAAATATTCATTGGTTTGGTTTTCTGAACAGTAAAATCTTTTCCTATGACGGTCTTAGTCCGGTTGTATTTTCTTTGAGCGCTTGTTTTCAATAAACAGGTATTTTAATTTTAATTTTTTCTTGCTTTCTTTTATCATCGCTTTTTTCTTCAATTAGATCTTGAGGAATCTTGAACAGTTAATAGAAACACTGCAAATCACAGTTGAATATGTGGTTAAGCATCACCCTTCGCTCAAGAGGCATGTAAAGATTCACGTTAGAAGCACACCTACACCGCAGGGGCGTGGTATGTTTTGAAAAGTAAATTATTACTAATCTTGAGAGAGAAGCAATTAGATTATACGAGCGATAAAATAAACAAGACTGACTGTGGAAAGCAAACCTAGAATTTAGTGGGTGGTTTTGAAATAAAGTGGGACCTACTACCCATCAAATTTTAAGAAATTTGACAACTTTTTGAAAATCTAGAATAGAGTATCTAATCCTGATGGAACTCAGATTTGGATATACAGCATTCATTCATTGTTGATTGATAACTACCGATTTGTGAAATTTGCAAGAGTGACTGACATTGAAGCACTGACGTAAGTAGGGCTGAAGCATTACTAGACAAATAAATTCCTGAAATCTTTTATAGTCTTGAACATTATTTAAAGTGTGCCTGAAGCCGCAAATGATTCACCACAGTAGATGCGGTAAGTTATGAAATAAATAAATAAATATTTTAGAGGTGTAAATACTATCACCTTCAATGTTTAGTGAATGAGTTTAGTAACACTTTCTATTCCTTAATCAATATATGAAACATTTGAATTTTCATCATCATAATTAGGAATTTCTGAATTGAATTATATTAGTGTACATTGTCTGAATTGTAATTAATAACATATCATATACGCTATGGATAAGAAATGCTAATAGCTGTTTTCTAATTTATTTCTTAAACTATTATCGGTTTTTTAAGCGATTTGTTTTGCTTTTTTTTTTGGATCATGTTTTGAAAAAGAAATTTATTTTTGAACAAAGCCACCGTCACTTTTTCTTTTTTTTTTATACATAAACGAGGCATTAAAGTATGAAGTACTTTTCCCAAGCCACCTCAAACGCAGTAGCCGTACACAGTGGTATCTGTCAAGAAGTGTCAGTAAGAATTCGCAGAAGCTGGGACCTGGCTGTGCAGTAGGCTATCAGCCACGAGATAGCTGCGAAATAAGAAATAGCCTCTGCTGATATTCCGAGAACCAGTGCCTTATCTGGCCGCTCTTTTTATATAATACTTCTGTCAGCGCTGTTTGTCAATGTCCGTCCGCTTTCTTTTCGCCCGATAAAAAAACGAAAAAACAATGGGATCGGAGACCACTTCCTGTACCGAACCGATCATCCTCCGGAAAAACAGGTGTGTTGGAAATCGACAGGAGCGAAAAGAAATGTCGAACATATAAGACGGATCCAGAATAATATATACATAAGGTTTCTTATGTTTATAATTTGTCTTGCAAGAGTTGTGGAATTTATATTAAAAAAAAATATTCAATGACTTACTTTCATGGAAATCAGGCAATTTTAATTTCAATGGAAGAGAAATTTTAAACAAAAGAAGCCACTGCAGGTGAAGCTATATAGGGCACAGCTGCGCGTTAACTTACATAATAAATAAATGATAATAGTAACTGTCCTCAATATTAATGGTTCTTTGATCATATAAATTCTCTACATACATATATATTTTCAAAGTAAAGTATAATATAACATGGTTATACAGAAAAAGCTCTCAACAGCGGACATTCACGATTCATATAACTTTGTCTGTTCTATGTGGGTGTCCAATGAGAAGGGGATAAGAGCTTATTATTATTACGGTAAGAAAAAAAAAAGTTACTGATGTCTGATACAACTTTAAAATTATGTTGCACATAGCAAACTTGTTCTTTATTAACATTTATAATTTCGACTTTTATAAAAATCAGTTTAATAATATAGATTTGATTTATAACAATATGAAAATAATCTTTTTTTCTTTTTAATTATAATTTTTATAATATTTTTCTATACTATTTTTTTTTCCTATTTCTAGTTTATTTATTTTTTATTTTATTTTGGTCTTTGTTTTAGTTATATTGTAAATCTGTATTCACTTATATTTATGTTTAAATTCTATAGGCCAAATATGATTTTTCTTTTTCTTTTTTTTTTTTTGTAATTTTATTTTTAAGGGATTTTTTCGCAGAATAATGTTTTATTGATATTCTACTCTATTTTATTTTAAATTACTTAGTTGGTAAATTTAATAGAATATTTTAAAACATTTTAAAGATAAAATCACAGGCTTCTGTTTATTTTCTTGTGCATACACACATAAAAAAAAAAAAAAAAAAAGAAAAAAAAAAAGGCCCCATCACTGAAATCTATGAATCTATAAATGAAATTATGAAAATCAAAATATGGCTCTATAAAATGCTAAGAAGCAGCAAAAAGAGATGTAAACAACTTTTTATTGTGTTGTCATAAAAACAAAAAGGGAACTATGAAAAAAAAAAAAAGGACTGAGGTAAAATTAAATAATTTTAAGTGAAAACGATAATGGGAAGAAAAGTATGGGTTCCAATAAAAACAGCCTAGAATCGACGAAAGATATGTGCGGAAATTTTAGTATATTAAAATCAATCTTAATTTTATTAATTATTGAATATGATAGGAAATTAGAAAACATTTCAAGCAATTTTAGACATTTTTTTCCAACACTTTGGCCAAACCTTTGAAAAAAAATATTGCTTAATGACACCCTAAACCCTAAAAAAAAAAGAAAAAAAGATAGTAAAAACCTTTTACACACCAACTTAGGTCTGTTTACTTAGGAATCACAAAAAATATAAGGCACTGCTAAATAGACAAACATTACAGTACCTGGCATATATAATATATGTATACTTGTATACATATAAAAGGATTATTGAGACTTGGCCTTCAATAAACCTACTATCAGTCTATTATCAGTCTTATATTATGTAAATGATCCTAAGAAGCTCTAAAAGTAACATTTCCTACAGCTGACTTTGTACTAAGAAAATAGTACATCCATTTCCCAGACCACTTACTTCAGCATTGACCTTGTCTTAGAGATAAGAAGTGCCCAGAAGATATCCTCCCTGAGAGAACAATTATGGCGGTCGAAGACAATGGACAATACTAGGAGCAGATATGGGCTATAAAAGGAATGGCATGTAATGTTAATGTATATGTAATTGTACTCCGCCCACTACAATTACTGTAACGGCCTATAAGTTTGGCGACATTTCCTGCAGGGACACCTGGGTGGTTCTGTACGGATGGTCACCTAAAACGCTACAGTTGTTTAGGCATGTGTCGCGTCCGGGGATCAGTTAATAGTAATCATAGTCTTTTGAATTTATTAGGAAAAAAAATTATAAATACTTCATTTCAGATAAATATGTATTGTTCAGTAAAATGTTCAACAAAAATATGTAGTTGAAGTATTTTAATTAGATTCTAATATCCCAATCAGTTGACCAGGTCGTTTACTTAAGACTCCATCTGAACAAAGGTCTTATTTGGATTCCACATATGATACTTAAAAGACAAGAAACAGCTCTTCGTTTTCGAGGTGTAAAATTCTTCCTTTCAAAGCTCTCAATTAACTATAAAAGATTTTTTTACATTACAGTAATTAGATCCGTTTGGACATACTGAGTTCAGCTTTAGGGCTCCACTAAACCTTTCAATTCTTCTTGTATCCAATCCTTAGAATCCAAAAACCTTCGAAAAATCCTGAATGCCCCTTATCACTAACGATCTACTAATTATGCTGCATATTTGTCCCACACAATTATTTCATGACAAGCCGCAAACTTACTTATATCCATTAGTTTCCCAACTAGCTTCTCATTCCATTCCAAAGATGTCCTAGGGACTTTTAAATATAGATCATTTACGTCGTAGTTCTTTACAAGTTATTGATATGTCATTATACACATTTTACTGCAAACATAATAGTATAGTATACAGTTCTAAACATCTTTAAAAAAAAACAGAAAAAACAATGGCCATAGGTTTCAGAGAATCAGATGGCATTAGGTGGAAATAAATGCATGTTTATTATATCTTATTACAAAAAATAAAATAAATGATCTTAAACATTTTTATTAATCAAAATACTCTTAAGGGAGTAGGGTGGAATCGGCAGACCCTTATAAACAAGTTCAAATAATTTTCTTAAGGTCATAAGTAAGATATCGGCGGTCGGTAAATGCATGAGGTGCCCAAGTTTCCTGCTTTTCTGTCTTTCTGATCGTCTTTAGGTGGTCAGAAACGGTCAATTGCTCACTGAAAGATTCTCTGAAAGTTCTCAAACAATTGTTTTTTTTCTTTTCTTCAAGGTCGAAATCTCTATCCCGAAATTATTTTTAGACAACTTTGAACGGAGAACTAACTCTATCACCCTAAACTTAAATTCATGTTTCTGTTTGGGCACCGTTTCGACTAATTTAAACTCATTAGGCGAAAACCCGCTTTAACATCTTGTTATAAACCGAATTGTATTAATACTACAAAGGAAAAAAAATCGATGGCATGAGGATTTATAAATTAAGACATCCATACAAAGAAATGATTCATTAAAAAAAAACAGTTAATTATTAAGAGAGCTGATTTAATAAAAACATGAAATCCTGACATAACTTCATGACAACTAACATAGGTGAGGAAAATTTTTTAACTAAAAACTGATACTATTTTCAGATTCCTCATCTCAAAAAGCATGTAGAAACTTAATTTTGTCGAAATCAAAAATAATTTTGTTTTACCTTTAAAATTTTGTAGGATTTTAGAAGGCAAGGGGTTGTCAATTTCTGAAAAAATGTAAATGATTTGCGCTATCTCACATATTTCGCAACCGATTAAGACAAAATTTTAAGGTCATCTAGAAGCCTTAAAACTGCATAGTTTAGCCCAAATCCGGAGGTTGTAAGATTTCACCTTATTAAAATATCTCTAGTTATAGCTGACCTTGGATTTTTTCATTCACATCAGTTTTTGTCCACTAAAATCGGGAGTAAATCCAATGTTATAGGCATGAATAAAAAGCAGAATGTATGCTGATTCTAGTGATGCTATTACTATTGCAATCGGTTGAACATAGCAGTTGTTATGGCCGGTAGAAAATGTTGATGAAATCTAAACTTCAAAATTTTAACCTCCTCGAAAGGGGTAAAAAAATCAATATTTTTTGATTTTGATAAAATTTCACATATAAGGGTTTTATGGTGTGTTAAATCGAGATTTGAGGTCAGTTTTTCATTAAAAAAAAGTTTCCACTGATTTACAGCGGATTTCCTTGGAATTTTGTCATTTTTTTTTTTTTGAGCACCCTAAAGCCGGGTGGTGTGTTTAGCATAACGTAAGTATTTTTTATATCATAAACCTTACACAACTGTAATTAAACGTGAAAGAATCATTTCTCTATCTTGACTGAGAGCTGAGAAAAAAAATAAAACGTGATTTTCATATTTTATTTTTTTTCCCGGCTCCCAATGCCCATTGGCGGCTATAACTTTAGTTTTGCACTATTATAGGTCCCTACTACCCACACACAAATCGGCATTCAAATCTGTGAGTTACAACTGCAAACGTCCCCTTGTAAATATTTTAAAGATTGAAAAATTATAGCTGATACCGCTTAATTAATTAATGAAATATTCCGAATAAGATTAATGAAATAAATAACAGATTTATGTATAAATAAATTTAAAGCCACCTTCGAACGCCTCAACCTAAGTGGCCACCATTTCCAACCACAGAAGATACCGATCTCGAACCTATCTCACTTTCTACAAAGCTCTCATGACTTCGCATCTTCATTTCTTGGATATCTTAGAAACTTGTTATTAACCTGCCATTACAACGCCATTTAAAAGAAGAAGAAAAAGGATAGTGAAAAAAAGCTGTACTACTTTTAAAAATATCCTATTGTTCAACAAGAGATTATATATAATATATAATGCATCATAAAAAAAAAAAAAACTTAACAACTACATCCCACGAAGGGTCTTGGATTCAGTAATTTGTAAAGCATGTAAGATTGTAGAAGTAGGAGATGTGGCCAAAATCACAACCAACCACCACGTTTTTTCCCCTGTTAAGGGGACTTACTTCATAGAGGTTAGGTGAGCTCCAGGAAGGTCTCACGACCTCGAAGCCGATCCACGGTTGAAATAACAATATATAAATTTAGCTTTCAGCCGAACTCATGGCGGTTAAGTGTATTTCTTTAAAAAAATTTTACCCACTTTGATCTTTCTCCTCCCAATACTCTAACAAAACAGTAAACAGTAAAATCCCACTAATTCGGGTAGAAGTTACTGGCCCATTCTTATCCCTGAAGCTCCGTGCGGAGTTAGCAGAATTTTCTTTACAAGATTAAACACTAACTGTAGCGAAGAAGCCGATAAGTCGTAATTGTGCACTTTTCAGAAGGGCATAGCAAATTTTTGACTAAACAAAAAAAACTACTCTAAAATACCATTTAAGCCCTCATTACGTAATTCGGAATTTACAAGATAAATCGACTTACTCCTTATTAAAATAAAATACTCAGCGTGGCCAACCAGAAAACTCTACTTAGGTCGATTTTAATATATTCTCATATAGGGAATAATAATACATAAGGAGTTACAATGAAAAACCCGAAAATCTTAGTCAAAATTATTAAGTATTGCCCTATTCACGAAGAAGCTCAACTTAGCCGATTTGTCTTGACGTATTAAAAATTGAATTTTAAGTGCATGGTTAACTCGTTAACTCCCGAAATATATCAGTAATTTTTAACAAGGCACGTGAATGTTTATTTAATAAGCTATTTACCAGGGTAACTAATAAAAAAATAAATAAATTATACTCAATTAAAACTGACATACCTCCAAGATAAAACCTGAGTCAATCAAAACATCCCAAAGGAAATAAAAACCTGAATAATACAGAAAATACTTCCACATTATCATCTCCTCTTTACATGAACATTTATTAATATTCACAGACGGATCCAAGTCAGACACATCAACAGCATTTACCTTTGTCACTTTTCAAACAACACATATGTGCAAATTACACAAACTGTGCCGTATTTTTATTATAGTGGCTGAAATTAATGCCATCGCCATTACTAAGGCTTTACGATACTCCTTCAGCTCGCACATTGAATATGTTGAACTGGTGTCAGACTCACTCAGCGCTTTATTGTCCATGAAGAACACTTATTCAGATCACTTAAGAATACAATGCATTCTGGATCTGGTCAAGAAACTATATCAAGGAGGAAAATCGGTTTACATCATTAGGTCACCAAGTCATATCGGTATAAGAGATAACGTACCTCAAAGGCGCTGGGAAACGATAAAAAAATAATTGAAAAAAGGATAGAGCAAAGAGAAATATTTATATAGAGAAATTACTTTATAGAGAAAAGCTATATAACAAAATATAGATAATAACTTTCTATCAAGAACAGACGAGTGTTAATGACCCTTACGTTTTACACTCAAAAATTTCTCAAATAAATAAATAAATAATTTATTTACTAAGTTTATGAACGTACTATAAGCCACTATGATTTTTTTTTTTTCCATATAAAAATATTATAGGAGATGTAGATAGTTAGGGTAGGCAGTCATAGATACTCAGCAGATCAAAATAAAATGTTTATTTTATTTTTTTAATATATATATATATATATATATATATATATGTATATATATATATATATTGATCTGCTGACTATCTATGACTGCCTACCCTAACTATCTACATCTCCTATATATCACAGTCAACTATACCTCATGATTAAAAATATTATATCTTTTCAAGATATATTTTGTTTAAAATTTACAATCACATTTAGAAAATCAGTAATGGCGACTAATGTACAGGTGGTTTGTCTACTCAATAATTAGGCTGGTCAAAACAGAATTTAAACACCGAGGGTATTTCAAACATCCATCATCTTATTTTCTCTCAAAGTATATCAAATTAAATGCTAAAACCATCACAGTTATTGCTAAGCAGTCCTCGGCTTCAGCAATAATGTTGCCCAGAGATTTAAGAGTTCCCGACGGACTAGCGAGTTAAGAGCCCCGATGTACCCGCTCTATGGAAATCAGCCCCTGGCCTTGTAATTCAACGGAGCAACATCTTTAATCAGTCCTCCCCTCCCAGTCTGTCTGTCCGCTACCTCTGTACATCCCTCTTAGCTGTTCGCTGATAAATATATCTCAATATAGTGCCTTTGGTGGGTCTGAATGTCGATTTTCTCTAAACGAAAGATCCTAGAGTCTGTAGAAGTAAACAAGAAAACTGTAAATAGAAAAAATACTATTATGCCTCCAAACAAAAAAAGCCTGCGTATGATCCAAGAAGGAAATTATTTTCCGGAAATTAATGCAGTTAATATTTCTAAAATGAACTATTAAAACATAGCAGACTAAACGACAAGAAGCCCACCTTTTTCGACTTCTTAAAAATTTACTTAACTAATTTATTAGGGTGTAAATTTTAAAAGAAAACTGATTAAATTTAATCGTACAAAAGACTCATTTACATAATAGTTTATGTATCTATTTTGACATACGGAGTTGAGCTTTGGGGCCCTCTAAACCAATCATGTTTTCTCGTATCCAATCCTTACAATCCTTCTAGCGATCCTCAATGCTTCTTACTTTGTCACAAACGTATTTTTATTTTATTGTAGGCTATTGTGTTTCAATAAATAGAAAAGTTAAATAAATATATGAAATATTTGTTGTTTTTTTCTTTAAAAAAAATACGCTTCATCCCTCTAAATACATTTCTACCAACGTGTTGACTCTTCTAAAGAACGGAATTTCAAATCCTTATCATAACTGATTTCTATCGACATTTGATCATTAAATTTTTTATGTTTGAAACAGTGGTCAAGGTTTTTAAAGAAATGTCAATTGTTAGGCTAAAGGTCGGGAGAGGACTGTTGTGGCAGAGATTTATTTTATGCTCCAACAATTTCAAGGTCTCGGGACTTTTAATATAAACAGGAATTTTATTAAGCCATTGACATATTACAATATAATCAGTATTCCTTAAAGTTACTTAATGTATTTGTACTGTACGGTTGTAAATATCAATAAATAAATAATAAAACAGTAAATTTTCTTATTTTCCAAAGCTAAAAAAAAAATCTCTTGCATTTAAAGCATTCTTGTTTTGCTTATTTAACAACAATATCGATTTACCCTCCGATACAATCGATACGTCTGATTGTTGGCCACAGAGCTGGGACCGGTCAGGTGTGAATGCTCGCCGTGATTACAGAGCCCACACAAAAGAGGAATCATTTTTGGTCGAAAACAAAGGCTTGGAAATAATGGTTGACCTTTTTGTCACCATGGTCCCAAGGAAATGATAGCCTATATCCATATTAGCCGGCTCTGTGGTCCCGCATGGACCTTTATTACCTAGGTTAAGGTTCTTTTTGTATTTTTTATAGGCCCTGAGGATGGAAACCATGAGAAACCTGCAGCCGCAGAGCGATCTACCCAAGCCGCAGGGCGACACATTCTCTTCTATATCACCATCTCTCTTTAAATCCCTCTCATCCCTCTTTCTCTCTCCTTATGAAGCTCTTTCTTTTTTCTCTCCTTCTTACTCTTACCACCATTCAACGGTTTTCCTTTATATTAAAATTTTTTTTTCAAACCTGAAAATAGTTATTTGTATATCACCCTTCCAGAATGGAGTACCGACTCAAAGAATTACCCATGATTAAATTTAAAATATGAATTATATATGTGTCATCAGGCCAGCATTTATTTAAAGAACGTCGCTTCACAAACAAAAAATTAGAGCTATAAAAGAAGAGCACCAGTGACCAAAAAAAAAAAAATTAATTGCATAAAAGTTTCTTAAAAATGTTTATTCAAAATTGCCTCTTCCTGGGATCAATTCATTTTCGATAAAATTAATGTTCAATTATAATTGATAAATTGTATGCCACTCCTGTTTGATTTACTGATCGTCCAGCCTGTCCCTATTATTAAGCTTCACAGTCATAACATTTCAGTTCATATATAACATTTTGATGTTAAAGAAACTTAAAAGATGTTAAAGAAACTTGAAAGAGTTTATTTGTTCGAATGGACGATAAATCGATGATTAAAATAACACATAGGATATGGAATAATAAGATGCTGAATTCCAGTTTTAGCATCCATTTAAATGGAAATAAACATAAATTAAATGATAATTCGGGATTGAAACTAGTACATCACGAAAAAAATGTTCTAAAACTAAATATTTTTGAATCATTACAAATAATAAAATCCTGCAAAACCAATCCAAATTTTTGTTTACATGACTAGATAAATATTTCTTATAGTCCCATTTAGTTTCAGAAGATCATTTAGTTTTATTTCGTTAGGTGAGTAACAACATGTTTGATTGTTGTGTGAATGAAATGAAGTGTCGATGTTTTGAATTTTTTTTATGTTTTAAAGCTGATGTTAAATGTTTAACATTCGAAACTATTCTTCAAATAACAAATACCAATAGAAGAGGCATATAATTGATCAATAAATCGTTTTGATCCTTTTATATCATCATGCGTACCGCAAGCGAAATTATTGTTCAGTAACACAACATTTGTAAAAAATATAGGAATAAATCATTAAAGTTTTTAGTTTTTAGGGATAATTGTAAATAATTATTAGTTTTATTCTTGTGATGATTATTTATTTATTTTTATAGTATACAGCTAAAAATAGTATAAAAAAAAACAAAAAAAAAACTTTTGCTATTATAGACTGGCATGGGTGTATTTTTATATATGGTATGAATGAATACATCATTATGTCTGTACCTATTGCCCTTCACTAAGGGAAATTGTACATTTATTACAAATATTTATTACAAATAATTACAAATAAAAGCTTTAGACCTATTCAGATATATAATGTACTCCATTATCTAATAATTCAGAAAATTTAATTTTTTCACAATTAAACTTTTACACATTAATTCTTTATATTATAACAAAGTTACATAAAAAGTAGAAACAGAGGGAAATCTCAATAAATAAACAAAATAAGGAAACAAAAATAAATATACCGAGAATTGAAGGGAATGCAAATTGATTTATCACAAAATATTAGATAGATACCTCGATAAGCAAGATTCAAAACTATTGATTTTTTCAACCTCAAAGTTATGAAACTAAAACTGAACTTGCTAACATTAATAAAGGTTATTCCGGATTAAAGGAATGTCAAAACATTAGGAAAGTTATAATTATTGTTTATAATTTAACTATTGTCTAGTTTATAGGATTATATTAATTAGTAAATGTTGGAAAATGAACCATTGCTATTCAGAGATTATGTTATACGAATATATGGACGATTAGTTAGGTGCTAATAAATTTTATAGATGTAGATTGTTGGGGTAGTCAGTCATAGATAGACAGCAAATCAAAATAATATTTTAATTTATAATGCCGACGTTTCAACCTGCATTGCAAGCCTTCATCGGGGCTAGAAAAAAGAAAACAAGCAAAATTGTAGAAAATATATAAAAAACACACACACACACACACAAAAAAAAAAGTATGAAAAGGATAAATGTATAAGAGTAAAGACAGTTACATAAAGGCAATGTGTTACTGTCTTTACTCTTATATATTTATTCTTTTCATACTTTTGTTGTTGTTTTTTTTTGTGTGTGTTTTTTATATATTTTCTACAAGTTAGTGATACCTTTTTTGCTTGTTTTCTTTTCTTCTAGCCCTGATGAAGGCTTGCAATGCAAGTCGAAATGTCGGCATTATAAATTAAAATATAATTTTGATTTTCTGTGTATCTATGACTGCCTACCCCAACAATCTACATCTCTAAATACTTCACAGCCAACTACTACCTTATCAATAATAATTTTTATAAAAGATTTTATGTTAGGAGACATTTATTTTATTTTGGAGGATTATCATAATAATCGAGAAAAAAAAATTATTTATTTTTATTTATTTTATTTTAAGGTGCCGTGTACTGCAACATGGCCAGAGGCACCAAATTCTTATTTCTTGTTTATCTAAATGATATTAAAGATTCTGCAATTCCTGAGGAACTTCAGAATGTCTGGTTGATAGTTTTTGAAGATTGTACCCAGGTCTTTGTTGAAGATGGGTGTTCCAGCTGTAGGGTGTAGACTGCAATTACTAAATATATGCTCTACTGATAGAGGAACATGGCACCTTGAGCACATGGGCTGTAAAGTACCTTGAAGTAGGTGTTGGTGTGTGAGTCTTGTGTGCCCGATGCGCAGCCTGGTCATCACCATTTGTTTCCTCCTAGAGCCGTTCAGCTGTGGCCATGGTTGACCATTAGGGCAAATCATTTTAAGTTTGTTACAATCCGGAATCCTGTTCCAATAATAAATCCACGCAGCCTTGAACTTTTGTATAATATATATTTGATGGTCGCTGAGGACAATTGGTAAGTTGGGTACAGGAAACATAGTTCTCGCCTCTTTAGCAGCTTCATCAGCTAATTCATTTCCAGGTATTCCAACATGACTGGGTACCCAAAGAAAGTGTATTAGTTTATTAATTGTATGTAGCTGTTTTATTATTGTGTGTGAAATTGGATTGTTAGAATGGTGTGAATTTTGTAAGTTTTTTAAAGCCGAGAAAGAGTCTGTACAAATTACTATTTTGTTCCTATCTAAAAATTTAACTATATCAAGCGCTAATTGGATAGCAAATAATTCACTCGAGAAAACCGAGTATAGTTTAGGAAGGCAATATCTAACTGTCGTTCCTAAAAATTTTACCGCGCAACCTGTGTCTTTGTTTTCCTTGGAGGCATCAGTATAAACAAAAAGGAAATTTTTATATTTGGATTTAGACTCATGAAAAAGTTTTTGTATGGAATCTTGCGGATAAGTAATTGTATTGTATGAGAAAAGTGAGAATCATCTAAAAAAAAATTAGATCATCTCAATGCCTCTATTAAAATATGAAATGGGCATGGTCTGAAACTCAGGGATTTCTTATCGTTTTTTACCATTAAACGTGAAAAAATGAATTCAGTGGGAATGATATGATAATAATATTTTTAATTAAATTGAAAACAAAAAAGTTAAAACTTGCTCCAATAGAACATAAAAAATCACTTCCATTGGTTTAGGATAACATTTACGCACAAGTTTGATTAAACAAACACATAAAAGTGATTTTTTTTTTTTTTATCCGATAACAATTACTACAGTTATTGATTAAAATAATAAACAATAAATCCACAGTGATGCTAAAAACTTTAATGTGGCCTAGGCAAATTTTAACGGGACGGAGAACAGACTTTGCCATAAATAGCATTCTGCTGAAATGCTGACTAACTCAGCGTATGACCCCAATCAGAGAATATTTCCCTAAATGGTTGCCTGTCCCTTCCTCACTAGTGCTTGCATAAGGTAATTATTTATATAGATAACAACATTTACATATAATTTTGTTGTCAATTTTCCAGTCTGGCGAAGGAAATTTCGATTAAGAATCCCTACGATATAACAACCTAAACAAAACACACATCAGATTCCTATAACTTAAGAGTCGTTTCAGCCACCTCTATAAACTACCAAGTAGGACATATACTTCTCACATACATACCCACCCTTAAAACTTACTTTAGAGATATATTTTCTTGAACTATGGGGTACAGTAAAACTATGGAATGCAAAACAAATTCGATCCTTCCAAACGAAAGTCTTCTAAAGTATTGTTAATTTTGCATATTATGTCTCCAAAAATACCTTTGGAATGATATCAATATATTGTTAATAGGTTTATATTACCTATTACCCTATAGTGAAACAGATTTTAATATTTACTCAATAGAAGTTTTCGTCCAAAAAATAAAACTAAATAGGTGTAAAACACACACACACACACACACACACACACACACACGTATATATATATATTTAACTTCGACTTCAATATTACAATTTACCACAATTAAGAACAATTAATAGTGTCATAAATTACAATTCATCCCTTGATATTGTAATAAAAAATAAAAAATAGATGTATCAAAATTAACATACATATATAAATAATACGTTTTAAACATGTTTGGAAAGAGTAGCGCTGGGATTTATTTACGTTTGGCTTGCTGTGGGCTTGATTCTGGGTTCTCCAGATTAATTGTGTATACAGTCTAACCTCACAAATCCGACTTCCACAAAACCTACTCTTCGGATAATCCGATCCGCCCATACAGTCCGAAGAGTGGGGGAACAAATATTTTCCCGGAATCACTAATATCCAAATAGTAAAATTAATTAAATATCTTGTATAGTTTAAGGCATTTTATTTTCTTGAATTGTACACAAGAATATTGTCTTTTATAAATAATATGAATAGGTTTTACTTCGTTCGACACTTTCTAATATTTACGATAATCCTCCGAGGCGTCTGAAAAGAAGATGGCCAAGGGAACTTCTAATATAAAATTCTTATTGAAGTGTTACTACTTCACAAGTCATTTACATGTTATTTTACCATTAGATCAAATGTACTTGTTGTTTTTTATGTACATTAGTAAATAGTTAAAAACAAAAACAAAATCTAATCAAAGCAGTTTTTACAGTTCAAAAAATAAAAATAAATTCCTTTGATACTGAATTGTTTTTATGAATGAAAAAATCATAATACTAAATAAATATCAATAAAATGACTTATGACGGGAGGTGTGTGTAGGGTTGTCATAGCAGATTAACAAGGAGCATATGCCTCGTCTCAATCTATCCTAAAAACTCACATCCTTTCGATCTAGGCGCCATCTACTTCTTGTGTATTGAGTAAACTTCCGCTTCCTCTTTCTTATAATGTATAAATAAATAACAGTGAATATTTATTATCATAAGAATATATTCGTTTTATTTACACCAACAATAAAAAGTACGTCATATAAATAAATAATATAATTTACCAGCCCACTCAACATATTCAGAAATGTCCTGTTTTTCCAAAACATACACATTTAGCGTGTTTAGTATGGATATTGTACAGAAAATTTAAATCACAATTTGATATAACCAGAACCTGATAGATAATTTAAGTGAGTTTTAAGATGGAAAAAAAGAAATTTACAGATCGGACAAATTGTTTAGGAGTTACCTATAGAGAAAAATGAAATCAAAAAATTTGGATTTTATAAACGTTTTTCAGCTTGTAGCGGGCTGGCAAACGGTTAGTTAACAAAAAAATTAATTAAGAAATTTTATATATAGTCTCTGATAGTAAAATGTAACCAGCTTTGAGATGAAAAAAAATTCGAGACCGAAACAAATATTTTGGGATTAATACGAGAAAAATGTGCCGAAAAAATACGTACTGGGGTTCTACGTGCTGAGCAATGGATGTTTCAAGGGGACTTAATAAAAAACTTAAATACATAGCGTGATTATTT
The DNA here is from genome assembly GCA_003667255.2 of Euschistus heros. NCBI lineage: Eukaryota > Metazoa > Arthropoda > Insecta > Hemiptera > Pentatomidae > Euschistus > Euschistus heros. Next base: position 1,411,771 of record RCWM02000011.1, read on the forward strand.
ACTTACTATAATGTTATAATACTTATTTATTTTTTTTTAAATAAAAAGTTTTCTGTTTTAATGACTCCTAGTTTTTATGAACTAATTAATCATTTCCATAATGTTTCAGATTACTATAAGCCTAAATAGTTTATAGGATATTTCTTTTCTGTTAAGGCAACATTTATATAACCAGATGTTTTAACAAATAAGTTAAGTAAATAAAAACATATCTTCAACGTCTGCTGCAACTTTGATCGTTTTTGTTGCATTTTTGTTGAAGAGTTTCACATTAGACAGATTATAGTTTGTTCTTAAAGGTCCAGTGCAATCTCGATAATCCGGCCCTTTAACAGTCTGAAACCCCTCTCGCGGGAGCCCTCCCCACCTTTACCTTTCTGCTTTTTGGAATGGTTCATATGAGTACAGGGCCAATATCTGGAGAAGTTTTAAAAGAAAAGGCTAAAGTGTTCTACAATAAAGTTTCTGGAAAAGAAGATTTTAAGGCTAGTGACGGATGGTTAGATAAATTTAATAATCGTGTTTAATAAGGTTTCTTGATATTATAGAAGAAAAAACTGTCGTCAAATCATTCAAACTTTCCAAGATAAATTTGTGTTTGAATTTACAAATTGGATATAATTCTAGGACAAGACTTTCGTTTACAAAAAGAGTGGGAGATTGAAAATTATCAAAATATCTTTGCCTCATAGGTATATGACAGACGTTCATCGTGTTTTCATTTGTTTTCAATTATTTTTCAAAGGTTATATATTTACAATTTTGTTTCTTGTTAAAAATGTCTACATATTTGTTTTTTTTAATTACAGTTTATTACGTTATAAAAAAATATGCATCCGAAAGGCAATAATGTTTCTAATTTTATGGGGTTTTTTACATCCTGTAATCCGATATTCTGGAACCCTTCTGGTTCCATATGTGCCGGATTAACGAAATTTATATTGTATTAATAATATATATTGCTAATTTATTTCGTTTAATAATTTTACTGACCACTCTAATTTTTTTTAAAGTCATATTCACCATTAATCTGCTGTTATCTTTGAATAGTTTAAAAAACAATGAAATATTAATAGTAATATCATAATAATAGAATTTCGATATTAACTTTACAATACTATGGGTTACATTATAAAAACCAAAATAGCTATTACCAAAATTCATAGAGAGGAAAAAAACACTACCTTAGGTGAAACCTCGGAAAACGTCTCTCATTACCTGGGATAATTTCTCACTAATTAACTAATTTCTCTAATTAGCGAAGTAGCTATTGTTCATAGCACCTGCTATTCCGGGTACTTTCTCGGCAGCGGTGTATGTCAGCAGCTGTCCTGTGAAAATGCCGACACGATCGGACTCCACCGGGTTCTGAGAAGTCAGTACGCCGGGCAGTCTATCCCGGACTACGGTCCGTCCCTTTACGGTCTGCCCACGAGTCTGGGAAAGTCTGATAACGCTGATTGGCGATATCTTAGCATTTTTGTACTAGGAAAGAATACTCTAATAGTGAATATCTCTTATATACTTCTTTATTATTATTACTTTATTAACAATTCATAAAATTATAAGGTACCAATTTGGGCCCTTATCAAAACCAACTTTACAATGACAATATTAAACATATATTAGGTTTTCTAGAAATTAATGTAGCTTTATATTCAATCTTTAGCAAGGAGAATTTTTTTTTTTTTAAATAGTTTAATTATCGACTTTTAAAAAACAAAAAATCGACCTGTTATGGTATTAACAAAAAATAACTTCTATAATACTCGATAAAGGACTTAAGTAACTTGTTATTTTTTTTTGTATGATACTTTTTTGTATGAGCATTCCAACGAAACCTTACCAGAATAATTGAATTCCAAATGAAAGAATTAACTGTCTAAGTAAAGCAAATTGCTAAAGTTAGCTTTATTTAAAAAAAAAAAGCGTTTAGTTACACACTGGCCCATCTTTAAAAAATAGAGGAAAAATATAAGATAAACTAAACCAGTAGCCACATGTACATAGGCGTCTTAGCATTTACGGTCGCCTCTATACGGCTGTAAAGCTATAAACAAAGCTCCTCGATCAATGCCGATGTCACTTGCCGATTATTCGGCCAAGCTGATCAGTGATGCCGTTGAAATACTAGTAGTCTAGTGGCAAGTCAGTTAAAGTAATAGTCTGGCCATCTGTAATTTTAATTAATTAAAATACGCGTCATTCTTTTCAATAAATTTCTACCAACGTGTTGGAATCTCATAATACAATCTTCTAAACATATTATTTTCTATTTCTGGTTTACATAGCCTATGATAAATACATTTTTTGATCTTTAAGAAGAAAGTAATTAATGTTATTTATTTATTTTTTTTTTTTACATTTTCCTTTATCAGATTTGGCTACTTAACACTTCTGCAAATAAATTCACCATCCAATCACATAGATTTTTTTTTTTTAATGAGACCCTCATAACCTCTTTATTTACTAAACCCTTCATAAATTGTCATAAAAATCCAACTGAATATTATCAATTTTAATTCTTCCGAAGAGACACCTCATACACAAACGTGTTATACGACACGAAGAGGTCGATGTACTAGTCCATTCAACAAGTGTAAGGCAGAGTGGAGCGTAGAGGACAAGAACTTGCGGCGGTGGGACTCCAAAGCCAAGGAGCATCGACTACTAATTGTTATTTCGACAGAAGCGGAGGATGTCCACCGGCGCCGCAATGAATACAGATCAACACTTATCTCCCAGCCAGGGCTTTCCTTGCATCCCTGATTGTCCTTTAGGATTAATACAATGTATCATCGGCACTCCAACGGCTGTCCCATTCAAAAGATCTGGGCGATCCTGGCAGAAATACTCTCCGGCCGTCCGGTTCCGGTATGAGCTAATTCCTCATCATCGGGAGGGTCTTATGAATTCAGTGCCTAGGGTAGGGTTCATCGACCTGGGGGAGGATCTATCAGCGATCCTAAGAGTTGCAGCTAGTGGAGTCCAGGAAATTTATTGATCAGATTCCTCAATAATCTTGTTTGAAAATCAACATCTAGCTGTATTAAAATTTCTCATTTACTGTTCATAAGCATTGGACAGCAAGATTATTATTAAATTTGCACTTTAATTTGCAAAATTTAATCAGATTGTGAGGGTATATTAGAGTAATTTCTGGAAACCTTATACAAATAAGAACTTTAATGACCGTGATATCCTTTTATAATTTTTTTTTTTTAAACTATTTATTGATATTTGCAACTGTATACATTATATACAACAAGTAAATTCGAATAAAATTGTTACACTACACGTAAAAAACCCCTAGTGCCCCTAGAGAGGAGGTGGATTCCATTCGAACGAAGTTAACGATGAAGGATAGGTACCTGGTAGTGTGATATAAGTTTGTTCGTAATATAAGCTTTTTTGTAATATAATAAGGGACATTCAGAATTTTACGAAGTATTTTGGATTCTAAGAATTGGATAGAAGAATAATTGTATGGTATAGTGAAGCTCCAAAGCTCAACTTCGTATGTCATTAGTAAATAAGCAAATTTAATTGGCCGACAGCATGATAGTTCCAAGTAAGATCTTCATCCAGCTGAAGTTCTTGGCAGTGGATCTTAAGATTTCATTTATTCTGAACAACTAAAATATTTTTATTATTGTTGATATACTCTATATCATAATTTTCAATAGATGAGAATGAGAAATTAAGAAAAAAATATATGACTCTACAAATGACCTATGGAGGATCTTAAGCACACAGGAGACCTACAGAGCTCCAGATTTAATAGCAACTGTCAAGCGAAGAATAATATGTAAGTTGATTATGCGATGTTCTATAAATAGAATACTAAAAAATATATAGAAGGTAATCCTGACGGAACATAGAGAAAGGAGGAAGGAGTAAATTGATTGTGCGTGTCCAGGGAATGAAAGAGTATCTTGAAAGAGACCAGAGTTCTACATGGATCGTAGCGCCAAGATTTTGTTTTCACTGTAGTATGATAAAATCAGTACAGCTTATAAAATATTATTATTACATTTCTCTGACATTTATTCAATTGAGCAAACATGGTAATGAGCTTCCGTGATATTAGTTAGGTCCGCCGCATTGAACTCTATGGACCCTCCCAGAAATCCGTCAGAACTGAATGGGCGCCATGTAGATATTACCCTTTGTTCGGAATAAACGCTGTTTTCACGGTAATCTGAGCATGGCTATTTAATACAATAAATTAGTCCACTCAGAACAGATACAACTGTTGAATACTAACAGGAAAAGGCCACTTTTGGCTTTTACCGACGGGGGCAGCGAACTGTGTAAACTGTTGTGTACAGAGGAAACGCTGAGCGTCTTACTGAAGTGCGTGTTGACTGAGCATTGTGGGAGATAGCCAGGGGGGGATACGACTGGGTGCCCCCCACCGGCAGAAAAAATGTATTATATGGAGAGGGGGCGATTTGTGAGGCCGCTCCCTAACAGGAAATTAACCGAAATATAAATAGTCGGAAATCAGTAATTGTGGAACAATGATACAGCCGGCAGAGCATCACCCATTTCCTATCCGTTATCTCACTATCTGTTGCTTCCTGGTGTCCGTCTGTCTCTGCTCTCAGGCGGTTCATATTAACATGAAGCACTTCATTGTTGTGTTAATAAAAAAAAAATGGCCAAATTGAAGTTATTAATTTTATTGTATAATTATAAAATCATTTAAAAACCGAAAAACATAATATGAAGATTAGTAGCACAGCATCTACGTCAAGAATAGATTCTTTCATGGATTCAAATGCGAACTTGATTTATCAAGGAAGCGATAGGGCCTGCAGAATAAACATGTGCAGAATTTTATGATATGATTCCTAAGGAAAACGACGTTTTGGATAAAGTTCACCTATTTAGCAAAATACAACTAAGAATTTATGGATTTTTATTACTGTTAGAAACATTTTAGATTGCTTTATAATTGGCTTTTTCATTTTAATCTTTTTGTTTTCTCTTTAGAAGAGTGCATATATTTTTATATTTGTATAATGAAAACTTTTAGTTTACTTCCAAAGTTGAGCTGTAATTTTTTTATTTTTGTTTTATATAAGTGAAATCTATAGAAGACTGAAGGTAGTTATTAATTTTAATGTAATACTTAAAGATCAAAAGATGAAGGATAGGACTATAAATAAGTGGTTAATGTTATAACTAAAAACTTAAAACTGTAATATAAATTATGTAATATATCCTTGATTAATTAAAAATTATATGTAACTTGTCTTGACAGATTTTTTTATTATTGAAGTTATTTCTAATTTTAAAAACGTACATAATGTCCGGCTTTTGTGGCAAATGTCCGGCTTAATACAGCGCCAAGTCCGGCTTTTGTATTTTAGGAGAAGGCAACCCTACTTACACTACGATATATCGTTTTCTCTGTATTATACAAACACAAACAACTAAATATATTAAAAATAAAAGTTAGAAAAACCTAACTGTTTTATGTAAGTGAAAGTTTTTCATTGCAGGGGTAGGAGACAGTTGACAAGAATGGGACATAAGTGCACCTGACAGTAAACCTGACTTTATGTACTAAGCCTTCTGTTAAATTCATAATGAACAACTTTTTAGTTTTGAACATTTCAAATAATTTCGTTCCTATATAGGTAGGAAAAAAAATTAACTAAAACGATAAAATAAACAAGAATATAATTAAAGCATGATATGAATATTTAAAATTGCATTTCATTGAAAAAAGAATCACGATGTATCGGTGTATCAATATCTGTGGTCACTAATATACCGAGTATCGATAGTCAGATGGTCGATTTTGAATATCGATAATTTTCTTATGATATCCATCCCTACGCTCAATAGATTTTTGAAAAAGTCTGAAACAGCTCCTCAATTAGAATTTTGATTCATTATGATAAAATCATTAAATGATTTCTATAACCTTTTGATAAATAATGTTTTCATTGTTAAAAAAGTAGGCAAGGTTTTAAAAAAAATGGTTGTAGGTAGGTTAGAGGTCTGGAGAGAAGAGCGGTTGGAGCAGAGACTCATAACTATCCAAAACATTAATAACGTTAAAACCTTTCTTATGGATAATTAGTTTTTTATTGTATTTTCACGTTCATATGCGTTAGCTTTTTATATTGCTTTATAACCACTCTAAATTTGCTAATTGTAAATTTCTTTGCACGTAGTTGAACAGTTCTAAGGATTTTCGTCTACCAAAGCTAGCAAACCATCATCATCCTGAAAAGAAGTCCTATCACGAACCTTCTTCGAGGCTTAAAAGTCCCTATCAAATATTTTTGAACTATATCTGAACAGTCACACTATCTTTTCCTTCTGCTTCATTAATGTATCTGGCTTAAATAGAAGTCTGAATTCTTATTATTTATGATTTCTATCGGCTTTTGTACTGGCTTTATAAGAGATTAATATTGTAACTTCGTTGTTCTAATTAAAACTTTTATACGAATTACCTATTATTACTAATTGTAGGATGTTGCAGTATTAACAAAACAAAAAGGATTCATTTTAAAAAGGTTATAAAAAAAAGAAGGTTTTACGTCCTATATAACCTAGTCAACCAAAACTTTACATCATTCGCTGGACTTTGATTCCCACAGAACGTTAGAACCTTTTAAGACTTATAAAACATCTGCTGTTGGATGGAATCTCTACTACTGATTTTCCATACTAATTTTTCTGTCCAACTTGATTATAGAAATGAATTACCAAGCCAACACTTGCTGATTACTTTCACCATTACTAGTATAGTTAGTCTTCAGATACAAAAGCTAAAGTCTTTATTACATATCTCTTTTATCCTGCCCACGGAAGCAGTCCTGCCCACTGTAATTGCCTTCCAGACAGCCCCCCGATGATGAAGAAATCGAGAGACAGGATACTGTTAGGACCCGTCACTCAGCGACTGTTGAATTCTGTGTAATAATTATAGCATCGAGGTGTAGCAGTATTTCCATACAAATGGTGGCTGTGATGGGATCGGTTATTATCCGGTGTTATTTCCACCGAACGTCAGGTCCCCTTTGTCCGGCTACAAATTAATTTTTCCCCCTCTTTATTGAATATTTTCTGTTTTTATCGCGTTCTTTGTATTCATAGAATTTAATTTAATTCATTGTTATCAAGTTAGATTAAGAGCGTTCAATTCAATTTCGTATTCTGATCTTTATTTAATACTTCTTCCATTAATATATCTCCGATAAAAAGAGAGTTGACTTCATTCTGTCTTTTGTTTTATCTATGATTTTTTTTTTTTTTATTGTTACAGCTTATAAGAATTCAGCTGAAGACTTAAATTAAGAAATCCGAAAGGTCGTTCTTAGTACTTGAAGCATGAAAAATAGCATTAAACGCAAAATGAACCGAAACGGACTTTATGTTTCTTTTTCGAAGTGACGCACAGTGGGACGAATGACCAATCTAGGAGGAAAAAAGTCTGAATCACTTAAACAGACCTGGCAACCTGATATCCACTAACAATAGAGTTTAAATAAGGTAAAATAAAACTACTAAAGTCACAATAATTAGGAAAATACTATACAGTAGGTCCCCATTATCCGTGGTTCAATATATGTACATTTTTTTTTTTAATTAGGTTTAATTTTTCACTGTTTATTTTATATATATCATATTAATTGAATAAAAATAATGAATTAAATTATTTCTAACGAGTATATAATTGATAGTTATTTATAGTTACTATTTTGCAGTAATTATTTCTAATTATCTTAAAAAAATAATGAATGAAAAAACACGTCAAGCTGGTATCGTATAAATGAGATGTTTCCGGTGTACTAATCCAATTCATATTATGAAGCGATACTGTTTTCAAATCTTTCTGTGATATTTTAACTGACCTGTTTGCCTACTCAACAAAACTATTTACTCAGTTATGCTTTAGACTCTATTTTAATAGGAACTATCGAAATGTCACAAAAAAAAAAAAAAAAAATAAATAAAAAAAAAAATAAACAAATAAAAAATCATAAAAAAAAAAAAAATAAAAACATGCTTACATACATTAATTCTTATGTATTTTTGAGTATTGAAACTTCATAAATGTATGTAAAACTATTTTTTTCTTATAAAAGTAATATTTTCAATCTCCTTGATGTTTGGAGTCAATAAAATGTAATATGACTATGGGTTTTTCTAGCTTCATTATTATTTCGTTTTAATTCTCGTAACTACCAATTTTAAATATCTCTAATGTACAGCTGAAGATGTTGGAATAATATCCTCTAATTTAAGTGTTTCAAATATAGTAATATATATTAAATCAATGCCCTTACGGTTTTGCCAAGTACAAAATAAGTTCCTTCGCGGAATTGAAAATTTGTATTCAGATAAGAAAGCAGATATAAGCAGCTAAATGCTTCTTGATTATTTCATATACCTTCTAAGGCACCTCTACCATGAATTTCAGAGAGGTACTTTGGGGTACATTTTATTAATAGATCTTTTTAGTTTAAAAAATGCTTTAGTTTACGGCACTTTTCAAAAAATTATATTATAGGCCAAATTATAAAAAAATGATTTTGAGCATGGCTTACTGGTATAACGATCGTCTATATTCACTAATTATAAAAGAAAAATGAAAAAATATCAATAGGATGATACACAAATTTAGATTGAAAGAATCAATAGTTTTAACAAAATTTGACCGAGTTAGGCACTACTTTGATTGTCCTTTTTACCTTGAAATCCACTTCCAAAAAACGAAAGAACCTTCGATAATATTCCATAAACTACTTAGCTATACACCTATTACAATAGTTTCATTAATTTTTATTACGACTTTTTTCCTCCTAGATAGGCCATTCGTCCCACTGTGTGACGGTTCATTCACTATCCAACCAAATATGTTTCCTCTCTTCACAATCTCATGCACAATAACGTTAATTTTTAAATAAATTTCGTCGTTTTCTGTATGGAACTGCCTCGAGCCAACGGATCTTGTCTTTTTGCTGTGAAAGCTTCTTACTTGTACACTTCAAATATCCGTACATGCCCTGTACTTCGACGTTTCTTATTTTCCAGTGATTAACACTTCCACGAGTTTCTAGTTATACCTAGATGACCAGTTCGCTTATTCTGGAGTAAATTTAAAAATAACTGTAATTTGGGTACAATGATTCTGAAAATATATAGAAATAAATTCTTTAAAGTGTGGTGTTTTGCAGTGGATCTGTTTTATGTAGGATTTTTTGTTAATCAAAAAAAATCTTGATTTGTCCACACTTCAGGTATGGTGTTAAAAAAACAATATATATATATATATATATATATATATATATATATATATATATATATATATATATATGATTTCACTTCAAAAACACAGACACATGTGAATGCGACGGACAGACTCCACAAACATTTCACCATTTAATATACAACTGCACCCTTTACGAACACAACAGATATTTACTGATAAAGACAGTACTGATGAATGGGGGCACATGGCCTTTTCCGGAAGCAAAGCTATATAAAAAATATAAAAAACCTTTAGTAAAATTTGCTACATCAATTGGACCTCATTCATGAAGAAAGAAGATCACCCCTCATCAAAATGTAAGAAAAATACTTGAAGACACATCAGAAAATCAACTTGTCTACTCGTTTTTTTTTTTCTTCTTTTCTTTTTTCTTTTCTTTTCTCTTTTTCTATTGTCTTAGACGTATTTATTTATTTTTTAATTATGCCTATTAATAGGTTTTTATTTCTTTTCTTATTTTTCGCCGTTTGTTTTAATTTCTTTATAGAACTTTTATAATTTGTAATTATTCATAATTAAAAATAATATCACACCTGTGCAGGTAGAATGCAATTATGCATGGAACCTGTAAAAATATCAAAATAAACGACCTTTCCATAGGGTGACTATGGAAGGGGGAAAAAAAAATAATAATAAAAAAATAAATAAATAAAAAAAAATATAATTATTTAATATATATATATATTATTTCTTGATTAGAGTCTCTTCAGTCTTTTAATAAGGCAATATTTTAATTTTTTTTTTATATATTAAAAAATTTTATATAATATTAAAATTATGCGTTTTTCAGACATAGTTCTTACTCATTCTTCATCTTGGTTTTTTTTTTATTACTTTCATTATATTAATATTAAGTAAAACGAAGTTGAATACATTAGATTTCAATAACAATAACTTGAGTTTATTGTAAAGTTGTTAAAACTTCTAATGAAACTTGCGAGTTCTTCTAATTAGAATGATGGCCCGTTCACACTCAAACACACTTTCCTTAACACTATGGTATTTTTCCTGCAGCCTGGGCTGCCGATTGTCCAACTTTAGACTCATAAAAATAATTACTCTAAAATTCCAGGTCATATTTGAGGGATATTAAACACGGAGCTATCAATTCGAGTGATATTAAATATTATCTAAAAATGTAGTAATAACAATGGCCCATTATAATCTGTAGACATACATAAACGTGATTAACAACAAAGTTCCACTTATCCCACATGGAATATCTAAAAATCTCGGGCATTTTATATGAAACGTTCTAGTATTAATATAAATAACGACATACGTTTATTCAATCTGTTTGTATTTTTTTATAAGTCTTTATTCAAATGCTAGAAAAGACCCACCCTTCAGTTCATTCTCAAAGACTATTCCTTATTCATATTATTAATTATTATTCAAGGAAATGCTCAGCTTCTGCTTCTTACATTGTGTCATGGCTGCGATTAAAACGATGGCGCATGTTCTGCAAATAAATGGATTTGTTTCTCCTAAGAATATTAATGGAAGGTTTCTCTAAAATTGCTATGCCAAACAGTCAAATAGATACCTCTCTGGCTATAAAATCGTTTAGGGAAGAGCCCGAGAATGATAAAATAGCAAAATAACACATCCCTTCACATATGAAATTTCTCTTTGTTTATTATCTAGAAAACAAATCCCTGACCTTATGCTGTTTTGTTTTTCTATTACTCAATCACATTCTAGCTTCTTATTCCGGCTTAAAGTGGAATCCTATATTTAATATACATGAGTTTCAATCTTACAACATTCATAGGCATTTTTGTTTTTTTAATAGGAATTTAAATCGTATTATTGAAAAAGTATTACAATCTGCCTGAAAGAAGGCAATAAGCAATAATCATGGATCCATTCACAGAATATGTACAAGAAGAAACAAATGAAAAGAAGAAGAAGAAAAAAAAAACATAAATAAATAACCCTATGATATCTTAATAGGTATAATTAGCGAAAAAAAATAGGAGGCTATTTGAGCAATAAACCATTGCCTTAAATTCTTGTATGCCAATTCTCAATCTCATTAATCTTTAAGAAATTAATATGTGTTAAAAAAAAATTAAATGAAAAAATTAAAGAAGAATAAATTAAGCTATAAAATCATCTATGGTGTTGTAAAATAAATTAAAACTCAAATAATATAAGGCTTACTTTAGAATTACATTGATGAGAAGTTTTCAGAAAGATTAAAATACTTTGCTCGTTAAAAAAATAACTTTTATTAGTGTACCGACGTTTATACCTATGAAGATTTATGGAAGAAGAAATGGTTTTATACAAGTACAGGCTAAAATTCTGCCTAATCGGCTTTTAGTATGTTTACCTTCAAACAGCTCCAAGCAGTATCATGTGGAAGCGAAAAGAAGCAGAAAATAAGCAAATCTTAGTCAAATTCTTTTGGGTATTTCTTTTAATGCAGGGAAAATTTGAAATTGATGTTTCAAAAACATAATGAATCTAAGAAAAATTTTTTCTCTATCTGACTACCTGGCCACTGGACTAATAGAGATCGCGTTGTATCTATCAAATCAACGAATTCAGAGGGGAAATTCCTCTTAAGACTCTCCGATCGGAAAAATATTACATGGAATTCTTTATAGATAACATTTCATATGTTTTTTGCATGATTAATAGTTTAAGTGCAAGACCGCGTTATAAATTAGTTGTTCAGCAAGGGCTAAATTTTAAAAATTATTTTTTTTTAACATGAAATTCAACTTTTTTAACATGAATTTTTTTTTTCATTTATTAATATTTACAACTGTACAAAATAATATACAAGTAAATGTGTTGACAGTGAATACAATGGCATGTAAATAACTTGTGAAGAACTACTAGCAGCTTGAACTAGTAGCACTTCAATAAAATCTACTCTAAAATGTCTCTAGGCTATCTTCTTTTCAGACGCCTCGGAGGATTATCAGGGATAGAGGAGGAAGCAAGTTGGGAGACTAGTGGATCGAAGTGGTTATGGAGCATACTATGGAAAGAAAGATATCTGGTTTGGACTAAATCAGAAACATATGTAACATGAAGATCTTTATGGATAAGTTTATTGGTTACATAGTAAGGAGCATTGAGGATTTTTCGAAGGATTTTGGATTGGATACGAGATGAATTGGATGGTTCAGTGGTGCCCTAAAGCTCAACTCCGTACGTTCAAATTGGTCTAATAACAGTCATGTAAATGAGTCTTTTGTAACTAATTGGGAGCTTTGAACGTTTGTCTAGACTTTTAAATTTAAATTTAAATTCTCATTGTCGTTAGGAGAAATATGAAATAAGTAAATGTTTAAGGATTTTTTAATTTTCTGTTTATTTTCGCTTCCACAAGAAAGTTCTCCTTAAAATAATAATTATAATATATAAAATTATGTACATGAAAATAAAAGTAATCACATTTCCTACATATTCATTTTTATACGTTTTTTTGTTGTTGATTTTTTTCACTCAATTATTTAGGCATTACTACTTTTTGAAGTTAGATAAGTTTAATAGGATTCAATGGCTATTAGACTTTCCATTTCTATTGACTACATTTTAGAAGATATATAATGAAAAGAAAAAAATTCTAAGCAAATTAGTTTTTTATTTTCTCGGCCAAAGTTCTCATTCTATTTTAGGTGTTTAAGCCGCCTTATACTTTAACTAGGGTATATGGAACGTATTGACCTTATGAAACTTATTTAGTTAAAGAAATTAAAGTAAAGATGTGTTAAATAAGTATAATTTATTAGAATTTTTACATTCGGCAGGGAATGCTCCTTAATAATTTATTCAAAATCACAGAAGACAATAAGAATTTTCCGCTCTCGTCTATAGTAGTTCAAGCTAGCATTTAAAAATATACCATCATCTATAAAAATTATATTTTTATAGATTATTTTATAGACTTTTTTGTCATTTACAAACATTATTCGTAAAATAAAAGTGTTTATTTAAAATAAAAATAAAAAAAAAACCGACTGCATGATTAAACCTTCATGTACAGTCTTGAACTAAAAAGTAAAAAAAAAAAAGTTTAATTACTTCGAAACAAAGGACAGTCAACGAAATTATCGATAGTTATCTATCTATTTACTATTCATAATCAGTTACTTTTGGAGTCGGTGCCAGCGAAGAAGGGCAGTTTAATTCTGGCTTTGCAAAAAATTCCAAACTGCCGTGTGGTGGTAATGAAATAGTGGAGGGATCTTAACAAATACCAGCTTTCTTTCGAATTCTGTTTGATTTGGTTGGCACCGACTCCAAAAATAACTGATAGTTGATTGTAAATAGGTAATTAAGTATCGATAATTTCGTTGATTGTTCTTTAATGATCTTTGTTTCGAAGCAGTTAAAATATTATTTTTTACTTTTTAGTTCAAGATTTTACATGAAGGTTTAATCTTGAAGTCGGGTATTGTTTTATTTTTTCTAAAAATTAACTTTATTTTTTTATTATTAATGGTGAGAGTATTTTTTTTTATGAATTTAAATTATTTGTGTTAATAATTTAGATTTAGTTACCATGGAGTAATATTTTTATAATGGAAGGTTAGATAACAGTGATTTCTTATTGATTTTTTTTTTTTGTTCCTTGAAAAGTGCTGAGTTGATTTCAATGAAGTAAAACCTACCGATCAAAAAAATAATAATCAAAATCGGTAAATAATTGACGGAATAATCGCGTATCAAACAGTCGAATTGAGAACCTCCTCAATTTTATAAAATAATTTGCAATAATATTTTTTCAAGACTGTACCCTTATCGAGTGAGGATTGCCTACTGACAAGAAGGGTAACCTCAATCCGCTAAAGAGGAATCAGTTTTGCCGAAGCCTATCTGCTGAGTGCTGAGCAAAGATATCTCTCAGTGAGAACTATCTGCAGCTGAGATGGTCTCGAGTTTCGTCAACTCGAATCATCAGAGCCATTCTGTCCTTTATAGGATAGTTGAGTCATAGTCCGTTCCGTGTTTTCCTCAAGCTGTTATGCTTACAGAAGTTTTAGGGAAGTATAAAAAAAAAAAAAATAAATTGAAAATTATCTCAGGTTAGCTCTAAGAGCAAAGCTAGGAAACATGGCACATGTTTTTTTGGAGAGATATATATTTACATTCGGGAAGGGTCAGTATGTAAAAATTTTCTTTCGGTTATAGCTAATATAATGATAAAAAAAAAAGTAAGTAATGTTGTTCCGACTGGAGAGGTTGATATTGTTATTAATAATTGTTATAAATAAGTCACACTAGACCCTAGTTTAACCTTGAAGCGGGAATTTAATATTAAAAAAACAAAACATTAATCTTGTAGTTAACAAGTAACAATAATAATTGTTATAAGAGGTAACGGACGATTACACTCTTTAAACCCAGAAAGATCCTATAAAAACAAGTAACATGTTAAAAAAGTGGAAATCCCCAACTTAATAGAATGTAAATATAAGATGAAAATTCTATGGTTGACTATTAATAAAATTGTAGCATTATATCAGTTTAAACAATCTAAAACTTGTGTTATAAAATTGAAATTATTTTATTACATAATGTATCTTTAAACTAGACCTGCTACAATTTCGTATTTAATGATTTAATTAATTTCAGATATTCTTCTAACAGCTATTAATCCTAATAATTTGGTAAATTAATTTAGTTTGTATCATTCTTTATAGATAAAATATAATATAATATTGGTCGCATCCGTTTTTTGATATTTTAGCCCTGAAGAAGAACTGCAAGGCAGCCCGAAACGTCGGCTGTACAAGTATAAAGTTTTTTTAATTAAACAATTGGTTAATTATACCTGACTGCATCCCTGAATGTAAATATATTACTCGTAGAACGCGTACTATACAAAGTATTAACACTTTTACGATGGGTATTTTCCAAATACTGAATTATCAAAACTATGTATTGGAGAAATATAAATATTTTTAATAATACTCATTCATAATATAAGTAAAAATGACATTAAACTGATGATAATAAGAAGAAATGTATTATTTAATCTGGGACAAGTCCGTTCAGAATAGAAAAAAAAATCTCGAATATAAACCTTAAGATAATCAAAGATTAAAATAGCAGAATTTATAGATATAACAAATAAATGAAAAATTAAAATAACTAAGAAAATGTTACGTTAATATGTTTTGTTATAAAACAATGGTAATTATATGTAAATTAGTAAATATCTTCAGTTATTCTACACTGCAGTAACCTTAAAAATAGTTTAAAAATTTCTATTAGAAAAACTCAATTTATTTTGTTTTCCGTGAAAAATGTGGCGTGTTAAGTATGTACCCATTAGGACGAAATTGCAAATCAACATTGTAGCTTTGTTTTCTTATCTAGAGAACATTTCTGGTAAATATTAATTATTAATAAATTAAATTAAATTATTAATTGGATGTTATCAGGTACATCTGTTTGTAATCAACAATTTTGTTGCTGTTTTATTTATTGTAGTAAGTAGCATAATACGATCAGTTAACTGTAATTACCCGTAAATATTCAAGTAATACAAGTAATAATCTAATATTTAATTATTATTTTAATGTAGTAAAAATTTCATTATATTTGACACAGATACATATAAGTTTTTATTTTTATTTGTTTTTTATTAAGTTTAAACAGTTTAAAAGACAAGAATTTTTTTCGTTTGGGGAGTGAGCCGGTTAATAGAACAACGGATAAAAAAGATTATACTATAAGCTGCTTTGTCATTGACATGTTGCATCAAAGTCAGTATAGTAGGTGGCAACCTACCCATCTGATAACAGCTGGACTTCCTCAAGGTTCATGTCTTTCACCCACACTCTTTAACATCTATTTATCAGATCTTCCTAATATCCCAAAAATTGAACGATCCCTATTTGCTGATGACACCGCCTTGTATACAAGCGCATACAGGATTGATACCATAGCCCACCGTTTATGGCCCGTATTTAAAAAACTTAACAGATACTACAACTATCGGAAAATCAAAATTAACAAAAACAAGTCGACAGCCATAATTTTCACAAAACGAATACCTACAATAGACCACTACATATCCTTAGAAGACTACCATATCCCTTGGGCACAATCAGCAACATATCTTGGTGTTGAACTAGATCGATCCCTCACCTTTACAGCACATGTAAATAAAAAATCTGATCAGTAAAATGTTCCCTTACTTCAGTAAGCACTCAAATTTATCCAATAGAAACAAATTAATATTGTACAAAACTGTAATCAGACCTATGATAACCTACGCACCACCTGTGTGGAGTAATAGTTGTAACACATATTACAGAAAACTGGAAGTTATACAAAACATCTGCATGAGAATCATAAACAATTACACCAGATACACAAGAATATCCACTATGCTCACTGATCTCAATCTACCCACTATCAAACAACACATTCAGTCCCAAACAAACTCATTTTTCATATCAACTGCTATACTTGAAAACCCAAATATCCAAAAAATAGGTAATTACAACAAGAAAACTCTAAAAATATACAAACACAAACGGACAAAACACATATTATGGTACTTGAAGATTAAAAAACTAATTTCTATAAATTACAAAATATTACATAAATTTGAGCAGTGTAAATATCTTTTTACACCATAAAGTTATTAAGAAAAAGATCGATTTTTTGTATTATTTCACAAAAATAGTTTAATTATCTCTTGTTTGTATTTTGTAAGTGTATAAGTTTCATATTATTATCCTTATCACTCCAGGCTTGGTTTATTTTGACTATTATTTATTATTATTCATGAATTGTTAATTTAACTAGTAATTGTTAATTTAACTAATATTGTTTATTTTCCTGTATAGGTTTTTTTAAAAAAGTTTTCCTACTGTTTCATCTCGGTTGCATTATTCATTTGTTTATAGATTCCTCTATTATTGCTTATTGTTTCATGTGAGATAGATGTGTATCTAAAAATGTACCTATGTTTTTATTAGCCTAGTTTGGCCTTATGTAATTTATTTTCAATAAAAAAAAATAAAAAAATAGGTGGCGACTAACATTACTAAAAAATAAACCTTATCAGGACTTTCTAACAAAATGATATTTTTATTCTTTTTTTTTTAGGACACTTTTATTTGTCCCTTCGTATGTTCATGCATAATTTTTATTTCTATTGTTTGTGAAGATAATTTTCAAGTACTATAAATAAATAAAATCAAATTGGTCTGCAGAATTGATTTTGTTATAATGTGCAAATGATCTATTTTATATATATATATATATATATATATATATATATATATATATATATATATATATATATATATATAATAATCTGATGATCATTTTTTACACTGTACTATTTGATAATTTTATCTAAAGATGTGCTTTAAAATTTTATGTAATTTGCTATGTTATGTAATCCGTCAAAGTGTTCTTATAATTTTATTCAAATAACCTATGTGAATGTTATTTTGTAAAATATCTCATTAAAACATTTTTCGGTTGCCATTATCATAACAGTCTTTTGGTAAACGACCTTCATATTTTAAATTTATAATTCAGGTGTATGGAAATATAAATTAATTCAAAGTGGACCAAAGGACACGCTGAATCGAGGAACCAGGAAGCAGATGTCTTCCCTAAAATTAGGAGGAACCAAAAATGGCTAGGCATTCGCCAAACAAAAACGAGTTTATCTCATATTATATATTGCATTACAATGAAATAAAACAACACTGCTTTGATGAAAGGACCTTTTAAATAATTTATTAACAATTTAAAACTTAATTGCATATAATTTTTGAGCAACATCCATTCGAACCTTCAAATTAAAATAAATGCTTGTGTTACAGATGGCAAGGCTCACTAATCGATTATCCTTTCTCGAAACTTAGATCAACGGTGAATCGATATCGTATGTTGATTCATAAATCGTTCGGAATTACGGTCTTCTGACCACGTTGCATTTAGATTGTTCTTGAAACTGGTACACTCTAAAATATCGAACGTAGACTTCATAATTTTGTACATGGCAACATATTCGAGAGCATTAAACATTTTTTTTTATAAATTATGTTGTATATTTAGAAAATTAGTTATTTACTTCGTAATGTTTAGGCAATAAAAATTGTTTTCCTTAAAAAAAAATCAGCTATTGTGATAAATATATTATCTTTATTATAACTAATCCATTAAATTACTAAAATTTATCATAGTAAACGAAAAAAATAATACCATCCAAGTTCTTAAAATATTCTATGGAACAGACTTGACATTGCACCTAGCTAGTCTACGAGAAAATGTTTATTAAGTCTTGTCAATCTATTTTGTTCTCAGGTCTGTCAAGGAGGTTGTATCAAATAGACTTTTACGCCGAAACTATTTCAGAAAATTTATTTTTTGTATCCAAAAAAAAAATTACTGTCCTTTATACCCGTTTTGTCCTTGCCTCTAAACCAATCATTTTTTTTTAAATTTAATCAAAATCTTTCTGATCATCCGAATTCTTTTAATTAATCCAAATCCAGCCTCACACATCCCTATAGTTCCATGTATAAATGTGTAGAAATTATTGTGATATTTTTCTTTTCCTTCTTACTTAATTATTCATTTTATTTCGTAATTATAAATTTATTTTAAGTATCATTATTTTTTATTATATATATTTAATGACTAATTTACTTTTTCGTATCATAATTATTACTTTGATTTTATTCTAAATAAGGCATGTCTGAACAATGGTTTTTAATTATTGCTCTTAACGAATGAAAATTGTAATATATTATCGAAAAAAAAAAAAAATTAAAGTAAATAAAAATCATTGTTGATTATTGACTTTATGGATGAAATAAATCCATTTATAGGCCGATTTATTTTCTATATGCATTTAGTTGATTGTTCAGTGCTAAAACAAAAATACAAGACCCAAAGCGCTCTGAATAAGATGAGATTCAGTCTTTTTCGTCATCTTTTTTAAATAGTGTCATTTAAAATATCATATCAGCTACCCTTAAACAAAAATGTTAATGAAGCAATATGACAATATATATATATATATATATCAGACTCGGCCAGCTTATGACCACGTCATTTCAACTGATTCTTGCTGCATCTAGCTTTAACATCCACCCATTATATGCGCATTCGTTCTCGATGCTGTTGCTTCCTTTCTTCGGTCCACTTGCCTGTTGGAAGCTTATGCTTTTCTTGGAAACATCGGCGTGTTGTTAGTTTCTACATAATGGGGATATGTTCCCAAATATGGTTGCTAGGATTCCCACCTCATCCAAATCTTTGCCCACCTCAGTGAATCAAGCTCCCTTAGTTTTCTTTTTTTGAGAAATGACGTGAAGATCCTATTTGTCAATCGCATTGGGTCCATTCTTGTTATATGGCAGTAAAAGGTAATTCTCCGTTTCCTCATGGCGTCAGTTATTTTTTTCACGTGAATGTAAAGTTCGTGGTCGTACCGTTTCCTGTATTTTCCTATCTTCCACTTCCAGTTCTTCCGATAGTCCCCACAATATGACATGTTAATATAGAAGACTTTATAAAAATCTCAGTATTTTAATTTCCATTGTTCCGACTTGTAAAATATATCCGATGTCAGAAAGATCTGGCAGTACAAGATTTTAAAGCTTATTTGATCTTCATGTTCAAATGTTCAAGATAATTACATAAATGAAAGATCCTAATCCAATTTTAATATACTTATGCTAACAAACAATATTAGTAACATTTACATCCAACAGACATATATGCTAACTTCTTTATCTCTTCCCACAGAAGCAGCTTTGCAAACTTTAATTGCCTTCTAGATAGCACTCAAGCGATGAAGACATCGATGGACAGGATACTGTTAGGACCCGTCACTCAGCACCTGTTGAGTATTGCATATTAATTACGGCATTCAGGTGTAGTTCCATTTCCATACAAATCGGCACTCCGATGGATTCTGCCATTATACGGAGTTATTTTCACCAACCTTCGGATCATCAAGTCAAGTGACGTCTTCATACGTGGCTTGATTCAGTCAACTATCTCTTAAACACTTTCAAGAAAAACGTTCTAATAATTTAATATATCGTGGGGTTACAAGTGAAGCACACTAATTTAAAAAAAACAAAAACAAAATTTTGAGTAAACGCCGATCTATTGTTATATATAATAATATATAAATATAATTGTTAATATATAGTTTCTCATTTTTTTGTTTTCCGGTACTCCATTGGTCTCATATATGTCAGATTAACGGGACTGTACTGAATTACGATTTTATATCAGAATATATTTCGAACTATCGCAAATACATTTTACCTATTGGACTAATTCATAGACGAGTACAATTTATTTATTAAAATAGTTAATTATAGTTTTAAAATACGTATTAATTTTTAGAAGCTAACAAAAAATGTGATTTGATACCACTGATGAAAAATGACCAATATTAAACAGATTCCTAAGTAAAAGTTGTGTGTACGTATGATTTCATTTTTTTTTCTTCTTTTTTTTTTAATATACTTATTTCAATATAAATAAGATCACTTGATTTTAGTGTTATAAACACGAATATGCTGGTTTTAATGTGTCATTTTTTAACCCCTTAAAAGAAGTAAACCATTACAGATATTTCACATTTTATGGAATAACTTATCAGATCTTTTTCGAAAGACATCGATATAATTTTTATCGCTAATTGCCATGGATACCGATATAAAAACCAATAGGTAACGGATACTCGAATTAAGGAAGGAATTCAAATATATGGAAATATCCAGAAACACCAATAGTAAGCCTTCGGGATCTTATCTCTTCCCAGAAGCTGACTGGAACTGGAGAACTGCAGCTGGAGCGGTACTGACTGGAAAACAGTAAATCCCAAAAGATTGCATTTAGATAATCTCTACCGCGGACCAATTTACAGAACTCTCTCGTCGCTGTCTTATGTTAAGTATCTTCGGCAAGATTATAAATAAAGCCAAGAGAAAGTGTAAGGACACTACGGGCAGCCACACCCTGGGGCGTAGTCCCGCTCTGCCGACTTCCTATTATAAAGCTGTTATCCTGTAATCTGGAAAACTGGAGGTTGGGTAACGCTATTGGAACAGAGGATTGATGTTCTTACACTTTTGGATCTGGTAGAAACATGTCAATCCTACTTGATTGAACTTCCAATAAATAAACATTTTTTTAATAAAAACATATGAGATTTAAAAGACAAGAAACTGCTCATCGTTTCCGAATATCATTTACAAGAAAAGTGTCAAATATAAAGACTTATTAATGAGACAGTAATTAGACCCATTTAAACATGCAGGTTTAAGCTTTTAAGCTTTGGGGCTCCACTATACCTTTATATTCTTCTCGTATCCAATTCTTACAATCGAAAATCATTCATAAAATTCTTTATGCTCCTGAATTAACTCATAGTAAACTCCATACTCACTCCAATCTTGTCTCACACTTCATTCCCAATAATCCTTCAAGGCCTTTGAAAAGAAGATGGCCGAGAGACTTTCTAATGTAGAACTATTGAAATGCTACTAGTGAGTAGTTCTTCACATGTTATTGGCATATCATTTTAATCTATATATTTACTTGTTGCATATAATTTATACAGTAGTAAATATCAATAGTTTAAAAAAAAATTAATTAATAAAATGTTTGAATAAATATCAAGTTATAATAATAATAAAAAAGAAACCGCTAACCAATATAGCAATCTCGATCTATGTGAGTCAATTGCGGGAAGAATTGAATCGCTGGCTTCCCACAATATGTTTTTCCTAATCACTTCGGTGCACCTATCATGGTTAAGCTTTGGTAGCACTGGGATCGAATACATTATGAAAATAATAAATCTAAAAGTAGCGTAGGTGCGTGATCAAGTTTATTTATTTTTTATTTTATTATTTAATACTATTTATTGATATTTATAACTGTATATATTATTTATAACAAGGAATTATAAGGAAAATGATTACAATGGCAACTCAATACATGTAAAAAACTACCTACTTCAATAAAAGTGATCTTGACCATCTACTTTTTAGAGGCCATGGAGAATTATCGGGAATTGAGTGTGAGCCAAGTTGAGAGATTGTGAATTCGATTGGGTATGGTCTTTATGATAAGTTCTTTATAGCTATGCTTTTTTGTGACACAATAAGGAGCATTTAATATATAACGTAGGATTTTTATTGAAGGATTGGATACGAGAAGAATTGTTAAGGTTTAGTGGAGCTCTAAGGTTCAACTCTGTATGTCTAAATGAGTCTAATTACTGTCACGTAAATACGTCTTTTGCAATTTATTGCGAGCTTTGAACACTTACCTGTTTATTGCGTACCTCTAGTGTCGAAGTAGACGTAAAAAAAGTTCAGTTTCTTGTCTTTTTAGTCTGGTATGAGGGATAAAGTTAAAATTTTTAATAACCTTTTATCATAATTTATTCATTGACACTTGAAACTGTGAAAAAAACCATCTAGTAAATATAAGCAAATGAACACAATTACATGTTGAAGACTTTTAAAATACCTATTGGTAGAACTTCAATAAAATGTCTATATTAGATGGTACATAAGCCAGCTTCTTTTCATGTACTTCGAAATGTCATCGGTAATAGAATGGGAAAGAGCTTGAAAGACTAGTGGCTTCAAGTTGTTAAGGAGTTTATTATAAACGGATAATTATCTGTTTTATTTTTTGAGAACCTAATTTTTTTTTTTTTTTTTTACATTGAAATATCTTTTGGCTGGGGTCTGCAGATTTCTTGTGTAATGTTTTTTTCAACCTCAAAACGTGTAACGTATTTTTCGGACTCTAAAATATGACATCTTGACTCGTGTTGGTGTAACCAGATCTATTCGTGTTGCTCGGATTGAAACTTTAACGACAGTTATTAGATCAGAAATTAAATGGAAAATATTTTTTGTTACTTAATATTTGTTGGTAGGACCAAACACATATTTATAGTTCCACGAAGATTAAGAAATAACAAAATCTACTGATTTTCCAATCATTTGTTCTTAAAAAGGCTATATGTGGATTACAGTGAAGTGAATTGACCGATTGTTGGCGAGCGCCATTCTACATGAGAAGTTACAAATGTACGGTGCTATAAAAATTTTCAATTTACGATTTAGGTTTTTTTGCAGGTTTCGTATTAAAATTAAATCCCTTGTCTAATTTTAAAACTCGAATACTCTAATCCAGCTTAGATCAGGTTTTACTTAACATTTTTGCGATTTTCGTCCAAAAAATAACTATACATGTGCATCAAAGCACATTTTGTATTTATTGTCATAAAATGTGCTTAAATGCTCGTAGCGGAATTGGCTATCTTACCGACGATATAAAGCTTGAAATTTATATTAATATTTACTTAGAAAGGTTTAGCAATAATAAAAACTTAAATGTATAAAGTTCAGTAGCAGAAACTAGGTTCGCCATACATACATATGTTTTTATGGTTAGAAATTAAAGTTCAACCAGGTGAAGTCAATAATATTATTTCTGCATAATGAAAATTATTACCGAATCAAAATGTCGATCCTTTGATTTGTCATTTTTTTTAGTAAAAATATGATTCATGTGCCTTTAGTTGTAAGCACTGATAATGTGCAGTACATTATCTGCATGTGTTTTAAATAGTCTATGACCTTCTGGATTACAAACTCATTGATTAAAACTGTAAATTGGATATCTGACTATGCGTTTACGTAATTTTCCAACACTTAATCAGTGCAATTTTAACCAGGTAAAAATTTCTTCTATGCGTGAAAATATCAGTGATTAAATGAAGCTTGGTTACATACTAGATTTTTATTAATAAACAAATAAAACTTCAATTACTAGTTAAAATTGTATAAGTTCTTTACCTATGATAGCGGGTGAAGCTGCGGTGAGGGATGCTAATTGGTAATTAAATACTGGATTAAAAGGGAGTGATGAATTAGGTAGTTAATTGAAATACCAAAAATCAACTTCGTGCATCCTAATAGATCTGATTATAGTTTTGTAGATGAGCATTTTGTAATATATAGGCATCTGAGTGCAAAGTTATGGTAATTTTTAAGGAAGTTAAAAAGGAGGAATATTTTCCTGTCGTTTTAGTATAGTATAGGATTTAAAATAAGCCGATTTTCAATATAGAGTCCTTTGTAGCAGATCTGCTCTGAAGGAAGTAGAATATCTCTCAAAGAACCTGTAGGAACAAAACCCATGGTGAAGCAGGTGTAAGTGAAATGTAAAATCCAAGAAGGGTGTAAGTAATTTGGTGGTAACAAAATTATTATGATCATAATAATCATAATTCAGATCCAGCTCCACATCGCTATCTATAACGGTTCCTCACAAGTATTAGGTTACAAGTAAGTAGCTACTGAATTACACCCTGTTCCAGAAGTATCTCATTTACATGGTCAGTGTCCGTAACCGATGCACTTGGGAACGGTTATGGATATGATGAATTTATATATTCACCACTTCAGGTACGCATGATGGATCAATACAATTAGGATCGATGAATTAATTGCCGCTTCTATTAGAATTATTTTATTTGAAAACCAGTTTCGGATGTTAATTCATCGTTAGTTTTAAAACTTACAAAATTTTTAAAACATCAGCGCTTTTTTTTTAAAATGTAAGACGAGAAATCCATTCCACTTTCGCTATCCATCTAAATTGAAACTAATATATTAAGTCTAAAATTAAATATTTACGGATCATTAGAAATAATAATTTCCAATATGAACCGAAAAAAACAAACAGTCATTGAAAAACCTAAACATTAGGCCTTTCACGCTTAATATTTTTCTCCGTTTTGCCTTCTTGAGTGAGTACCAATATATTTGATTTCTTGTCTTGTGTTTTTAAAAAACTTTTTTATATATATATATATATATATATATATATATATATATATATATATATATATATATATATAATTTATGTAAAAAAGTGCTGATGTTGTGGAAATTGTGCATTTTTTATAACTGATGACGAATGTCAACATTCGAAACTAGTTTTGAAATATAATAATTCGAATGAAAGTGGCTAATTATGTATTCACCTAATTATGTATTCATAATGGCAATTGATAAATTTTTGTTATGTTAATGATAGAAGTGTTTGGTATGTCTAAATAGTTTTTTGAGTTAAATAGTTAAATTTTTTTGTAACATGAGAAATTGTTCATAGTCAATATATATAAAGACCAATCGGATACAAATTTAGAGCTGAAATTGTAAACCTCTGAGGTTATTTTTAAAAACAGTAATGTGATGTAAATTTACCATACCAAAAACGTTTTTAATATGCTTTTTAGATAAAGAAAGTTATTTACCTGATGATGGTTTTTTTATTATTATTATTTTTTTTTAATACATATACATTGTTTTTTTCTCGTAAAGTTAGAATAAATCGTTAATATTTTAGAAGACTTATTTCAAAGAATTAAATATATTACTCTATGAATCAATTACCTAATTTAATCATGATTAAATCTTTCAGTCAGTTTTTAGTGAACTTACGATTTTTTAACTGAAATATTTAATCATTATTAAAGTAGGATTGGTTCCAGGAAACTAGTAGTCAAATAGCTATGATTAAATGTTTCTCAACTCTGCTGACAAGCTAAAAATTCCACTCAATCAATTTTATCCAATTTTCTCGGGTATATAGAGATTCATTATATTTTAGGCATTTACTTCCCTATATATTTAAACCAGGGTTATTTAAATGCATAAGGATTATAAAAAATATTAATTTAAAATAAAATAGCAATATTTAAAAATAAATACCAGACAATTTTAAATTTAAGATATTATACGTAAATACATAATTTTGATATTTTACAGTTAAAAGTACTATATATCAGCGAAAAAATATATCTGATTTTAATTATATTCATAGTAAAATTGTATTTCTATTTCATAATCAGTAATAAGTGTCACGCAGGCCATTAAAAATTGGGCAAGTATAAAGAATATGTCCCAGGTCTTCATTAGTTTTCAAATTGCAAACCATACAGATTTAAGGTGGATTAATTTGTTGTTTTCCTGTAGTTCTTAACTGTGCAACAATTCTAGTGAAAATAATATTTAGCTGTATATTAATGTAAAGAGGGTTGGATTAATAGTATTGTATAATGTGCTAAAATTCGACTGCTGGCTAGAGAATAGATCTCAATTAAATAGATAAATTTTGTATTTTTCTAATACTATTTGGCTTTTTTCTTTGAGTTTAACTATATTTAATTCAAAAACTATTTCCTCTTCTCTGATTTTATCCAGTAAATGTTTTAGAAGTGAGCACCAATTATACTTAGAATTAGCATTTTTACTTAAATAAAACAGCATGACTAAATTATAAAAACACAACTGCCATTATGTGTATATATATATATATTCTAAAACTGAAAACTCATGGTTTTTGACCAAGACAGAATGAAAAAAAAACGTTGTTCGAAATATTCTTGTCATATTTGATCTGTCATTTTAATGGAAGCTTACTATTCAAATCTTAGGAATTTGTAAAATTTGTTTTACAAATGAAGCCAATAATGAAATCTAGAAAACTTCAGCTTATTATTAATTTTATACCAAATCCTAAATTTACTGAGATAACGAAGGAGGGTAACTACTATTTATTTGAGTATTTTTTATAATATTATATATCTATATCTAACCAGCCAATTTGAAATATTAAACCATATAACACGAACCGCAGAACCGTGCAATACCATGGTTGAAGGTGTTGCCGGCAATTAAACGGGATGAGGGAGCGCGGAGGCAACGGACTGGTGTGAACTACCTCAGGCCGGCCCAAATTACAGTGATCGCTCCACCGTACTCCACTCAACTTGCCGGTAGATTTCGGTCCTCAGCACCCAACAAATAACAGATTCCGGGTGTCCATTCTGCGGCTAGATCGTCCAAATCCTTATGTTCCTCCCAGTTCCCCTCGAGATCTCACTTATCCCCGACTACCATCTCCTTTCTCACTGTTATTCCGAAACTACGTGCCTTCGGGAAGCTTGTATTCAGGAGCGCTTATGTATATGGCAGTAGCCAAGGGTCCATTTTTGAAACTCGCTCACCATTAAATTGGTATCGGAATGGTTAGTATTAACTTGATTGTTTTTGGAGTATCGTCAGTTGGTTTAAAAGAAAAACAAGAAAGCATACAGCTACTAATATCAACTTACATTCAGTCAAAAACAATCAAAGGGGGTGTATATTGCAAGAAAAATACTGATATCCCTATCGACAATTTCTTGAACTCTGATACGCGTTACATCGGTGACCAAAAATATGATACATTGCAGTTATTAAATGCCATTTTAAATATTCCTGTCATATTACAATGTCATTCCTCTTTATTTTATTGTAATAGTTAATTTATTTCACAACATAAAAAGAAATAAAATTATTCCAAATCAATCAACTATTTTATTGAAGGAGATTTAATTTTAAATATTTCATTTTAAAGGCCTAACTCCTATTTATCTATTTTCTTCAACCAGATTCGAAGTACATTTGTTCCATCTTCAGGATAACTGTGATTTTCTCACATAGTATCATGTGCATGTCCATACTGACCCTCAACTAGACACGATCCTCATCCTAGGAGTTATGCCTTTAAATTGAAATATTATTCCAATTGTTTAAAATTTAAAAGTAGTTTTATAAAGTTAACAGATGGTAGTAGGTACATATACGTATAGATGTGTTTCCCAATTCTTCTTTGTATTCCTCTTATAACCACTTTTCTAAAAGCGGTGAAAAATCGCCTGGCAACGCTGCCTCCAAGTCGAACAACGAAAAAAAAAAACGGATAGTAAATTCTATGCCTTCATTTGGACCTGCACTCGGGCCTGCGAACATGGCAGTCAAGTATGTTAACCATTGAGCTACTGCGCCTCCCATAATTTCCTAAGAGTTTATTTTTTTTTTTATTTTTTTTTTTACTTAACCATTTTACTGCACCTTAAGGGAATACATTTCTTTGTTTACAATAGTTGTGTAGCACATTCAGCTTTTGTTTCTATCTTACAACCCAAAATCTATGATGCTAGTTACCAGCATATTGCCTCTCTCCATATCTTATATAGTAGCTCATATCTTTTCGCACTTCTTGAAATGTTTTGTATCGACTCCTTCGACTTGGGTGGTTCCTTCCAGAACACAGCCGCCCTGAGAGGATGAGCTATCTGCTGGAGTACCGTGAGACAGGCTGCCTTCCCACGCTCCTATCTCAAGTGTGTACCCTACATAAACTTATAATCGAGAGAGCTGGATAAACAGAGCTTCAGGATCGAGGATCTGGTTCCTCTTTGTCTGATCCAGTCCGTGGGGAGAGGTCACGTGAGAGGACACTCGCTGAAGACGCTCCTTCTTGGAAAAGCAGTGTCCAAAGCATTATTGGCAACAAAATAGATCGTAATAAGGGTTATATAAAATATTATTTATTTTAGAATAAATTTCTTCTAATTAAATGAGTTTTATTCTGATGATAAATAAAAAATATAAAAAATATCATTTCTGTCAAAGAGCTGAAGATGAAAATGGGATTTTGAAAAAATTTGTAACTCATCCCGAGTGATTGAATACGAAGCTACTGTCTATTTGATCCACATATATCCTTATAAATTCTATTAAAAAATATAAATTGAATGTGTTCTTAAAATTTTCAAATTTATTATATGAAATACTTGCCACCAAGCAAAAAAATATAGATAGCGTAAAAAAGACAGTTATTGTCTTCAAATTAAAAAATTTAAATATAAATGTTATAAAACATCTTTTTTCTATTAAAACTGTACTGATAATGGTAGCTATGAATTTTTTTTTTTTTTTTTTTTTTTTGATAAAAGTAAAATAACCAGGAAAAGTTACAATAATTACATCTATGTTACATTATTTTCACAATTTTTTTGTTGAATTGGTAGTATTAATAGAGATAGCTTGTGTCTTACATATATGCTATATCACTATCATATTTATTCTATTACAGAAAAATAGCTTAAGAAAATCTACCTATCTGGAATAAAATATTATGATAATTGCATTTCAAATAGGAATCAACATAATAGTAAAATAATATATAATCTGAAAAAGGATATTATAAATAAAATTTAAAAAAAAAAATAAATGTCCTGAAAAATCTAGGTTGAATTTAAACAAAATGAAAATAATTATTTTCAGTTGAGATTTTAAAAATTTAAAGAAAACAAATAAGAGCATTTTCTAGAATATTTCTAGAAGAAATGTTATTTTAATTTAATTTTTGTTAATTTTCATAGTTATTATTATCCTTTCATTGTGACCTTCTTTAACACTTAAATCCACTAATCTCTGAACTTGCTTCCAACTCTATTCTCGATAACTCTCCGAGGCTTCTAGATAAGAAGATGGCCTCTAGATCTTCTACTGTAGAACTTTTATTTAAGTGCCACCAATGGGTGGTTTCTTCGCAAGTTATTGTAATTTATTGTTATATTTTTTTTTCCATGCATTTATTAGATTTATATGCTCTGTACAGTTGTAAATATCAATACAAATATGAAAAAAAACAAAAACAAATTAATATTGTCGATATAAATATTAATTTATAACATTTCATTTTATTTCAAGTATAGTTGGTGGCTTTTTATTTCAATTTTCCTTTGTTAATATGTTTGTTTTGTTTTTTTAATTTTTACTATAAATAATGTGCCAATGGAACTGTTATCATACATTTCAATCACTGCGCTTGAGTGAGGCAGCTTGTACATATTTAAAAAAAAAAATTAAGTGTTCATGCAAGGAATGAATCTCTTTAATAGTATAATGACAACTATAAAAATAATTTTAGAAAGCATTCAACGCATTTGGATTTATTCATTAAAATTGATATTAGTAACAAGAATATATTTGATTAGAAAAATACATTACGATGGAAAATTAATGTGGAGAGTTAATTATCAATTAATTATAAAAAAAAAAAATTAAAGACAGCCAGAAGTTTTATTAAGGTTTTTATCAATGAGTCTAAAATTTAATGGGAAGAAAGAATTTCCATTAACATCCAAGTTGACGTCGATCTGAATTTAAAACGAATCGATAATAGAATAATTGAATACATCAAATAAATCCATTTCTTTTCCCTCTATCTTATTCAATCTCCGAGGTCAGTAGCCCAAAATGATTTGTTATGGGATCAAGATAACTTCGGAACAAATTGAAATTCCAGTAATAACAGGATATTTGAATGCCCAGTTGGGAGACGGTCTTTTTGTACACCATGTATAATTCATGAATAAAAGGGACCGTAAAGTGGAACGATACAATTAAACATAATCAAGGATTCCCGAGGGTGACCAGTTTTGATCAGGGAAAACACATACTACGAATAAAGATTTAGGTGTAATTGAAATTCGTGTCAGATAGACCAGCTGTTAATTCCGAACCGACAGTCAGATGTGAGGGAGCTGTACCGAAAAAATCTAAATTGGATTATTAGTGAGCAAACTGTGGACTTTCTGGCGGTAGGAAGTGGCCGACTAGCCGCTTCGGATTATAAAGGCAGTGGCATCCTCCAGGCTAGAGGAATATCAATAGGGCTGTGGATGGAGGAAGCCATGGAGCCACTGGAAGATAAAATTAATATATGTATATAAAAACACGGATAATTGAGGCGTAGAATTCCAAAACCAACCAAGACCATTTTTGAAAATTTTCGACAGCTGATCGAAAAGATCTGACTGGAAATCTTGAAATTATAATACTTGGCTGGTATTGGAATTCTACGTCTTAAATTATTATTTATTATGATTACATAATTATTTGAAATATTCTTAAATACATTGTCGGGTCTCAGATTAGACTAAATCTAAATTCAGTTTAATGGACTAATAACATATTTTTTTGAGATAAATATAGTCTTGTTAAATGGGTAATGTGAAAATAATGAAGTAAATTCGATAAAACACTAGCATTGAATAAACAAATAAATAAGCATTTTCTAAGTGTAGCTGTAAGGCGTTCTCTATTTTTAGGCAATTAACTATTTTATTTCAAGTTCGAATTGACTTATGTCGTTTAGGACAGCTCAAAAATATTTTCTTTATTTTATTTTATTTTTTCATACAATTTTATATTGAGTTTAAAACCCTAAACTACAAAAAACAAAACAAAAAAACTTTAAATAATCCAGAGAGCTAACGAATATTTTAGGTTATATACCTAACAAGACAAACTTGATTCCTGACATTACAGTATCTTCAGGTTTAAGCTTTTTTTGATTTTAGTTCACATGAGCAAACAAAATCTTCTCTGAACGATCTTCCGTTATCTTCCTCAATTAATATTTTATCTCATAGCAAGCCTTAAATAATTCTTTACTGAACATTATCTTTTGACGAGAGATAATGTTTAATACATTATTTTTAAAATGGTATCGTGTATTCGGGGACTTGATGACAGATAGGGAAATGAAGGTTTCGTGTTCGAATCCTACCTGTGTGGATTAAAATTTATTTCGTGGTGCACCCACGGAATGAATCTAGACCTTCCTGCTCTGGCTATAATATGCTGGTAACTGCAGGATAACTCGTCCTTTCTGCCTTAGTTGAAATATTAAAAAAAAAAAAAAAAAAAAAAAAAAAAAAAAAAGGTATATTCTAACACTTTAGAAGGATTAGTAAGTCTGTCAGAGATAGGTATCAAACGATAAAAATTAAATAATAGTTAAAGTTAACCCAACACGACCAGTATCAATATAGTGGAATGAAAAAAGGATGTTTGAGAACCAGAGAATCCTTGATACGGGAACAGTGCCAAAATTAGCTGAAAAAAATTATGAAATCTTGAGATAGCACAAATTGTTTTAGATTTTCTGCCGCAAAAAATACTCTAAAATGTAATATATTTCTTTCCTGAATTTTTTGGTATGTATTATTCTAATGAAATTAAAAATAAAATAAATCGGGAGAACTTTATTTCTTATCAGAAAGTTATCAGAAGAAAAAAAATTAATTTTTTTTCAATTGTAATTAGGAAAAGCTCTAAGCACCCCTGACCCAGTAAAATCAAAGAAATTTGCATGATATTTAATACACGATAGTGAACATCAAGGCAAAAAACAAACAATATTTTTAACTAATAAATTAAAAAATAATACTTCTTAAAAGTTAAACTTTAAAGAAAAATATTCCAGTAAAAAAATATGAACAATAACAATAAGTTTTTTAGGTAACTCTACTAAGAAATATTAAGAAACTTTCATTCAGTCAACTTTAAATTAAACTAAACTAGTTAAGGCTAAAATTTAAAATTACATTGATTACGATGAATCTTTTAGTACTACGAAATAAAAACTGAGGTACATTGACCTTAAACTATAGTTCGTAGACACGTAAAGGAAGCGTAACAGATATTTTCCTCAACTGATAAGCGAATATGGCCGAATGACTAACGATCGTAACGAAGCATTTATTAAAAGATATTGCAGGCAATAAAATTATTATACTATGCTTAATTGTTCGTAAAACTCGGGTTTCTTGATAAGTTACATCTTATAGTATTGCTTAGGGTTTTTTGATAAGATATCATAAACATGTATCATAGCACATAAATATTTATTAAACACAAACTTTATTGATCTTACAAATAATTACTTTAATCTTCAAACATACCTTCATAAGATACATTTATAAGATAGCGTTAGTAAAATGATTTATTTATTTTTAAGTAATGACAACTATTTAAGTATTTCTTAAATAACTAAAATAAAAACCTTTAAAAAAATATTTAAAAAATGAAGACTAATTTTTTTTTCCCCCAATCAAATACGTAACGTTTTATTGTAAGTTCTATGACCACTTTAGTACCTTAGTATCTTAACTGGTTTCCAAATATCGGTTTTAAAATAGTATTGTTAACAATTCTTTAGTATTCTGATGTACTCCTCTTAAATTGAACTCTATATCCATAAATAATATACTCTTGAGAACTCTTTCTTTCTTTTTTTTGATTATTTAGAATATTCATTTATTGGAAATAGAGTGTGAGACAAGTTGGGATACTAGTGGATTTGAGTGGGCATGGGGTTTTCTATTAAAGGACGGTTTTTGGTTCGGGCCAAACCAGCATCCTATGGAGCATTAAGATCTTTATGGATAGTTTGTGATATGATAAGGATTTTCGATTGTAAGGATTGGATACGAGAAGAATTATAAGGTTTAGTAGAGACCCAAAGCTCAACTCCTTATCTCCTTTGTCCGGTATTTGGGGATACTTAATTTTAATTAGGTTTTTAAAACACTTTATGATGCGGATTAGTTATTCCAGCGGATGAGGCGGCTGTAGGTTTAAAAAAAAACAACACATTGATAAGGAAACCAGGTATAAAATACTAATACTAATAAATAAAGTAAATACTTCTTGTAAAGGAAGTATTTACATGTACTCATAATAGGATTTTTTTTAAATTCAGAAAGATTAACTAGAATTGATAAACATAATTTAAGACAAAAAAATATGTTTTCTTACATTCAAAGTAGTTATAAAAACTGAAATTAATTGTAGAACACGTGTTGTGCGATGTTTAACGTTCCCAATGGTTAGCGTTGCTTGAAATCTCAGAACTGTTTTAATAAAACGGTTAATATACGGCAGGAAGCAGCCTCGTGAAGAAATTAATTTCGAAACACCATTCTGCTAATTCCAAGCGACGCTTGAATTAAAAAAATGAAAAAAAATACTCCCTTAAGAGATTTATAGTTATGGTATACATTAATGGATCGAGGAGAACGACCACAATGGCGAATATCTCTCAGCATTAATTATTCACAAGGCATTTATTAATAATTCTCCTAATTAGCTTTAATTTACATGGCTTGCTTACTGGGTTATTTATGATTATGTTCAGAAATGGTTGTTCAATTCAACTGGGGGGAGAGGAACGGATATATAAGTGCGTGTATTAACACAGTTTACGTAACAAGCGACTTTTATAAAAATATTCAAATATAATGCGTGATCTCAGAAAAACATCTAGATAAATATGACAGTTTAAAGGTGAAACAGAAGAGGAAAAATGTATACGATGAAATAATGATAGAATAGAAAATAAACTTTATTCCGGGACTATGTTCCCCAAGAATAATACAATGAACCAAAAATAAATGCAAGAAGGCTAAAAAGGAGTTGGTTGAGGGATCTACTTATTTAAAATTAATTAAATATTATGTTAGGAGTAAGTAAGGCTGGGTGCTGACCTCTCTCATGGTGTGACATGCTAGATGACGTGCATACCATGATCACATCTGCTTGTTGTCATGGGATGTGACAACTGTGGATTTTAAAATTAAAGAGAAAAAAAAACTTTAATATTTTCAATATTTTAATTAAATTTTATTGTATTACCTATTTAAATTATCAATGAAATTACAAACTATTTCATAATATTTTCCAGGAGCACCGATTAACTATCAACGCCTATTCAAACATTTGCTGAATACGAAAACAGACATTGGAATGCCAGCAAAGCGATCAGTTAGATGACCTCTTACGGATCACAAAAACAGCGAAACGGGCATCAACAAGGTTTACATAAATCGATACGATGAAGGCTATGTTTAGGGGAACCAAGGGTGGATCAGGGAAGCAGGGCAATTAAGGGAAAAAAAGGGGGCCGAAAGAGCGTCACTATTTCAGCCTACCACCTGTTATTAGCCCAACAGTGGCGAGGGCTGATTCATTGACGGTGGCGAGAAAAAATAATCGTGTTGTCGATTACCATGGTTGGGGTCAGTTTTTAGCATTTCTTCTCGTTTCTCGGGTCAGTGAAGGTTTTGTAGTTGGTTCTCTGTTTGCAGTTCTATAACTTTTCTCTCCATTCTATACATTATGTATGTATCATTTATTGTAGCGGAAATACAAGTACAATTAATCATATAAATAAAAAAAAAAAAAAATATATATATATATATATATATATATATATATATATATATATATATATATATATAAAAACCATTTTCGACTACTTCAACATTTAATAGACAAGCGTTCAAAGCTTCCAGTTAATTACAAAAAAAATATTTACATGAAAGTGATTGGACCATTATATTCATTGTAAATGAAATATTTACGGAGTTGAGCTTTAGTTCTTCAATAAACCTTCAAATTATTCTCGTATTAAATCCTTAAAATCCTCAATGTTCCTTATAATTTCTCAAATAAATTTATCCATAACGATCTAATTGTCCCATATGTTGCTGATTTGGCTCAAACAAGATAACTATCGTTTCATGACGAGCAACATACCCACTCGAATCCACTAGTATTTTAACTAGCTTTTCATTCAATGTCCATTTAGTCTAATCAGTATCAAGAAAATGAGTCTTTTGTAATTTAAGAATAATTTAAACGATTCGTAAGAATTTAATATTTATATTAAAAAGAAATATATTTTTCTGTTATTATCTGCAATAAGTACAGGTAAAATAAAATATCGATTAACTTAAATATTAATTTTGAAAAATATGTAATACTTTAAACCTGAAAATAATTTTTACTGATATCGTTCTCGGAAACAAGCTAACTAGTCATGAATTTTTTTTTTTTTTTTTTTTTTGTTAAGTTACACTGAATTTACTGTAGACTACATTTAATTTTTTTTTTAAATTTTGAATCTAAACTTTAAGCTCAAATAATCACATAAAATATAAAATTTCTTGGTCAGAAATACTTGTACTCACGTCTGACAATCATGAGAAACTGTATAAAAATCTTACACATAAAAATAATTTATTTCTTGGGTATCAATATAATTAAGAGTTGTAAATGACCAATTTATTTTGGACTTGGATATATCTTTTAGCTGATCTGTACCTTTTGTGGTGTAACGTTTCTTTTCCTTATAGAATGTAACATTATGGCTCGCACTATATCTGTTGGCTTGCTAGAATCGAAAATTTGATGAGTTTCCTTATAAAAAATTTAATGACAAATAATTTTTGTTTAATAGCATTTGTAGATGGGAACCATATATTGCTATGTTGGGTCGGAAGAAAAAAAATCGCGTTTGAAACTTCTATTTTCTCTCAACTTTGCTTATTTTGAATAATTGTTAATTGTTTATTTAATTTAAGTAATTAGAGTCTTTTAGTTCTACAATTGAAATGGGAAAATCAGTAGATTATAAATAGACTTATTCACGATCTATTGATTTTCCCTGTCATGGGGAGATTTTTTTCACACTCAAAAATAACTTTTTTTAAAAATTATTTAAAATAATTTAATACTACATAAATTGTAATTAATATTTACATTTTGAAAATAATTTTTAAAAAATGTTATTTTTGAGTGTGAAAAAAATCTACCCCTGACAGGGAAAATCAATAGATCGTGAATATGTCTATTTATAATTTACTGATTTTCCCATTTAAATTGTAGAACTAAAAGACTCTAATTACTTCAATTAAATTAACAATTAACGATTATTCAAAATAAGCAAAGTTGAGAGAAAATAGAAGTTTCAAACGTGATTTTTTTTCTTCCGACCCAACATAGCAATATATGGTTCTCATATACAAATGCTATAAAACAAAAATTATTCGTCATTTAATTTTTTACAAGGAACTTCATCAAATTTTCGATTCTAGCAAGCCAACAGATATAGTGCGTGCCAAAATGTTACATTCTATGACGTTAAAAAAAAAACGTTACACCAGAAATATATATACCACCGGCTAAAAGATACATCCATGTTCAAAATAAATTGGTCATTTACAACTCCTAATTATATTGATACCAAGAAATAAATTATTTTTATGTGTAAGAATTTTATAAAGTATCTCATATTTGTCAGATGTGAGTACAAGTTTTTTTTTGATAAAGAAATTGTATATTTTATGTAATTATTTGAGCTTGAAGATTAAATTTGAAAATTTAAAAAAATTAAATGTATTCTAAAGTAAATTTAGTGTTATGTTTAGATTTTGTTTTTTTTTATAACTGGGTAACTTATTTCTGAGAACTATATTCGTAAAAATTATTATCATGCTTAAAGTATTAAGCAATTAAGTAAATTGCAAGTAAAATATTAAGTATATTGCAAAATTTATGTATAAGTTAATCAATATTTTATTTTACTTGTATTGGTTGTAAATAATATCAGAAAAATATACAAAAACTATCATTAGTATCTGGGTCCTATTTCATTTGACTAGATACAGTGCATTGCCGGACTTCCGTTAAAGGATAAATTCAAATTTGTATTTAATTAGAACTAAACATTTTTTTTTGTTCTATGATATCATAGGTTATCCTTTATATTCGCCTGTTTTTAGAAGGAGAATACCAACAACACCTATGTAACGAGACGATCTGTTAAACTGCTTTCAAACTAATTTGATCAGGTAAATCTTTTAAACGACGAGACAAAAACGTAGCTTTGCAGATACAGAATAAATAAATATTATCAGTAATAATAATGAATAAGAAAAATAACATACCTTAGTTGGTGGGAGAGGATCTGCCATCCCTGGAACTGCAACAACCTATAACATAAATTAGCGTAAGTACCTAACTTTAATTATTGTTAATTACTTATAAATATAATTTGTTGAAATGCTTTTCGGTAATGTTTATTTTAACGAAACATTAAGCATTCAGTGGGCTCAATGAACTACCACATATTAATGGATCTTTCTCTGAACCAATCAAACCAAGAAAAATTAGTATGTAATATTAAAAATTAGTTATTTCAGGTATGGTGTTTTACATATGATTCCAAAAAAACCTAGGAAACGAACAAAATATTTCTTTAACAAAAAAAAAAGCATAGTTT
Organism: Euschistus heros; assembly: GCA_003667255.2. Taxonomy (NCBI): domain Eukaryota; kingdom Metazoa; phylum Arthropoda; class Insecta; order Hemiptera; family Pentatomidae; genus Euschistus; species Euschistus heros. The sequence continues at coordinate 1,449,878 of RCWM02000011.1, forward strand.
ATTTTTGATAATCGTTCAGAACAAAAAAAAAAAATAATCCTTCTTAAAATATTTATAACATAATAAGAGTTTAAAGCTCTGAAAGAGGATGATGGAAAAGGGGTATGATTTTTTTTTATTTTAATTTTTTTTTCACACAGTTAAATTAATTACAATAAATATTAACAGGAATACGTAACGTGTAACCAATTTTTTTTTAGTTTTATATTCCAATAGAATACTGTTAAGGTTAAACAAGAACAAGGAATAGCATACGAAGTCCATAAAATCAGACTTAACAGAATCCTCCCATATACGTCTCGGTCTAGCCTCGGACATTAACCTACCAGCCCAGCATTGATTACCTTATTAATGATCTAATTACTAACTTTGCACGTTTATTTCAGTCCCAGCAATACTTCAATTACACCTACAGTCTGCTGGTCACGCAATACAAGTTGATCAGCCGCCGCTTGAGGCGTTATTTTTCTCTTGTAAGCTGCCATGTTTCGAACCTTTAATGAATTGCAGGAAGTATGATACTCTCGTAAATTCTATCTTTCAGCGGGAACTAAGATGTCGAAATTTTACAAGATAAATAACTTGCGTTTCCTGCCTTTCACCTAGTTGTTTCCGTTTGAATTACATTTCCTTCGAATTCATCAATCTGCATATTTACAACGTTTTCCAGCATAAATATCTGAATCGTCTAATATGTACTATAAATATTGAGACTTATAGTCTCGAACGCAATGATTATTGCTATATTTCTTTTTAGAATTTTAAAATGTATATTTGCACCTGTAATACAGTAATATAATCAGCAAACGAAATGTAATTACAATAATCATGGTACTCAGCCGCGCATAATCTTTACCTTCAGCTAAAGAGTGGCTTTAGAAGATCTCTCATTCAGCTCCTTTGTTTTGTTTTTTCTTGGGTTTTTTTTTTTTTTTTTTTTTTTTTTTTTTTAATATATTTTCCCAGATATATCCTCTTTGATTAATACTGAACACTTGTATAAATCTGTAAATTTTGTGAATGTTTAACATTCGAAACTACTCTTCCAATGAATGAAAATATTTTAGAATTGGCAAACAATTCATCAATCCTAATTGTTCATTTTTATATTGATGTTTTGGTTTGTTTTTTAAATAGATTTAAACCCATACCCTTATGCGACTTCCAGTCCTACAGTTTCTTTTAATTATATTTCGTTTATTCCTGTTGAACATCCGCTACCTAGGACTCTGGACAAACACCTTACTTGGAACCCACATACAAGACTGAGAAGACAAGAAACTGCCCGTCGTTTTCGACCATTTCAACATTAACTTGACAAACGTTCTAACCTTCCAATTTATTAAAAAAGACTCATTTACTTAACAGTGTTTTGAGCTATTTGAATGTATGGAGTTGGGGCTCCACTAAACCATCCAATGCGTCTCCTATCCAATCCTTACAATCCAAAATCCTTGGGAAAATCCTCAATGCACCTCAATTTTTCAGAAACAAACTTATTTATAAAAATCTTAATGTACCATTAGTTGCTTATTTAGCCCAAACCAGACACCTAATCTTTCATAGTAAATTATAAAATTATAAAAACCTACTAGCATCTCAATTTGCTTTCTATTTTATTCCATATAACCCTTCGAGGCGTCTAAGAAGAGTATGATCTCGGGACCTTCTATTATATTGTAATTTTTATTGAAGTGCTAACATCAGCTATTGCTTTACAAACTATGCATGTGTCAGGAGCATCATCTTCAGATTTACTAGATGTATTTTTGTTTCATTAAATATACCTTGTTGTTAATTTCAATAAATAGCTATTAAAAGAAAAATAATTAAATTAAATTTTGTCAAAAAATGGAAAGATTGTGTTCTTTAAATACTTTCTTGGTTGGTTCTTTGTTTGTTTTGTTTGTTTTTGTTATCTCTAATCAATTTCAAGAACAACGCATTGGAAGCCATCCGACAACGTGATAGAGGTCGGTGGACAAGTAAGGTAAGCCCCTCTCCTCTACACTTAAGTTCCCCAACATACCCCGCAAAGACAAAGACCTTGAGTTGAAGGAGGCAGGGGATGTACTTGGAAGAGGATACGAAGTGATCCAAAGGAACCAACTAAAGAAGATGAGAGTCAATAAAAGGCAAGAAATGGCTAGGAGTGGACATGAGGGATAGGCGAGACGAGCAGGAATCCCCCGGCCATTTCTTACAAACCACACAGCGGCCCTATAGACCACATAATATTGCGAAAAAACCTTGGGCCCCTTGTAACTGCTTTCTCAGGAGCACTTCCCATGTCGGCCTTACAAAGCGAATGCCCTCCTCAACTGTACCCCTGTATTAGAATATGGTTTGTATTCTGCCGATGGGTTGTTCTGCCCTTTGTCGCTGGTTCTGTTTTCTTTAATGTCCCGAAGCGATCTGTATGCGTCAACCATCAGTCTCGAGATTTCCCTATACTATTGCCAGTCGAGGAGTGCAGCAAAATCATAAGAGTTCAATAAGTTGAACGTTACTTTTAACCAATAAATGTCAAAGAAGAACCAAGAAGTGATATCCAAAACTTACACAGGTACCAAATGAGCCCTGAGAAATCACCTAACAGCCAAAAGTGTAAAATATTCTGATGTTTACAAATAACTCCATTCCAATCAATAAATAAAAATACAAAGGGACAAATCCAATTCAAAAAATATGAAAACCTTTTTACAACAATTTTTTTTTCTTAAAAATTAATTTCATTATTTTAAGTAGTATTCTAAAAGGAAAATATAAATTGTTTTACAATCCATACTTTAGTCACCTAAACTAGTGGTTAGGTTCATTCATTTGATTTTTTTGAAACAATTTATTTCTTTATTTAATAAGATAATTCTGTGTGACGATTCTCTGACTGTGGAAATGTTTAAATGATACCGTAAAACAGGAAATTACTGGCTAACGACGTTTGGTAAAGGTTATTTGATGACGTCTGATTTATTCAATCCTACGATTTCGGCACTATTCATGAAGTTTTATGATATAATCTTATTTAAAAACAATAAAAGGGTCACAGAAAAGTTAAAATCATACTTAAAAAAAAAAAAAAAAAAAAAAAAAAAAAAATAGTGTAAATAGCAAACCAAACTAAAAAGTAGAAAATAATTTTTATTTCATGAATAGTTGAGGTACATGATGCAGTAATAGAAAGCCTGACAATAAATTATTAATTATTAATTTGGCATCATATTAAACTGAAACCTAAGTGAATAACAAAATGATCCACTTATAGTTAAAAAGCAACAAACCACATTGAGAGTTTATATTTTTTAGAACCCAGAAAACGTTAAGAAACATTAAAATATCGAATTTCTTGGTGACTTCAGTACTTTCTTTATCCCAAGAAAGTTTTTATTTATTATTAATATTTTCATACTTACTCTACTTTTATAATTACTTTTACTAATAAAGTTTTTGTAACATTTGATATCAAGTATTCCACGCTTTTTTACTGTAGATTTGTTGATAAATTAAGTTATACTTCAATAATAACTTAATCGTTATTGATTGTCATCTATGAAAAATAAATTATTTAATACATTTTTAGTCTCCAAACGATATCAGTAGTATTTATAATCAAGGGCTTCGATTTTAGTCGTGTTTATGAAAACTGGCAATAAAGGTCTTTCGTTTAAAAATTCTATAGCGGCCTCTGTGGTTATCAATTACTTTCATTTATATTCTTCAATTTTCTTTCATTAGTAAGAATTTTTTTCATCGGAGAAGAACATCGACATTTACGGACGTCCCGTGAATGGTGTACAGTTAATTTGCAAGCTTATTTATATATTACCTTTTATTCTGATCATTCTAGTGAGGACATTAGACCAAAGTTATGTTTTGAGGAAATACGTGAAAATTAAGCTAAAAGATTCCGTTACATACATACAGTTTAAGCTAATAAAATCGTGATAAATATTGGTATTTAATACGAAAATACATACAAAAAAAAAAAATATATATATATAAGGAACTAAAGAACCAAAGGTCCTTTTTGTGGAAAACGTTCTAATCGGTCTCCTATAGATTCAAGATGGCTGTGTAGAAATTTCAATTCGATAAGGTAAAAAAATAGAACGAATTTTGTAATTTGATCTTATGGGCCCTACTTGCAATTCATTGTTCTTCAGCTTGCTCTGGGACATTAAAAAGCATTCCCTATAGAGAGAGTCACTACGAAGCCAGAAGGAATCGCCTTTACTTCGAAAACGCTGATTTGACTATTAAAATTCTGTACAATTTGTTTCATAAATATTATAAGGAGAACAAAGGTAAATATCTCTCCGTTACATACAACACTTATCCCACATTTTTCAGGCAGACTAATTTTACATTTTTCGTAACTAAAACTGATGTTTGCGACTTCTGCGTCGAATGTAAGAAATAAATTGGTAATAAATGCAGAGGATCCACCCTCAATATAGTAACCACAAATTAAAAGTTAAAAGATTTAAAGCACTGAAAGAAAATCACATTTCTGGTGTAATGTTCGGCCTTCTGGAATCTACTAAAGGAGATTACATTGATGAATGGAATCTAATAATAACAGAAGAAAGCAAGTTGCAGAAGAATATCGTTTTTCCCTTCTTTTATTTCAAATAATTGTTTGTTTTTATCATTTAACTTCAAGCTTTTAATTTTTGGGAACTTCTTTTTAATATATTAGTGTTAGTTTTAAGCTTTTTTACATATTATTTTTTTTTTCAATACATACTATTTTAATTTGCATAGAAAGTAATTTATACTTTATATTTATACATAATATATTCATATTTATATTTATATTTGTACATAATTTTAATAGTTGCCCAAAAAGTAGAAACAAAATGACCAACGCAAGGCCAATAAAAATTATGGACAAATTATCAAAGAATTTGAATACTCATAACAGGGATGTTACTTTTGGTGCATGGGCCCTTTTTTCAGGCACGTCCTTCATTGAGAAATATACTTCAACAGTTTTTCTTTGTTAATAAAAGAATAATAAGGTATAACTTCAATGCCTAGTAAATGTTATAGTAGTCTTATTTAAGACTTATTTAAAGCTGAAAAAATAATGGTAAGAGCAAATAAACAAAATACATGAATAAAAAAAAAAAAAAAAAAACTTTGAAGAGATTTTCCTTTCACATTCCTAACTTTTATGAAACTCTAATTAAAAAAATATACATTTAAAACTTGCACAGAAGCTGAAAAGAATAATTTGATTAATTAATCAAATTATATTACATCCATTCATGTTGTCTGTTGGCGTGAAGAATGCGATTATAATCAGGCTACAAACACAATAATTGGATATGAAATATTTTGTTGAGGAAAATATGGGGCTTCCTGAAAGCCGCTGTTATCTTGGAAATAACGGCTAGGGACTTCCTCCAAATTAAAAAATATCTAACAAAGAAGAAGAGTCCCAGGATCTCTCCCCGATCCTATCTAGGTTTCACATAATCGCAGTAAACCGGCCACTTAATGAGCATAGTAAAGGGAAAATGTTGTAAATAAATTATTCATACTTGGAATGCTATTAAGTGGTTACAACTAACCACAATCATACGTCATTAGCATATGCTATAACTTCTATACACCATTATCATATCCTATAATCTATGTATCCGCTAAAAGCTCATTAACGTACATCTTACTGTCATATTCCATTTTTCAATGAACTTTCTCTTGCAGGACTCATTTTATTTGCGTTGACCAATTGATTTAACAATTGTTCACGTAAATAATTAATAATTCATTATATGAGGGCATATTATCCTATAGATTACAATTTCCTACATTTTGAGAGAGAGTGAGAGAGAGAAAGAGAGAGACAGAGAGAGAGAGAGAGTGAGAGAGAGAGAGTGTATGAGAGAGAGAGAGAGAGAGAGAGAGAGAGAGGGAGAGAGAGAGAGTACTTAAGAGAAATAATTTAATTTTTTAAAATTCAAACATCTTTATAACTACTATGTTAAACAACATTTTCTGCAAGGAATGTTTTATAAATTTTATATACAGAGTCAGTAGTTTAGGGAGCTAGAAGGAGTGTGGATTTATATAAGACCATATAGGATTTGGGATAGTTATTTATATTAGAGTATTCTATGTACCATACTGAAATCCCCACCACTGATATAGTGTAAGGAACAGAAGAGAATTGAATTTTTCTTAAACATTCGGTAACTATCACTTTTAACAAAATCTACTTCATTTACATAACTACAGTACAGAACTAATTAACAAAAAATGTTAATAAAGCCAATAATATATCGGAAATGATATGAAATTACCTAATATATAAATTGGTAATACCATTATTTGAAATATATTACACTATAGTTTTATGTTTCTCTGGAAATCATGCTCTTTTAAAAAAACAAAAGTAATTCTTTTTAAAAAAATAATTAATTGATATAGCGTATGCTATATAAATAAAAGTTATATTTAAAAGATAAATGGTAGTATAGGATATAAATCACTTGAGAATTGATCAATTATTTGCAATTTATATTAGAATTTTTTTTTATTTGAAGAATGTTCCTAATGTTAAACATTCATCGTCTATTTTAAAAGCAATAAGTAACTTATGAATCTCACCATTTTAAATGTAAGGCAAGTAGTCAAACATGTTGATATTCTTCTAAGAAGGCAAATGCAAGATCTTCAAAAAATATTTCTAAAAGTAGCAAATGATTCATCAATCGTTATCATAATATATGCATTAACCGACTTGTTTTAGGATTGATGAATAAATTTCCACTTATATTGGAATAGAATTGGCAATAAATATAAATTATATTCTATTCCAATAAAAGTGGAAATTGATTCATCAACCCTAATTATATTGATCCTTCCATAACATCAACTTTTTTTACTTGTGCATCTTCAGATTATAATGATTTATTGAATTGCATAATAATATTAATTTCATATCTCTCTCTCTCTCTCTCTCTCTCTCTCTCTCTCTCTCTCTCTCTCTCTCTCTCTCTCTCTCTCTCTCTCTCTCTCTCTCTCTCTCTCTCTCTCTCTCTCTCTCTCTCTCTCTCTCTCTCTCTCTCTCTCTCTCTCTCTCTCTCTCTCTCTCTCTCTCTCTCTCTCTCTCTCTCTCTCTCTCTCTCTCTCTCTCTCTCTCTCTCTCTCTCTCTCTCTCTCTCTCTCTCTCTCTCTCTCTCTCTCTCTCTCTCTCTCTCTCTCTCTCTCTCTCTCTCTCTCTCTCTCTCTCTCTCTCTCTCTCTCTCTCTCTCTCTCTCTCTCTCTCTCTCTCTCTCTCTCTCTCTCTCTCTCTCTCTCTCTCTCTCTCTCTCTCTCTCTCTCTCTCTCTCTCTCTCTCTCTCTCTCTCTCTCTCTCTCTCTCTCTACTCCTCTCTCTTCTCTCTCTCTCTCTCTCTCTCTCTCTCTCTCTCTCTCTCTCTCTATCTCTCTCTCTCTCTCTCTCTCTCTCTCTCTCTCTCTCTCTCTCTCTCTCTCTCTCTCTCTCTCTCTCTCTCTCTCTCTCTCTCTCTCTCTCTCTATCAAAGTACTGAATATGAAAACAATTAACACAATCTTCCTAATAAAAAACTATAATATTTAGTCATTATCTATGTTGATTGGAATATAAGATGTATAGTAATCTTTGATTTACGCGAAGTTTACATGACTAACAACCTACATAGTAATTAGCTAACAGTCACTATAGTAACAGAAGATAGACATCAGCTGATGTCGGACAACGGCAAGAAATTTCCCCTCTCAAGAACTGGAAGAAATCTTCGTCAATGGCGGGCTATCAGTGTCATAACCATTAGCATAGATAAGGGTTCTCCCATTCTGAGTCTACCAACATGTTCCCATTCCTAGGAGGGGAAAAAACAAAACTCCTACTTAAATATTTCTCTTCTGTTTTTGCTCTTTTGTCTTTGCCTCCATCACAGAACAATGCTAACACCGGTAAACAATGGACTGCTACGTGTCCTGATGAATTATTCAAGATATTTTTTCATCTCTGGCAGCTATTATTAGAGTGCACATCGTCCAATGATGATGCTGAGGAATTGCGCTAAAAACTACGAAGAATAACTTCACTTTTTGCAGGTCCTCCCTCTCCCGAGCCGACAATTGGACATTAGAAATCCTTCATTAAGATTGCAAACGGCCCCTTCCTGGAAATGGAAATGGTCTGTAAAGGAAGTCGGTCGACGTTGGTGTAAATTGATCGGTGGGATTTATAATTGTTTGTCTGGGAAGAGAAATGAGAATAATCGCTTTCAATGCACATGCGCATTAGGGCGTGTATAATGCACATTTACTATATACTATAAATTTACAATTGAATAACAATATTTAATTATGTTTTAATTAATTATGCAGATATAATTGGACGTTGGATCAGTTAAGATGATAAGAGCGCATTCAACATCTGGTGACAATATAAGTTATTATAACACTTTAACTAGGTTTTTAAGTCAACTGAGAAAAACGCAAATTAAGGTTTTCAGCTTTATAAAACCTCTGCTATTATCCATTAAAAAAAATAATAATAATAAAAAATAAATAAAATAATAATGTGAAACTAACACACCAACTTGTCTGGTTCTTTCCCTATGCAGTAATACATCAATGGGATGTATTATATCTCGCTTGTTTTTTTCCACATTTTAACCCACTAGGAAAAGTGCACCTTTTCATTATGAATCGATTGATAACCATACTCATTTTCGTAAAAAAATATTATTTACCTGGTTTTTCCTCATACTTATCATATTTTTAAAAATAAATATGTTTTTTTAAACCAAGGAAAAAATAATTTAATTGCATATTTTCATGAGTAGATTAAATGTTATTTTAATATTTTAGTTATTTAAAAACCTAAATAAGAGGTGCTACAATTGAAGTGTGTGAGCGATGTAATGTAAAATTAAACCCAGATTGCTTTAAAGCATAGTGATTTTTGTGTGAATATTGTAATTTTTTATTTTTTTGAAGTATTTTATAATAAAAAAATGCAATAAAAGGTTTAATGAAACAGTATTATTGTAGCATTTTTAAATATATCACCTTAACTAGTGATATACATATATATATATATATATATATATATATATATATATATATATATACATATATATATATATATATATATATATATTCTACAGGCCAATGTTGCGCTCACGCTACATTTTATGCCACACCATTATGGCTGTACAAAAAAAAAAAAAAAAAAAAAAAATAATAATTTTAACTTAATAAACTACCTTAGGAATATTCTTTGCAGAAAAATATAAAACTTTCAACTAAATCTAGTTTTGGTCCTAAAAGGTTTAACTGATAACTAATTTCTTTCAGTCTTACTCGATACTCAATAATCCCTAAGATAAATGAAAAGAAGATGAACCCTACAACCTTCTAATATTTAAAGTTTATTGGAGAGCTGCTAACGGTTAGTTCCTTTTTAGACTAGAAGATGGTTTACAAAGAAGGCTGAAACGTCACTGCTTAATAAATTATTTACACTTCATTCTTTCCATATATTCGTTTGTTTTTTTAAAATTATTTCTGTAGCTATGGGAGTCATGTTTTTAGTTCAACCATTTTATAACTTATTAAACAAGTAATATAAAAAAAATGATACACTTGGTATAATTAACTCGAAATCTGATTTAATTTGCTTATTATTAGTTTGATTATAATTTTTTTTACTTTTGCCGTAGTCCCCTTAGTTCCAAAATATTATTTCGAAAACAGACGAAGCTTTTAAGCTTCGCTTCTGATAAACGGAACTAGCAGATACAACGTCAATAAAATCCGAACTATCGATGCATATTACTATTGTAAGTATTCTAGCAAGCTAACATTTAAATAAAATAGAAACTTTATAGGTAAAAATTGAACAAATAAAAAAAAATTACAACAATTAAAATTAAAGAATATTAAAATTAATAAAAATAATATGATGAATTACGATAACAAACAAAAAAAAATTTACGTCACTCATACCGACCACAGAATATATAAAATAATAAGTTTTTGTATTCTTTTATATCACAATGACCTGCCTACATTGTGGTCAATATTGAATCCGAATTTACGTTATTATTATTATTATCATTATACTGTTCTTCTATATCATTATGTTTTGTTACATAACATTTACTGGAAAATATCGGACCAGTGCATCGCACAACAGACTTCAATGCACTTTTATAACGGATGCGCTTATCCATTAGCTCATTAAAAAGTATAATCGATTGCACATTGCAGCCTTTTGTTAATTTTTTTTTTTGAACTGATTAAGGATAATTATAAACAAAAATGCAGCAGGAGTGCATGTTCAGTTAGCACATAAAATTCTCGGATATGCAGGTGATATAACGATCCTTGGAAATAAATAAGAGAAGAAAGGTAAACAGTCTGAAAAATATGTTTCCTCAGGTTTTAAGAATGATCCGAAACGTTTTAAATAAGAAAGATTAATTTAAATTTGCTTCACATCATTTTTTCTTCTTTTTTTTAAGTATCAATTTCAAGACTAAAACGACAAGAAACTGCTCTTTCTTTTCAATTACTCCAACATTTACTAGACAAACGTTCAAAGTTCCGCTTGGTTATAAGAGACTCATTTACATGGCAGTGATTAGACCTATTTGGAAATACAGAATTAAGATTTCGGGATCCACTCAACTATCCAATTAGTCTTGTATTCAATTCTAACAATTCACAATCCTTTGAAAAATGATGATCCTTACTTTGTCACGAACAAACTTATATATAAAGATCTTAATGTACCATATCCTGATTTATCCCAGACCAGATTCAAATCCTTTCATAGTAAACTTCAATCCAAATTCAGTTGTGCCTTAATTTCCTTTTCATTCTATTCCAGATTACCTTCCGAGGTGTCAGAAAAAAAGATGCCCTCGGGACCTTCTCATGTAGAGCTTTTATAAGTGCCCCCAACGGGTAGTTGTTTTGCAAGCAATTGACTTATTATTTTGAGCCTTATCATCACGATTACTTGGTGTATTTTATTTTGTATACTGTTGCAAATTTTAATGAATCGCAAAAAAAAAGAAATATCACTTTACTGAAGTAAATTATTGTACAACAAGGAGTTACTTATACATATAATATATTCAACCCCATGAAAAAATATAAACTCAGGAAAAAAAAAATTACTGTTCCAAGTCAAATTGTATTGCCAGGATTAGTTAGAAATTGTCATTTACTATAAGGACACTGTTTTGCCAGGATCTGATGATTTTGGACATCCTTGACCACTCTCCTTTCCCATTTAAAATTAGTTTTCGTCCTTAAGGGTCCTGTTTTGAAATATTCCAGAATTTAAAGAGTTCTTTGGTACCACAATATGTCGATAATATCTTTTTAAAATCGAGATATAAAATAAATTAGTTTAGTGCTATTTCATTTTTTTCTCTAGACTAATGCCCATTAGTCTGAACGGCAAAATACGTGTATAATATTTTTTTACCAGGGACCTTATTTTGTCAGTATCTCAATCTTCAATTCACGAACAACCGAGTAGAAACATAAAGTTTTAATAATATATATTTCTTCTTCCGACAATGCAAAAAGAGGACAAAGGCATTTGACTCTCCCAGTTTAATCAGCATACAGGCGCAGTGACATTATTTATTAGCGGAACCTGGAGCATCGTAAAGCCTAGAAGGAGGTCGCTGACCATCTGATGTAAGGTCCGGACCCTAGACGACACTAGATCAGTGAAGAGAAGAAGCGAGGATGAATTTATAGTACGGGTCTTACACAGCTAAAGGGACAGTGATTTGATTTAGCCTGGACAGTTCATAAAAAGTCCCTGAACACGGGGAGATGGAGATCTGACTCTGTCACAAATATCTCAGCCGATGCGAAGATTGATGGCTCCTCCTCAGCAAGACAATGGTGCACTTTGTTAAGGCCCTTAACAGAGACGTCTGTGCCGATGGACGGCCATCTCCTACCTCACGATCTATTTCTGCCAATGATCTTGGGGTGTACTCAACTTCTTGGGATCATCCTATTATCCAAGAACCAAGTCCTGAACTAAGGATATTGCTGGATAGCTTCGGATATCAGAGTGTATGAACAAGATTTTAAAAAATAAGCACAAATGCATATTTTTTGACATTTACTTTGCCCAGAATTTATACGCAGTTGAACCTCACTAATCCGACCCATAGGGACCAAGGGATAGGGTGGAACAGCCAAAAGATCGGACTAACCAATTCTTTGTTAAAAGAGTACAATAATTATATAAAGTAAATGGAAACTCACGTTATAAATATATAAAAATCAACAGAAAATTTTAATTCAATTTTTTTTTCCCAAAACAATAAAATTTCATAATTTGTTTTTCTTTTATACAACTAAAAAGTGCCTATTAATAGTTTTTGGTGGACAATATATTGGTGGATAGTAGGTGGTTAAATAAGTGGTATTTGAAAGTGGAAAGGGTAATTGAATAACGTATATTGAGAGGAATGGAGTTCCATTGAGAAGAGAATCGGATTACGAAAGTTCTGTCGAAAGCAACAGAGCAATGAGCAGGAGAATACAAATCTGATCGACTGAAACAGGTAGGAGCTGAAGATTTGAGTTGAAGGAGTTCAGAAATGTAAGGTTGATGATGAAATTGGACGGTTTGAAAGAGAAAGGATGCTGGAAAATACTGGCGACGAAAGGAAGGAATGAGCCACATTAACTCTGCATAAAACTGTGAAACGTAGGCACTTTTTGGGATACCGTAAATAAAATAAATAATAATATGTTTGCATAGATATGTGTGAGCCCAGCTAATTATATATAGAAACATTGGATACGGCCTGTGTTACTACGGTAACACTAAATTTTCTTCGATATGTAGCAAACTTAATCAGCTTTAAAGTCGTTCATAGTGAAGTATGCTCTAATCTTCGTTTTTAAGTAAATATGGAGAAAAACAGGGAAAATATCATACTTCCAGCCACATTTTAAGAAAATTCCGAAATTTAGAAGCTTGTATCTTATTGTTAGTCCATTATTTCGTTTAGTTTAATTTTGAATATAAAAAGATTTCCTTTACAATCAACCGTGAAGCAGATCTGCTGAAACGTAAAACAGGCCGAAAGTTGATGCTTTAACGCAACCAATTAGATAGAAACAGCGTTTGAAGGTCCAAAACTTGGATTTTAGCACACAAGCACAACACTATCAATATATAAATAAATCATAACTACCCGAGCTTATATTATTAGGGAAATAACATATACTTTTATAAATAACTTTTAGAGATTCAGCAAAAATATTGTGCATCCCACTGAACTCCACGGGGTTACCCAGAGTCGGACTTGCGGGAGATGGATAAGGGAGTTTCTTTGTTGCAACTTAAAGTTCCATGAACTCCAACTAGGGCAAAAAAGACAAGTTATCCTATAGTTACCAACCTGTTCTAGCCATGGTAGCTTAAGCCTAAGGTCAACATTCATTCTGTGGGTCCACCACGAAATAAATGTTTACCCGCCCTGGTGGGATTCGAACACACGACCATCTATATCGAGCCCCCATCGGCCATCAAGTCCCCAATTTCAGTTTTGTTTTTTGTTAACAATGTGACTTTCATTGCTATTTTTCTATGGGACTGGATATCATAAATAATAGTCAATAAAAATAATTTATTTTTCGAGACATATCTATTTATATTTATTCGAGACATATTTATTTATACACGATAAAAATATAAAAAAAAAAAAATAATAAATATTGTCTTTTGTCAAAATATAATGCAAAAAGTAAAGAATTATTTACGCTCACTATCAGTGGAAATATTATTTGAGAAATATAATGGAAGATCGTTCAGAGAGGACGTTCTTTGCTTATTTGAACTTAACATAAAAGGCTTAACCTGAAATTGCTGTAATGTCAGAAATCAAATGTGTTTTGTATATAACCTAAAATATTCGCTAGATCTCTAGATAACTTAAAAGGTTTTCTTTTTTCAATTTGAGATGAAAATGAGTTTTTCTTATAATAATAATACTCTCCAATATCATTAATATTTAAATATAAATAGTACACGGATTTGTAACACCTTAACCAAGAAGATACTTTAATTACTTCATTATAATTACAATTTATTACAACATTTTAGAGACAAGAAACGACTGTATTGTTAGTAATTAAGTATTCGAAGGCCAAAACACATCAAGGGTTGATGACTATACAATAGACCCGTATCCACACACCAGGGCTAAGCCATCAACAACAAAGTATACTCAACGGGTGTACTGAACGTGAATAAATATACTATTAAAGAAGACAATTTTTATGTTTTTAAAATAAATTACCGTAAAACGACCTGGCTTTGTACCAGGGTACTTTGCACCAAGCTCACTAAAATGTTTCAGTCGAAGAAAAATCGTTTTGATGTCTTCGCTTTCAACAACTAAATGTTTCTCGAATCGATTAGGTTTTGCATTTATTTTATTCTATAATTACTGTAATTTAAATATATGATATTCATTAAGGCATGTTTTAAGTCGTTATTTTTTTTTCTCTATAATATTTTGTTGGTATGTATTTTCTGTCGTTCCTCAATAATCCTTTAAAAATAGTGCAATTTTCTTTCTCATTTCAATAAAAACATTGTAATTTACAATCGTTTCCTTTAACAAAATCCTTACAAACAGAAAAAAAAATCAATAGGCTAATCTCCTAACACAATCAAGAAATGAATTGCATCTCATAACTACTATAAAGCTTTGACTTTGTTCCAGAATACGTTTCTAATGCTTTTTTAATTGTTTAAAACAATAAAATTAATTATAAGTTTGGAAATTTTGCAATTCCACGATTATGCGATGAATCAACAATATTTTTAAGCTTATTATTCAAAGTAAATATTTTAATGGTGCTAAGTCACGCCGTTTTACGGTAATCAAATGAACTGATTGTAGTCCGATCAACAGCGGAAGAAAAAAAAAAAAAGAGTGAAGCCAGGGAAATTAAATGCAAGTATTTTAAAAATTTATTTCTTTGTTTACTGATGCTGAATCCAAATTTTAATTTTTTTAAATTAAGGTATAGCCTTAAAAAATGGTAATTTTCTAACATTTGGTTCCAATATAACTTTTCATTTACTAGCTGCTCTTAGTGACATTCGATTCTTTAAACTTCATCTCTATTTATTACACGTTTATTTGTTTTTCTTTTCTATAAATATATATTTAATGGGAAGGGGTAGCTTGTTAAGTAAGGCAATGAACTCCTAGCTCCCAGGCCCTAGTTCGAGCCCGGCAGAAGGAATAAAATTAAATTTCTGTTACTTCAATCGCAGATGGAATTCAGTATCTAGAGAACCTCCAGGAGCAAACCCTGCCACTATAAAATGGGTACCCTTCATTGGGGTAAAACCTGGCGTTTGAGCGTGATTACTCACCACAACACCTTTTGTAAAACCATTCATCAACAAGCAGCAATATTCCCTTATCAAATACTATATTTTTTTGCAGGGAAATGCGAAGATAGAAATAAAAATTGACAGTTGTTCGCTACTGATTACAAATATTTTGGGATGGGTACACGATATATCAAAAATATCGATTCTTTTTTTAAAATTTTTGTCATATCGTTATGTATGTTACGATTAATTGTTTGCTCTATATTTTTAAAATACATCATACATTTATATGTAGTAAAAAAATGTGGAAAAGCCTTATAAAATGGTTTAAAATAAGGGAAAGTTTTTAATGTTAGTGGAAGGGGACAGTTGGCTAGATAAGTACTGGTTGCATTTGCACGTGTTACACATCTACTGCCTATACTTCGTTTGAAATAATTTTTTTTAATCTAATTGTAAAAAAAATTAAAACGATAAGATAAACAGGAATATCATTGTAACATGATAGAAATATTAAAAATGGCGTAAAAAAACAATATATCAGGATATCGATATTCACCGCTCAAATAATCGTCAATATGGATACTCAATAATATTCTTACGATATCCATTCCTACATATACTTAAATTCAACGCAAACTATCCGTAAATTGCCAATAATAAATAACTGTTATAACTAATTTATAATTTACAATAAATCCTGTAACTTGTAAGTAATTTAAGGAACTTTATGTTAGTATAGTTTTTTATTATGGTACATATTTTGTTTTCTAAGACTCCACTTGGACAAACGTCTTACTTGGAATCCACATAAAAGACTAAAGCGACAAGAAACTGCTCGCCGGTAGAGAGTACTTCAACATTTACTAGACAAACGATTAAACCTCCCAATTTATTACATAAGACTTATTTACATGACTGTGATTAGACCAATTTGGACGTACGGAGTTGAACTTTGGGGCTCTACTAAACCATCCAATTCATCTCGTATCCAATCCATACAATCCAAAATCCTTCGAAAAATCCTCAATGCCCCTTACTTTGTCACTAATAAACTTATCCATAAAGACCTTAATGTTCCATATGTTGCTTAGTTAGCCCAAACCAGATCCTTTCATATCCATTATGTTCTCAACTTGCTTCCCAATCCATTCCCGATGCCTAGAGAAAAAATAAGATGGCCTAGAGATCTTCTAGTGTAGAATTTTTATTGAAGTGCTACTGATGAGTAGTTCTTTTTAAGTTTTTACATGTCATTGTACTCGTTATTAGCTCATTTACTAGATATCTGGTGTGGGCCAAATCAGCAACGAATGGAACATATAGATCTTTATGGATAAGCCTGTCTGTGACATAATAACGAGCATTGAGGATTTTGGATTGTAAGGATTGGGTACAAGAAGAATTGGAAGGTTTAGTGGAGCTCCAAAGCTCAACTCCGAATGTCCAAACGGATCTAATTATTGTTATGTAAATAAGTGTTTTGTAATTTATTCGGAGCTTTAAATGCTTGTCTAGTAAGTGTTGATGTTTCCGGAAACGACGGGCAACTTTATGTATTTTAACTCCAGGGTAGAAAAGTGCTACTGATAAGTTGTTCTTTAGAAGTTATTGACACGTCATTGTTATGACATTTGCTTGTTATATATATTTTAAACAGTAAATATTGGATCATTGCTAAAAAGAACAAAAAAAACAAAAAAAAAACAGAGTTAACGAAATTTTATAGCAAGTTGTCGGAAATAGGAATAAGACTTTTTTTTTTTAAATCAAATATGACTTTCCTATTTGAAGAGCAGGTATATGAAAACCCTGTGGGTTTTACATAAAATATAGACATCTTTGTATAACAGCTCAGGGTCGTAATTTTATAAATATGTAAATTATTGGTCTTCATTAATTATATTTTTTGTTTGCCCTAGGGTTCGAGGTAAATTCAACATATAAATAATTCTATTCTATACAATTGTATATAATTGTATAAAGACGTAGATACGACCCCTTGCCCTCCTGAGAAGAGTATTGTTATAAAAATTCCGCTGACTCTTGGGGTCAGGAGCGTCCTCTCATAAATTTCTCACCATTCTTTTAAAATTTGTTATGTTTATTATAATACGTCGGCATTATGTGATAATTAACTATTTTCTTTTCTTTCAAGTCATTCTTAGGCTCACCTTGAAAATATATATTTGAATATGAATAAGAATTAAATTAATAGTTTTATGTAAATTATTTCAACGCAGTCGGTAACCGCTTTTTTCCTCATTGTAAAATCAATAATAACTTCGATGGATGAAGCCTAGCTGTTTACCGACATAGTTGGAAAGATTATAGTAAAAAAAATATATGTTTAGATTTGTTTATAATAGGAATAATCGGAGAAACTATAGACCATATCCATGTCGAGACTCAATTTCTTCCTGATTGAGAAAACAATAGATCATGGATATATCTATACATAATCTATTGCTTCTATATCTACTGAAAAAAATCCAAAATGTTTCATTTTTGAGAATAAAAAAAAAAGTTACTAAAGAAAACTACGAATTCTCAGCCAAAAGACATACCTACGTCAACAATTTATCAATTTCTGTAAAATAGGATATTTGTGCTTAAAAGTGTAGTTAGATAATAAGAGATAAATAATTTGTTTGGTAAATTATAGGAGCATAAATGGTCAAAAAGACTTCTTTTTATCACTATTATAAATTTAATTATAGTATAAATACATTAATACACTTAAGGCTAAAAAATTCCACCGAATTAATTTTTTGTTAATTATCAAATAAAATCGTGTTCATTTTTAATTCCGTGTCTTTATATATATTATACAGGGTGAATCGCTCATTGTAAAAAAAAAAAAAAATAATAAAATAAAAAAAAAATAAAAAAAACTTTTTTGGGGCAAATACGTTTTTTGGCTCAAACAAACAAGAATTTTTCTCACTGGATACCAGAGCCAAATTACAGGATTTTCAGTCGTTAGTGGTGACCGAATGAGCTGCGAGAAACTGAGCAAGAAGCTGCATTCAAAACAATGGACATTTTGAAAATCTAATATATAATGGACTTCTTCAATTCTCTGATTTGATCTATTCGATTTTCTGGCAGGGCTTAGTTGGAAGTTTTTTTTTTAGTTTTTTTTTTTTTAAATAATAATTTTTCTCTTTGCTTTATATTCCAATGAAGAGTTTATTTTGTTTAAAATACAGATTCGCATCAAGCGATTAGCATAACGTTTTATTTACTCAAGTATCTGATATCTATGCAATATTAAAACACCAAGTTTTTCCGGTTTCAAAAGTAAATTTACCCATTAAATTCGAAAGCTGGTTAAATATGCAAATAAGTCAATATGCAAATTAATAACTTTCCTAAATAAGTTGATGATCAAGATGTTCTATAGGTCCCATAGAAAATGTAATGCTGAATTCCAAAATTTGAAAAAGGTTAGCTTATAAAAATCATTTAGAAAGAATCACTTAAGAATTTCCATACATTCGCAACGGATTAGAAAGGTGGGATCACCAGCGTTTTTGGTCCAGTTTTTTTTTTTTTTTTTTTTTTTTTTTTTTTTTTTTTTTTTTTTTTTTTTTTTTTTTTTTTTTTTTTTTTTTTTTTTTTTTTTTTTAAATACACTAAGAGGAAATCACTCTGTATATTGTGTGTTTTTATTTAATTAATATGTTCAATAATTATTAAAAGTTGAATATACCCTGGTCAAATTATATTATAAAAACATCTTCATCAGACGTATTGAGATTCATAAAAAAAAATAATTAAATAAAATACAGCAGTATTTAAAAATATTATTAAACAATTTTAAAGTTACGAAATAATAAATTTAATAAGGTTTGTACTATTATCTTGCGTTGATTACCTTTTGCATTCGATGGGATATAGGTCTAAGGTTATTTTGAGTAAATTTCATTAATTAATTTATTTTTTTTTTTTATGTTTTGCTTGATTGCATTTTATTGATATTTTTAATTGATCCTAATACGTTTTATTTGTCCTGGTTAAAGTATCTCGATCAGGGGACGTGAAAAACTTTTTGCTCAGAAAATATTCACGAGCCGAATTTTTCACATATCAGTACATAAATGTTTATTTATTTATTTTTATTTGATTACTATAATCTCGTCAATATAGTCAGTAAACAGCTAGGTTTCATCTGAGACAGTTTATTGATTTTAGAATAAGGAAAAAGACGTTTACAAACTATGGTGAAATAATTTATATTTAACTATTCTATATATGTACTTCTATGTTATCTCAATAACTTTCAAGACTTGGAACATCAAACTTTATATAACTTCAACAAGACAGTTTCGTACCCTTCTGCAACACTTTACAGTTTATTTTCCTTGAAATAGCGAAACTACGTACCTAAAATATATCCTTCCACATACGTTTTAGAAAATTACTCTCATAACTTTGGAATTCCGTTGTACTCGGCGATGGTAGGGAATGCGCGCTACAATAAACTAGAGCGGACTAGATAAGAAGACCGCGCACGTAGGACCTCACCTATCACTTACACATATCCCAACGCCCCCACTTGGAGTAATATCCATAAATTTCGGGACTTTTATCGCTATCGCCAGTTTGTTTCGAATCTCATCTCCTTGTAATGCACAGGATCACGTGCTTCTAAAGAAATATTATAATTTTAAAGGTTTAAATCTTGTTAATTACTGAATAAACAAAGTTGATCGTGGAAATATCCCTATAATATACAACTACGGATTATTGATGTACTCGTATGATGGAGATACATACAATATGTACAACCAATACAATCACTTTGAATAAATATTATTTTAAAGTTGGCCAATGACGTCTAGCTAAAGCCAAAAAAATTTAAGGGAAAAAAAAAACAAAAACAATATGACAAAAGCACCATGTTATTCCTTTAAGTTTTGATACATATATTAAGGATAGGACTGAGGGATATTATTAATTCTTAATCAGTTAAAAATAGGGGCTGTAGTTACCAAACGTTAAAACATATTTAATTTATACTATCATATCTATGGAATTTACCTAAGTAGAATGAACATTACTTAAAAACTAACACTAACGTAAATAAAGTTAAAACTGTTAGTCAGTTAAGAATATCTAAGTATAATTAACTAAAAATATTTTCTTTAAAAACAGTAGTTTAAGAATTAAATACATGCGAAAATCGTAACCTACACAAATCAAATAGTTTGAAACATCTATCGCTGGAATGTCAAACACATGATAACAGTAGAAAAAAATTTTTTTGAGCACCTATATAGTCCATACTGACGATTATTTCTCATTGAAATATAACTTAGCATATGATAGTTTAAAAGAGGATTGAAATGTGGTTCCAACTAGATGGATGCCTAGCTCATTATAGCAGAGTTGCTCGAGCTTGGCTGGGTATAAATTATCCACAACGATGGATTGGACATGGAGGAGTAGTACCTTGGCCACCCAGATCACCTGATATGACACCCATGGATTTCTTCGTATGGGGAATCTTAAAGCAGAAAGTGTATTCGGTGTCAATCAACTCAAGAGAGCAATTAAGAGACCGAATCATAGATGCAGTGCACCAAATATCGTAAGAACAATGTTTAGCTGCAATTTATCAACTGAGTGCTAGATGTTATGCTTGCATTGGTGCAAGAGGACAATATTTTGAGCAATATTTACATTAAAAAGAACATAACATAAATATAAATGTCAATAAATAAGTATAAAAATGAAAACTTGTTTTATTTGTTTTGTTTTTTTGCGATTTTCTCTAAAACTAAGAAAAAACGAGCAAATCTCTAAAAGACTTTTTGTCTTAGTTTTTCGGTCCCCTATAAGTTCCTGAAGTTTTGCCCTTTAAATTCGGGACACCCTGTATAATTATATAACGTATACTAGCTAACTCAATTGCCATACAGTTTGTACTTAAAAAAAATAAAAAAATGATAAGTCTATGGATATATTCATTAAAAATACATATAAAGACGTAAAATGTATGTAGATTATACTAATATTAATATATATATACATTATATAAAATGACTAGATATCATGTTGAATAACACAAGCACCATGATTCATTAACATTAAAACTTAAGACTCTGAATTATGCATCCTAATAGTCAATAAACGCATAAAGAGGTACTATAAACCTATTTAATTTAATTGAATATACAAAATATACAAAATAGACAAATAGAAATAAAAAATAAAAAATAATAAAAATAGCTATGCCTGTCACACCGAACTGTTTACATGAAAAAGTAAGCAAATTATAACCAAAGAAAGAGGAGTGTCTGAGTATTATCACTCTTGATACCTAACACACCATTTCTCTCTGATATTCAAATAATATTACAGAATTATTTGTAATAAATACATATATACAAGAATAATAATGACCAAAATAAAATGTTATAAAAGAAACGGTAGCTGATGCTTCAAGATACCACCAGGGCATCACATTACATTCTCATGATTTCCATTCAAGTCCTTCAGAACATTTAACGGTAACAAAACTCGTGCAGTAAAGTTGTTAAATTTAGTGGAAACGAGGCAAACACAATAAATATTAGGGTTTATTCAGGCCGGGAGTTGCATTCGGGTGGATTTACTGAGGGGACAAAGGCACCGGTATGCAAATCTGCCAGTATTATCCCTCCCGGTTTAAGAGACATTTTTAAAAAGAATCATTATACAACCCAGTATTTTCATCAGATAAAAGCTTTGTTATTGAACGGTTTTGCCCCTGATTCTTGAGATCGCAGTTCTTGGTACCTTCAATAAGACCATGCCCGGCCATTAAGACCACTTTGCGTCTCGGATTCCGTTTGCCTTATCGATATTGCTTCTTCTATTGCGCGATATTTTAGGCCAGCTACAAGTGTGTCGACACGACATTATAGCAGGGGATCAGCGGCTGCAGATTTTATGATTCGAAACCTGAATCTTCTAGATTGGGGTCGGCAACACCATGCGGGTTTGTGTGACGTCCGCAAAACACAACATTAAGATCAGATTAGATTCTGAAAATAAAATAAATTTCTTGGATTTAAATTCTCTTTTTATGTTGTTTATGTATAGCTTTATTTTAGATTACATATTTTAAACTGTATCAAAAACTACTCTTTAAAGTAAATAATATTATATTCAACAACGTTTATCCTTATTTTTGCCAATAACTGGATTTGATACCGGTACATCTCCTTTGGCGAGGAGGCATTGAACTCTTCACGTGTATTATTTACATTTAGGATTAAGGGATTGATTGGCAATTTTATTGGAATTAAACTCCCCGTCAAAAGTATCACAACACTTTGAAATAGTTGAATTTTATAAAAACGTATTTTTTTTTCGTAACAAAGAAAGGTCATATAATCATAAACATTCCTAAACTAGATATAAACAATTTTTATTAAAATAAATTACAATATTTCTTCCAATAAACAAAAAAGTATATAACTTACATTTTAAAACTTTTATTTTTTACAATTTTAACTTTTAAATTTTAAATTTATAATTAATGAGACATATTGCCCCCTCTGGCTTTAATGACTGCTTCCACTAGTCTTGGCATACTTTTAAGTAACAAAACGAATGATAAATATGGACTGAAGGAAATTTGAAAAAAAAAAAAAAATATATCTGAAATTCCACCGCTTATTATTATACACGTTTAGTAAATCACATTAATATGAATATAAACCAAGTATGGATTACGGTAAAAATCAGGAAAATCTCGAGAATTATGGGTGTTGAAATACTTTTGACGGCTAGTTTATTTTAGTAGGTGATCTAATAGATATCTGTTAAATCTCCTCAAACTGAAGATGAATGTTTAGCATTCGAAACTAGTTTTGAAATAAAATAATTCCAATAGAAGTGGAAATTAATTTATCAATCCTAATTTTATTGATCCTTCTACACCATCATGTGTACCCCAAGTAATATTTACATCCCGGTCATCATCAAAGATCCAACATATTTAGAAATGTCCCATTAATCTAAACTTCATATACCCTGTCTAGCTGTTCAGCGTAAAAAAGGATTGATTTCACATCCCTACCATCGGTAACAAGTTCAAAATGCAAACGCCTTCGAAGTTTCATCAAATACAAAGCATTGCTTTTGATCTAATACTAAAATTAATTAACCAAAGGGCAATATTTCAATGGGACTAGGATTTGAACTGAAGAAGTTTGAATAGATATGGAGGGAATACGTCATAAGATATATTAAGGAAATATTTACGGTGGTAGTAAAAAAAAAAAAGTACCAATGTGAGTACCTCCAGAGACCCTGGAGATTAATTACAAAAAAATATTATTAATCTCAATTTTTTTGGATCTATTTGTCCATTGTACTCATAACAAGCATAATTGAAGGGAAAAAGATGTGCAAAGAGACAAAGAATTGACGAGTGCGGAAAGGAGTTATAATAGCACTGTTTTAAGATGTAAATTGATCGAAGGTGTAAACATTAGAAAACATGGAAAATATTTTATACAAATCAACTTGAAGAAGACCTTCAAAGCTGGATTTTTAATGACTGCATTATGAAACATTAGTTAAGCTATGCTTCTTAATAAAGCATTTAAAATATCTTTTTTTGCGCATATGGTATTTTTAAAGAAATTATAGGATTTAGGGAAACACCCTGCTGAAAATTGCACAATTTGGATTTAGCCACTGCTACACGACAGCCAGGGATTTAATAATTGGTAATTGTCGTATTATACGACTAGCATACCCCACCTCCTCTTAGCATACACCCGCTCCCATAAGTAAAGAACTTAGATAATCTTAATAATTAATTGAAGTTTATTTATTTATCGATAATGATCATGTAATGATGAATGCAATCAAGCATTACTTCTTCAATGATATTTACAGGCATAGCAATAATTTTTAACTTGGCTAACATTGCACTAATTAGGTGTTTAAAGATTACTTTTAAAGAATCATATTTTTACACGCGATATCAAAAACCAAAGGATCGACATTTTTATTATTCAACAGAAATAATTTTATTGATTTAATGGAGTTGGACTTTGATTCTAACCATAAAAGTATATGATGGTATAGCAAACAGTTTCTGCCCCTCAACATTGTGCATTTAAACTTTTATTATTGTAAATTTTAATATTGCTAGACCTGCCTATTACTAAGAAAATGATGTATTCAAAATTCGAAACACGTTTTGGTCGATTTTTAAATTTCACATGTCGAAATAAATATTTATAAATTTTTTGTTTATTTATTAATTATTTTTTAAAATAATTTTATCAGTTATCAATTTAAAGCTCTATACAACACTGTACATTTGTAACTCATCCAGATTGGCGGTTGCTACCAATCTGTCAGTTTTCAAACTTCACTTTTACCCACATAATAGGGCGAATAAAAAAAAATGACCGTTTTATAAAATTCCTGAGTTCAAAAGTATGTAAATATCTTAATGCTATTTATTATTTACCATTAATTAATAATCCCTTTAGAGCATTCTCTATGCTTGTTTGCTAACACTGGACTTCTTCAAAAAAAAGCCTCAGTTCAGTTATATATTTCAAAGAAGAAACATGACAGTGTCCTACGAAATTCTCGTAAGACATTACTGGAAAAAAAAAAAATTTACAGCCGCTAAAGCAACTCGTGAAATTATTAAATATGAAGGGGAAGGTCTCCTTGAAGAGCGCCCTGCGCGGCGTTGGTTTGAAAAATTTAGAAGTTGAGATACGAAGTTGGAAAGGAAGAAGGGCTCCGGGTGGCTATTAATGGATATTGATAGGGTTCTAAAGGATACTGTTAAGGCAAATTCGTCCACAAGTACTCGCGAACTTGCCAGGGAGTGTGGTGTATCGAAAGGTACTGTTAGTCGCCATCTTCTTTCCATGAGGAAGGTGAAAAATATTTAAGAAAAAATTAAGAAACGGTCATTTTTTTTTATACAGCCCATTATTATCGTGTTTTTTTTTTTTAATAGTAAATAAATTAAAAATCTATAGATTTTTTTATTGCTTAACCTTTCTGAGACTATAAAGATAATGTAGGTAAAATTTGGTAAAGATTGGTTCAGTAGTTTTCGTAGTTAGTTATCACAAACAAAAAATGGCTTGTCCTTTCATATAATAGTATTAGTAGATTTGAAGAAAAAATGTGAATCATGTAAGTATCATAAATAATGAGTTTTATTATTTTTAGATATTATTTTAGGAGTCGTGGACCGCTAAATCACGCGATCGATATGACCAGAATGCAGAGATCGCAACTAACTAAATATAGAAGTTGAGGGACCTAGGAAAGATGCAGAATGCAGCGAGTAACTGCCAGCTGTGAAAGGTCGTGCGCTCTCAATTTAGGCGGCCTGTTAATGTCATAGAGCTAACTCTAAGTGTAAATAGGATGCCGCTAGCGGCCAATGAACTCACCTGTCCTCCTATACCTGTACCTGTACTGAGTAGTCGCGTGACATCTGGGGGTTTCTATATGAATGGATATCTTTAATAGTAAAACACTAAATAGATGTTAGATACCGTCAAAATAAGTTAATTTGCACTGGTTAATCAACAAATTTTGTTTAAAAAAATAAATAAAAATAATTTAAATGTAGGTTTATTAACACTATGTTATTTCGTCTCAATAATAAAACTAAAATTCTCAGTTGAGGCTTCGACTTCTCATACGTCGAGAACATCGATAATTTGAACTGATGACTTAAGTTATATTATTTCAATAAAAAACTTGTATTGTAGAACACATTTAATAAAGACAAAATAAATTCATAAGACATATGAATAAACTAAACTTCGATTTTTGTCTCCCAATATTAAGAGAATGGTTTGATTTTTATGGTTTTCTGTTTTGGAATAGGAGGGGAGGAGTCCATTTTTTCTCGATTATATCTCGAAAACAGTTGACTCTAAAAAAGCACGTTTTCATTAAAAATTAAATTTCTTATAAAATTAATTCCATATAAATTTATCGAAATTCCAACGGTTTTGGAGACATTCGTAATTGAAAATTCCGTGATTCTCAGAAAAAATGTGCGTATCGAAATTGTAGAGCATTAAATTTACTTTAATTACATATAAACTTTATTGGCATTTAAAGCAAATGTTCAACAAAAAGTGAGACAATTTTTTTTTTTTATTTCTAAAATTATCGATTTTTAATAACGTACATCTCGAAAACTGTTGGAATTTCGAAAAATATAAAAGTATAAAATTAATTTTATAGAAAAGTTTATTTTGTTTTGAAACATATTTTTCTAACGTCAACAGTTTTCGAGATAAAATCGAAAAACCAAAATAATTGAACTTCTCCCCTCCCCCCACTACCGTTAGCTCATCCCCCAGGGGCGGGGACTTTTAGAATGTTTACCATCTAACTACTCCTAACGAAGCTATAAAGTAAAAAATTATCGGATATTTCATGGACTGTCCACCCCTCATTTCACCACTCAATGACTGGACTAATATGCTACACAAAGGAATAGCGTAGAAGAAAGATCTGCGAATGTCGAAAGGCAAAATAAGACCTTTATTCCTTTTATAATAGTCCATTTGATCGATTTTTAAAATAACGTTTGCAGGTATGAAAAAAAAAAAAAAAAAAAAAAAAATTAAAAGTTGATAGTGAGAGGAACGGCGAGTCTAAAGATCCACTATAAATTTTTTATTTCTGGCACTTTTTAGAACTAGTAGTATAATTAGGATTGATGAATATTGCCACTTCTATTGAGATTATTTTATTAGAAAACTAGTTTCTAATTCTAAACATTCATCTTCAGTTCTAAAACATACAAAATGTTTTCAACACATCAGTACTATGTTACATAGATTATATATACTAAAGTTATAAACTTTAGATTATATAAACTTTAGTATATATAATCTATGTAACATAGTACTGATGTGTTGAAAACATTTTGTATGTTTTAGAACTGAAGATGAATGTTTAGCATTCGAGACTAGTTTTCTAATAAAATAATTCCAATAGAAGTGGCAATTAATTCATCAATCCTAATTGTATTGATCCTTCTATACCATCACGCGTACCTCAAGTAATTGTAGTATGTTCTAAAATATTGTATAACTATTTAATTTATCATAGTATATAAAAATAATAAGATTATAATGTTATGTTAATTTAGTAATTTTTATTTATCATTATTTTCTTCGTTTGGGGGGGGGGGGGAGCTAAAGGAGCACGCCGGTGTTAATTATGTTAAGAGAAGTTAGTATTTATTTATTTATTTTTATTGTATAAATTTTATTAATGAATTCATCAAAATCGCGATTACTAACTGCCCTTAAAGGGGCTTATACACGGTCAATATTACTGCCAGTACTGGAATGACGAAAATACTGATGGAATGAACCATCACTCTTTAATATCCTTCTTCAGTACGTCAGTATTGCCATTGCAAGATCAGTATTACTGACAGTATTTTCTAATACTGTCAGTAATATTGACCGTGTATAGGCCCCTTAAGAGAGACAAATGGTTTAACTTATCCAATTAAACCCGTCAAACAAAAACAAAAATATCAATATTTAATACAGTTTTTGAAAATCTGAATACATTCTGTAGGGGTAGATTTGAAGAAAAGATGTGAACTAAAAACTGTATCTGGCAGGTAGTTAATACACTAAAGAACGCCGATTTAGTTTCTCGCCCCCCTAGAGCTCAGCATAAACAGGGTAAAGGATCTGAAAGTTATTTCCACAAGTTCCATTATTCAGCTCGTTTGGATGATAGCTCCAGCCGGCAGCGGGAAATAAAGATACACACACTTTAATATATCACCATCTTCCCTGAATCGTAGCCTACTTATTCGTGACTCGAAGTAAGGGAGATGCAAATTGATTTTTTTTTCTCTGAAGCAGCAGACACCGTAGTTAGGACTAACGCGGGAGTGCGAGTGAAGCCTGGTAATTCAGGTGATGCATCAGGAGCTGTCGCCTTCAGTCCCGACCCCAAAGGATGAGTTAGCTCGTGGCAACTTATAACTCGGGGTGAGTTATGCCTGCTTTGTCTTCCCATTGTTAGGGCAAGGTCGTACCAGCAGCCCTGACAGGAGACGAATCTTAGATCCCAGTTGCTGTACTGAGTTATAGTGAGGCTTCCCTCTTTAAACAAAAAAAATTTTAAAAATAATATTTTGATCTCTTAAATTGAAATCCAAGCTAAACAATTTTTTTTCTGAAAATACTGTAGATAATTAATGGTTTATTGAGTAGAATTTTGGAAATATATTAAAAAGGTTTCTGCCCTTCCCAATCAACAATTTTGTTTGTAATTTATACTTCATCGATGTGGCACTCCAACCACTTTCATTCTATTACAATAGTTGAAAGACGTAGGCTGTTTTTTTTTTTTTTTTTTTTGTTTTTTTTTTAATTTATATATATATATATATATATATATATATATTTTTTTTTTTTTTTTTTTTTAGTTATTTATTTATTTTTACACCAAACAGGAATCATTACCATCTCGATTCCACATTGCCTTTGAGTGAAGCACATTATAATATACCATCAATAAAAGCTGTGATTTTATTTTTAAATATTAAAATATCATAGTTTTGAGTTTAAAAAAATAATTAAAGGTAATACTAAAATGACTATTCTTTTTTAAAACGATTACTTTTTATAACTTTGTTGTTACAATTTAAATAATTTATAATGGCGATTTTTCCAATTATTGATTTTTATTTTAATAATTTAAACCATATTTTATATTGGTAGAATTTCACATATAAAGACAATATTTTCTGAAAGGAAATTAAAACTTCATTGCGACTAAAATAATTTTTTTTTTTTTAATACAAATCCGGTTTGTTTTTTTTTTTACATTTTTTTTTTAAATATAAAGTAATCCATCAGGTGATATCTTTATTTCTAACGTATTACACATTTCACAGTCTAAATATAATTTTTTACTTAAAATATTTTATATATAATATATATTCGTTAATACATGATCTTATATGTATATATATAATCGTTCGTAGGACCAAAAAAAGGCCTGGTATTTTTTCTATTATTTTTGCCTTGATTTTCTTTTAATTGGTTTTTATTAAATTTTAAATGCACAAATATAACCACATCCATTATAAATTAATACGAGTTCATTATAAAACTGGTCTATATACAAGAAACGCAATTAAAAAATACGAATATTATCAATTATGGGATATTCAAAACGTACAAGGTTCGGCTCCAAGTGCTTCATTTCTGTACTTGAACGGTGTTTATTCGATAATATACGAGACCATATGAGATGAATATATTAAAAAAAATTATTACTTTTATTACATTAAATAATTAAAAATAAATATTAATTAAAATATATGTATAGCATTAGATGAATTAATTAAAATTAGATAAATAAAATCTTTTATAATTAAGAATGTCAGATCAGTTTTATAATGGTTTAGATAAAACATAATACATAATTTGTTTAAATTTTCATTTTGGATCTTATATTTTTTTTCTTAATTGATCTTAATGTAAGGTATTAATTACTATAATCAATTCATTTCTTAGTTATAATATAGATATATTTTAAATAAAATATAATTTAAAATAATTTTTTCGTGTCCAAGTATTAAACGCAAGTGCAGGCACGTTAGGTTTTGCCTGGGCTTATTACTTCCACGTTATGAAACTATCCGCCCAAGCTGCTTACTAACCCCTGCAGGTGCTAGGCCCTTCCATTCTCATTCAAATCCACCCGACACCTCTCTAACGCTATTTGGTTTTATATTCGGCTCCAATATTCAAATATATATGGCCATAATCCTCTGCGCGGTTGTTTGTACACTTTTTTGTCATTCAAATTCCATCCTATATCGAAGGCGATGTCATTGTCGGATGGGAAGAGTAAGTGGCGGAGGATTGTGATCGCATTGAGGGCTCATCGGCAGCCACAGCTGGTCCTGCAAACCCTTTCCAACTAGCAAGTGATATATGCCCCCAGCTGCTTGTTTATACCGCATTCAGATGCAGATTTCGCAGATATGTCTAACGGAACTCTGTGTCCCAGGACAGATTGAGTTGCAACGCTTATCGAATATCTTCATTAGCACCCGGGTCTGTAATATATTGGTCCTCCATTGTGATTTAATGTCGTGAAATTATTGAGAGTTTAAAACGCGAATCGAACGGAGATAAATATAATAATATTAGCTGTTCATTCAACTAGGAAATTATTTACTAATAATATGCCAAATAAATATTTGATGCTATATTAAAAAACTAAATTATTTCCAAAATACAGTAAACTGTATAAAGCTTAGAAAGTAACTCAACCAGTAATGAATAACTTGCATTTTGATAGTAACTCTAGAAAACAGAGCTCTTATGACTTTAGATTCTTGAGACTAAAGTCAGACTAAATTCGTTATAAATCAATTATTAAATAATAATAACAAAAAAGAGAGAGAGAGAGAGAGAGAGAGAGAGAGAGGGAGAGGGAGAGAGAGAGGGAGAGGGAGAGAGAGAGAGAGAGAGAGAGAGAGAGAGAGAGAGAGAGAGAGAGAGAGAGAGAGAGAGAGAGAGACTAATTCATATTTATTTTTTTATATATCAATATTATATGTAAACTACTTAATTTTTCCCTTGATGATGGCCACCATAGTTTGGGTCCAAATGTTGGCATTAATAAAATATGAAAACATTTTATGCAAAGCTTTTGACTAATTCCTCCTAAGTCTTCAAAATTTTACTATTTAGCTTTATTTAATTAATAAAAACTATCGATATGTTTTAACTATCAATCCAAAAATCATGCATGACTGTTTATCACATTTAAATATAATAAAAAATTAACGTAGATTGGGTTTGAATGCATTTTGTTTAAAAAAAGAAGTTCTCATAGAAACATCCCAATCCATAAGGAAATCTTGAAGAATATTAACAAAAAAGCCTTTTCGCTGTTTTACATACCATTGATTCGATTCTCCATAATCCGGTTATGGGACAAGAAGGAGACAGAGAGAGGAATGCATACCGATTGCTCAACCCCATTGTCACTAATTGTGTCACACCCTAGAGCACGGGGAGCGGCTATTGAAGCGGCAGGTGAAGGATTCCAGATTCTGTACACCTTCCTCTTCTCAAAGGAAGTCAAAGATCTCGGGTCAATCTTCTTTTTGGGGATCTTGGCATTCCGGGGAGCTTAATTGGAGTTCTCACCGTCCCATCGGTGAACTTGTTACAATTGATAGTGGTGGGAGGCATTCTTCAATGGGACTACAGGACCCATGTCCTATTGTGTAAGTAATTGATACTTATTTATTGCGCATTTTTTCCAGTTACTCCAGCAATTAAGAGATTGATTCTACTGGTAATTGATTCAACTGGGTTACATCAAATCCAGCTAATTTGAAGATATCTTCTCAGCAACGGAAGATAATTGATTTAATAGAAGTTTAAATTTTTAGAAGCTTAAATTGCAATTATGTTGAAGAAGGTACGATAGTTAATAATGAAATTTCATTGTTACTAAATTTGTAATTTTTAATATAGTTCTGATTATACAGAATGTAAAATATTTTAAAAAATGACCTGTTGAACACTTTAAATCTGAAGATAGGAAAAAAAAGATTTTTTTTATTACGTTGAATATATTCATACTCGTAAATGAGTAGAATGCCGAAATTTGATTATCTATCTTAATATATATAAATTACGTGTCGCCGCCTAGGGGCCGGCTAACACCTAAACTACTGAACCGATTTTAATCAAATTTGCTCACCGTGTGCAGTTTGATCCAAGAAAAAAGATAGGATACCTTATATCTTAATTTATAGTCGCAATATTATTTGTATATTATCTGTAAGTCACAATTATCTGTTAGCTCTATACGATTCTAACATATGGCGGTATGAGATTATACTATTATATAAAAGGACAAGAAATGTTTCGTTTGTGTTCACTAACCGCCAAAAACTACTGAACCAATCTCCACCAAATTTTGACTACATCATCTTTATAGGATGGTTTAGCAATAGTAAAATCTAATGATTTTCAACTAATTCTTTATTGAAAAATGAATAATAAGTGGATAACAGTGAAGTTCAAAAATGGCGGCAATTGCAATCTACATGAAAGGTTAAAATGTACAGTGTTACATAGAGGTGAACATTGATAATAAAATTTACTTATTTTCAATTAAATTGTTATAAAAACAGCTATATGGAGTGAAATATACCAAAGTTTAACTACATCATGTTCATAATTCTAGGTTTAGCAACAATAAAAATTTAAATGTACAATGTTGAGTGTTAGAAACGGGTTTTGCCACACTATGACATACTTTTATGGTTAGAAATTAAAATCCAACCAGATCAAATCAATAAAATTATTTCTGTCGAATGAAAATTATTAAAAATCAAAATGCCGATCCTCAGCTGTTTAATATTGTGTGTAAAAATATGAATTTTGAACCTTTAGTTGTGAGCACTGATAATGCAGTTTCGTATTAGTCTCTGTCCATCTGGATTACCAACTCATATATTAAAATTGAAAATTGGATGTCTAATTATGCTTTATGTTATCTTCAAACACCTAATCAATCTAAATTTAACCCAGTTAATAATGGCTGCTATGCGTGAAAATATCATCAAAAATAAAATTTTCAATTCTTCACTTTAATACAAGATTTTTATCGATAAATATAAAAAAAAAATTAATTATTAGTTAAAATTATCTAAGATCTTCACTTATGAGCGCGGGCGAAGCCTCGACGGGGGATGATGAAGTTATATATAAAAGGACAAGCCATTTTCGTTCGTTATCACTAACCGCCAAAACTATAGAACTATTCTGTACCAAATATAACTATATCATCTTTCAAGTTCAAGGAAGGTTTAGCAATAATAAAATTTATATATTTTCTATTAAATAACTGTTTAAAAAGCGATAAGTATGTGGAATGCAGTAAAGCGAGCGCCATTTAAGAGAGGTTACAATGATCCGGTGTTAAATATAGCTAGAAATTGATAATAAAGTTACTTAATTCAATTAAATTGTTATCCAAAAAGCTATAAATATGTGGCAAGCGACAATAGCGTTTTAGTAAAACTAATGAACCTATCTGAACCAAATTTTAACTACATCATCTTCATAGTTCTTGAAAGATTTAAAATTAGAAAGTTTACCATAATAATAACTTATACTATTATATAAAAGGACAAGCCATTTTACGTTTGTGATCACCAACCACGAATACTACTGAACCAATCTGTGCTAAATATTAACTACATCATCTTCATAGTTCCAAGAAGGTTTAGCAATATTAAAATCTACTGATTTTTCATTTATTTTTTATTAAAAAAAGAAAATATGTGGACAACAGTGAAGTTTGAAAATTGAATGATAGGTGGAGAGGTTCTACGCGAGAGGTTGCAAAAGAGCTTGAAATCGATGATAGAATTTACTTATTAAACTATAAAGAAAATAATTAAAAAAGATTAAATATGGTGTGCGATATGTGGATCCCAGTGAAGCTTGAAAATCGAACGATTGTGTATAGCGCCATCCCACAATAGAGTTAACAATGGTAAACTGAACCTATCTGTACGACTTCTAAATAAATATTTTTTATAATTCTAGGAAGGTTTTGCAATGGTAAAATTTACAATAACTAAAATTTAAATGTACAATGTTGAGAGGCAGGACTGAGGTTTGCCACACTGTCATATACTTTTATAGTTCGAAATCAACATCCAACCAGATGAAATCAATAAAGTTATTTCTGCCGAATACAAATTATTACTAAATCAAAATGTCGATCCTTTACTTTTTTATATTGTGTGTAAAAATATGATCCACGGGCCTTCTGCCGTAAGCACTGATAATGCAGTTTATTTTCCGCAAACGTTTCTTAGTCTTTATCCAACTTGATTACCAATTCATACATTAAAATTAAAAATTTTATGTCTAATGGTGCTTTTACGCAATCTCCAACTGCCTAATCAGTGCGGTTATAACTAGATTAATAATTACTGCTATGCGTGAAAAAATCATTAAAGAAATAATGCTGAACCACATGCTAAAATACAAGAATCTTATCGATAAACAAATAAAACATTAATTTTTAGTTGAAATTAGCTTTGCTTATGGAGGGCGGGCGAAGCCGCGACGGGGATGCTAGTACTATTATATAGAAGGAAAAGCCATTTTTCATTTGTGATCACTATCCGCGAAAACTACAGAGCCAATCTGCACAAAATTTTACCTACATCTTCATAGTTCAAGGAAGGTTTAATAATTATAAAATTAACTGAAATAAAATTAATTGAAGTTTGATAATTGACCGGAGGGTGGAGAGCACCATTTGAGAGAGGTACGGTTTATATAGAGCTATCAATCTACTATATATTTGTCAAATACCACTCACTCATTTAACAAGAAATCTCAGAAACCACTGAACGGATTGGAATGAAATTCGATATGTAGCTTCCTCTAGGGCCCTAGGTGCTCGCTAAGAAAGGAATTTTAAAAAATCGGCCTGGATCGCGGCTAATTCGCGAAAAATGCGATTATAATTTTTACTGGTTGAATAATAATAGATTAATAGTCATATGGTATTTGGAGATAAGCTAAGTTAAAAAATAGGGAAGATGTTTAAACCGCACACTTTTACCACAAATTAAGTTCCTTTTAGTTGTAAACAAACAAAAATACGATCGATGTGGAAACCTTATAAAATTGGTACTTTCTGTGAACTGTGATGGTGGCTGCAGAGGTGGACTCTTACAAGTTTGAGTTGTTTCGTGACGAAAAGCTATTAAAAAACTTATGTTAAAGAGGAGGTTAAAAGACTTATGTTCTCTGGTGATGACATGTAAGGCTAGTTCGATGTAGGGACAAAAAACTGATAAGAATCAGTGAGTTCTATCAAGTGTATGATTCTCTTCAGTATCGTCTCATGTTTTACCATGGAGAACATGGGTACAGTATTAACATCCCTCAGCGTGACTCAAACACTAACACACCACTTAAGAAAACCGTGTCTGAAGCTGATTTTTACACCTAAATGTTATGAGGTGAAGAACCTTATTCACTTTAA
This sequence comes from Euschistus heros, assembly GCA_003667255.2. Taxonomy (NCBI): domain Eukaryota; kingdom Metazoa; phylum Arthropoda; class Insecta; order Hemiptera; family Pentatomidae; genus Euschistus; species Euschistus heros. The sequence goes on from RCWM02000011.1 coordinate 1,485,357, forward strand.
CTTCGTAATCTCCTCAACCAATTTATGCTAAAATAGAAACAGAAAGACTGAACTTTATTCGAAAAAATCAAAAAGGGTGAGAAGTTGAGACTATATTCACTTAAAGTATTCCATAAGAAAAGCTGATGGTCTGGTATCAGAGCTGGGTAAGATGGTAGTGCTGCCTCGAAGCTTCACTGGAGGACTATCAAAATAAGATAAAATTAACTTTTGCAAGTTGTCAAATTTACTTATTGAAATTATTCTAAGAATGGAATTCTTTAGGTTTATTTAAGTAATAATTATTATCAATGTTAACCTTAACTTTTACTAATTTTATTTGTCCTTCATCCTAATGATATTAAACCGTAGCGGAGCAGGGTCCTTTCAGCTAGTTTATGATAAAATATACTTATTTTTAATTAAATTGTTATTAAAAAAGCTATACATATGTGGTGCGACTTGTCAGCACCGTTCCGCTAAACTGTTGCACCCATCAGTACAAAATTTAAATATACTCATTTTCATTGTTTTAGGAAGGTTTAGCAATAATAAAATTTACAATAATACAAATTTAAATGAACAATATTGAGGGGTAGAAAGGAGGTATGTCAAACTTCCATATAATTTTTTTATTAAAAAATAAAATGCAAATAGATGGAACAAATAAAATTATTTTTTGCTGAACCAAAATCATTACCAATTCAAAATTCCGACCCTTTGATTATTGATATTGTTTGTAAAAATATGAACAATGGGCCTTTAGTTGTAATCACTGATAATGCAATATTTCTTTATAAGAATTTCTTAATATTTTCTGTACTTCTAGATAACCAACTTATACATTAAAATTTCACGTGGACATCATCCACCTCATCTGTGCAATGGTAACAATTCAAAAATTACAGCTCTGCGTGAAAATATCATTTAGATAATAATGCTCAATTGCATACTGCAATACAAAGTTTCAATCGATAAACAAATCAAATTGTAATGATTAGTTAAAACCGTCAGAATTTTTCACTTACGAGAACGGGCGAAGCCGCGAGGGAGATGACAGTTAATTCAAACCATAAATAGTTTTATTGCGCATTTTATGCGTCGTTTTCTAGATTTCGACCTGCTGATCTGTGTCGGTCATACGATAGTAACGGCAGTGTACGATATAATTGGTACCTCTATCATATGTTCTTTTATGTTATCACCTAACTTTGTAGTGTTTATACAGCAAATCTCCTTTAATCCTATAAAAAAAAAATAATAAAAAAAATAAAATCATCTTTAAATGCAGGGCAATTATTGCAATAGTTCCCAAATTATGAAGTATTCTAAGGGAGGCGATTTAACTATACAGCAATATTTTTTTATTAAAAAAAAAAAACATATAAGTCTTGAATTATCAAGTAATTTTAAAGTGCAATGTAAAATGGGCACGCAGTATAATTAAAAGACAACCACTCTTTTTAAAAGATATGAGTAAAAACATGTTTAAAAGTAGTTGTAATAAAAATTGAAAATTATATTAAAAATTAAGAGGATTGCTCTTGCAAATATTGTGCAATGTCTTATTTTGAGGAAGATGGCTTCCTCTCTTAAGATATTTTTAGATTAAACAATCTTCTAAACATTCCTCAGGGCTAAAAGCAAAATAAAAAGATATGACAGAAAAAGTAAATTTTAAAAAGAAGAAAAAAAGTACGAAAATTAAAAAGTTTGTTTAAAAACACGAAAAATAAATAAATAAATATAATTATTTTTATTATATATATTTTTTTTTAAACTTATTTTTATGCAATTCACATTATTTTCTTTTATCTGTTTTCAACATTACGTTTATTTTTATATAAATTTGTTTTTCTTTTTTTCTAGTCAAAATGAAGACTTTACAAGGTAAGCCGTAACGTTGGCCCAATACATTAATATTTTTGATTGTGTTTCCTTGACTGCACACTCTATCTACATAATGATTAATTACACAGTTAAATAAACTACAATAAAAAATATATTAAACAAATAATTTATGTATATTTCTACATAATGTAGGGTATTATTTTGTGGCTTGTTACCCAAACTACAATATCAGGTGAGTATTAAATTACATTGTTACTGAACCTGAGAGGGGCTTGATGTTATTTTTTTTTTTTTTTTAAAAGAGGGTAGAAAATAAAGGATGTGCACAAATCTGAAAACTATTAGATTATACGTTACCTCTTTGTACGACTCCACAGTTACCAATTAAAGTTTAAAAAAATCCAAACCATGTATTCATTGTTTACTTTCTAGTATTTTAGTTTTGTAAACCACAGAAATCGACTCAGTATAGGTCTAACCACCAATATTGTTATAATGAAACCCTGATTCCATTAATGTGATTAAACCCCACCCTTTTTCAACAAAAGAAGGCCCCCGTTTGGAAAGGACGATAATAATGGTGCAGTTTCGACTGCAGCTCAGAGGAGTTGGAATTGGGTTAGTTTTTGCAGGGTTGGGCGCGGGCACCAGAATAATGCATCGCCCTCGTCCCAAAAGGCTTTATTGTTCAAGTTCGAGACCCGCCTTCGAAGAGAAACTGAAAAAGTCCCAGAGTCGACCGCCTTCTTGAGAAGAACCCGATTGATTATCCTCAAATGTCGGGAATCTTTTTTTGAAACAAACAGTTAATTAGAGCGTGTTTATTATTACTTAGGAACAGCAATAAATACCTTGAGTTAGCAGGCCATTTGCAGTCTTGTCTTAACTTAAAGTAAAGACCAAGGAGGGTATTTGATTTTCATTGTGGGCTTTCTGTATCAATAATCAATATACTTTACATAGAATTAGTTAATATTTTTTTATTTTTTGACATGGATAGTTCTTTTGGCTGGAGTATATACTTTTTTACTGTAGCGTTTTTAATATAAATAAGATTACAAACGACGAAATAATTCCACTTGGGCAACAATACCTTTTTATTATATATGTTATTATTCTTAAGAGACGATATGATTATTTTCTATTGTATTACGTGTACATACTAGTTTTCAGAATCTAATACTCAATCAAAACGAATCCAATGGATCAACAATGTTTAGTGAAAGGGCTTTTTTTTTCTTTTTTTTTAATTTCTTTTCCTTATATGGTACCACCATTTAAGGAACTGTTTATTTATATATTCACATGTTCCATACCTTTTAGGCATACTACGTATTTTACAATGTTACTACAAAATTTTGCATGATTAGTTTAGCATAACCTAGTAAGGTAACAAAAAATATTTAAACGATATAAAAAAAACAAAGAAAAGAAAAAAAAGAAACAAAAAGAAACAAAAAAAAATATTAAAAGCCAACAAGAAACTACCTTCGCTGCCCATCATTTGTCAGTTTGTCAAAGTCGATTTTCCGTATAAATATGAGTAATTCAGTCTTAAATTTGGAAAACAAATTTTCTTCTGCCTCTGGCCATGTTCCATGTTTGATAATAATATTTTTAATTAGATTAAACCTTTGTATTTCAAATGATTTACATTCGTAAAGTACATGTCTAAAATTTTGAGTCTGTCCGTCTTCATTACATAGGTCAGATCGTATTATGTTCTTTCATTAGTTGTGTTAGTTTGTATTTGTTACTTTGTATGTGTTTGTAATTGTTGTGCGTAATGTGAGGTATAAATCTGTGTAAACTTGGTGACTTTGATTTCACCCACAATTGGTCCCACTTTTCAACCATATCAGAACTTATGTCACGCTTTATATAGGATATAGGGAACTTTGTTATACGAAGGTAACAAATCACTTTTAGCCGCCACTTTGGCTAGGCAATCGGCCCTTTCGTTACCCTCAATCCCAGAGAGTGCCTTAACCCATTTTATAGAGACCATTTTCGCCTTTTTTTTAATGGTTATTAAATTTCGTCTGATTAGTTCAGTCAAATTGTCATGAATCTCTGTATTATTAATCGAGTCAATTAAAATTTTACTGTCGTTAGTCTTTTGAGGTTCGTTAATAAAGTATTCCGTAACTTTTAAAACAGCAAATTTCTCGGCTTGGTTATTCGAACAGTACGATTCTAGTTTATATTGGTGTTCTATGGTTCTGCCATCTTAAGCTTTCAATAACCTTGCACACTCAACGTTCTCGCTGTCCTTACTACCGTCAGTATAGATATCTGTTTTGTCGGTATTAACTGAATAACATTTGGGTGTAGTCCACAAATTTGATGATGGATTTATCCAAAACTTACAGTCTGTGTTTTTTTTTTCAATTTTGTTTAATGTTAGATCTTTATATCCTGTCTTTTTGTTTTTAATGTTAAACAATGTCGTTAGTTCGTCAATTTTTTATTGAACTGGTAAAAGACCCGCCAATAATGTCGCAGCATCAAATGACAACGTGCGATAACCTTTGCATATTTTGATTGCAATGGTCCTTCGTAGTTTTATAACATTTTTTTTACGAAGTCCAGCTGGTTGCAGAACATGTACAGCATAAAAGTGAAAAGGTTTAAAAACATTTTTATTTACTTAATCAATAAATGAAAGCTTTAAATGATCGTTTGAAATCTTAGTAAATAAGAATTTGTAAATTGAATTATATTATTGTACATTGTAGAAATTATAGTTATAACATGTATTATATGCTATAGATAATAAATGCTACTATTGGTTAATGAATTTTTTTTTTAATTATTATTCTATTTTAATAGATTTGTTTTGTCTTTTAGCTTCTATATGGATTATTTTTCGGAATATAAATATGTTTTTAAACTGATATATCGGTGTAGAGCATCGAGGACGATTTCTTGGTATCGGTACAGGTATCGAGAATCGAAAAATTTTGGTGCCGACACATCACTGATATAATTTTATCCTTACTGTGAATTTGGGACCTCTATATTGAAAGAATTGGTTTATAAAAGGTTGAACTCTTAATTATTTCGATAGGGTAAACCAGACAATTATTTACACTCCATCTTAAAAACTAGAAACAAAAAAAAAATAGTAAAAAAAAAATAAATCATAAAATTCCTTTTAAATCCTGCAACTCAACTGTATAAAAGTACTTTCAATTCTATCCGTATCTTAAAAGATATTTGCATTAGATAGATAGATAGATAGATAGAGAGTACTTTTATTAATAATATTTACAGAATTTTGTGTTATTTACAAAAGTGTTCAAAGTAATATTACTGACATAGCTACGGCTGTCTGTCAAGAGTGCTTTTAATTTAAAAATTATTTTAAATCATTATTGTTTATTTTTTTTTAAATATGTAAATATTTATTAATTTATTATCTAATTTATTCTCAAACAATACAATACAATCTAATTACATATTATGTAATCTATTATGTCAATAATATCACAATTACCATATATCCTATAATAATATCTTAATTATATCTCAAATAATAATACGAGTAAATACCTATATCCACCCATTAATTATACTATTCAATAATATCTAATTAATATAATTTTTATCGCTTTATAACATACGAGTATATTATAAATCAATTTATAATATATAACATTTATTAGGTTGTTAATAATTAAAATTTTGAATAAGAAAGGAACGGTGGATATAGGCTTCTTTCAAGTAACTCACTAGAGCTGCCCAGTCTTCACCATTTAGGTATTTGACCATATCAATTTCAGTCATAGTAACTGCACCTAAATATTTTTTCCTTATTCCCTCCATGACTTTACAACGTCCTAAATAATGAAATACATCTTCATTTTCTCCAATATTACACATAGAACAAATGTAGTTCTATCCTTGGATGATAATGATTTTGCATTATTTATTGTCACTATCTTGTAAAATACGTTCCAGGAATAATGTTTGGTGTGTACTTTCTTGCTTAGCTCAAAGTATAGTAATTAAGGAAATATTACTGTAAATATTAACTTTATTGAATTATTCTTTCTATAATTTTAGTTTGAATATTTCCGAATACATCCTTAAGGGTGTCAATAACTGCTTTCAAACATTTCAAACATTTTTATTTAGAATGTTTAAAAAAAAAAAAAAAAAAAAAAAAAGCTGCAATGTATGTCCCTAGTAGCGCTTCGAAACTCTAACACTAGCCGAGAGTTAATAATGCTTTGTTGCAGTTTCGGCGCTCCACTCCAAGTTCAATCTCAGTCGTTTCAAGTATATAAAAGAGTAACGTGAAAAAATAAAATAACTATTACCGGTCACTGGTGTTTAAATGATAAAAAAAAAAAAACGCAAAATTTGGAAGCTAATTATTTTTATAAAAAAAAAAAAAAAATGGCATAACATCGTAGCACCCCGCGGATAATTGAGTACTTGGGAAATAAGCTAATGAACCCTGAAGGCATGTTCCAAAAACTTGTCGACATTCCTAATGAGGCGATTCATTTTACCTCAACGGACGAGATAATTTGAGCCAAGTCGAAGGTCTCCGTCTTGTTCAAGACTAATTACCCTCATTTTCCAAATGAAGCTGGTTCTCGAACTGCACTCCTTCAAGAAACGCTTTTTCCAAAAATTAAATTGTCCCGTCATTATATCTTTGATGTGTGGAGTAATGTATCAAAATTTGTCTCTGGGCCCGTAATTATAATGATGAATACTGATTTTTTTTTTTAAAAAAGATTAATTTCAAACATGTTGCTATTTCTCGTCAGTTAATGACAAGATGCTATCGGACTCTCAGATATCGACACTTAAGCTAAACAGCATCCACATAAATGGTCATAAGGAAAAAATACGGTTGTCCAAACCAGTACTATTTAAAAAAAATTGTTTACGGACACTTTCCGAAGCAAATTTTAGTTTTGAAGATGTTTAGAATTCGAAAAAAATTCTTTCAGAATCTACAAAATAAAAAATTCATGTTCAAGAAAAAATAAATAGTTCTTAAGATGTCCATTGTTGCCGAAAAACCTACTACAGTTCAAGAGATATACTAGATAGCATACTAGTAAATAATTTATATTGCTGTAAAAACAGTAAAAATCAAAACCTGAAAGAGTAAACTAGTGAGTGCAATATTTAATAGAGTCCGAATCCGTACTTTTTTCTCCGAAAAGTTTGAAGTACGTTCCGGTTTAAAACAGGGAGATTCTTTTTCTCCGGTATTATTTAACTTGGTACTAGAATACGTCATTAGGAAGGTAATGCTTACAGGGAAAAAATTAGAGATAAGTGATCCATTTCCGGTTCTTGGTTATACTGATGATTTGGTAGTTTTGGGTGAAAACAAGAAAACTATTAAATTTAACGCAACTACGCTCATAAAAACCGGTAACGAAATTGGTCTAGTAGTTAATACCGATAAAACGTAATATATGATTAGTAGTAAAAACGGTGAACATTTTAGTGATGTAGATATCTCAGGAATGAAGTTAGAACACGTTGACCAATTCAAATATCTAGTATCTATTTGATCAAGAAAAAATGAAATTCAAGAGGAAAAAATGGATAGTTTAAAATCCGGTAATACTTGTTATTACTCGGTTGCAAAACTACTCAGTTCGCGCTTACTCCCCAGAAGTTTAAAAAATTAGGATATATAAGACTATTATACCAACAACAGTTCTCTACGGATGCGAAAAACGGCCGCTTACGTTGAGGGAGGAACTCCTTAAAATTTTCAAAAATAAAGTACTGCCTAGAATATTTGGCCCAAAAAAGGACGAAGAAACCGGAGAGTTTAGAAGGCTTGCGGATCTGAGCGAGATATATCCTGTAAGTACAGTTCAGGTAAAAGCAGCGCGATGGTTAAAATGTGCATGTAAAGTCGTTGTGTTTAGTAATGATCGAATTTAGAAAATAGTTACCAGTTTTGAGCCGTCGGATAAACGACCAAGGGATAGACCAAGACGTAGATGGAAGGATTGCGTCAAGACAGACCTGGAAATTTGATTTTTGGGGGAGTGGGTAGGAGGTAGGTGTGTGGTCAACGGTCGGCGGTGTCGGCATCGAACATCCGGGTTCGCTTGGCCTTTATTTATTTATTTAGTAAGTGCAATAATTTATACAAATATATATCGTATCGAAAATTTCGTTGATTGTCATTTAACTCTCTTTGTTTGTAAGTAATTAAAATATTAATTTTTACTTTTTAGTTCACGTTTGTACATGTAGGATTAGTCTTTAAGTCGGTTTTTTTTTATCTAAATATTTTTTTTATTTTTTTAGAGGTAAGTGTATTTTTGTTTATACAGACAACTTTCGATAAGTCAATCTTCAAGGGACCCTAAAAAAATAATTAGACTTACCTACAGTTCGACTTGTTGAACAACAACTTAACTAGGATATCATTCGACTTATCTTCATGTAAATAGGAAAAATGAACACAAAATTGGAGTTTAAATCATTGTGTATATTTTGTATATGTATTTTAGTTGTACATACCTATTAAGTCAATTGAAAAAGAAAGTCAACCTACATAATTTAAAGCTAAATGCAGGGAAAACTCAAGCTATTATAATCGGCTTAAATCCCCTTCTCAGATCCATCACCGATTTTCCTACCCTAAACCTGAATGATCAACCTATCACTTTCTGTTCCTCTGCCAAAAATTTAGGAATCATCATTGACCAAAACCTCTCCTGGAAGCTTCAAATCGCCCAAATAGCCCGAAAATCAATAGGAATCCTCAAATTATTTCATCGTTCCCGTCATTTCCTTCCTCAATCCACGCGAAAACTTCTAGTTTCCTCATTCATTTTTCCTCAGCTTGATTATGTGTTTGTGTGGTGTATGGGGGCCTCTTGATGGGTCTCCGGGACAGATTACAACGAATCATGAATAGTTTTATCAGATTTGTTTTCGGAACCCCGAGACGTTCCCATGTATCGCACCTCTACACTGCCCTGGAGTGGCTCTACCCATCCACCCGTAGACAATATTTTCTGTACCATGTCATTAATAACCATTGCCCACCCTACATCTATAACCTATTGATATTTAAGTCTTCCAGTATTAATTTCAATCCCGAGTCTTTGATTTAACTGATTTATTGTTATTTGGATTAAAATCGTTAATAAAGCTGGAATTCTGGGTCTTATTATTGCATTCTCTTCTATGTTCTTTTATTCTTTTATTTACTGATCGTCAAGTTATTATCGTTCTTTATCTTACCTCAAGTGATTACCATGTAGTCTCCATTTACTACTTCATCAAGTCTCATGTCTGATTGTTTACTTTTACTAATTATAAATTTATCCACCTATTTATACCGCTCTAAATTTCATTAAGGTTGAATATTAGTAATATACATTAGTGGTCCGACTATTTTTTATGGTAACTTGGTTTTGAATAAATTGATACATAAAAAAAAAAAATCTATTTGATTAATGGATGATCCCGGAAAGACCTTAGGCGAAAATATGTACAAAACAGTGAAATACGCTATTCTACTATTCTAGAGCTTGAAATTTAAAAAAAAAATTACTTATAATAAATTGAAAAACGACCAATATGTAGTTAGGACCATTTCGCAACTGCGTTTACAATAGTAAAACTACTCTGTATATCTGTACCATTTATTTTAACTACACCATTTTGATAGTTCTAGGAGGGTTTAGCAATAACAGAAATTTAAGTGTACAAAGTTAAGTGGCAGAAGAAGAGGTTAGCAACTCTGTTATATGCAGTTATGGTTAGAAATTAAAATCTAAAAAAAAAACAAAAAAAAAACATTAAATTTAAAATTTAAAATTAGATGTTCAATTACGCTTTTACGTGATATTTATCAGGGCTATTTAATCAGGTTAAAAAATTATAGCTATGTGTGAAAATATCACTATAGAAATAATGCTGATAGCCATGCTTCAATTCAGGATTTTTCTCGATAGACAAATAAAATTTCAGTTATGAGTAAAATAGCCTAATTCCTTAGGCCTAGAGAGAGGGCGAAGCCGCGACGGGAAACGCTTGTATTTGTATATTCTTGTTTTTTTTTTTAGTTTTTTTTTTCCCCCAATTGAACAATTACGTAATATTTAAACAAATATCTATTGAATTTATATTTAAAAATTTAATTTCTTAGAAGTGATAGAAAGCAATAAAAAAATACATTCTATTAGTTAATTGATACGTTCTCGGGAGATAGCGGTAACATTTTTTCCTCCGGACGAGGGACGTTTAAAAGCATTCTTCTCAGACAGAGAAATTGTTGATATTAAGATCCATGACTCGGCTGAAATAAAGGCTCTTCTCATGACAGATCATTTCAGCGTTACAATGCTCCGATCCCCTCTGTTCTGTATTAAACTTATTCCTATTACTACTTCACTCCCTTCAAGCCAGGGATGGAGATGACACACTGATTGGTCTGAGGCACTCGTAGGATCAAGACGACTCTATATGTGCTTCTGAAAGAAGGTAGCTTTAAAGTTTTCGTGACCACTATACAACCAAAGTCTTTGCAAAAGTTTTAGTGCAGTTGTGGATAGCGTACTTTAGTTTATTTGTTCTAAAATTGTTTGTTAATATTTACAGCTGTATACACATATACAAGTAAATTTGGGAGTAATGATTGCAATGACATGCCAATAAAATGTTGAGAACAACTCAATAGTAGAACTTTAATAAAATTAGGATTGATGAATTAATTGTCACTTCTATTGAGATTATTTTATTAGAAAACTAGTTCCGAATGCTAAACATTCATCTTCAGTTCTAAAACATCAATATTTTTTTTGTTTGTTTGTTTATTTCGTTTAACGTCACTTTATGCTGCTATGGCTAATCGGACGATGCTACGGTGGGAGTCCTAAATTTTGCCTATCCAGGTATAATTAGGATAGCGATCTTTAACGAGTACCTGACATCGCACAGGCTCGGGACCCCCATTTTACGTCCCTTCCGAAGGACGGCATAGCAAAGGATTTTTTACTCCCTTTAAAAAATCCTAAGGTCATCTGCCGGGCTGCGAACCCGCGATCTTGGGTTTAGTAGGTTGCTATGCTAACCACTACACCACAGGTGACCCCCAATATTTTTTTTTTTAAACACATCAGTACTTAAAAAATGTAAGGCAATAAATCAAACATCAGTACTCACCTTGGAAGGTCTAAGAGAAAACTGAAATATACCCATAGTGAGAAGTGGAAGGAGGCAGGTATGTAAAATTTTTGTGATTTACTATGGGATTCCCCTTATGACTCATTGGATTTTTCCGTCCCTATGGGAAACAAATTTCAGATAGAGCTATTGCATATGTTTATGTGTTAATTTAAACAAAAATCTGGATCGGTTTTAAACGATTTTATTATTTCTAATGATTCACAAAATTTAATTTTAGGCTATTTTCTACTTGTATTTTTACTCCCGAGTGTTTATTAAAGTTATGGTTAATTTCATTTAGATGGATAGGGAAATTGGATCTTTGGGTCTTATTAGTGTGTGCGCTTATATGTTATTTTACTCTTCGATTTACCGATCGTTCAGTTTATCCCGTGAATTTTGACATCATAACATGACGAACTAAAATGTAAAAAGGAACGGAAAAATCCAATGTGTCATAAGGGAAATCCCATAGTAAATCACAAAAATTTAACATACTTGTCCCCTTCCACTTCTCACGACGAGTATATCTCAGTTATCTCTTAGATCCCCTAAGGTGAGCACTGATGTTTGATTTCTTGTCTTACATTTTTGGAAACTTTAGCTTATAGAGTCTATGTAACATAGTACTATTTTTTTTTTTTTTTTTTTTTTTTTTTTTTTTTTTTTTTTTTTTTTTTTTTTTTTTTTTTTTTTGTGTTTTAGAACTGAAAATGAATGTTTAGCATTCGAAACTAGTTTTCTAATAAAATAATCCCAATAGAAGTGGCAATTAATTCATCAATCCTAATTGTATTGATCCTTGTATATCATCATGCGTACCTCAAGTGACTTTAATAAACGCTCTACAGTCCCTTGACCATCTTCTTTTTAGAAGCCTCGGAGGATTATCCGGAATTGAGTGTGAAGCAAATTGAATTGTAAATTCGAGTGGGTATGGAGTTTAATATGAAAGGATATTCATCTGTTTTGGGAGAAACATATATATCTGCAACATATGGAACATTGAGGACTTTACGTATAAGTTTTGTTTGACATAAAATGGAGCATTGAGGAGTTTACGAAGGACTTCGGATTGTAAGGATTGGATAGGAGAAGAATTGGAAGGTTCAGTATAGTCCAAAATCTCAACTCCGTATGTCTAAATTGGTATAGTTTCTTGATTTTGAAGTATCTTATGTGGATTCAAAGTCAGTATTTTGTCCAGATGTACCAAAAAGTTTTCTTGTTTTTTTTTTAAGCCTTTTATTGAGTAATTATTACAATCTGCCACAAATGTGGGCAATAAGTAATATAGATGGCTATGATTGATGACGTTCACACATTATGTACAATGAGAAAACAAAAGAAGTAAATATTAGTAATAATAAAAGATAAAACAAAGGTAAAAATATAATTTACACTCATCCTAGGAATCCCCCCCCCCGTCCTTTCACTTATGAAAGGACAAGCCAGGCACAGAGAAATCCCAGATCTTCTTTCTCAGCTGCGTCACTGGTTTTAAAAACCCAGTGGTACCACAAAGTTAGGATTGAAAAATTAATTTTCACTTCTATTGGAATTCTTTTCATTTTAAAACTAGTTTCGAATGTTGAACATCATCAATTTTAAAACAAATTCCAGAACACCAGCATTTAGCTACATAGATAATATAGATTCAATTAAAAAAAAAAAAAAAATACCACAAATCAAGTATATTGATACTTATCCAAGAAGACAAAATGAAAAGTACTTCTGAAATATATCAGGAACTAGAAGAGACTGGATAAAGAGATAGTTGTAAAGGATAGGAGCCTTTCGATTTTCCCTTAGACTTGTAGGTTTTTTTTCCGTTCCTAGTGGAAACAAATTTAAAATAGGACTATCGTGAATATTTATTTAGTCATTTAAACAAAAATTTGGATTTTGAACTATTTTATTCTTTCTAATGATTCGTAAATGTTTTAGTTTATTTTCTACGTTCTATATTAGTTTCAATCCCGAGTCTTTGATTTAACTGAGTTATTGTTATTTTCATTTAAATAGTTAATAAAGCTGGAATTCTGGGTCCTATTATTATATATACAGTCATATATATATATATATATATATATATATATATATATATATATATATATATATATATATATATATCTTATACAGGGTGAGTATCTCTTAGTGTAAAAAAAACATTCTACAGCAACACAAAGATGAATAAACCAACGATACTCCCCACATGGAACGGTAAAAATGCCTTCCCCTGTAAAAACAGACTCATCTGCCCATAAAATTCACCTCAAAAAGTAGTATTTTGCAACACAATCTGCATTCAGAAGCTAACGGCAAAATTGAGGTATATGTTCATTATCATTGGATTTTAAACATTACATTGAAAATCTAATAAAATAAGTCCTAAATAATAATAATCAATATATAAATGTAATAACATAAGATCCTCTGATCTGGTGTCACTTTATTTACAGTTTTACTTTATTTTCTATTAAAAAATAATTTTTCTTTTTTGTTTCTTTATTCCAATAAAGAGTTTATTATGTTTAAAATGCATATTTTCATTAAGGGATTGTCATAACGTTTTATTTACACAAGTAACTGATTTGTATGCTAAATGAGAACACCATGTTTTTTCGGTTTCAAAAATAAATTTCTCTATGAAATTGAAACTAAATCATTACGTTTAACATATCATTCGAAAGCTAATTAAATTTTTAAGTTTTTGTGAGATTTGACGTTTTGTTGATAGTTTTTTTCGAAAAACGGTGAGCGTTGAAGTAATATAAGACATTGTGACTTCCTGAAATAAGGTGAAGATCAATCTGTTCTTTAGATACTAAGTTTGTAAAACTCAAGGTTACAAATACTCAGCTATTATAGAACATTTAATTTTAAATCCGAAAATGTGGTCCAATATTTAAACAAAATGGAGATATAACAGCTTTTATGGAAAGAAACCTGGTTTCCTCAAAAAAGACTTTGATTTATCGTATATCTGCAACGGATTGGAAGAGAAAGGTGAGATTTACGGCGTTTTGCTACCTTTTTGATCTAGTTTCACCCAATTTTTTTTACACTAAGAGATACTCACCCTGTATGTTCTTTTATTCTTTTATTTACTGATCGTCAAATTATTATCGTTCTTTATCTTACCTCGAGTGATTACCATGTAGTCTCCATTTACTTCATCAAGTCTCATGTCTCATTGTTTACTTTTACTAATTCTAAATTTATCCACCTATTTATACCACTCTACCTTTCATTAAGGTTGAATATTAGTAATATACATTAGTGGTCAGACTATTTTTTATTGTAACTTGGTTTTGTAGCAGGTGTAAATGAATATATAGATGCATAAAAAAAAAATCTATTTGAATAATGGATGATCCCGGAAGGACCTTAGTTCAAGACTGCTTTATTTTCTCTTTTTCCTTTTCCCGTTCTCTACATGAAAAGGAAGGACTGTTATAAACATATGTTTCTGAAGAATTATTAAGTGGAAAAAAAAACAAATTTGCAAAATAATAATCAAAATTTATAAATACTAATATTCTTTTTTAAATAAATTTAATTTAATAAAATGTAACACGAAATATACTTTTCGTAAGGAACTCAATTATACATACACACGTATGTTTTTTCTTTAGTTTTTTTTTTTTTTATATAGGCATTCGTTGAATTTTTATACATCCTAGACTTTTTTTTTTTAATTTAAATGTTAATGTTACTAATAAATAAATTTAGAAAAGATAAATGATGATTACGAGATCTCCTTTGGTTTAAATAATGATGAATTTCAACTCAGAGGTATATCGCGCTGACCTCCCTCACGACTGACTTCTCTGAGTTATATTACTTCTAGATCGCATCTGTCGCGATATAACTGACAGGTGTGAATATATTAAAAAAATGTATAGCATATTACAATTATATATTGATAAATAAAATGTTTAATACTTTAAACTATTTAACACAGAATTTGCTTAGAATAATATGGTGAAATTAAAAATGACTTGGGCAATTAACGTGTTTAAAAAAAATATATCAATAATGGGCCTATCTATAATTTACTGTCTTCTGAATTCATAGTTTACAATTAAAATGATGAAATTACTTAAATAATTAATTAAATTGATTTAATAAACAAACTTTTTTTTTGTTTTGTTTTTTTCACAAAATTGCATGATGTACCGAGAAAAAATAAACTAGTCTCAAAGTTAAAATAAAAAATATTGAACAACTTTAATATATGTAGATGTAATCATAATTTGTAATGAAAGAAAAATATTTAAAAAAAAAACTTCCAAGGAATTAATGATTATTCAAAATAAACAAAGTTAAAGGAGAATAGTGGTTTTAATCATGTGACTTTTTTTCATTCAAACCAATTTATCTCGTAAACTAGAGGTCCTAGCTACAAATTTAATAAAACAAAAATATTCCCCATTGAATTTCTCACGTGGAGTTTTACTACTAATTTTCGATCAGAGCAATACCAGTAGAGCTAGAGGGTGTCAAAATGTTGCATTTTTTTAGGTGAAAAAAAACGTTACACCAAATAAGTATAGACCCCCAACCAATGTATCCATTTTTACATGTCAACAGTCGGATTAAAAAAATTTTACAAAATTTATAAAAAACGATTTTCATTTTACTTATTTAACACATATAATTCACAACTGACACAGTATTTGAAGAAATATTTTCATAGATAAAAATTTGGTTGAAGTATAATTCACACAAAATTGTCTACAGTTAGAATAAAAACTGCTTTAAAGACTTTTTCTAGATTCATTTAGACTTAAAATTAATATCAAACATTATTTAGGAATAATTGAAGTTATTGCCGAAAAGTAATGAGCAAACTGTATAAGTTTGAATTGTAATAACTGCAAGAAAATTATACATAAAGTTTGAGGATAATATGTTTTCGTAGCGTTTTTTTTTTTTTTTTTTTTTTTTTTTTTTTTTTTTTTTTTTTTTTTTTTTTTTTTTTTTTTTTTCCTACGCGATTGGTTCCTTAATTCTTACTATTTATTTCCAAATAAAATAAAAAGATATAATGTGTTTGGACTTATTCTGAAAGGCTAAGCTATTAATATGCTTTGAAGTTTTGCAACCGCCCCTACCCCAGATCCCACTTCCACTAAAACATCTGCCTTGAACCATTTGTACCTGTCACAGTTATCTCTCCCATTCGTCTAAATTTTCTATGCTAGACATAATATCCTGGTTTTCACGTGACGAAAGCGATTTCGTTTTAATATGTATTGGAAACATCCATCATGTCCCCGACTATATAAGAATCGATAAATAGAAATACAATATGAACGAATTCTTCGGACAGCATATTTTTGCATTTAACGACTTCTTTAAATCGATACTAATAAATATACGAATTTAGAAAAATTTATGGTTAAAATAAAAGTTTCTTTCATTTTAGCTTCTTCATTGCCCATTAACCGTTTTCAGAGTACAGTGTACAACGGTACACGATAATTCGATAGATTGTTTGGAGGGGCCCCATCATTCAAAAACATTAAATAGGGTTAAAAACCAAAAAAAAAGAAAAAGAATGTAAATTATTTTTTACAGATTTATTCAATATTAGATTAATAAAAAAACCGCGAATTTAATTGTTTTTAAATATGTATGTTTGACCTGAAAAGGGTTAAAGCTAAAACCGTAAATAATATTGAAAAGAAAAATAAACCTTATGCAAGGACATATTGTCTTAATAATAAACAATACAACTACAATCGCTTGGCCCCAATAATTCAAAATTAAATTATATTAAATATTTAACAAAAAAAAAATAACATTATTCCAATATTTACGGAAGATTAATTATGTAAGAGATGAGAAAATAAATAATGTTTAAAACAGTGGGACATGAAGCTTTACGGGGAGGGATGGTTAGGAGTTTCAAAAAAAAGGAAGCACAAATGTTAAAGTATTTTTCAAAGGTAGCAGTTCAATTTGAGGGGAATACAAGTTAGAAGGTTGGAACCATGAATTCAGGACGTGGATAGAAGAACGCACAGTCATCATGTCAAAAATAAAGGTAAGGTTTTTGTGTTTGGAACAGAAAAGTATCTAGGAAGTATTGCCGTCAGAAATTGAAAAATATAACAACCCTAACTCGAAATATCGGTTAAATGTGTCTGACCGTATGGGGACCCCGAAGATGCATCTTAAGAAATAATTCTTTATCACAATCAACAGTATCAGCCTTTCGTAGTCGAAGCAGGGAAAAATGGGAGTGGTCTCTAATGTTGATTGGTACTTCGGAGAATGCATCGTACCAAAGATCATGAATATTGAGACGGATTTTATTGTATGTGTAAACTTGGCAATTAAATGTATCGTGTATCATTAATTTTTTGGAAAATGTTTTAATATTTAAAAACTCAAAGTAGAAAAGAAAAATCTACATTAATAATTCCTTAACCTGTAAAAAATTAAAATAAATGTTTTTGTTTTTATTTCTGTTCCGGTATTATGTTACTCATTTTATTCCATTATAAAAATAAATAGTTAGTACATGAAGAAGCAACTTATAAAAATTTTGTGAATACAATTAACAGTAATTTTTGTATTTTTTTTTAAAGATAAAAGGACAAGCCATTTCACGTTTGTGATCATTGATACCGAATCAATCTGTAACACATTTTAACTACATCATCTTCATAGTTCAAGGAAGGTTTAACAATAATAAAGTTTACATATTTTCTATTAAATTGTTGTAAAAAAAGTGATAAATATGTGGTGCGCAGTGAAGTTTTAACATTGACCGATAGGTGGCGAGCACCATTCAAGAGAGAGTACAGTGATACGGTGTTCTATATATAGCTAAACATTAATAATAAAATTAAATCAATTAAATTGATATCGAGAAAGCTATAAATATGAGGTGTGAAGTGTGTATTGCAATGAAATTTAAAAAGCGAATGATATGGGGCAAGCGACGTTCTGCAATAGTGTTTTAGTAAAACTAATGGACCTATCTGAACTAAACTTTAACTACATCATCTTCATAGTGCTAGGGAGATTTACAATAGTAAAGTTTAAATAATTTAAATGTACAGTATAAAGAAATAGAAACGAGGTTTGCCCCACTGTCATTAGGTTTTAATTTTGTAAAATTAAAATCCAACCAGATGAAATCGGTAAAATTGTTCCTCCTGAATAAAAACTATTACCAAATAAAAATATAGATCCTTTGCTGTTTTATATTTTGGGTAAAAATATGACCCATGGGTCGTTAGTTGGAAGCACTAATACAGTCCATTATCTGCAAGAATTCATAAGCGTCTCTATTTTTCTGATTAATCTATTCATACATTAAATTTAAAAATTGGATGTATCTTTATGCTTTTACATAACCTTCAAAGACCAAATCAGTGCAATTTTAATCAGGTTAAAAATTACTGCTATGCGTGGAAATTTTATTGAATAAATAATGCTCAATAGCATACTTCAATACAAGATTTTTATTGATAAACAAATAAAACTTCAACTATTAGTTAAAATTATCTTGACTCTTTACTTATGAAAGCAAAGGATGATAGTTTAAGTATAAGCGTTCATTTCAATTTTAATCAAGATGAAAAGGAATCATCTTGATGAATGTTAATACTGACAAGAGAAACGCAAGCTCAATCGGTCATCTTAATGAGCCTGTTTATAAAAAGGCAACGGAATAAATTGCCCGGACTGAGTAATTCTGGAATGGCTGAGAGCCTTGAAGTAATCAGTGCTATTCAATGAGTCTATTACTATTCACACTAGTGAATAAATATCAGCTCTAAGAACAAAAAGTTATTTGCATACATCAATGGTGCGCATTACAGGAAATTGGCTAATTATATCCAGGGCTCGGGTGTCTTTCGACACAGGTGGATCGAAGAAGTAAAGATCGATTTTTGAACGCATCGAGAAAGGGTTTAATGTATATGTGATATGTTACAAATAAAATAATAACTTATAATTATTAGTTTTAAATAGTACGGTCTCCATGGTACGTAATAGAACATTGCACATGCAGCCTTGTTCAAAAGTATCAGACACCATGAAAAATTCTCTTTTTAATTTCAATAAGTGATTGTTCAATCATTGTTACACCTAAAGCTCGTTTTGTTGACAAAAATACTTCCTTTAAATAGATTATTATCAGCCATTGCCCCCTACTTCATATGATACACCAGGGGAAACAATAATGTAATATTAACTAAAGTACAGTCGCTGCTCTCTTTACTTCAACTTGGGAAAATTCTTGTTGTATTTAATTATGAATATAACAAAAAAACAAAAAAACAAAAAAAAAAAAAAAAATTTGGGCTTTTTTGAATTAAAAGTACTGATTGAGATAGAACGTGCAAAGAATTTATGTCGTCGGAAGGGTTTAATCAATCTAAGATTGCTAAAACTATGAAGTGTTCCAGATGTGCTGTTCAATATACACTTATGAGACAGCGGATCTAACACATTTTCCTCGCTACCTGGAGAAGGAAGAAAATAAATAACAGGTGCACGTGTGGAGAAATTTTTTGTGAGAACATCTCTTCAAAATCGCAATAAAACATCAAAAGAACTGGCTGAAGAGATGAAAATCTTATGTTTTTTCGATATTTCTGCTCGGACAGTAAGAAGACTAGGAAACAGAAGTCTGAAGGGATGTAAAGCCGTGGCTTAGTAAAGCCAATCGCAAGAAGAGGCTTGTCTGGGCAAAACTTTAGCAAAACTGGACGGCTGAAGATTGAGCAAAGGTAATTTGGTCAGACGTAAACAGCTTTGAGGTAATTGGAGAAATGTTTTTGTGCAAAGGGAGGATGAATAGCGATACCTACATATTAATATTTAACCAAATTTTGAAGCCTTCATTTGGAAAAATGTTTGAACCTGATGACAGTGCCAATATTATTTTTCAACAGGATAATGATCCATGCCACGTTTTACGCAAAAGTAGAGAATGGTTCGAAAAAAACAATATCAATGTTCTTGACTGGCCTCCTCACTCTCCAGACCTCAATCCTATTGAACACTTGTGGGCTTAATTAAAAATCAGAGTTGGTAAACGTAACCCTACAAACAAAGACAATTCGTTTACATTATTAAAAGAAGAGTGGAAAATAATAATTAAAGAAAGTTGTACACAACTTGTTAATTCCATGCCAAAAAGAATAATTGGGGTAATAAAAGCAAATGGTTTGATGACGAAGTCTGGAATCGTGTTTTTTATGGTAAAAAAAATATTTGTTTTAAATGGTTGATGTTATTTTTATTCCCTAATGCTTTTATGTAGGTACCTAATACTTTTGGCCAAGGCTATAGATATAAACATATCTTATCTACTAGAAAAAATTAAAACTAACTATTGATATTTCATGATAAACATTAAGACCAGCCTAACAGACTTATCTAAACTATTATATAAAAAGTAAAGCTATTTTTCGTTTGTGATTACTAACCACGAAAACTACAGAACCAATCTGTACCAAATTTTAACCACACTATTCAAGGGAGGTTTAGCAATAATAAAAATTTTATCATATTTAATTATATTGCCATTAAAAAGTGATAAATATGTGATCTGCAGTGAAGTTTTATAATTCGACCGATAGGCGGCGAGCACCATTCGAACACTATACAATGGTATAGTGTTATAAATAGAGAGAAATTCATGATAAAATTTACTTATTTTCAATTCAATTTTTATAAAAAGCTATAAATATATGGAGTGACATGTGGATCCCAGAGCAGCTTAAAAATCGACCAATATCGGATTTGCAATGGTAAAACTATTAAACCCAACTGTACCAAATTTCAACTACAACACCTTAATAGTTCTCGGAAGGTTTATAATGATAAACTTTACTATAATATTAATTAATAGTCTTGAATGCCAGAAACGATGTTTGCTAACTGTCATATACATTTGTGGTTATAAATTATAAAAGCCAACCCCATGGATCAATAAAATTATTTCTGCCAAATTAGATGTTTAATTATGCTTTTACATACTTCTCACACACTCAATCAATGCAATTTTTACCAGGTAAAAATTACTGTTATGCACGAAAATATCATTAAAGAAATAATGCTAAATTCCATACTTCATTTATCGATAAAATAACAAATAAAATTCAATTATTTATTATAATAATCTGATTTCTTTATTTATGAGAGCGGGCGAAGCCGCGACGGGGTATGCTTGTACAAGATATAGATACAAATAATTTTCCGTACGAAACCAACAGAAGCAAAAAAGCATTTAGATAAGGGACCTCTTTAAGTAAGAAAAAAAAGTTTAAATAAAGCCAGATGATGTTTGCTGATCTCACTACTCATATTATTATATACTGTACCTTACACCATATTTTATTATTTTCCAGCCCATTCTCTGATTGTCTTTGGTTAAAACAGGTGTCAACATATCAATAAAGTTTTTAAAAAATTAAGAAATTCTTAGTAATAATTAGTGTTGCTTATGATCCTCGGACCGGTACCAGTACCATAAAATCGATTCTCGATACATATCGATTTAAAAATAAATTACTATATCAAAGTATAATCTAATAATAAGAGTATTGAAAAAGCAATAATTATTCAAGAAGGAAATTAGTTAACAACAAAAAGCATTTATTTTCTTTAAGAGATAATACATAAGTTAACAGTCTAGACAACCAAAAAAAAATCGACTTTGGACCATCGATTCTCGATACCAATTCTTTCCTCAAGAAACGGTGGAATGGAGAGTAGACATGAGGAATCGACAAATCCCTTATAATAATGTATGTTTGTGTTTTAGGACGCAAAATATCTGGATAAGCAATTATCTTTTTAAATTCTTTTTTTTATTTATTCTATTATCCTTTCGATTTTCATGATGGACAGGATCCGATAGATTTCAGGGAAATTACCTAAGTACGGAACGAACGTTGTGCAATAAACAAGTAGAGCGATAAAAAAAAATTCTCATTTGATTTTAGTTTCATTAGTGAGCTTCATAAAAATAAAATAAATAAATAAATTTTAGTAAAGTAATAATAAATTATTTATATATTTTTTTATTATATAGTTGGTTTTGTGTGTGCTGGATATGAATTTAAATATCGATCCATTAAAAAACTTGATATCTCCCAAATATATTTAAAAATGCCAAAATTTGTTTTTGTTTCCTAACAGAAAAAAAATCTTTACAACAATAGAATAAATTAAATTTCCAGCAAATTGTTTGTATGCTTTTATTATTATTTTTTTTTTCTAGATTACCACATTACGGAGTGAAGGGTGCAGAGAAAACAGGGCGATATGGTCTTCCGAGGTAAGTGGCTATCCATTTGAGGTGATCACTCATCCAAGTACTTAACACGTTCAACATTGCTTAGCTATTTATTTGTTGCACAGACATTAGCGTACGATCATATACCTATTAAAACTAGGAGTTTTTCCTTTTTTATATAAATAAATAAAAGATATTTTTACAAAAAAAAAAAGAAAAAAAAAAACTCATTTTATATTATTCACTTAAGAAGTTAAACGGAATACAATTAAAATACGCACGAAGCAAACAAAAATGTCTGTACGGCTGAACTAAGTACTTAATTTTTATAATAATGAGTCAGGTGTTCATCTTTTAGTCAGCAATTCTAACAACTAACCTAAAGATTGTTCTTTATAGTAATTCTTACAAACAATATTAGAACTACTACTCATAATGTTCATAATTTGTCTAGACCAGCTGAGCTGTTACGATTCTATAGTTCTCCAAGTGGGAAGGTATTTTGCCAATTATGAAGTGGTGTAGTAATAGTATTTCTTATTAGAGAGAGAGAGGGTCATTTAAAAACATTATAGCAAACTGCAATTGCAATGGCACTCTATTACCGCAGTATGTCGACTATAAAAAACTTAATTATCGTTCCTGAATCATTACGTACTTTAAAAGCACTAAAAACATGCGTTCAAGTCATCAATGTATCTAAAGTATTTTAAATAGAAAAATCTATGAGCGTCAATCGAAAATCTGTAACGCAGGCTCTTGTAGCCACCGGCATATTGGTAAATAGATGATAAAGCTGAACAAGAGACCACTACCAGGTATTTGGCAAGGTTCTTTATACACCATAAGAACTGCTTGTTCCGCTGAAAGAGAAGATACAATTGAAGAAAAGTATGTGGGACAATAGTACCCAATGTAAACTAAAATATATAAAGAGAGGCGTGAAGCTTGATCAATTATAAATTTGCAATAATAACAGGAAATAATTTTATCAACAGCATGAAAAGTGAAAGATAGATACAGAGTAAAAACAGTAAAAATTAACAGACTCTTTCTAAGTTTTAAATAAATCAGAAAATCCACAAAACCCTTATAACTGGAAATCAAACATGCTAGGGGAATATTTAATGAAAAACAATAAACTCCTGTATTTCATTTGTGCATGGTTAAATATTTTAACTGGGGAGCAATAATTTTCTTGTTTAACCTTTTTTTCACTCTCAAAAATGTAGCATTTTGACATTGACAACTGTTAGTTACTGTTTCATGGTTCGAAAATTTGACGAAAGTTTCTTGATTAGAAATTTAATGTAGAATATTTTTTGTTAAATAACATTGGTCGCTGGGACCTGCGGTTTAGGAGTTATATTTGAGTTATAGACTAAGAGTTAGATTTGATTGAAAACAGTCACGTTGTAACTTTTTTGTCACAATCTACAAAAATGTAACATTTTGAAGTTCTTGTTCTTTTGATGTTGATCGCATATATATTATTAGAGTAATCTGATTGGAAAATCAATAAAAATATTAACTGTTAAGAAGCTATCCTTTGGCTAGGGTTCTATACTTTTTTGGTGTAACGTTTTTTTAACTCTCAACAAAAATGTAACAATTTAACAAGCTCTAGCTATGCTATTGATGCTCGGATCGAAAATTGGACGGCTGTTTCACTATCAGAAATTTGATGGAGAATATTTTTGGTTATATAATATCTGTCACTATTACCTACCGATTAGGAGCTATATTTGTTTGAATAAAAAAAGTCACGAGTTTTTAGGTGTTCGGGCTTTATTGACACGCTTTAGCTCTGTCGATGTTGCTTAGATCGAACATTTGTCGACAGTTTTTTATCAGAAGCAGTAAATTATAGATAGAACTATCCTTGGACTATTGTTTTTTCTAGTTATATCCAGTATGAATTTATGGAAATTCACTGACAGATTCTGCTGCAAAAGAGCCGGAAACGGATATTGGATACCTGAAACAAATAAGCTGAAAAAGATCAATGCAGAAGTAAAACCAAGACCACTACTAAGAAGCAGCAGGAGGGAGCAAGCGATGACTAGGCTGTGAATTGGACACACAAAGCTCACCAATCAGTTCCTCTTTCAATGTGCATCACAACCGTAGAGGTAGCACTCTTATTTCAATGGAAAATATCTTCAGCAATTGCAGCCCCTACTTCACTCAAGAAAACCACTCCTTAATCAGGAACTTCTTAAAATAGTCCTCATAAGAAATTATTGCAGTGCTATATATATATTTTTTTTATTGTATATAAATATTTTTTAAATATCCATATCTTTAATTAATAAATTGAAACGAGAATATGCAGAGGCACCATAAAGGCCATGTTGTAGTACACATCGCCTTAAAATATAATAAATACAAAATAAACTATTAATAACAGTACGAGAATGTGTAAATACATGTTGTTATTACTTTTAGGTAAATAAAATTTAAAAAATTAATAAATATTGCCGGCTGTGATTTGTGTTTAACATGGTACATGCATCGTCTTATGACTTCTGGGTACACCCCCAGACCCCCGGATTATCTCAGGCTAGATCAAGGATCAAAGCAAGGGTACATGGTACATGTTTTTCGAATAGGAAGGTATTTACATTAGTATGTAGAATCATTTTTCGGTCATAGCTAATATAGATTTATAATAGCTAAAATAGGTAACGTAGCTCTTACTAGTGAGGATGATATTGCACACACCAAATGAATACAAGAACCACTACGTCTTATACTGGAATTTTTGTTATTAATGAGTCAAACTAGAATTTATAATCTAGAATTAATATAATCTAGAATGAGTCAAACTAGAATTATATTAATAATAGCAATAATATAATTAATATTACTATAGTTATTAATAAAATAATTGTTATGAGAATTAACAGACGGACGGTTACACTCTTAAAACCGCGTTAGTCTCCGTAAAACTATGCACCATGTTAATAGATTGTATTTATATATGCACAATGAAAATGTATATTGATTCAGATATCTAGCGCAACTGATATGATATGATATGCACGTGATCAGGTGCATACTATTTTTAAAAGAAACAATTATTTTTGCCACCATAGCTACTAGGTATAATAAGACTTAATAAATATTGCTGAAAGTAAAGAAACAGCAAATTATGTGCAAAAAAAAAGTTATATTAACTTAAAGAATATATGGATATGCAATATTGTCTGTTGTATATATATTAAATTAATAAAGATTATTAGATTGGACGAGAATAAAATTAATAATTTGGGTATAAAATTTACCGCTAACTGTTCACGAGCCATATTATTAAATAAAATAAGTAGTTTATGATTATATATATATATATATATATATATATATATATATATATATATATATATATATATATATATATATATATATATATATATATATATATATATATATATACAGGGTGAGTATCTCTTAGTGTAAAAAAAAAAAAAATTGGGTGAAACTAGATCAAAAATGTAGCAAAATGCCGCAGACCTTACCTTTCTATTCCAATCCGTTACAGATGTACGATAAATCAAGGACTTTTTTGAGGAAACCACGTTTTTTCCCATAAAAACTGTAATATCTCCATTTTGTTTAAATATCATTCAGGTTTTGACCACATTTTCGGATTTAGCATTAAATTTCCTATAATAACTGAGTACCTGTAACCTTGAATTTTACAAACTTGGTATCTAAAGAACTTGATCTTCACCTTATTTGGGGAAGTCACAATGTCGTATTTACTTTAACGCTCATCGTTTTTCGAAAAAACTATCCACAAAACGTCAAATTTTACAAAAACTTGCAACTTTAATTAGCTTTCGAATGATATGTTAAACGTATTCATTTTGTTTCAATTTCATGGAGAAATTTACTTTTGAAACCGAAAAAACATGGTGTTCTCATTTAGATAAAACATTATGACAATCCCTTAATGGAAATGTGCACTTTAAACATAATAAACTCTTCATTAGAATAAAAAGCAAAAAAAAAATTATTGTTTAACAGAAAAGAAAAGAAAACTGTCAATAAAGCGACACTTTATCAGAGGTTCTTATGTTATTATATTTACTTATTTATTACTTTAATTTAGGATTTATTTTATTAGATTTTCAATGTAAGGTTTAAAACTCAATAATAATGATCATAGACCTCAGTTTTGCTATAAGCTAGAAGCAAAAGTTTGTAAAATTCAAGGTTACAGGTACTTAGTTATTATAGAAAATTTAATGCTAAATCCGCAAATGTGGTCAAAAATTAAAATATTTAAGAAAAGTGGAGATATTACAGCTTTTATAGAAAAAAACGTGGTTTCCTCAAAAAAGTCCTTGATTTATTGTACATCTGCAACGGATTGGAATATAAAAGGGAGATTTACGGCGTTTTGCTACATTTTTGATCTAGTTTCACCCAATTTTGTTTTTTACACTAAGAGATACTCACCCTGTATATATATATATATATGTGTGTGTGTGTGTGTGTGTGTGTGTTTGTCTTTAATATTAAACGTTATATGCCAATGGTGTAAACCATAGTTCGAGCTTGCGCGAATTTCTAATCAATACGGGTGTTACATTTAGTTGCATAATGTTTCTACATGTCATCCTACTTAATTTATTTGCTAAAATAATTCAATAAAAATATGTATAATACTTCATAACTATAAAAAATTCTTTAACTATAATAAAGCTTATATTGTAATCTACAGGATGAGAACGCAGTCATTCCGCAGATATTGGAGAATAGATTTGAACAAATTTGTAATAAAAAAATTATTAAAAAAACACATTAAATATTTATATGGTGATTAAGTAAATTCTTTATATTTATTTTTTTACTAATGTAAAAAAACTATCGGTTTAAATATAACTTAATAATGAACTTAATATCCAGTATTTATTCATTTGTTTTATTTATATATTACAAATATAAATAGAATAAATTCTTGTAATATTGTAAACTCACATAATAACACTTCGTTGATTATTTACTATTGATGGAACAGAGCAGTAGACATACATTCATAGTTAATCCAGTAACATCATACCTTGCGTCTAAACCACTTGTGACTTTTGTTAAGCTGTTTAGGGTGCTAATGAACAGTCATAATTTTCGATTTAGAGACGCAATACAACATTGTCATTAAAAATTAAATCCAAGTTTCTTTTTTTTTTTTTTTTTTTATAACAACTTTCACAAAAATACAAAAATAAAATTGATTCGGTACGTTTTTAAAGTAGATTAAATTTTGTTTTTTCAATTTACTTGTATTCTGAAAAACGATCTCTACCCAACTTTCTAAGAAGAGAAATACTCGCTTTATCAATGAAACGTGAAAGTACATTACATTTTCTACTAGGAATGCCTCTAACATTTAAAGTTTTTATAATATCTCACAACTATTAAAGGTAAAATCGTGAAAAATATCTTCTGCACTTCATTCCTGCTAAACTGAGGCGTGGATATGCAGAAGGGGGTAAATCCACTTTTTATCACTTTTCAAAGTTTGGGTTGAGTTCCAGAAGCGGGTAAATCCTTGTTTCTCAAAACAGCCGCTTGGAGCACCACTTACGCTTGTAACGAAAGTAGTATTGAACATTTGAAAAGGTTTTAGTTGTCGATGTATTTTATTACTTGTTATAATCAATATATTGTGTTGTGTTAAATATGGAGAGATATCCTGAAATAAATATAACAGCATTGAGAAAAAAAAATCAGGGAATGAAGCTAATTTGAAGAGGACTTTGTCAGAACATCAGAGGTTTGTACAATCTTCATTTACCATTTTCTATCAGTTCTTACATTTGCCGATTCCAATCTAATTTAATAAAATCGAACTTCAATAGATATGCTGCTCATGGAACTTGTGCCCGGATACTTAAATGTAAACAGCTCAAGCACAAACAATTAAAATGCTCCATTATTGGCCGCAGTGATGTATATATCACAATATATATATATAAATGACATTTTTTTTTAACAATTTTCTAATCAACTACGGATATCGTTTGAACCCCTTTAGTATCTGTTAATTTAGCTTTAATGACTGGCTCAAACTCAAGACTAGTTCGATTTAAAAAAAAAAAAATTATGAAAAATTTAAAGATATCTCAAAAAACCGTTTGAATCAAGTTTGTTTTTTATTAATTATTTTTTTCATCAAATTTTGTCAATGCTAAATTAATAAAACAATAGAATGTGTTAATTTTCATGAGTTTTTTTAATCATTTATCGCCTTTTTTAACTTTCCCTTGCAGATTGGGATAAATCCAATTTATTTAAATTGTTTAAAAATTGGAAGTTTAGAAAAGCTGAACAATATTTTACTGATATGTTTCGGATGTTGTTTAAAAATTTCTGATCCAATAATAATTGTTTCAAAAAAGGAATCACCTGAATATGCATATTTTTGGGTTTACTGAAAAATTTTCAATTTTGGATTTACTCCCTTTTGCGCCTCCACGCCTCAAATGGAGTAGAGTGTTTTTTCAAAGACATCTTCACCCCTACTTCTTGACAAGAAGGTTCCATCTCTATATCAACTATTATGCCCAATGGTCATCATTTTCCAACCGTCAGGTTTTTACAAGATCTGTTAAACAATGCGGTATCTTTCGATGCTATCTGTGTAAGTTCAAGTAGATTCATATACCGGTTGATTATAAACCTCATTATAATATATTAGTTTTATTTCTACGTCTAGTTCAGCCTAAAAGTTTTTTAAAAACAGCGCACTGTTTAATTTGAATAACTTTCCATAAAAGTTAAAAGTGTTTCAAAAGATGGTCCTCCGGGCAGAAATGGACAATGGCTGACTAGGATCAAAAGAGAAATGTTTGTCTTAATGTTGATTGAATGCTAATAACATTCCCGCTCTAGAACTTATCGCTTCTAGAAACTGTGCCTACTCATACATAATTCACCTCTCATCCATGGTTGCTGTAGGAGGATCTGGTTTTCTTTATTGTCACCTTATATTTAAATATTACCACACCTTCAGATTGTTTGAGGCCTTTCTCAATCTTCATTAATCGAGAATTGGAACGGTATGAGGACTGAATATAAATGATATAAGACATTTTAAGTGACAAGAATCGTTTATGATGGTAAAAGCATACATTATCTGAGGTATTGCATGATAAATACTTATTCGAGATGAAAATTGACCAGCTGGGAAAAAAATCGAATGGAGATAAAGGATGATGCTTTAAGCTTTTCTTCAATCCTAATAACGTCTGGTAATATATTTTTATTTTTTTTTGGAAATATTGTCAGTTTTTTTTTTCGGTCATATAAAGTATATTATTTCCCGTGCACCAATTTTCGTGAACCCCATCATATAGAAAATAGGAAATCACTTAACTCCCAATTAATTACAAAAGACATATTTATATGACAGTAATTAGACTCATTTGGCCATTAAGAGTTAATTTTTGGGGCTCCATTAAACCTTCCTCAATACTCCATATTATATGACAAATAAACGTATCCATAGCTATCCAAATGTTCTATACGTAGCAGATTCAGTTCATATTAGATATCTATCCTTCCATGACAAGCTACATACCCACGCGAATCCACTTGTCTCCCAATTTGTTTCTCACTCGACTCCCTAAAAGGTGTATAAAAGGTGATGGCCAAGACCTTGTAATGGAGAACATTTATTGAAGTGCTACTAATGGGTAGTTCTTTACGAATTATTAACATATCATTGTATCAATTTTATCAGTTCCGGAATGTCCTACATACAATTAAACGTGAGAGAAACAGTGATCCCAAAGATCCACTGCAACAATTTTGTATGGCCTTGCGATTTGTTAATTGTAAATAAACTTTGATTGAAAATTTTACTAAATTGAATTAAAATGATTTGCAGTAATTATTTGAATTCTAGGAATAAATACAAGGTCTTCAGTTGCTGTTCCAGTGAGAATTTTTGCCTCAATGATATTTTCACGCGTAGTTTAGCTAGTACCATTGCACTAATTATGTGGTTGGAAAGTACGTAAAAGCATAATTGGAAATCCAGTTTTTATTTGTAATGAATATGTTGGTAATCCACATAGACAGATAATATTATTAGACATACATCGGTCGATTTTAAAACTTAGGTAAGATCCATATGTCGCACCACATATCTATCTCGTTTTTTAATAATAAAATTGAAAATCATTATTGCTGAACCTTCCTTAAATTATGAAGATGATGTAGTTAAAATTTGGTATAGATTGGTTCAGTAGTTTCCATGGTTAGTGATCACAAACGAAAAATGGCTTGTCCTTTTGTATAATAGTATAGATTAAAATATTAATTATCTTAGTAGACGCGATATATTATTCGATGATTTATCAATACATATAATAGGAAGTCATTGAACTAAGAACATTGAGGTCAAAAGATAATTTTTGCCAATAGGACCTAATTTAAAGAACAATTCCAATATTCCATATCGACACCGCATTGTAAAGCCATTGTTGGGTAGCCACCCTTTGTTCCTATCGATACTGGAAGGCCCCGCATGACTCGTCAGAACTCGATTGTCGAGTCACTCCACCGCTGTCTCCTTAACAAGCTTCTTCTCTTATTATGTTTCCATCGTCTCATTTCACTCGTTTGAGATTATCTCTCTGTCTGAGATGTATTTCAATTCTATTCCTGCTAAAAGTTCTTAGTCATTTGGGACATGTTCCACGTATCGATACGATAGCCTCGATAACATAAAAAGGAATGTGTTTTTTATTTTCGTATTAACTGGAATCTTTATTGTGATTTTTTTTTTTTTTTTTAATGTTTAATACATCATACGTTTGACACCTAATGTCAGCCATAAAATCCAAGGAACAAATGTATAATTAAATAATAATTTTCAATTATACACTTGTAAGTCTCATTCTATTATTTTTTCTTTGTTTTGTTTCTTTTTCACTTATTATTTATTTAACATTGTTATAAGAATGGAATCATATTTTAGGCAGATTGCAATACTTATTAAAAAAAAAAAATTATAAAATTGTGATTCCGTTTTGTTTCATTTAATGGAGATTTATATGAGTCATTCAGAATCACATTCAAGTAAGTCCACTTTTTTCGAAAAATAATTTTTTTTTTCTTAAATGTAAGTTTAAAAGCGACTTTACCTATTTTAAAGGCAATAGATCAAAAACGACTCTTAAAATAATTAAATGTTAATCGGCCTTTATCGCATAGATTATTTACAAACTGTTTAGGTTATGTACACACTCGTTTTCAGTTAATTTTATTTAAGTTCATTATATTTGTCACTTGAAGTATACCTGATGGTATAGCAGGGGAGTATAGGATTGATGAATTATGGGAATTTTTCGAAAAACTTCTTTTGGAATTTTGTTTTATTTGAAAACTAGTTTCGAATGTTAAACATTAATCGTTCAATTTTTTTAAAAAAAATCAGGACTTAAAAAATTACTGAATAATTAATTTTTGGGCCAACATTCAAAGCAAAACCATGTCTGGACATTTCCAACACAAAATATAAATTTACAGCTTATGCATACAAGCATTTAAATTGAAAATTATTGAAGATGGGTTTAAAGTGTGTCCAAATTTTTCCTCTGTCCAAAAATTGGTATCTTGTAGTTATTTTTCCCCTGTTGCATTTTGAAAAATGGACTTAATGAGTTTTGGTTCTAAACGACTCTATAATCCCGATTTCGATTTTCAGAGAAGAATCATCTTTCAAAACTAAAGTTACTTCTTTGCAGGATTGACAATCCAAGAAAAGACAAGGTCTAGAAAAAGAAATTAAAAACCACTAATTACTATTTAGGTATTTTATCTTCACCTATTGGCAATATATAGAGGTGTCTTTGTTCACGTTTATCAATTATTTTTGATATAAATGTCATTTTTTTCTAACACAATGAAGTAAAAAAATAACTAAAAATTATAGGGGTATTATACTTTTTTCAAATATTGTTTTTTAATTTTTATATAAATATTCAAATCTAATTAAGATTTCATGATCTCACTTACTTGACTGTAAGTAGGCATATCAGAACATATGGAATTGACGTTTAAACCTTCCAATAATTTTAATATCCAATCCTTACAATCCAACATTGTTCAATTCAATTGTCCCAAACTATATACCTATCTTTCTGTGGTTAGCTTCTTACCCACTCGGATCCACTAGTGACTCAACATGCTTCCCACTCGATTCCTTGATAACCCTCCGAACCGTATGAAAATAATATTACCTTATTAATATAAAACTTATATTGACGTTAAACCAAGTTGCTTTACAATATATTTTAACTATTTTATCTCAAACTTATTAAATGTATATATTTAACACAGTTGTGAAAAAAAAAAAAAAAAAAAAAAAATCATACTTCAAAGGATTAAAGAATCCAAAAAAAAAACAAAAAAAAAAAAAAAAAAAAAAAAAAAAAAAAGTAAATATAAAAAAAAATGGAAGTGGTTATACGAATTTTCTCCAATAGTCTCGGTAATGAATTGGACGAAAAAAAAACTTACATAATTTCCGTTGAAATGAGAGAGAAAAAAATATATTTTTAACAATTTTTATAAGTAGTCGAAAGACAATGAGTTGAGCTAACCAGGCATGTAC
Organism: Euschistus heros; assembly: GCA_003667255.2. NCBI lineage: Eukaryota > Metazoa > Arthropoda > Insecta > Hemiptera > Pentatomidae > Euschistus > Euschistus heros. The sequence continues at coordinate 1,518,266 of RCWM02000011.1, forward strand.
TATCATCTCCCCTACACAAAATACTATAATCTTGCAATCAACTGTAATGACGTCGGCAAGCTATTAGGTATCGCGGGAGTCTAAATGGAAGCTCTTATACCCCGACCATAAAGAACCCAATTAGAACTGATATTTTTCGGCATCATGATTAGGTTATTAGTTCATTACTTATTATAAACTCTTAGTGGGTACTGTAACAAGATCCAATCCTGGCGGGTCTAAATATTCTCGGCCTATTATAAATAATATTATACGGTCTAAATAATGGGATAAATACAAAACCAAAAATAATAATCAATTTTTTTTTCAACATCGAGCTGATGCTCCAGAAAATGTGAATGAATTGACAATATTCAAAGTAAGACTGTATTAAAAAAAAATAAATTATGGATTAACATTTTTGCCTCAGTAAAATGAATTGATTTTTAAGTGAAAATAACACAAAATTTACTATGTAATGTTTGAATTGGACAGCATTTGAAATCTGACAGATAAGTCCATAACGCATGATGGTATAGAAGGATTAATACAATTATAATCGAATAATTAATTGCGACTTTTATTGGAATTATTTCTATTTGAAAACTAGGTTCGAGTGCTCAACATTTATCTTTAGTTCTAAAATTATATATATATATATATATATATTTTAAACATCAGGACTTTTTAAGATAGATTATATATATTAAATCTTTAAAAAATCACAGGAAAAACCGAAAAGTTTAACCCACCTATCTGGCTCTATCGCCTCTCCACATTTAGTCTACTTTAGATAGACTCAAAGAATTCATTTCCTTTTGTCTTCTTGGGTGTGTAACAATATTGTTGATTTCTTATCTTAAATTAAAAAAAAAAATAATAATAATAAATATATATACAGGGTGTTAAGTAGCCAAACTGAAAATTTTAACTAAGGACCTCAAAACAGAAAAAAAAAAAAAAAATCTATGGAGCTATGCTCGTCGAAAAGTTTGAAGATGTATGAGTAAAACTATAAATGTAATTATTATTCAAACCAAAATTTTGAACAGCCTAGAGGGATTGAGCAAAATCGGTCAAAACCAAGGAGCTAAGTGCTCAGATCCTGCCATCTAGTCAAGATAGTAAAAATAGTTGAGGTGCTACCTGAACCTACTCTCCTAATATCAAACTATCAAACTACGCGTAACGCCCTCGCATTCCCAAAAACGTATCGCATTTGAGCAACTTGGTAACAGGTAAAACGTGTTTAAAATAAAATAAATTTCTTTTTTTTATTTACAACGCCTAAATAATTCATAGCAATGAAAATCTTTAGGTGTGAATATCTCCTAAACAAAGCCAATAGCGGATATACCTCCAAAGAAACGTTTTTCTTGTTTTGAGGTCCTTAGTTCAAATTTTCAGTTTGGCAACTTAACCCTACGTGTACAATCAGTATAATAAAGTGCTGAAGTTTTGAAATTTGTTTGAATGTTATTATGTCTGATGATGGATGATCAACAATCGAAACTAATTTTTAAATAAAAATATTTCAAATAGAAGTGACTATTAATTCATCAATCCTAAATCCTTGTCTTTATTCCAACAGTATATTTCTAAGCTCCAGTTCTTTCCAGTTGTCAAAGTTTCAAATAAAGCAATTTTTTCTCTCTTGAATATTTAGTTTTAAAAAATTTAAAGCATTTGTTTTATTTTTTATTCTATGTCTATAAAAACTGGACCTTTCTTTTTTTTTGTCAAGGACCTTTTGATCCTGATTGCATTAGCACAGGTTGGATAATAGACGGTGGCCCGACAACTGTGGGGACAAACTGACCCCAGGTGCTAGCACAACCCCTCCGGTAAAAAAAGGAAGCACCCCACCCCCCACACTTCCAGTATTCTGTAATACAGGCACCCTTTACCGGTAATCAGCTGTTTCCTCTTGCATCACACAGCTGGGCAAACGGACCACAATGGTTCCACAGCCATTAGATGAGTGTATCTAATTTCTGATGGGGGGCCCCTTCCACAAAGGGGCGGATTAAGGAACTCTGTTTATCCTCAACCACCACCTGTCCCGTCGGCGTGAAATCTTACGCCGAAGGTGCGGGGGATCTTTTGCAGTTCAGCTCTTTTAAGAGGTATCAATAAAGTTCGCCGAAGGACGTTTATGTTACAGGATGTCGGTATAGAGTGCGGATCCCAACGGGGGTTTCTTAAAGACAGCTGCAAAAAGTAACTGATCCTTTCCAAGAATCTTACTAGCAAGTTGCTATAATGTCAATCCCAGATCAAATCATAACGTAAAAACAATAAGTATTATATAGATATTAAATAGGTATTTGCATTACTTCAACTGTTCAACGTTATTGTCAAAATATATTTCCATTACCATTTTGAGGTTTCGATTAGTCGAGGATTTGTTTGTATTTTGAGTATCACTGTTGTGGACATGTCATGTATGAGTTTGTTGGGATGACCTTTACTTAAGTGTATTGTGAAATCTTTTGTAGTAGGTATGGATGTGTTATTTGATCGTAGGCATGTGTTGGTCCGTGTGCAGAGTTATGTTACTTACAAAGTGCCTGTGTGATTGACCTAAAAGTTTTGTCCTGAAAAGTTTATAGTTTCTGTACATGCGTCGTTTTGGCAGTTCCGTAGATTTGTGAGGCATATGTCCAAATAGGTTTTAGTAAGTAAATGAAGGTATTGGGTTTCGTCTCAGGTTTAATTTATCCGAGTGATCTTAAAATGATATAAAAAATGAAAAAAAAAAAAAAAAGAGAGAGAAAAGAAAAACAGAAATTACTCTGAAACGTTTACGATTTGTGATTTTAAAAAAGAAATTTTTTTTTTTTTTTTATTCAAAGACTAGAGTATCGAATGTAAAACATCTATAATTAGTTCTAAAAACATACAAATGTTCAAGGAATCGTCAATTTAATTAATATATAATATATAATAACTTTTAAAATATGAGGTAAGAAATCAATCATTGTTGGTACTCATTTAAAGAGGGAAAGTGGAAGGTTATCTTGAAGCTTTAAGTACCAAGAGTAAACTGGGATGTAATTGAAAGAAAAGGGTGGGGATTGTGCGCTAAGGAATCTGGTAAATAAACAATCCCTAAGGTTTTTTCTATTGGAAACAAATTTAAACTAAGAGGATTGGAAATATTTATATGGTCAATTGAAAGAAAGAGATTTTATTATAATTAAAATCGAAGTTTAACAGATAGATACTAGTCAAAAAGGACAGGCCATTTTTCGTTTTTGATCACTAACCACGAAAATTACTGAACAAATATATACCAAATTTTACATACATCATCTTCATAGTTCAAGGAAGGTTTAGGAATTATAAAATTTACTGATTTTAAATTAAATTGTTATTGAAAATGGGAGAAATGTATGCATTTCAATGAAGTTTGAAAATCGACCGATAGGTGGCGCGCACCGTTCTGCGAGAGAGGTTTAATTGAATCGTTATTATCAAAATGACATAAATATTTGGTGTGACATATGGATCCAACTTAAGTTCAAAAAATCAACCGAATATTTGTCTAATCATATTGTAAATATTCTCTTTTGATATAAATTACTAACATATTCATTAAAATTAAAAACTGGATTTGCTATTATTATTATGCTTGGATGCACGTACTCTTCAACTACCTAATCAGAGCAATGGTGCCAAGTAAACTACGCGTGAAAATGTCATTGAGGTTATAATTTTCACTGGATCAGCGACTCAAGAACTTGCATTTATATGTAGGACATTCCGTGTATATGAAATTATATATAAGGCATTAAACAGCGGGAAACCCTAACGATAAAACCATCCTTATAACATCGGTAGATAAAACTTCAAATTTAGTATATCCGGATGCCTCATGAATTCAGATTTTCCTTTTTGCATTCCATTTTAACAAACTCTAACCTATCTTTTCCTTTATTTATTGACAGTCAAACTACCTAAACCGTTAAAATATTACTGATTAATAAATTTAAAGCTGTTTCCTATATATCAATTATAAAAAAATATTGCCATTTAATGCCTACTTTTTATTATAATATATACGTTTTCATATAGCAAAAAGAAACATTTTTTTTTATATACTAATTCAAAGTTCCTTTGCAAATTTCGTCCACACGACATCACTATTACTCCACCTAAGGCCTGAAGTTGGAAGGAAGATATTTATTATGATCCTTGGAGGTAATGCCAGAAGTTGGGCTGCAAGAACAGTCTGGGGAAGACAGTGACATATCTTCGCAGTTAGTAACACTGAGCTACTAAAGGGTAATTGCTAGAGCTTAGCGGGGCTTTACCGGGACTTAGTTGAGAAAATGACAGTAGCAGGGCATTTCTTGTCTATGCAGCTTTGGAGAAGGAAAAAAAATAATTTAAATTGTCAGATTTTAAATTTACATTTCGTATAATACGAATTATAAAAACTTGTATACTCTCTACCGGGACAGAAAATACGGCTCTCAGATCAATAGTAAGATCTTCTGTCTACGAGCTTCGTTTATCTTAAGATAATTTTATTTCTATCGTAAACAATGATAGCTTGTCTAGACAACTAGGCTTGACACTTTAGCAGATTTTAGTTCGAAGTTCAAGTGACTTCTATTTTCAGCACAATCCCCTTTCAACTGTCTTCAAAATAGTAACGTCGCTCCCAAACAATGTAAAAATCAGGAACATAATAAATAAAAATAGCATAACTGGTAATCAGAACAGCTCTCGTGTTGTCACTCAAACTCCTTACCAATCTTACAAGCTTGAACATCGTTAGTACGATTTTGGGAAGAACATATCGATATATCCAGAATAAGAGAAATCGATAATTATTGTTTTTGACCATTTATCTTGCAAATAAGGAGAGACTCAGATGGCAGTTCTATTACTATTATGGTTTATCAAGAAAGCTTTACAAATAAAATTTATATACTTGATAGCTGTAAACAAAAAACTTCATAATCTCTTCTACATTAACTCTCTCTTATCCGGCGTGTTTTTCTTTGGCACCCAGAATATTTTTACCGTCAATGTTTAAAATTAAAAAAAAAAATATATATTTTACGTATCCGTTTCAATAAATGAAATTTACGACACTCAATATAACGTCATTCGTTGTATATTTACTAGTAATTATATATAACAGATCATTTTTTGATACATACTATCATAGTATCAATTCGATAATTTATAATTGAATATGATTTGTTAAGATAAACAGAACAAAAACGTGTTTAATAGAAAGGAAAACAAAAATAGAATTTTGGTGTGCAATGTCGGAGTCCAAGAGTAAAGTAGACGCACCTTCAGAAGGCGAGAGAGTGTACTAACCATTTAGTACTAAATCTTTGTTAGGAGAGAAAAAGTCCAGTAAATCTTAAAAAATTAAAAAAGTGTTGCATTAATGTTTTAAGAAGGACGCTTTAAGTCAACTTTAGGAAAATAGTAGTTGCGTACCGGCTCACCGCTTCGCCTTCTCATGCTGCGCGTATTCTTGGAAAACATTCTAGCCTAAAAACATTTTTTTTCTAATTATAATTCATGATTCCTGTTATACAGCGGTTTTCTTTATATGACGTATTGTTGACGCCGATAACCCTGGATAAGGGGTAGGCAAATATACTTAGAAAGGCATCATCTCACAATTTTTGAGTTACGGATTTTCTTACAGGCAGAACATTATTACACTAGAAATAACGTTGCTCCATATTTTGGGAAGTATATGTAATTGGTAAATAAACGATCTAATTTTGTAATAATTTATTACTATTATTATATAAATGAAATAAAAACTCAGATTTCGTTTACATCAAACTGCAATTAATACAATTAAAATATAATGCGAAATCCTCTCTACAACCTGAACTATAGCTTTCTTTGTTTTGTTTTTCGCAACCTATACAAAATTATCCAAAATTGGTTATCCAAAAAGTCTCTCCCTAAAATTAAGCAACCAGTTCCATCCTGTTAGTACGTGAGGACAAACTACCCGCTTAGGAAGGACACAACAAAGGATTTCCAGTTTTCTTTTATCCACAGGAGATCGAACCCTTTGAAACGACGACCCTGCAGACTGCCCCAATGTATTCATTGCTATCATACGAGGAGGGAACTTGACAGAATATAAAATATCAAAGGATAATAGAGAGATAAGAGGCAGCTGGTCCACTAATACATTCACAAATCTGGTTGCGCCATTAGAGTACTGCGACCGGTTCTGATGCGCAACCCTTATCCTGCGCGCCCCAGATATCACAATGGTTTTCCCTCCTCATGAATATGTAAGAGAGGGGTTGGGATCCTCTTCAGTGGTGGTCAATGGGTTTTGACGGCAAATCGGTAGATCCTCCCTAATCCAAGGTCTGTAATCTGTCATCGGTGTTCTGATTAGCTGACGATTCTGAAGAAGTAGGATTCCAGATCTAATAAATAGGTGGAAATATAGATGAAGGAGTTATGTAACTAAACAAAATTTTGAGCAATTTAATTTTTAAAACATTTTCCACAAGAGAAAAATATTACATAACCCTTCTTCTTCATATCTATGTTTCAAGCTGTTTTGAAATATTCAGATTTTTGCTACCTAACAGTTACGCTTGAAACTCCTTCATCCACTGAAGTAGATTGTATTTTAAAAAATATGACATAATCCCTTTTTCCAAAAAACCCTTCAATTCGTACATATAAAATAAATATTTTTAATAACTACAAACCTTAAATAAAATAAGTATAAAATATTTGAACTTAAAAAAAAAGAACTAATTAATGTTGCATATACGCAACAGTGGACGTAAATTAGTTAAAAGTAGAATTATAAAAGCAACTATGTCATTTTTACCTTTAATAAATTGTAAATGATTATTAAGATAGAACTCGCATATTTTTTTCAGGCTGTTCATTTTAGTTTCTTGGTGATAACTAATGACTTGTCTCTTCAAAAGGAAAACTTACACACGGGCTGTGAAGTACAAAGAGAATAGTAACCGTTTATAGGATGCGTTACTACCTCAATCATTTAAGACAGACGTGAAATAGTCAGAGCGGTAAAAAATGTCGGATACGAATTGCTAAGGAACATAGCTTTAACAAATCCGTGAAATTGTCCTCAGAATGTAAATCTGTCGGTGAGTTTATGTCAATTCCGTCCAAGACGGCCCTATCCAATAGTGGAAGTCGAGTTTTTGTTTTAGAACTAAATCAAAAGCTGTTTAAGGTGACCCTCAGCCCCCATCTTCCACGGGGCGTAAATCTGTTCGCTTTACGATTGAGGCGGCAGTGGGAATCACTCACGATACCCATTGACGTTTATGCAACTCACAGCCTTTGGGAAAATTACCGCTGAGAAATAAATAGTAAATAGTCTAAATAATTATTTATATGTTTTAAACAATATTTATAGACAATAAAATTTAATTATTGATTTTAAGTCCGACTATTATCAATTCATTGTACTATTGCCAATGATCATATTAAATAGAGGTGTCTCTCATTCTCAGTTCCATCAATTCCAGAGAAAAGAATTGGTATGGGTAATCGATGGTCGAAACTCATACAGTATCTTTTATTAAAATTCCACTGAAATTTCACTCAGTTGAACAGACAAGCTACCTAGGACTCCATAGATTTAAAATACAAGAAATAGTTCGTCGTTTTCGACTACTTCAACGTTTACTATACCAGCATTCAAACCTCTCAATTAAATAAAACTTATTTACATTACAGTAATTAGATTCATTTTAACATACAGAGTTTAGCTTTGGTACTCAACGAAACCTTCCAATCCAAAATCCTTCGTAAAATGCTCAATGCTCCTTATTATGTCACAAATGAACTTTTCCATGTAGGTGTCGCGTATGTTGCATATTTGGTACGAACAAGATACCTATTCTTCCATGACAAGCTACTTACCCATTCGAATTCACTAGTCTCAAAACTTGCTTATCACTCGATTCACGATAAGCCCTACGAGGCTTCTGAAAATAAGATGGTCTAGGAACGTGTACTGATCTAGAACATTCATTGAATTGTTACTAATGGGTAGTTCTTTATATCTGTAGATATGTCATTTTAGTACTGTTACACTAATATTTATTTATTGTATACAGTTGTAAATACGAATAAAGAAGTCATACCTGCTAATCAAAAGAATACAATCTTTGAATAAGGTAAAAAAAAAATTGGCGAGATAAGCATAAAGAGGAAGAGAACCGTGTGGCACCTTATTCTGACTTATCTATAATTTATTTACTAACTATTAACTTAGCATAGCAGATAACTCAAACGCTTACTTTTGATTGTTTTCTGAAATTCGCGTTGTTTCCTTGTCCTTTTATGAGGGGAATAATTTATAATACAAATATTTAAAACACGAAACTATTCCAATTGTAATAGTCAACTATAATTCAAATTCGGAAAAATGTGGAGTATTTCATATAAAATATATATCACGATAAATAATCAAAACAAAATCAGGAAAATGAAAAACTGTTTATAAAAATCAATTAAGACTTATAGATCAGAACATTTCTTCTTCTACTAAGACCACACATCTTTATCAAATAGAATGTTAGATGCAACATTATCAAAATATAAAAAGCAGCAACACTACAATAAACAATTTTTACATAGAGATTCTTTACGGTAGCTTAAATACATCTAACCCTGAGATGTCACGTATGTCAGTTTTTTTTTTGTTTTTTTTCATTGATGGTTTCATATTTTAATCCATTTATTTTATTTTATAATAAAAATATTTTCAGATTTAAAGAAATCACAGTTGCGGATATGAACTTTTGTAAATTCTATTAAATAAATCCACTAATATTTTTTATAAACTCCTGTTAGTCTCTGTCTCAGCCCACTGTTTCGTGCTTTATTAGTATGGTGAGATGATCGTTTCGGAATTAACGAGCTTAAAAAAAAAAAAAAAAAAACCATCAAACCAGGTGGGTAGGGACGATGCGGGATACAAGGACCTCTCGTACTAATAATTACTAACTGGATTAGCAGTTTAGTTTACTAGCTTATCACAAACTTTCAAAACTATCTCTAACTTAATTTTCAGTTATAGATGAGATAATGCCGAACACTAAGGCATAGTAGAACTTATGGTTTGATATAGATCAATTCTATTAGAAGGAGAGTTTGAATATATTTGTATTTTTTTGTAACATTTTCTTTATTTAAATTTCTTTTTTTTATAATCGAGCATCCCAATCTGTCTTATTTAGGAGCAATAAATAACATAAAAAAATATATTGATTCATAATTAAACATTATATACAGAAGTTATAAACAAACTTCTCACTTCAATCCTTGCTTGACCAAAAGCCAGCCAACAAAAAGATAACCGTCTCAAATTACTGTAAACAACATGGTGCAGCAACAGACTATTAACAACTTGATTACCAGTTTATTCGGAATCCTGTTATAAACGCTCTTTCTAAATTTTGTGTTCATATTAATTTACATATATTTCATTAATTGCAACACAATCTAATTTTTTTTAAATACATTATTCAGTAACATTTCTAATATTTTTACTGTAAAAAACAGAGAATATGTCCTGAATATTGAATAAATAATTATATGTTAAAAAGCTATATAATATAAAGTATGGACACTATAGGGCAATAATAATAATAATCCATATATATATTTCAAAGGATTTATTAATACTACGACGAACAAAAAATAGAAATAATGCTTGCTGGAAAGCATTACAGTGCATGGAGTGTGGTTGTTCAAGAACAGCAGACCAATATAGACCAATATATTTTTTTACATAACAGGCCGTTTATTACATCCTGGAAAAAAAAATAACGACATTCGACATTAAAATAAGGGAAAGGGTCAGTTTCTTCCAGTAGGCAGACGGACTTAACTTACAAGATGGTTGTTGGTAGTTGCCTAAGAAACACGGGAAACATGTTTCCTTTCGGGAACGAAACCTCTGTACCTATGATACAGATTCTAAGTTATGTCAACCATCCAAGAACTTATCACACTCGACACAGCTCAACTCAGGTCATCTATCTTACTTGCCTAAGCCCGATTGGACGTCACAAACATCTTAACATTCAAACCAAAAGGCGTTGATGACCACTGCAGTTTTATGCCCTATCAAAATTCAACAAACAAACAAACATCTTAACATTGCTATTATTATAATGCAATTAATAAGAACACCTATCTGACAATCACATTTTCACCCGCAATAATAGATTTAGAAACTACAGTTGAAACAAACTTAGGAAGAGATATTTGGGGTGGGCTCGGACTAAGATATGTTCCGTGGAAAAGAAAAAGAGTATTTATATAACGGAATGAAGTGCTGTTGGAATCATTATATGAGGCAAATGAGACAGATATAATGATGTTGAAAGCAATACAAATATAAACCAACCAACCAAGGAAAGGTAGAAATGCCTTCCCCTGTAAAAACAGACTCATCTGCCCATAAAATTCACCTCAAAAAGTAGAATTCTTCAACACAATCTGCATTCAGAAGCTAACTACAAAATTGAGGTCTATGTTCATTATCATTAGATTTTAAACATTTTAAAATAAATCCTAAATTATAGTAAATAAATTATAAATAAATAAATAAATGTAATAACATAAGATCCTCTGATCTGGTGTCGCTTTATTGACAGTTTTCCTCTATTTTCTATTAAACAATAATTTTTTTTTCTTTGCTTTTTATTCCAATGAAGAGTTTATTATGTTTAAAATGCACATTTCCATTAAGGGATTGTCATAATGTTTTATTTACACAAGTAACTGATTTGTATGCCAAATGAGAACACCATGTTTTTTCGGTTTCAAAAGTAAATTTCTCCATGAAATTGAAACAAAATCATTACGTTTAGCATATCATTCGAAAGCTAATTAAATTTGCAAGTTTTTGTGAGTATTTACACTAAGAGATACTCACCCTGTAGTTAGTTCAAAAGAGAATCAAAACAGAAGTGTTGACTGTAATTTAAATTAAAAAAAAAAAAATCCCAACCAAAATAACCTGTTTTATTAAATCAGAAATATCTTTTAGAAAGGCTTTGTCAATGAATGTATATTCGATGAAGGTATGTTCAGTCTAAATAAATCAGTTTCAACATGTAAAACTGCACATATATATTCTCCTCAGGTCATGATTTCATATTCCGAAAACGTTTCAACGACGCCAAGCTTAATTCAGAGTTGAGCTAGTTGCGTTGCAATGCATCCGTCAATGAAATAGTTTCATTATTTAGATTATATTAAGTTTAGGAGTGACCACTAAATCTGTGCGCGATATAACCAAATATTACTATGGTAGCTGTGTCATCCACAAACCTTTCACTATCATATAAAATATTTTTGCTTTATGCAGTAGTAAATTACACTAACAAGGGGAGGACACACTCAGTCTCTTACGGATCTTGTTGGCAATTTTTTTGGAGGTTCCTGGTCAAAAAATATTAGACACGTATTTTGCCGTTCCGACCAATGGGCCCTAGAAGCCGAGAAAAATAATAAAATAGCATTAAAATAATTTATTTTTTACCTCGAGTTTAAAAAATGATATCGACATGATTCTTGCACCAAGATTTTCAGTTTTAAATGCGAATTTCAGGAAAAATACAGTCGCTCCATAGATTTTGGTTTAGGTTAAAAAAATGATTAATTTTTCAAGCAAACTATCTCTATAGATTTTTTGACACAAAAATTGACATCAGATTCTAATTCAGCACCCTCCAAAACATTAAAAAACGCTTATTCAACAAAATCAAAAAATATCATTTTTTTTTAACCTTCGAGGGTAAAATATTAAGTTATAAAATATTAAGTTGTAATAAATTATTATTACAATAAATAATTATTAATTATAATTACTTTAATAATATTAAAGTAACAAATTATTTCTCCTATTTAGTATATATACATATACATATATATATATATATATATATATATATATATATATATATATATATATATATATATATATATATATATATATATATATATATATATATATATACATACGTTTCCTGAGTTTTGAGGGTGCTGAAATGGAATTATAAGGCTAAAAACATTTTCTACCACATTTTTCAGTGTAAAAGCTAAAATTGTTCAAGTGAAGTACGTTCAATATATTTTTTTCACAAGAACCGACATCGGATTCGAATCCAGCATTCAAAAGAACTCTTAAATACGAAATTTCATCCAAATAGAGAAATAAGAATTTTTAAGCTTCAAAATTTGCCTGACCAAGTGGTAGGTAGGCAACCTTTATTTAAATTGATAAAAACATTAATTACGCTTAGACGGTTTAACGTATCAACTTTATTTTTTTACGCAAAATATAGAGTTTTTATAAGCATGAAATGTATTTGGGTTCATCATCCTATCTGGTTTCAAACTCAAATTAAAAATGGTTTTCGGATTTTCAAATTTTTTTAATAGGTTTTTGTTCATCGAATTTTACATTTTAATGGCGATTTAAAGGTATGCAACCAATAATCGGTTTAAGAATTTCATTTTCCTCGAAGAGGGTGAAAAAAATGATATTTTTTGTTATATTTATTACGCTTATTGTTGAATAAGCGTTTTTAATGTTTTGGAAGGTGCTGAATTAGAATCTGACTTCAATTTTTGTGTCAAAAAATCTATAGAGATAGTTTGCTTGAAAAATTAATCATTTTTTTAACCTAAACCAAAATCTATGGAGCGACTGTATTTTTCCTGAAATTCGCAATCAAAACTAAAAATCTTGGTGCAAGAATCATGTCGATATCATTTTTTAAACTCGAGATAAAAAATAAATTAGTTTAATGCTATTTTATTTTTTTTCTCCGGCCCATTGGTCGGAACGGCAAAATACGTGTCTAATATTTTTTGACCAGGAACCTCAAAAAAAATTGCCAGCAAGATCCGTGAGAAACTGAGTGTGTCCTCCCCTAGTAAATTGAAATAATTAAAAAACTAAAAATTTATTTGTTATTAAGTAGTAAAAAAAAATCACTATTACTATTTTATTAAATAAAGACAAATAATAATGGTTATATCCCAGTTCTTCTACGGTCTTTTATTATATTCGTACACGTGAGATTAAATTGCTCCCATATAATTCTTGGTCTCTCGGTAACAATAACATAGCTGAGGCATAGAACAGGGTCAGAACTAGGTAAATTCAAAACTATTATTACTAGTTTTTATGTTTATTTTTGTCTCTAATAATCAATCAACCGGTCAAAGTTGTAGAATATCAATTTTGTACATAAGTAATATTTTTAAAAACAATAATAATTACGAAAATGAATTCATTCCTACATATTAAGTTATTCTCTACCTATTTTTTTAGTTCAGAAAAAGTTCATATGGAAAAAACTGGAAAAAGAAATATATAGAAATAACTTCTTTGCAAGTTGTGGTCAGATTACAATATTTAGATAAGACACTTTACGCTGTTTGTGAGATAGTAGTAAGTATCAATAATTATTATTTTTAAAAAAATGTTTATACGTTGATATTTCAATAAATTTCACAATGTACATTTTTTTTTTTGTAATAGCTATTTATTGATATTTACAACTGCAAACAAAATGATTACAATGGCATGTTAATAGCATATAAAGAACTACTCAATCGTAGCACTTCGGAAAAAGTTCTTCATTATAAGATCTCCTGGCCATCTTCTATTCAGAAGCCTCGGAGAATAATCGGAATGTAGTGTGAGACAAGTTGGAAGATTTGTCGATTCGAGTGTGCATTGAGTTTAATATGAAAGCATAGTTATCGGGTTTGGGCCACATGAGCAGCATATGAAATATTAAGATCTCAAAGGATAAGTTTATTTGTGGCATAATACGAAACATTGAGGATTTCACGAAGGATTTTAGATTACAAGGATTGGATACGAGAAGAATTGGAATGTTTAGTGGATCCCCGAAGCACAACTCCGTGTGTCCTAATCGGTCTAATTACCGTTATTCATATAGGTCTTTTGTAATTTATTGAGAGCTTTGAACGCTTGAAAGTGATGGAGTATTTAGGAACGTCGAGCAGTTCCTTGTATTTTATGTCTAGTAGTGTAAAAATAATTAAATTTCAAAAACCTAGTGTAATGAGAGCATTTTTGTTTAAATTGCTGGTAGACATTGAACAGAAGATTTTACGTATCATATTAAACGTATAACATCCATTTCCACAAAGTCAGATTAAACACTCTTTTACTTACAAATCAATGACACAACACAGTACGAATATATATTATATTATTTTGCTAAATAAATGATACCGTAAGAATTTTTTCGCTTGATTATCAAAAGCACGAAATAGAACACGATAAAGCTGCCATCATCCATCAGTAACAGTAAAATCACAAAACACGTAGGCAATGTGGGTGCTCACCTGCAGCCTAGCATGTCGATCGTTCACCTGAATTTCCATTATGTGGGTGAGCAAGGGTATTCAATTTACACAACTAGGGCAAGCTAATGACTTCGGAATAACAGGGCAGATGTTCAATTAAAGTTATTCATTTTATTCTTATTTTCTGAAGGGAATACTGTTTAGTGAATGAACTAATAAATATAAGGTGGCTACAAACCTTGCACAACGATATATTTCTTTAAATATCACATGATCTGAACCAATGGAAATCAATCTTTATAAAAATAATGCTTCCATTATTTTTTAATAATATATTTGCCAATAATTACAAAATTATATTGTATTATTTTTTTTTAATTTATTTTATTTTTTATTTTTTTAATTCTGCCATACAACCCTGCAATAGGTCCATATATATATATATATATATATATATATATATATATATATATATATATATATATATATATATATATATATATATATATATATATATATATATATATATATATTTTCTAAGCGTGCCATCTCTTGATATAACGCGTGTTTTAATGAATGTTTTAACGTGCTTAATTTTGTGTAATTTGCTATGTTTTTAGAAAACATATAGGAATGAACATCGACTTTAGAAGAAATGAAATTTAAATCGATATTTAAAAAAATATTTAAAATTTTAAATTCTGTACTATGGAGCAAATCGGTGTCCTTAAAAACAAAAACAAAATTATAAAAATCGTTCCTAGGAAGTCTAACAGTTTATTCAGGCTACTCCTGGTCTATTAAAGAGCCAGGTCAAAATACTTCTAGCCCTAGAAATGGATTGTTGGAGACATTCCTGCGCTGTATAGCGGATTCAGAAGGTTCCAAACACTGAAATTAGGCAGAGAGTTGAACAAATGGATAGTATTCTCTACATTATTGAGCCTATGAGGCTAAATTGATTTGGGCATGTTATGAGGATGGGAGAGGAGCGATGGCCAAAAAGAATTTTTGAATGGAGCCCGGAAAGAAAAGGGAGGAAAGGTCGCCTTAGAAGACGTTGGGCTGAGGGCGTCATGGAATGAATGATGAAGATATATATTTTTGGTGAAGATAGTTGTAAAAAAGTTTTTAATAAAAAGATCTTTTCTTGTATCTGTTAATTATCTGATTAATGAGTTAATTAACAAAAATAATTTTACGAAAGAATAAAGAGAAAACAGAAGGAAAAGAAATTATATATTCAAAGGTATAAATATGTTATTTAGCTTTAAAGGAATAAATAAATTGCCTAATTATTTTTAGGGAAGTGGTAAAACCAGTGTTTTTTTTGTTATTGGCACTAAGCCTTATGTCCTAAGAACATAAATTAAAATATCTTAATATATTTCGTAAAATAACAGTTAAATGAGTAGGTGAAAGACAAACAAAATTAATTGAGATAAGTTTGATAGATAACTGCCTAGGGCACAGTAGGATTTCAAGAAAATTTCATAAGCTTTAATTTGAGACTTGAACCGAACAGAATTTTCTCAGGGATATTGAAAAATAGTGATTTCGGTTTGGAAGAGAAAAATGTAAAGTTGGTATGACGAATTTGACAATAACTTGTCAGGAACCTAACTGCTCCTTTTTTAATTTAGAATTGTACACAAGTTATTATTTCTTTATTTCAAAAAAATGTATTTTTGAAGGAAACCAAGAGGGTTCAGCAAAAAAAAAAGAAAAAAAGCTCGATATCAGCTGAACGCCTACGTTTCACAGCAGCTTCTTCTTGGATTAACATCGTGTTCGAAGAATCCACTATGATCAAAATGTCACAAGAAGCTACTGTCAGTATGCAGCTAAGAACCTGACGGTACCAAAAAATTTAAAATTTTGTGAAAATCACAATCTTTTTATAGCTGTATCTCCACAGTTGATCAACGGAGCTGTAGTAGGGCTTGTCAAACGGTGTAAATATGCTATCTCAATCAAAATCATATAGTTTACGAGATATTGACGAAATACTGAAAATTTTATAAAAATTTCGTGGTTTTCAAGTAATCCACAAATTGCAATATGTTTTCAGGGTTGCAAACTTGTATTCAACTACCCTTATGAGTCGTACCAATATACTAAACATTGATAGATAAATGAAATTTAACAAACTTCGATATATAAATCGACTGACCTGTTATAGAATAACGAAACTAAGACCCTCTATAAATTGTTGTTGTTTTTTTTTTAATGTTTAATCGTGTTTCTTAAATTAAATCACTATCATAATTGAACTCAATCAAAAACTCAAGAGTTTTTATAAATCTTATTCTTTCATAAATAAATACATACCAAATCGCAATATACATTTATAATTGGATTTACTTTAACATTCGACATTGGGTGGGTTAAAATGATCGTTAAACACAGCGATTGAACGATATCATCATCAAATCACATCATTGCAAAGCTTCTGAGAAAATCCCTTATTAATTATAACATCCAATACTTTTAAATTATTAATTGCTTCATGTATATATTTACTATACATTTATCTAAATTAAGCTCTTTTCTGTTTGGGTATTGAAACACGAATCAGTTGTGATAAATAGACAGTTATACTTGGATTTAATTTAATATTCGAGAATATAGTTTAGTTTAGCGGTAAAACACTGTGGTTGTACGATAGACCAGATCACACATTGCAAAACCTTTAAATAACTCCCTTATTAATAACTAAATCCAAGATTACAAATTGTAATAATTATTTTATGTAAATATTATGAACAGAACGCAGGTCATTGTAATAGTTGGTTTGATTGACTTAGCTTATTATTTGCTATAGGTTAAGAATATTTTTACTTCAAACTCAAAGGACAACAGTGGCGGAAGTGCTCCATCTTAAAACCGTTAAATATTTTAAAACAGTATCCTCAAGGACAACAATGGCTTACCCTTCGGATTACTTAAAAACCGTTAAAAACATATTATTCTTAAGGACGGAAAAAGGTAATAAAATTCTGCCATCCTAAAACAGCATCATTAAGGACGAAAACTAATTCTAATTGTGGAAGGAGAGAGTGGCCAAGGATGTCCTTCGGCCTCAAAAAGTCGTCAAATCTTAGCAGATCTGTAAAACAGTGTTGGGGGAAAACAGGAGCGGGTTTAGTTAATAGTGGATTTGAATGGTTGTGGAGTTTGCTATGAAAGGATAGGTATCTAATTGAGCTAAGTCAGAAACGTAAGGTACATTAAGATCTTCGTGGATAAGTTTGTTTGTTACAAAGTATGGGGCATTGAGGATTTTTCTAAGGATTTTTGATTGTTAGGATCGAATACGATATGAATTGGATGGTTTAGTGAAGTACAAAGCTTAACTCCGTATGTCCAAAGTGGCCTAATTACTATTATGTAATTGAGTATTTTATAATAATTCTGAAGGTTCGAACCTTTGTCTAATAAATGTCAGAATAGTCGAAAACGACGAGTAGCTTCTTGCCTTTCAGGTCTGGTACTTCATCCCATATCTTTATATTCAATCTTGGTCTATCAAAAACTTTGGAAATATTATTTCTGGTTTTAGATTTGAGGATTTGTTAATATTCCTACAAAAAAACAAGCAACTTCACAATTGTCTGATGATTCCCAAAGAATTACCTCTGAGTGGAGGGTGGATATCCCTTCGACCCGATGTCCTTTATATATCAGGATAAGCAATTATATCTCTTGTCAAGATGGTTTTACAACAAAGGATGGAGTTTGACCTGCGATGGGCATTCCTTGGAAGTGACTTTTTATTTTTTTACCCCATCTCGTCCTTTATAACTTTCCGAAGGATTGGGTTTTTATTAACACTCAATTTTATTAGTGTTCCCAGGACTGGATTCTTTATTGCCCACAATAAAATTGCCCTCGGTTTTACCATTGTGGCGCTAGATTTCCATCTTCTGGGTCCTCCGAGCGATTTGTAAAACTAACGCCTTAGATAAGATATAGTGACAATAGGATAAAGTGTTAAAGCTCCAGGCTGCACAACAAAATAAGAACCCAAAATACTATTCCCACCCACTCACAGCTGTTAATATTAGGTACTTTCAATCTGAAAATTATATTTTAACAAAATATTTAGGTACAAAATTATAAATTTAACATTCGACAACGTGGTAACATAATAAAACACAATATGAATCATATCAGTTGCATTATAGTAATTTTTATAGAACTGCAGGATGCTTGGAGTACCCTTGCCAAGTAAACGTTAAGGCTGGTTTGAAACCAGAATAGAAAATTCCTAATAATTTGGTAAATTAAAAAATAAATCTCATTATACTAATTACATTTTAAGAGTGTCAAACTGCATATTTATCTATTCCTCTTAATTTAAGATTCAAATATGGGTGAGGATTATTAGAAAGAAGTTTCAGTTTTAATTTTAAGTTTTATTTTCTTTAGCACCGAAAAATTCTTCATAACGATATATATATATATATCCCAATTTATAGAAATTTACAAATGTATAAATATCTACATTAAGTAAATGAGCTGATAACGATTACAATAACATGTCAAAACTTGAAAAGAACTACTCATCAGTAGCACTTCAGTAAAAATTTTACACTAGAAGATCTATACGCCATTTTCTTTTCAGACGCGTCGGAGGATTATCGGGAGTAGAGTAAGAAGCAGGTTGAGAAACTAATGGATTTGAGTGGTTATGGAGCTTACGATGAAAGGATAGGTATCTTGTTTGGGCTAACTCAGCAACATAGGAACATTAAGGTCTTTATGGATAAGTTTATTGGTGTCAAAGTAAGGGGCATTTAGGATTTTTCGAAGGATTTTGGGTTGTAAGGATTGGATACAATATGAATAGGTTGGGGCTCTACCCAAAGCTCAACTCCGTACGTCCAAATACGTCTAACAGTCATGTAAATAAGTCTTTTGTATTGAATAGGGAGCTTTGATCGTTTGTCAAGTAAAAGTAGTCTGTAACGACGAGCAGTTTCTTGTCATTTTAGTCTTGTAATGATATATAAAATTTTGTTAATTTTCCATGTTTTTTAACATAAGCGATAGTAATCGGGAAACCAAACTTACAAAAAAAAACAAAACATATTTTCCTACCTATGTAAAAATAATAATATTAATTTTAATAATAACATTATATTAATAACCGAATTTGCCCATCTATGGAACTCAAAAGATCTCTTAACTTTTCTTTCCTTCTGCCAGAACCTCTTCATACGGTCGCTTCGGCTTTCTCTCCCTCCCTCGGAAATCGCTTGGGTCTCGTGTTGGTTGATTTCTCCGGAAAAGATTGTATTTTTTCAATTCTACTCCTGAACTCTTTTCTGTTGTGGATCATCTGCAGAGTAGTTCCAACCTCCTCGACATCCCTTCTCACCTCATCTACCTATTTAGAAGTGGATCTTAACCCTCTGATGTAGTTGAAGATTCTTCTGGTCAATCTGCCTTCATCCATAGGTGTCCGTAGAACGCCAACCTCCACTTCCTCATAGTGTCGGTGATTTTGATAGCGTACTTATAGGGTCCCTCATTCTTCCATGTGCCATCGGGAGCTTTCTGTAGACCGAGTACTTTTCGCAGAATTTTCTTTTCTTTCTTTTCGACTTCTTGAAGGTTTCCTTTATTATTCAAAATCAGACACTCCGAAGCGTACAATCCTTCAGGTTTATTACCGATCTACAGTGTCTGATTTTGGCGTTTATTGTATTTGTACTGTGCTAGCTTGTAGGCCAGGTCCAGAATAATACTATATTATACATATATTTTTTCTATTAAATCGTTTTAAAAAATGGACCCAGGACCAAATTTTACGTAATGTGTAAGGTCTTACTAATTTTGGCTAAAATGTACCTTTTAGCACGTGGAGTTGAGAAGCTTAAGGTTGATGTCATCTCTACTAATCATAAGTTGAGAGGCTCTATTTAGTAGGGTAAAGTCCGGAGGTTATTCTTATTTTATTAGATAGTTCTGGTAAATTTAAGCAAAAAAGTGTCATTAATTTCTAACTCAATGGAAGACAGCAATGAAGAGACTGATAAAAGATGCAGCTGTAATTTTTTAAATCTGTCGGGACTATCAAAAGTCATGTTACCTATTTTAACCAAACATAAATAATATTAAATAAATAATTTGTTTAATAAAATACTTGTGGTAATAGACCACCATTCCACTGATTTATACTATTCCATATTACACTATTTACAACGAGTAGCTGTCACTTAGTAGTGGATATTAGGCAAGTATTAAGTAAGTCATTAGCATTCGTGTCGACCGCTCCTGTCGTCCCAGAATAACACGGACACGTCGCGATGCCGACAGACGGACGTACAAATCCCCTCTTATATAGACTTTCGAAAGCGGAACTATAAACATTAAAACTCTACGACCGCTATAATTTGAGGAAATGCCTGCTATAAATGGGCGTATTTATATTCTCAGGGATGTTCTATAAATATGTATAAGGGGGTCTTAGTAACATACAAATTTGGGCATCTGAGCCTATACCAAAACTAGACTCGAAAATGACTGCAGAACTTTTCCTTAAATTTATTTATACTGTATTTATATATACAGAGTGAGTATCTCTTAGTGTAAAAAAAAAATTGGGTTAAACTAGATCAAAAATGTAGCTAAATGCCGCAAATCTCACCTTTCTATTCCAATCCGTTGCAGATATACGATAAATCAAAGACTTTTTTGAGTCTTTTTTTTCCCATAAAAACTGTAATATCTCCATTTTGTCTAAATATTTTTCAAATTTTGGCCACATTTTCAGATTTAGCATTAAATTTCCTATAAGAACAGAGTACACGTAACCTTGAATTTTACAAACTTGGTATACAAAGCTCACCATTTTTCAAAAAAACTATCCACAAAACGAAAAATCTCAGAAAAACCTGAAAATTTAATCAGCTGTCGAATGATATGTTAAAAGTAATGATTCTTTTTCGATTTTATGGAGAAATTTACTTTTACAATTGAAAAAACATCGCGTTCTCATTTGGCATACGAATCAGTTACTTGTGCATAAGATATTATGATAATCGCTTAATGAAAATATGTAAGTAAGACATAATAAACTCTATGTTGAAATAAAAAAAATATTATTAAACAGAAAATAAAGGAAAACTGTCAATAAAGCGACATCAGATCAGAGGATCTTATGTTATTACATTTCTCTATTTATTATTATTTAGGATTTATTTTATTAGATTTTCAATGTAGTAACACTATATTTTGTTGGATTTGTAGTATAAATGCATCTTTAAAATCGTTTAGAATGAAGTATTGAGCAATTTCCGCCACATTTAGGGGAAAATTCCTAAAATTTGAAAGCTGGTATCTAAGTCTCCGTTTAAGTAACAGAGCTTATTTTCTGCGCTTATTTGCATGTAGAATGGTTCTATTTTAAACCAACTGTGCAGCAGATATTTTGGTGAAACGTAGAAAAGGTTGAAAGTTTTGACTTTACCAATTAGCAAGCGGTATCACTTCAAAGTCCAAAACTTGGATTTTAGCACGCAAGCACTAACAATACATAAATAAATCAAAACTATCCGGCCTTTTGTACAGTGAAATGCACAATTTTACTGAACTAATAGAGATTCCGCAAAAATACTGTGAACAACATAAAACTTCACGGGAGGATCTGATTATTCGGAGAGGCAGACTACGTTGGAGTTCTGGCAATGGCCAGCTTCTCGACTCATGCCCTGAGTGACTGTACATTGCGCTCTCACTCAGGCCCTGGGGTTTTCTATAACACCAGTGACGCAGGTGAGAGAGAAGAGCTGGGACTTCTCTGTGCCTGGCCTGTCCTTCAATGAGTGGAGGAGCAGGATCGGTTGGGATGAGTGTGTATTGTAAATAAAGTATGAATGTAGTTTTAACTTTTAATTTAATTTAGCTTTATTTTTATTTTTACTTTTATTCAATTTTTTTGAATTTTATTTATTTATTTTATTTTATTTTTTATTATCATTTTGTTTTATTATTTTAATAATACAAGTCTTAATCGTCTAAAACATAATACTTTTTTTTTTTAAATTTGCATTTATACTAACATGAAAAAAGAAAATTAACTAGACACTGCGTAGACAAACGAAATAAAGAAGAATTTCAACACGAGAAAAAAGTATATTAAAAAGTTGACCAAAGTTATTCCTACATATGTACATACACATATTCTCAACTTATATTTAGCTGAAATACCGGAATATATGAAAGGTTTTCCTAATGACTAGTCGGTTTTTCTGCTAGTATTGAAGACTAATTCAAATATAGGTGTGATGTTTAAACAATTTTATTATTTCTAATGATTCGTTGTAGTTTAATTTTATACTATTTTCTAATAACATCAAAATCTATCCAATCAACCTAATTCTCTGGCTCAATTTCTATTCAGGTTTAACAATCCCTATAACCCTCCCGGAAGGTTAAAGGGTAATGGCCTCGAGACCTTTTGTAATATAGTTTTGTTGGAGGCCTGGTAATGACCAGCTTCTTCACTCAGTTTTGAGGATCTGTGGCTGAGGACCTGAGCTTCCGCTCGGCCTCCAATGGATATTACCAGTGATACAGCTGAAAGATCAGCCAGAATTTCTTCGGGTCTTTATCCTTGACAGCGAATAAGTGGAGGGGCAGGCTGAATGTGTCTGTATTATACATACAGAATGACTTTTTCTTAATTTTTGTTATTATTTTTATTTTATTTTTTTTATGAGTATAAGATAATTATTAGTTGTTATAATTTTAAGATTATTATTAGTTTTATTGATATGATAATTATTAGTTATGATTAGTTAAAGATTATTATTTCTATATTTGGTATGAATGAATACATCATACAGTTACAATAAAGCTCTTCACTGAAGCAGTTGGTAACTATTCCAATAAAAGTTTCCGAAAAAAACAAAATTATATTTTCTACGTAATTAGTTTTACTCTTCTAATCTTTGTTTAATTTAAGGATATTTTTATTTAATAGCAAAAGTTCAAATCTTATTATTGTATAACTGTTAATGTTATTTTAGTTTTTCCGTTTATTTAGCTTCACAGTGATTACGTTTTAGTTCGTATACACCAATTTCTTGAAAAGGGTCTATTTTGTCTTTGTATGATTGAGAATGAGATGACAAAGGTTCACTTATTTTAAATGTTTTTCCAATCCGAATTTGGTGGATATAGGGCCGTAATATGTGAATGTAGTATCTTTAACACCCAAAACTGGTTTTTGAATAAAACTTGAATAACTTATAAAATACAATATTCACTGCCTATAACAAATAAATGATATTACCTTTGAATTTTTAATATATTCCAAATCCATTAACATAATTGAAAGTAACTTTCTATAGATGAGATGACAAATATCGATAGACAGATAGATCAAGATAAGCTTTATATATATATGTATATAGCCCAGATTATAGTGGGAGTATAAAGTGCAAGCTCTCATAGATCAGTAGTGTCATGGGTTGTTCTGTTGTTACCACTGTGCCTACAGAGGCTGATAATACACCGCACCAGTTTAACAAACACATCATGAACATACTGTTCTTATCCAGGCTCATCGGCATTTTCCCTTTCTGCATAATACGTGGCCGTGTATCACTATCGATTCCTTTTGCGATCATCTCGATCATAACTACTAGCTACGTAGCTTGGCGTTCCTTGGACCGCATATTCAATGTAATCAAAGCTGAAAATTTAAGCAGAACCGTCCCGCTTGGATTCGAGAAGTTAATCGTGATCTTGCTAGTCATATTTGTATCCGGGTTTTATATTTTTTTTTCAATAACATCTTATACCAGGGCTCGCTACCTCGACGCTATGTTCAACGAACTAGTAACCGTGGACAGGCTTATGGACAAAGTCTGTCCCGTAAATACAAAGAGGAAATTTAAAACCAGGTTTTATTTCGGAGGAGTGTTGATATGTTTGGTGGGCATATATAGTTCCAGAAAAATCTTTAATGAAGAAATCCTTGTGCACTCTTGTATCTGGCTTGCATCTTTCAAATTCAGCGCTCTCGCCGATCTCATATGCTCTAGGATCCGGGAGGCAAGCGATTGCTTGAACCACATTTCGTTGATGGTTCACTTTCGAGAGCGGTGTGACGCGGTGGTGACACTGGCTGAGGTGCACAGCAAGCTCTGCGACGTATGCTCCATGTTGCAAAAATCATTTAAACAGATACTTGCTTTGCTCGCCACAGCTTGTTTTTTATGTGTCACGGTATTCCTTTTTTACATTTACGTTAACATATTTTTGAGAAATTCATTCTCTATTTACAATCTTGTACCGTTCCAAAGTGAGAATGAGAAAACGGCTAAATTTTTAATTATTACCTTAGTAACACACTCCATCTGGGAAGTGGCATCTAGTTCCAAAGAAATTTCGGATGAGGTAAGAAGAATTAAGAGACGGGATATATATAATTTAATTTAACTGACACCAATAACTTTTAAAAATTTAGTTTTTTAAATAATTTTTATAAGGATTACAATATAAAAAAAAGTCTAAAGAATATACTTAAAAACTTTTTATATTACTGTCATTTTACATAAATAAACCATAACAGAATACATAGCTATATTTGTATTGTTCATATTAAAGATACATTACAGTTTTAAATATGTTTTCTTTCATTGTTTATAATGTCATTATCAATATAGATAAGTCTGAGGTTGTTTGTCACTATATTGTTTTCACAAAAAAAAAAATTGTTTTCTAATTGCAAAGATTAATTTTTAATAAAGCATGATTATGATTATGATTTTTCATATTATATTTATTCATAACTTACCCTCAAGCTGTTTTGTAATATTATTGAGTTTTATAATTAATAATCCAGTTTCTATTATGTCACTAAAGTGATAACAAACTTTCCCTACAAAGAATAAGTGCAAAACGATAAACTACGAAGAACTTACGCCAGATATAACTCAACGGAGATTGATTGGAGATTGGATAAGGGATCTCATTTTATATTCCCAAATGAAGTTTCAAGTTTGGAGTTGTATAACAGGCTGCTTATTCCCTTATGCCTCATGTCGGTTGTTTTAATGTATCAATTTTTTCTAAATTTATACAAAGTATTACAGTTATAAATTACATTACTATGTTAAAAAAATATATATACTGGAAGGTAATCTTAATAACTTAATAAGTATATTCAGTGTAGCCGCAGTAAACTATAATTTACAGAATAGTTTTAATAAGAGAAATAAAACACTTTTATTAAATTACAAAAAATTGTGACAATTTAAAACTAATGTTATGATGATGTTTTAGGTCGAGAACTTCAATCTAATACTCTACAGGATAGTAATTCACGATAAAACTAAAATTTTACTAGAAAATGTAAGTAATTTTTAATTTATAAAAATGAGTTATTGAGGTTCATTCACATTCTTTCCTGTAT
Source organism: Euschistus heros (assembly GCA_003667255.2). NCBI lineage: Eukaryota > Metazoa > Arthropoda > Insecta > Hemiptera > Pentatomidae > Euschistus > Euschistus heros. The sequence continues at coordinate 1,544,040 of RCWM02000011.1, forward strand.
TTGATGGTATTTTTATGAAAAAAAATATCAAATAGGTTTTTAAAAAAATAGTTAATATCAGCTATCATGACGTTTGAAAGAAAATAAAACGACGCAAGAGGAATAAAAATATATATTCTAAAGTTAAAGTTTTTTATAATGTTAATTATTTGAACAATAAATGGGGTCTAATAGTCCAAACGACTATATGCAGTTTATAATCGTTTAAACACCCTTTAAATATATACCTACAACAAACACAAAACTTCATTTTTTTTTTTTTTTTTTTTTTTTGTCCTTTGTCATATAACATATTCAATAAAACACTAGACTAAAATAACTGTTCTAGTTATCTATTAACAATCGTTGTAAAGTACACATGTGCTTCTTTTATTTGTAAGGAGCGATATATTAACTTTAATATGATTTTTACCATATATTTAATACAAATTTTAATTAAGTTCAATAAGTGTTGAAACATAGGGATTTCAATTCTCTAAATGTATTCTATAATTATTTTAATTTAATCATATAAACTTTGGATAAAAAATGCATGCTTTTTCTCTAAATAATTTATGAACAACTACAGAATTTGATACGTTTAATAATTCACCCATTTTAAATTGGCTTGCATAAATACTTGTTTAATTATAATTTAATGAAAATAATAACGAAAATCTGTTATTAATTTATATATTGCAGAAAAGATTGACAACGCACATCGCTATGAGGAGAGAGATATCATTCTCAGCGGGTGGATTATTTAATTTCGACTATACATTGATCCATTCTGTAAGTAGAATAGGATTTTTAAGATTTTTTTTACTGAAAATATTCTAATAAAATTATTTGATAAGTCGAAACATCTTAGTATAAAAGGATCAACACAACTAGGGTTCATTTATTAGGCTTATTAAATACCTAAAGCTAATTAAATTTTCTATAAAATTAATTCTATACATATATGTCGAATTTCCATCGGTTATCGAGATATACGTTATTCAAAATCGATAATTTTCGAGAAATACTTTTTTTATCTCACTTTTTTGTCATACATTTGCTTCTAGTATATTCCACTGTAGTTTCTAAGAAAAACTGTCATAATCAAAATGTAGAACATTAAATTTACTTTAATTTCATATACAGTTTCTGGCACTTGGAAAAGTTTTGACAAAAAAGCAAGGTAAGAATAATTTTTATTCGAAAATTATCGCTTTTCAATAACGTATATCTCGAAAACGGTTAGTTCGATCGAAATTTTGTAAGAGCAAATATGTATGGAATAAATTTTAAAGGAAATTTAATTAACATTAATTTTGGTTTTGTAACGTATTTTTAAAGAGTTCACTGTTTTCGAGATATACTCGAAAAATCCAAAAATGGGACCTTCTCTCCCCCTCCCCACCGTAGCTCACCCCCAGAGGCGGGTACTAAAACAGACGTTTAGTATGTTTGCGTATTAACTACTCCTAATGAAGCTATGAAGTCAAAACTTTCATGCTCTCTACACCTCTCGTTTCAGCACCCATTGACTGGACTACTAAGGTATTGTCTATTTACCTCATTATTTAAATGAGGATAGATATATTCTGTATGTGTTGAATTGCTGACGTTTTGTATTTTTCTATCTTTTTAGATCAGAAGATGACAGTTGAACATTTTAAACTAGCCTATTAATAAAAAATTCTAAAATAAATAACAAATAATTCATTAGCCCTTATTGATTTGCAAATGTATTTAAAAATATGGATATATGTTCGTAAAATGTTTAAGATTTGATTTAGCAATCAATTATTTAATTTGTAATTAAAACCTATTTCCTAGGTCTAGAAGAGACACAAACGCATTTGAAATTGTGATATGTTGATGGTACGGGTTCATAAGAACTCGAGTAAACTCCTAGAAGCAGCTCCACGAGATGACTCCATTTTACAGATTCTCAACCTTTTTTTTTTTTTTTTGGCCGTTTTCACTGCTTTTTAACTTTTTAAATCAACCTCTTTTTCAATAACTATTGGTTTATTGAATAAATATTACGAACTGCCGCTCGAAAGAGCAATGAATAATATGGATGACTAAAATGGATTGTATGGAAGAACTTAATTACAAGGTGGAACTATTGTTGGATGTCTCTAAATCCATTTACGAATACATTAAACTATTATATTAGCTGTCGAAATTGAAAAATAATATACCTGTCCTAATGCGGGTACCAAAAATTTTGAACTATCTGATCTAACACTAATATTGTCTTCTGTTTTCAGATATTAGCTGCAGTGACAACATACTTCGTTATTCTTCTTTCTTTGAATCAAAACGGACAAGAGGTACGAGGGAGAAATGTTACTCAATAATTAACTTGACAATGTTACTGTTTTTTGTTGTTTTTTTTTGTTATTTTATTGGTATAATAATTAAACAAAGTATTTTTAAAAATAAATAGGAACTTGAAGAAAAACTCTTGCATAGTAGTTATTAACCAAACTATAAAAAACACCTAATAAATGTCGGAATCAAAATGTATTCACCTTATCACAGACCCCACTCAATCTGCTTTAGGTCCTGACATCATTTAGAAGCCCTTTAATTTTGCCTTATTAGGTGAGTATCAACATTTTCAATCTCTGGATTCGTGTTCAGCAGACTTCAGAACATAATAAAACAACAATTCTGTCGAAGAGGGTATTTTTATGCAGAACTCTGATCCCCCGAGGTGTCTGTAAAGAACATGGCCAAGATACCTTATTTATTGAATGATACTAGCGAGTAGTGCTTTACATGTCATTGTAATAATTTTCATCAAATTTACTTGTTGATAATAATGTATACTGTTGTAAATATCAAAAAATATATATAATAATATTTAATAAATATATATATATATATATATATATATATATATATATGTACGTATGTATTTATATATCTAAAAGATATATTCCATAGATTGAAAAATTAATCATGTTCCAATAACGGATGAGATTAAACGATACCGCGGAGCTACAGGCATGTAATCTTCTAATGATTGGAGCTCCACTGCCTCGAATGCTGGGAGCGAAGCACAACTTTTGATTGACATTTACAATCAATCATCATTTGATCGGCCGCTCCGTGACTAAGCAGGAATCATCATGAGCCAACGAACCCGCCCCCCCTCATCTAAAATATTTTCATTCCTGATATGTGACTGCCATTCTCTGGGGCTTTAATAAGGGCGAGCTATCCCTTCTCAATTATATTGCTGTGTTTGTTCAATAGCCTTGTATTGTCATTTATTATAGTTCCGTGACCTTTTTATTCGTTTTTTTTTTCATCAATAACAAAGTTTAAAAATATTATTCTAATACAAAATTCGTACATTATCCTTATTCCTTAAAAAAAATTAATGTTATAAATATTAGACTACCATATGGCAAACGCCACACTAACAAACGTAACAGCAAAATATATACATTAAGAAAGATAATAATCACTATATAATAATAAAATCACAATATAACTAACTATCTCAGAAATTTATAATGAGCATATTCCGGTTTGAATAATGAAACGGATAAAATTTGATTTTGTTACTTAATGACTTTTACCTCAAAACAGACGATTTTATAGTCAAATGCTTCCTTCACTGAAAATCACTAAAATTTCGATTTTAAACTAGATTGAATAAAGTATGTTCTAATATCACGGTCCCCATAAAATGTGGCGGTGAATTTTTATTCAACACACTTAATGCTTAAATCACAATCAAAAACTATTCCCTCCCCCTCTTTTATTTAAAGGCTAAAGAAATTGAGAATAAGATAAACTGAAGACAAGATGCGAAGTTGTATTATGAATCGTAAAATCATGCTCTAAATGTTTAAATTTTTCTTTTAGGTTGCCCTAAAATATATATATCAAATTTTTTCGATACAACTCAGTTATACATCTTAAACTACTCAAATTTGGATATACTCAATCTTACAGATTATTTCAGAAAAATCTTAAATTATATAGTAACTTACAAGGGGAGGTCACACTCAGTCTCTCACGGATCTTGTTGGCAATATTTTTGGAGGTTCCTGGTCAAAAAATATTGGTCACGTATTTGCCGTTCCGACCATTGGGCCTTAGCCGGAAAAAAAATATAGCATTAAATTAATTTATTTTTTATCTCGAGTTTAAAAAATGATATCGACATTATTCTTGCACCAGGATTTTTATTTTTAGTTGCGAATTTAAGGAAAAGTATAGCCGCTCAATAGATTTTGTTTAGGTTTGTTAAATTCTAAAAAAAAAAAAAAAATGATTAGATTTTCAAGCAAACTACCTCTATAGATATTTTAAAACAATAATTGACGTATTTTTCTGACTCAGCAATCTCAAAAACAATGAAAAACGTTTATTCAATAAAAAACAAAAAATACCATTGTTTTACCCTCTTTGAGGAAAATGAAATTTTTTATTTTCCTTTAAATCGCCATTACTTTATTACGCAATTCATTGATTGGTATCTCTGGAAAGAGGAGAGCTTTCTTTTGATGTATATAAATGCAAAATTGGATTAACAAAAAGGCAGTGAATATATGTGAAATATTTCAGACTTTAATATCTTATTTTGCCTCAATATGCTAAGATAACTTCGGTAATATTGTATTTTCTTTTCAGTAACCCTATAGCGGAAGGGAATGGTTCATTAGGTATACATTATATAGTATTAGTGAACCTCGATTCAAATTTTTTTAAGTCGTTTGTATCAATTTGTAGAGTTAGTGCTCTATATCTGCCACCATTGGCTTTACAGTGACGCTAAGGCTAAAAAAAAATACTGCCAGAAGCTTTAACTCATATGTGGGGAAAATGTTGGGTTTTTTTTATTTATTTGTGTAAATTTATTTTTAACTTTATTTTTAAATTTATTATCCCGACATTTTGTGTACAGGTGATAAATACGTTTAGGTACATACAAAAAATATTATCTGACTTTTGCTCTGATAAAGTTTAAGCTACTCCAGGATCGTAACAGGTGGTTTTATGAACATCAGATTTCTTTTTCGTGAGGCATTCCCTACCATAACTCCTTCTCCTGGGAGGGGAAGAAAAAGGAAAAGGCTGGATAAAAATAAGGAGACTAGACGATGGAACAACAAGAAAGGTGTTTGGTGTGAAGAGGCATTGTTGAGTTGATTATGTCGGGCGCCGCGGTGTCATTATGAGACAAGGCCCGTGAACAATCCACTGCTAATTGTCAGGGCGTTAGCTCTGCTCCTGCCTCCTAGTTCCTACAGGTTCCTTCCCTCCTGTCGGTTCTTCTTCCGACCTACTACCTTACCAGGATGTCTTTTTAATACCCGATATCAAGTATGATTGATTTTTGATTTGATGATTTATTGATTATTAAAACAAAAAAAAATTAATCAATTTGGAAGAAAATAAACAGTCTTTTTGTTGACTCATTGAAATGCAACAGAGGTTGCATTTTTATGCAGAGCCATTATTATATATTATTTACATGACTTTTATATTGAGACATATTGTTATCATAATCATTTCCTACAGTGAAAAATGAGAACTATAAAGTCATGAAAAATTATCAAAATAAGTAATTATTTTATTGAGCGAACCTCAAGAACCTTATTAACATCTAATAGTAACAGTTATATATTATTGACGTAGATTTTTCTTTTATCTGTAGAACTAATGATGATGCAGGTAGTTAATTTTATTTTTCCCTGATATGGTAGAGCGTAGATATTCGAATTGCTTTACTCGTTTAAATTTAATCCTAGAAATATTGTACAAATTTCCTTTATTTTTTTATGTGTTAATATACTTTTAATATAAACATAATATACTTTTAAAAATGAAAAACATGTTTCATTGAAGTCATGGTCTCTAAGTGTCGAGTAGGAAAGGTTCTAATGTAATTAAACATATAGTTTGGTAGCGTTTAGAAATTAAAAACAATGGTCACTAAAATAGCAAAGCGGAGAAAGATTTAATGTATTTTATAATTGTGCTGAAGTAATCTTAATTAGTAAACGCGCTAACGTAACTATCAGCCGTACTCTAACCTAATGCAACAGAAACAAACGAGGAGCACGAAATGATCCGAATTTCCAGAAAAGTATACAGTGAGTCGCTCCTTTGAATCCTTGAACGGAGTGCAAAAGGAAATGCAGGAGTTGAAACATTTATGTCGGACATAAAACACGCCTCCATGCGGAGACATGCACTTATGTACGTGGAGCGGAATGTGAAAGAGGCCTTCGATAAGCCGAAGAAGAACAGAAGTGGAATAAAAAGTCAGGGAATGGAAAAGGAGCCGAGACGGAAGCTGGATATAAGCGGAAGAAGTAGCCGTCACGTAGAAGAATGGTCACTGAATAACCAAATGACTGCATTGAGAATGGACGGATACGGTCTATACGTGCGCCTCTGTCAACGGAGTCAGCATAACTGTATCAACTGTCATCGTCGAGGGGATTGTCGTCTAGTGCGGGCAAACTATATCTAGATCAATGCTCAATTATGTTAATAATTATATTATAAACGAGTATATAACTATTATATCTGAACACAAGGTAAGCAACCAAATGACCATAATCTACTTTTCCCAACTTTATAGGAAATTTAATATGATTATTTTTGTTATTATTCAAATAAAGCTAAAATTGTGGGTTCATTGCTTTCGTTTATACGAGAAGAAACAAAAAATTTATGAGTGACTCCATTTCATCGGTGTATTACTTGGAAAACAGCTCAGCTGTGGCATACGGACAAAGAATGACATATGTGGCCTGTGGACAAAACTAGCTCCGTTTATTTTTTCATTCTGGCCCCAAAAACGAATCCAGCTTTAAGTTTAGTTAACTGCCTAATTAATCCTAAGAAGTGACACATAGCATAATGTTGTAAATATAAATTTACATTTATTGCGTGAGTTTATCAAGTTTTTCAAAAATTTATTTATTACAAAAAGTAATCATCTTATTATTAATGGCATAATGTTACACGTTAATATGCTGTAATATTTAAGCAATGTATTTTCAGGGGTTTGACATATGTGACAAAGCCACAGAACGCCTTCTAAATATAATAAATATTTTATGAGGAAATTATATTTTTCATCAATAACATTGATATCGTTTTTAACATTTTGCTAAAAAAACAAATACTCTAACTAGGAAAATTATGGGAAAAATCTCTTTGCTGGAAAAAAAGAAATAAGCATCTAAAATAGGTAAAATAATATATTTTATAGTTATAAATATAAATTGATAAATGATTATCTAGATAAAAAGTTTCTTGATAGGTAAATTTATTATTTTCTAAACTCATTTCTAAAACGAAATGATTGCGAACAACTAAAAATAAGAACATATAATTGCTAAACAAAAATAAAATTGTATAAATGCTCAGAACACAATCTGGGACCTTTGGCAATATTTTTCAGCAGATATCAAAATTTAAATAGAACATGTATAATCTTCACTGAATACAGTCAGGAACAGACCAACATGACCTGGGTATTTATGAAATATGACTGACCAAGAACACCGGTCTATTGAATTGTCTGAAAATTGCGTAGTTTGTTCTCACTCGTGAAGTTTGCCTCAGAGAAAAAAATTGTTTATACTTATTTACAGCTCATAAACATACGGGTTTTAAGAAGGTTGTGACCTTAAAATACAACCTCTTTCACTATGACTTCTAGAAAGAATAGTAGTCCCGGTGACCGATATTTTGGTATATAGGATAAGAACCTATATTACGCTTCCCTTGAAAATAATTTTTTTTAATGGATAGTCGGTTTAGTTCATTAATAGTTCAGTCAATACAACACGGATATTATCTTGATAAATGTTTTCAATATAGATTGTTTCATCGTTGGCAAGATAGTACAACTTCACATCAAGTATTCTCGAAGAAAATCCATTATTGTCATTTAGAAAGCTGAAAAGCAAATCCGTTTTAAATCAGCGGCTGGGAATCAGATTGCAATACAGAAAAGGCGTAAAATTATCTGATTATTTGGTAATGGCATTGAGCTTTTCTAAAAGACATTTCTTATCAAATTTGGATACGATCTGATAACTTGAAGAATATAAGAAAGTTTTATCTGCTTTATAATCTTTTATGAATAGTACTAAATTGATAGAAGAAATTTCTTTATAGTAATGGAATTATTATTTAAAAATTGAGGGAGAGAGAGAGAGAGAGAGAGAGAGAGAGAGAGAGAGAGAGAGAGAGAGAGAGAGAGAGAGAGAGAGAGAGAGAGAGAGAGAGAGAGAGAGAGAGAGAGAGAGAGAGAGAGAGAGAGAGAGAGAGAGAGAGAGAGAGAGAGAGAGAGAGAGAGAGAGAGAGAGTGCGGGAGGGGGGAAGGTGTGATGATCGAGTACTAAACTCTTGCAATGTTTTAATTTGTTTTTATGTTTTAGTATTAAAAAACTTTACCAAAAAAGCAATAAAGTAAAAACCACAATCTGCTATTGATAATAGAAATACATAATAATTTAAGATTTAAATCGGAATTATGATTAATATCTACACGTGTCTTTTATACACTTAATATTTTATTTCAACAGTTTGAGCAATGGCTATGATATACACTTATACCCTGATTGGGAGACTATTGATTTCAGTGGACAGAGTTTTTTTTCCTAATATTTGTTTTCTTATTTTAATTTTTTTACATTAATGTTATTTTGTTTTTCATACATATATATATATATATATATATATATATATATATATATATATATATATATATATATATCTGTGGCACTTGTGCTTAGTGGGCTAAGTCGAATTTTGTGAATTTCGAGCTATCTACGAGTATATATATATATATATATATACATATATATATATATATATATATATATATATATATATATATATATATATATATATATATATATATATATATATATATCGTACATCACCAGAATCGTAATTTTTTTTCTCTTTTCTTTTGTCTAACCGGCTGTGTTCCCTCCATTGCAATGAAAGACATTCCTTTGTTAATCGTGGGCTGGTACTCCAATCTTGAACTTTTACTAGTGAAAAGCGAGTCAAGTTTACTAACCCCACAATTTATAACAATTAAGAATTTTCGTCCCTTTTAAAAACCGCCTTAGTTGATAGAAAAAAAGATAATGAAAAAGGCACTATGCACTCGGGGAAGGTAAGACGGCTTAACTATAACAAAGATAGCTGCGGTATTCTCTACTACAAGTCGACTCTCGATATGAATGTTAATTTTAAAACTGTAATTTTTTTTAAAAAAGGGCAGGCTACAAAAATTAGAGCCACCAATCAGATATGTTGAATCACTTCCGATAGTGGCAGAAAAGAAGGAAGATCTGTTAAATATTTTTCCCTACATAAGTCCAACATTTAGACGATTCTATGAAGAGCTGACTTCATCTAAGCATGTGTACCCAGATTTAGGTGTTAAAGAAGACGAATGAAAGAAAATTATAAGTGATTTTTTTTTTTAAATACTACCAATAAAATAATTATTTTTTCTTTAGGCATGCTCTGTATGTTATTTTATTTTATATTATTTTCTTTTATGGAAAAAAAAAATATAAAAATTCAAAAATAAATTGTTAAAAAAGGAAAACTATTATTTAATGTACACCTAATTTTTCTAAAATCTGAAAATTAGTTAAGCACTTGGCTTTTAGGGGTCAATCACGTTAACATTAATCACTTAGCCCATTTCATACAAAATCGATTAGTGTAATGCGGGCCAAGAGTTCAATTTTTTTGGAACGATTGGTATTGCATCTTAGAATATTGGCAAGAATTGAAACATGCCTTACCAACATAAATAGAAATGTACTATCAAGAGTTTAATCCCAATAAATTTGAATTTTTTTAAAAGGACGATTTTGGAAAAAATCTCAAACATTTAATTCAGTTTTCCTGAAATCGCAATTTTCGCACTTAGCCCACTCACTATGCAGAGGTGCCACAGATATATATATATAGTGTATACTATTTAAAACATGTAATATTACTCAATAATAGTATTATAACAGCATTTTACTCCTCTTTATTAAAAGTACAAGCTTGTTACATGTTTCGGGAAACAAGGTCCCATCATCAGACTTATTTCTGTTTCCATTTCCATTCTACCTTCTTCATCACTATAATTCTTCAAGTGGTTATTCATCATGCCATCCACTATATATAACAAATTCTTCAATGAAGGAGTTACTTTTATTGATCAATAATAGTATTATAACAGCATTTAACTCCTCTTTATTAAAAGTACAAGCTTGTTACATGTTTCGGGAAACAAGGTCCCATCATCAGACTTATTTCTGTTTCCATTTCCATTCTAACTTCTTCATCACTATAATTCTTCTTACAATTAGTGATGAATAACCACTTGAAGAATTATAGTGATGAAGAAGGTAGAATGGAAATGGAAACAGAAATAAGTCTGATGATGGGACCTTGTTTCCCGAAACATGTAACAAGCTTGTACTTTTAATAAAGAGGAGTTAAATGCTGTTATAATACTATTATTGATCAATAAAAGTAACTCCTTCATTGAAGAATTTATTATGTAATATTACTTTATTATGCATTAATCTTAATCTTACTTGTATTATGCCCTTAATACGGCAGCTAGGTCGCCATCATATCGTTCATTATAATTATTCTTAAAAGGGCAATGGTCCCAGAATAAAATTTTCTTTCATTTAACTTGATCCATATAAAGTAGAGCAGTAATATGTGTTTAATATTAATAAAGCATATCTCTCTAACATGAAAGAACAGATTTCTGGGGTATTAAGATCATTGTGGATAAATTCTTTTGATATACAGTTTTGAAGATTTTTCGAAGAAGGTATTTTGTAATTAGTTGAAAATCGAGTGAACTTGAAAATAAAATTCACCAGATAAGATAGTTCGCGTAGAGAAATTGGACCGGCCTCTTATTGTTCTAAAAGTTGTTAATTGCTCCACAAATAATTACCGAAATTCGTGAGCGAAAACTGGTGAATCACTGTCCAAAAAAATAATATAAAAAATATATAAACACAAGATAGTATTGAGCGGATAAGATATAAAATAATACTTAGCTAAAGGTGATCAGAAAAGAGAACAGCTTTGGTGATTAATGGTGAGGATAGTGGGGACCGAGCCTTATTGGCCTGTCTATTAACGAGGATCGTTGGGATCGGAACCCTTGGGTCATGCTGTGACTTTCATCAGATCCTATCTGGCTCACGGTGTGGGAGCACACGACTCCCAACTTGATCGTAATTAAGTGGGAGCTTAAGCTGCTCCACTTCTGTGTAGTCTATATCAGTCCAATGGGAGCTGAGGATTATCGCCAGCGGCTGGATTCCAAGCATATCGCGAAGCTTTAATTGGACAATTAAAACCTTACTCCGAGTTACATGCGTGCCACATTTCATATTAATTATCTTTTTTTTTCAGGCTTTACTTGTGGTTTCATTCCTGAAAAATGTATATGAATTCTTAAATTATTTGTTACCCACACAATTTAGCACCGTCTTCAGCACGTACGATGATAACATGCCTGTGTTATCTGTAAATAATGATCCGTTCATTGCATCCCAATCACTCTAATCACATATCACAAACCTTCATGAATGTTAAAAACAGTAAAATAGTAATATTTTTTTTTTTTTTTTTTAGGCATGATTAATAAGTGTTAACATTTATCTAAAATAATAATACATTACATGTACCTAAACGAATTTTTCTAGAACGGTATTTTAAGAAAAACGAGTTGAATTTTTTTCTGGATAATCCAATATTGTCATTCGAATATTAGGCACATTTATTTAATTTTTATTTTTTTTTTTTTATACTTTATTGAATGAATGTAATAGAACATTTTTTTTTTTTTTAATTGATGACAATGTGGAAAACAGATAAATTGGTAAATTTAAATTGTTTAATTTTTGTTGAAAAAGAATTATGGATCGTGAAGTAATAATTGATCGTTGAATTAAATTATTTTAAGGTTCTAGCTTGAAGATAGGAAAAACGTTCTACTCAAGCAAGTAGTGAGTCTAACAAATAAATAATAAAGGATCAGGTAACCAGAGAGTTATTGACATCCTATCTTAACATTAGAAAAAAAAAAAAAATAGCGAAAAACAAAAATCAATCATAACATTCCTTTTAACTCCTACAACACAGCTGTGTAAAAGTATTTGCAATTCTGTCCATATTTTAAAATATATCTACAGGGTGTCAATAACTGATTTAACTTATTTTCACTATTTTGTAAAATACATTCTAGGAATAATGTTTGGAACATGTGAACTTTCTTGTTTAGCTAAAAGTATAGTAATTAAGGAAAAATCACTGCAAATTTCAACTTTATTTGATCCATTCTTTCCATTATTTTAGTATGACTATTTCAGAATATTTTCTTAAGGATGTCAATAATTGTCTGTTTTACCATATAATGCTAAAATTGTATGTTGAATATAGAAAATACTATATTGATATTAACAAATGGTATACATACATACAAGTTCGCAGCCCGGCAGATGACCTTAGGATTTTTCTAAGGGAGTGAAAAATCCTTAGCTATGCTGTCCTTTGGAAGGGACGTAAAATGGGGGTCCCGAGCCTGTGCGATGTCAGGTACTCGTTAAAGATCTCTATCCTAATTATACCTGGATAGGCAAAATTTAGGACTCCCACCGTAGCATCGTCCGATTAGCCATAGCAGCAACGAAATCAACATAAACAAACCATCTATTCAATAAGAAAATGTGCTGTGAAATGACTACATTGTCAATAACTTGTAAAGAAGCAGCACTTTAGCAAGTTGGGATACTAGTGGATTCTCCTGGAAGGAAGGTATTTTGTTTGTGCTAAATATGCAATATATGGAACATTTAAATCGTTATGAATAAGTTTATTTGTGGAATTATAAAAAATGTTTAGGATTTTGGATTATGATGATTTGGGAGATATAGAGGAGCTCCGAAGATTAACTTCTTATGTCCAAATAGATCTTATTGTTTTAATGTAAAATACTCTTTCAATTGGGTGCTTTTAACGCTTATCTTATAAATTTAGGAATAGTTGAAAATAATGAGAAGTTTCTGTTACAAAAAAAATGGTAATTGTCTTTACAAACCAGAGGTTCAGTTCTTAGACTAGAGTAAGAGGTTAGATTAGAAATCCAATTGTAAAGACAGTGTGTTATTACAGACACGTAACCAACTCAACCATATCGCTTTAATGGCCAGTTTAGTTACCTATTCCCCAACTAATTAGCCTATCCGTAGGAGTAAAAACTGGGGTGGTGATATGATCAGTAAATAAAAGGGACTGTTAGCACTCGCAGTGGCTACCGAAAGAGATAGCCCGAATAGACAATTGGCTCCCAGGACGACCACGATGATTAACACCAGAGGATCTCATTACCTATAGGACTGACTAAATCTAATTTGAATTGCATTTGTATGCAGTACTATCTGATGTTGGTGCACTGGTGCAGGTAATATAGTGAGCTTGCTTTGCAGCACGCACCTCTGTCTGTGCTGGCCATCTATCACTCCTGTCTTCGGGAACAACCACTCTCCTCCGTCTTGGCATAAACACATCCTAAATCCTCTTCTCTTGCTGTCCATAATATAACTTTAATCAGAGTGCAGGTTCGACTTCATGTTCTATAAGATAAGTGTGACTCCAAAGTTTCCAGTGTCAATTGTAAAACTGATGGGAATAAAAATAGAACCACAAAAAACTCGTCAGAATACATTTTCTACAAAACGAAAAAAATCCGCAATCTGACTGATTACGGTACCAAATGTTGTAGGGAGGATGTTACACTGACTATATTCCACCAAAATACCAATACTGTAATATCAAGTCAATAAGCAAAATTTTTCAGGAATGCCCTTTATTTCACTGCTCAATAGTTTTTATTTTTTTTCAGATTAAATTCTTTCAACAGCCTTCTGAAGTAATAGTTTGACTATCGAGATTATTCGTGAAAATTTGATATGTAAAGCAATGAATATTCCTGTAATAACCTATGTTTCTTAAAGAAATAATTAAAAAATACCTACATTAACAGATGTTTTTTTTTATAAGATATAATCATACATTATTATATAATAATAATCAGACACTACAATACGGTCGTCAAAACGGTGATACTGTACGGAATGGAAACTGCTTCCCTCCTCAGCCTAAGGAAAATGGTAGGGATAGAAAGAAGAATACTAAGAAGAATTTGCGAAACAAAGAAGACACAAGAAGGCTATAGGTTGAGACCTAATAAGGAAATAAATGATTTGGAAACGGATATAGGAATAAGAAGATTAAGTTCCTATGGGCATATGGTAAGGATGCACCAAAAGAGAATTAATAGAGAAGTCTACTATAAAATGAGAGGATACAAGAGTTCTGAGGGGATGTATCAAACAGATGAAGGAAGAAACTGAGACTGAAAATAACAGAACAAGTCTGTTTCGATAGGGATGACTATAGGAAAAGACTAAAAGAAATTGAGGTCCTGGGAATAGTAGAAATTAGAATGAGTAGTTAAATATATTATAAAAATTGAACATATAAAAGTTAAAATTAACATTTAAAAGTTGAAATAAATAACTGGCGTTGATGACCAAAGCCGTTTTACGTCTAAAACACAAGCAAGCAAAATTACGAACATTTCAGACAATAACTTTTAGAAAATGCTAGAGATGTACAGAAGAGCGAATAACAATAAGGTAAAAAAAAATGGGTAAAAAAGAAAAAAACTTAGAAATGGTTTTCGTATGTGCCTTAGTTCGTCTGTACACACATGCACACAAACACAAACGCATAATTTTTTATATCTTTTCAGTTATCTTAGTAATTTTCAAGAAGTTCTAGTTTTATTTGAATTGTCAAAATGAATATAGAAAATAGTCATAAAATAATAAGAATCCAATGACTTTTTGGAATTCCAGTCTGTTCCAGAAAATGTGAATCGGTTAGCGGCCATATTCCTGCTATTGTTTTGGAGCCCGCTTTCTAAATGTTTGCCAAAACAATGGCACGGCTGACCCAGTTTGATGGGTGTGTCGCTAGGCAAACCTCTCGTCATGTGTCTCCAAGATGCGAAATGAAAAACGTCATAACGTGAAGGAAAGAATTTTTAATAAAATAAATTATTATTATTTATCCAAATTTCACAAAGGCTATTTTATAAATTATTTTCTCTAAGAATAAATAAACATCAATCTAACATTCGAGCGAACAACAGGCAGATAAATTACGATACAGATTAATGCAACAATGACTGTCAATCAGGACTGATGCACTAGTCCAACTAACATAGAAGCAAGTTTTGAGTCATTTAAAAAAAAAAAAAAATTTTTTTTTTTAGAAAAGTAATTTCGTGTTTTTACAATACTTCTGTTGTAAATATTGATAAATATTACTGATAGTTTCTCTTTCAGATTTATTCGTTACTTATATTTTATTCATTATTTATTATTATTATTATTATAATGGACATTTTGTTTCTCATTTTTTATTCAGGTAATAATAGGCCAGTCAGATAATCGAAGAGGGCTCGCTCTCATACAACACTATATTTAAAAAGACAATACTAAATAATAATGAATATATTGAATATTACTTGGTAAAATAAACTTGTAGAGAAAAAAAAAACCAGCAATTAGTTAGTGAAAAGCATAAAAAATAAAAAAAATCAATTATATTCCATTTTGATTGCACTAGTTTTATAACAACGTGAATATAAATTGGAAGGTCAACAAATAAAAGAAAAAACAATAACTCCGAATAGAATTATTTCCTTTAAAATTTAAGATTTTCTAATTAATATTAATAAATCATCTCATCTCATTCATAACGACATGGTCAAACTCATATTCCAGACAACACCCAGAGAAGGCTGAAAAGGAGCTGAATGAGGGATCCCCGAGATAGAAAAAATAATCAAGTTAAGAGGTGCCACGATGTTCTTTCCCTCGTGCCTTTCACGCCAGGTAATTTAGGTATTCATAAAATTCAATCATTGTTAGCCTCCATGATTGAAAATAAAATTGTTAATATTATACTTAATTAATTGATCTAATGATTTTTATAGTAGAGAAATGGCCAGAGATGCAGTCAGGTATAATTAACACATCTAAGTCTTTTAATAAAAAAAAACTTCATATTTAGAGTGCCGAAGTTTCGACCATGGTCTTTCTTCTTCAGGTCTAAAAAACAAAAAAATGGATGTCACCAAGACGATACAAATTAAAGTAGTTTACCAAGGATTTAATAGTTGTTTAAAAAATGGAAGAATATCTGAAGGTTTAATTATGAAATAGTAGCAAGGCCTAGTAGAAAGATAGAATATGTATTAAAATAATTTTTATTGAATTATACAAATTTCAAATTATGTAATGTAATTGAATAATACAATATTATTATATTATTTCTCTTTCGACTAGATTTTGCTACTATTTCATATTCAATTCTGTAATTAACCCTTCAGATATTCTTCCAAATATTATTAATTATATCATTAACTTTTAATGCTTTGGTAAATTAATTTACTTTGCATCATCCATTTTGTATCACCTTGAACACATCATTTTTTTTGTTAATTTTGCCCTGAAGAAGACCTGGAAGGCAGGTAGAAACGTCGGCACTCCAAATACAAAGCATTTATTAAAAGTCTTGGATGTGTTAATTATACCTGACTGCATCCCAGACCATTTCTCTACTAATCTATCTTACAGTCAATCATAGCATTTTCATAATTATTTTCTGAGAAGAATTCAGAATGGAAGCTGATTGATACTTGCATAAAATTTCTCTTTATAAAAGAAAAAAAAACATCTACCTTCCTTGAACGACATAACTTACATTTACCCCAGCTCGTCTTTTCCTGGATATAAACAGAATTTCACAAAGAAAATTTCGTTTTAAACGTCAGCCCCCTGATTACAATCTACCTGACGGAATTACTTCTAGCAATCGGACACAGCCTTTCCTGGGTTATTATTAAATACTTTGACAGCGGTGTCCTTGACAGTTTCATTTAGTTGTCAACGGTAAAATGAGAATTTATGATATTCCTTTAAAATTCCTTTCCCGTTGGTCTTTTCCATGATTAAGGGACTAAATTAATTCTTGAATTTACCGTGTATAAAAGAAGGTCCTCTAAACATAATTTAGAGTACGTTTTAAGTAACATGATTTGCCGAAACAGATAAAACACGTTACATAATAATGTGTACCGCTGTATTAACAGTACGAGTTTCAACAATTCCTAATTAATACCATGGAATATGTTAAATATATTATTTCATCTTATAAAAACTGTTACATTGTGTAGTTTTTCACCAATAAATTGAAATGATATAGGCTAACTTGAGGTACGATATATATATAAATTATATATATATATATATATATATATATGTGTGTGTGTGTGTGTTTAGTAAGGTTCTTGAGGCTCAGTCAATAAATAAAAACAACTATTTTGGGGACGTTTCGAAACTATATGGCTCTCATAATCATGCCAAAGTTATTGGTGGATATGGTATCGACCATATCCTCCGAGTCGATACCATATCCACCAGTAACATTGGCATGATTATGAGAACATTTTAGTCTCGAAACATGACAAAAATAGTTGTTTTTATTTATTGAATGAACCTCAAGAACCTCACTAAATATTTAATAATAACAGTCAAGAAATTTATCTATCTATCTATATATATATATGGAGTGAAAAGTTTGATCTCATTTTCCTTGTGTCCTACTTCACAGCTTCGCCCGCTTTTAAAATTAAAGAACTTAATTTATAATTTATTTTTTTATCAATAACAATCTTTTATTGAAGAATGCAATTGAGCATTATTTCTTCAATAATATTTTCACGCATAGCAGTATTTTTAGTCAGGTTAAATTGCACTGATTAAGTGTTTGAAGATTACGTAAAATCGTTTGAATTGTTAATCCTGATGGGCAGAGGCTATTAAAAAGCTCTTTCAGATAATGGATTGCATGTTTTACATCAAAAGGCCCATGAAATATATTTTCAGACACAATATCAAAAAGCAATTGATCGAAACTTTTATTTGGTAATCATTTTGTTCAGCAGATATAATTTTATCGATTCCTAGAACTACAGCCTTGGCCAAAAGTATTAGGCACCTACATTAAAGTATTAGGGAACAAAAATGACTTCAACCATTTACAAAATATATTTTTTAATCATAAAAAACACAATTTAATACTTCGTCATCAAACCATTTGCTTTTACTACCCCAATCTTCTTTAACTATTTTTTCCCACTCTTTTTTTAATAATGTAAACCAATTGTCTTTGTTTGTAGGATTACGTTTACCAACTCTGATTTTTGATTTAGCCCAAAGGTGTTCGATGGGATTGAGGTCTGGGGACTGAGGAGGACAGTAAGAACATTGATATTGTTTTTTTCAAGCCATTCTCTACTTTTGCGTAAAACGTGGCATGGAGCATTATCCTGTTGAAAAATAATATTGACAATGTCATCAGGTTTAAATATTTTTTCAAATGAAGGCTTTAAAATTTGGTTAAATAATTATATACAGGTATCGCTATTCATCCTCCCTTCGCACAAAAACATTTCTCCAACTTCCAAAGCCCCACACAACCTCAAATCATTATGTTTTCTCCACCATGTTATACAGTAGGGACAACAAAATATGGGTGCAAGGCTTCGCCTTCCTTCCTTCGTACAAAAACTGCTCCAGGAGTTCCAGAAATCTGCACAAAATTAGATATTTTAAAGAATTCGAGAAAATAATTATATTCTTGCATTTGAAACTTATTTTAGGGATTCTTCGCAACTTTTAATTTCAATTTACAATAATTGAATTACCTCAAAGTTGCTTACGTCTGACCAAATTACCTTTGCCCAATCTTCAGCAGTCCAGTTTTGGTGGTTTTACCCAGGCAAGCCTCTTCGTGCAATGGGCTTCACTAAGCCACGGTTTCTTCCTGACTATACATCCCTTTATATCTTTCTCTCCTAGTCTTCTTCTTACTCTCCGAGCAGAAATGTCGACAGAACTCGAGGTTTTCATTTCTTCAGCCAGTTCTTTCGAAGTTTTCATGCGATTTTAAAGAGATGTTCTCACAAAAAACCTTATAACGTGCACCTGTTATTTATTTTTTTCCTGCTCTAGGTAGCGAGGAAAATGATTTAAAGATCCGCCGTCTCATAAGCGTATATTGAACAGCACATCGGGAGCACTTTATAGTTTTAGCAATCTTAGATTGATTATGCCCTTCCGACGACATAAAATCTTTGCACGCTCAATCCCACACAGTTCTTTGAATTCAAAAAAGCCCGAAATAAATTTTTTTTTGTAATATTCACAATTAAATACAACAAATTTTTTTCTCAAGTAGAAGTAAAGAGAGCAGCGACTGTACTGAGTCCTTTAGTTTACATTACATTATTGTTTCCCCTGGTGTATCGTATGAAGTAGGATTGAAAATAATCTATTTAAAGGAAGTGTTTTTGTCAACAAAACGAGTTTTGGGTGTAACTATGATTGAACAATTACTTATTAAAATTAAAAAGAGAATTTTTCATGGTGCCTAATACTTTTGGCCAAGGCTGTATGAGGATGATGTTAAAATTTAGAACACCTGGGTTCATTAGTTTTAAATTATTAATAAATCATTTTAACAATTTAAATTATAGAATTAAATTTTAGTGTTTATTTGAAGCTCTATTAAACACCGAACGTTTATAACCCCTCATGTAAAAAGGCGCTTACCACCGATCGGTAATTTTTTTTTATTTTTCTGCCATTGACATTTTTTCTTTGACATTTTATCTTTTTTTTAGTTCATCATCTATAAATTTAATTAGTTCAAAAAATACCGTCATATATTTATAATTTTATTTTATTTGTACTATTACATTGTATACAAATACACATTCATATACACACAAATTCCTTAATATACATTATTCATTGCTTCAATCATTGTCACGTCACACTTCCAGGAGGAAATTATAATATATTTCAATTAACCTGTGCACTGATTATATAATCATTAATTGATTTTTTTCCATTATTCTTATACGTATCTGTAATAATAAGAATAAAAAATCATTGTTTTTTTTTAATTGTTAAATCAACTGAAATTTACAGCTATATATATAAAAAATATAAATAAATATTCTTATTATTGCAGAAACATGAAAGCAAAAAATGGTTAAAATTAGATTAAGGTAGTATAAAAATTTATTGATCAATACCCAAAACGTTATTATTTCCTACATGGCAGGAAGTGTGATCCCTACATGACGATAATTCGTTTGAATTATCGTTTCGTTTATTAAACGTTTTTTTTATTGAAAAAAAAACGTGAACAGTGCAAAAAATTTTACTACACAAATGAAATTAAAGCACGAATTCAATATACTATAACAATTAAATGATTTCACTATCTCAGCGAATTTTTTAATATAACATAAAATTATAATTAAAAATTACACATTCATTTAATAACTTAAAGTTTTTTGTATCCAAATTTACTATATTCTATAACTTTGTTAGATTATGGACCAATAAAAAAATTGTATTGTACAACCTGTTTGTTCAATTTATTGAACAACTCAATCTATTGCAATAGGATCCCATTCCTTCCTTCGATGGAATACCAACTTCCCTACTTTATTCCTGAATAGTCACCCTATAGCTTTCCTCTCCTCTGTTAAAAACCTAGGTTTAACAATCGATCAAACCCTTTCCTGGAAACTACACATTGCTCAAATCTCCTGACGATCGATTGGCATCCTAAAATTATTCCACCGTTTCCGAAACCTACTTCCTCCATCCACGCGTAAACTCTTAGTATTCTCCCTCATACTCCCCCAATTTGACTATGGATGTGTGAATTATGGTGGGTTCTCGATGGTTCTTGAAGTTAGACCAAAGCGCATCATGCTGCTTATCATACTGCTTCATAAGATTTGTTTTTGGAACCTCGAGACGCTCCCATGTGTCTTATCTTTACACCAAGTTAAATTGGCTTTCCCCTTCCTTCTGTAGAGATTACTTCCTTGGTAAATTCCTCTCCTTGGTACATTAACAAACATCGCCCTCCGTTTATTTACAATATCCTACATTTTTATTTTTCATCATTTTTTTCTTCATCCTTTAATAGCTTTAATATCATAAATCTATTTTTTAATCAATTTCTTATATAATATTTTTCTTTTACTGATTGTAAATATAGTTTATGTATGTATGTAGTGGGTATGTGTTTATATATGCGTATAATTTTTTTTTTTTTTATTACTTATTTTATTGTAAAATTGTATTCACTTTTAATCATCTTATTTTATTATCTAATTTATAATCTCTAGGCCAGAAATAACTTATGGTCTTTCATGTAACTATTATTCTTAAGGGACTTGGTCCCAGAATAAAATTTTTTTTCTAATAAAAAAAAAAAAGACAAACTACTGAAATTTACAGCTATACGAAAACAAAAATGTTTGACTTTCTATTCTTATTATTACAGATACTTAAAAGAATAATGGTTGAAATCCGATTAAGGTAATATAAACAGATCACATGTTTATTGATTAATAGCCAAAATATTATTATTCCCTCGATGCCAGAGCACGACCACATATTGCCCCATTATCCTAAACAAGTGACAGGATGGCAATAATTCCCTCCTTAGAGTACCATTACTAGACTGGTTTATCGCTAGTAGTTTAGTAGCCTAAATGGGTCAACCCTCGATCATGTAATAAACATAAAGCCGGAGGGCTGTTGGTACTGGCCCACGTCCAAATGAACCCATATGCCATGCTCCATATTTCCCCGCCTGTCAGTTAGCGACTAAAAGGCTGTCGAATCCTTCTTGTTTTCCTAGTGTCACCTCCTCGCTGACGGGTGGGATCTGAACCCACTGTGCCGTCCGGTTCTTCAAATGTCTCGGCGTCTGTCACGCGTCGTACGGTTGTGTGGTCTAATCGTTATATGAAAAATAGCGGTTATATCAAGCTATTTCAGCAATGTACTCCTAAATTTACAAACAAAAATTAAACTACTTGTTTCGAAACCAAATCCCATTTTCAGGCGATTCCCTAATCTAAAATATTTTTACGTTATGTAATTTGGAATAGAATGTTTGAATAATAAACACCCCGTCGCTCAGTGGGACGAATCAGCGCATGTGTTGGACATTGGACCGATTCTCTAATAACTAAATTTGTCCTTTGTTTGTATCTTAAATTATACTTTATACTTCTTCCCAACAAAATCCATTGATAAATTAATTTTGAAAGCAAATCTTGTAGGAAAAATTCTTAATTGAAATTTTTTTTTTTTTTTAAATCCTATATTTAAAGCAATCCACTGTTTGAGGTAATGCCTTAAATTAACCGTGCTACAACTGGAAAACAGCTCATCCATAATAAGATATTTTAGGCAAATAAAACTTGAGATTATTTGAAATGTCTGGGAGTTTTCAATGAAAATTGGGGGGGAAAACTCAAAAATCAATTGCGAAAATCGCTTAAAATCCCCCAAAAAACTGCCTTCACAGAAAATAACTAGAATGTTTGAAGTTTATTTTCCATTAGTCGGATTCTGCTCCTAGGTGCTCTTTTCCGAGAAAATTATTTTTTCTTTAATTTAAAATAATTTCTGTTAACATTGGCGTCTACTTTGAGCAAGCTTTCTTTTATTTACCAATGTTTGTTACATTCATTTATCCAAATAATATTTCTCTAACATAGAGTATTAACAATA
This sequence comes from Euschistus heros, assembly GCA_003667255.2. NCBI lineage: Eukaryota > Metazoa > Arthropoda > Insecta > Hemiptera > Pentatomidae > Euschistus > Euschistus heros. The sequence goes on from RCWM02000011.1 coordinate 1,566,800, forward strand.
AAACTCCAACATATTCAGTTTGTGTGTGGTATTTGAACGACATAGGTGCATTGGTTCCTAAAAAAGTCGTCAAGTTTTTCAATTTTATCATTTTAATCAAATAAGTTTTAAAGATTATGACCTGGCATTGTAAACATGGTTTAATTTGTTTGGACTGGAACAAATTTCAAATACCACAAAGTTCTGCTTACGGGAAAAATTCAAAAAATTCAGTGGTAGTTTGTACTCCAACAAAGACGGAGAAAAACAGATAGTTTTAGATAATGTTTAGAGGATATATTCGCTTTTGTCATGAAAAAAATATTTAAATCTGATGACGTAGATTACATTGTCAATTTTATGAGAACCTGGGTCAATTATAAACCCTTATAACTTTGAAGCATACACGAAAGATGCAGCATGATTATATGTATTTCTATATGGCAAGTATTATATGAGTCACCGTATGAAATATTTAAATTTGAAAAATGAATTTTTTTTTTTTCATAATGAAGAAAGGTTCTGAAATACATAATAAAAACTATTTCTTCTTATAAACAAAAAAGTTAGAAAACTTACTTTTAAAACTTTCATTTTTTTACTATTTTAACATTTAAATTTTTAATTTATATTTAATAAGACATATTGCCCCTTCTAGATTGAACTGCTGCTTCCACAAGTCTTGGCATATTTGTAAATAACGAAACGAACGATAAACATGGACTGAAGGAAATTTGAAAAAAAGAAAAAGTAATCGAAAATTCCATCGGTTTTTTATTAACTGCGAAAAACATTGATGTGTCTAATCATTAATGTCTCACATTTTGTAAATAATATTAATATGAATATAAACCAAGTATGGATTAAAGTAAAAACCAGGAAAATCTCGAAAATTTTGGGTGTTGCAATAATTTTGACGAGGAATAAACACTTTTTATATGAGCTCTATATAGGTTCAATTTTTAACTGAATTTTTTAAGACCAAACCCCTTCCTGAGGCATTTTTTTTTTTTTTTTTTTTTTTTTTTTTTTTTTTTTTTTTTTTAGAATTGCAAAATATTAAATGAGTGTATATATATTTTTTTTTTCTTTTATTAAATATTAAATAATAAGAATAAGCATACGTTTATTTCCTCAATTCAATTTTACTGATCCAAAAGTATTTTAATTTATTTGATAAATATTTATACCTATCGATTCAAAGATAATTAATAATTATACCACTTATTATTAATGCTACATTCGTTTTCTTCATCAGTTTTATAGCATTGGATTATTTGTTATTTTAATAATTATATTCTTAATCATATATATTTTTTATTGTTTTATTAAATTTTACAAAAGTTTTATCTCTTTGCTTGAGTCTGATCGGTTGTTATGTGGCTATTACAAAGATGAATATTCTTTTATGAATTACTGATTAAATCTCGAAAATTAAACTGTAAAAATGAGTAAAATGCACATATCCCGTTTCACACAAACGTTTAACATTCTACACATAGCATTTATTATTATCATTGTGATTGTTAATGTTTAATTTTGTATGATGTTTCAATAAACAAATATTGAAAGATAAAATTTAGTTTTTACTCTATTAACAAAAACATGGCTTTAAATTATCTAATAATGGTCTAGAAATTACCGCTTTATACGTTTTACACTTTTCTTATTAAGCGTAATTACTGTTCAGTGCATATATTTTAAAACAATTTTATAAAAAAAAAAAAAAAATAAAAAAAAAAAAAAAAATATATATATATATATATATATATATATATAATAAAAAAAAAAAAAAATAAAAATATAAATATATATATATATATATATATATAAACTAACAATTAAAAGAAAACATGAAGTTCATACTGAAAAACGATCAAACAAAAATTTCAAGTATTAAATCAGAGATTTTAACAATTTTTCGATTCAGGAATAAATTCTGAACTTTAAATTGCGTTTCTTAAAATATGGTTTTTACACTAAACTACTTAGGGAGTTGAGCAGATCCTAGTTTAAAAACTGGGGAAACATTAAATTATATATTTTATAGTAAATTCACTAGATTCCTCATTTACGGGTATTGGAGGTGCAGTAAGTACCGCATAACTTAGCTTGGTAGTTTTTTTAAAGTATATCTTATTAAGATGTATTTTTTTGTTTAGAGAATAAAATAGACCCAGATATTTGGAAATAATTCAAATACGATCTGTACTTTGCCTAAGTTACATATTTAATAAAAAAAATCCTAATAATGTAATGATTGATGATGTATTATTTTAATTGAAACATTTTTACAGAAAAATTATTTAGTTGATATCGGTAAAACTTGTGGTGGGAGAGATGTTACGATCAGATGGGAGATGGTGCCTCTCAGCCGAGTGCAACAAATTGCATCCGCTCTCGAGAGGGGAGCTGCGGGTGAGGGTGCGTTTTTATCACCGCCAACCAACCCTTTCTTCTCAGCTAGGTATTTTTACAGCCTGTTTATTTAGGAGCACATGTAATTCCTTCCCCCATGTTGATGTATTTCATTGCTATTAAAATCGAAGATATCACCGAACGTAAGAGGATATGATTAAATCCTTCAAGAATAATAATTAAAATTAAAAAAATCATTTAAGATTTCATACAATGCCTTTAGTATTATTAAGCAACTATATCTTTTTTTTTTATGAAGTTTTCAATCTACACCTATGTTAATGAGCACAGCCAGCAAATATGTTTTCTTATAAAAAGTTCATAAAATGTGTCTAGCAAGCATATTAGCTGGCTGGGTATCACAAAGTGGAGAATAATCTTAAATTTTGTGTTAAATTAATTTTGAGCGTGTGTTTTCCTTCCATCATTTACCCAGTTGAAAGTGATTTTATTATTTTATTTAGTGATTTTATTTATTTCTGTACACACCATACTTAAAAGTATACAATGTACATGTAATTTTTAAATTTTGTTTTGATTATTATTTTGCATTTACAAATAAATAGTACATGTGTCGAAAGTTAACTTTCAAGAATATAACAAGAAAAAAATAAATAAAATCCATCTCTCTCAACATTCGTCATTCAAATACCCTTTCCACTTTCAAATACCACTTATTTAACCACCTACATCCACCCAGATCTTGTCCTCCAAAAACTGTCAATAGCCACTTTTTATTTGTTTAAAATATGAAAAATTGGTATTCAAGAATTTTTTTTTTTTTTTTATTATGGTTATCTGTTATTTTGTTATAAAAATTGTATTTCATTTTCAGACTCTGAAGGCCCTTGGTTGTACATTATTTTTTTAATTCTTAAATGACTTAAAGTCCCAGAATTAAAAAAGAATTTTTTTTATTTTATTATTAAAATAAAATAAAGAACTAGAAGTTATACAATATTAAAATTCAATAAATCCAAGTAACAAAGTATTTTACCATCGGAAATACTTTTAAAAAATATTTAATTGAGTAAATTTATGAATTTTTAATGTTGTAAAGGTATTTCATATTGATATCCTCTATTTTTGGTATGGAATTAAAAAAAAAATACTTTGATGTCTTTAAACATATTCTTCATCAAACATTGACCATCCACTGGCGAATGTCCTAGTTATTTAAATTAAATGCTTATGGAATATCTAATCAAAGATAATTTAAAACTCGGCAAGACTAAAACCCGAGGCGGAAAGCTACACAAAGCCGAGGTTGAAATGTTTCTAAATCAAAGCACCTCTGGCGGGGATCATGTTGTACCAAGAGAGCAGCTTATGATTAATGCTTCCAGATCATTTCTCATCCTTTATCAGTCGGGTTTGGGCGTGAGAGGTGGAAGGAGCAAGGGGAATGTGAAGAAGAAAAAAAAAAAGAACAAGGCGAAGAGGGAATATAAAAAGAAGCGGGTGAGAGAGAGAGAGAGAGAGAGAACCAGATTTGATTCATAATAATATCAGGCAAAGAAGCAAACGGGCATTCCGATCTGATTGAAGTGGATTTTTTCCTCGAAATTACAGCGCTGGATCAACTGACTGGAACGGCCCGGAGGACAAGTCGTGGTCCAAGGATTATATTGTCCCGCGATTCCAGCTAATGGGATTCTCAACAGCGTCAATCACACGCCACCACTTTTTATTATACCTGTCCACCTCGGCTAATCATCCCTTAGCGAGTGTAGGAAAAGAAAAGAAGAGAGTGCAGAGATCTGGTAGGCGTAGTGACTCTCTATTATATTTTAATCGAATTTTGATGTGGTTCTTTTCGGTACGTCGGGCGGGTACCCGAGGCGGGGCCGAGATCGTTCGCCTCGAGGGTGTGTTTTTACAAAAATAAAATAATTGATGATTTTAAAACGAGAAAATCCCCTTCCCCCCCTCTCCGGGCCCAATAATGATAGTACTTTCGGAGCCTGGAGGAGGAGTGGTATTTTTAAATAAGAGGATCCAGTTTTGAGAAATTTTTAACTCGTTGGATTTAGCGCTGCAAATAGAGAACGAGTTTCCTCATCTACCCACTGCCCGTTCTATAACCTCTCTTTTGATCATCACGTTTCTCTTATAAATTTTCTTCTCAACATCTTATAAATACATTCAAAGTAGAGAATATTTTGAAGAAATTTTAGATTCGAATAACATTAAACTGTTTTTTTACCATTTCAACACTAAATCTACCGACATTTCATAAACACCTATTTCTAGCATAACGGGTTAGATGACCCATGTTTTTCCATATACATACTTTCTGCATTTAAAAAAAAATGTTTGTAGTTTTCTATTCTATCACCTTAGACAATTATTAGACAACTACCATAGCCCGTGGTGGCTTCTCAGGCTCTCATAGATAAAGAACTTAGAATATTTTAACTAATAATTGAATTTCATTTGTTTATCGATACAAATCTTTGTATTTGTAAGCATAGAATTTAGCATTATTTTTTCAATGATATTTTCAGTAATTTTGAAATTTTCGGTAAAATCTTTAAAATTTTATTTATTAGGTGTTTGAAGAGTACGTAAAAGCATAATTAGACATCCAATTTGGCAGAAATAATTTTATCGATCCCTCTAGTTTGCTTTTAATTTCTAACCATAAATGTATATGACGGTTAGGCGAACCTTGTTTCTCGCACTCAAGACTATAGATTTTAATTATTATTATATTAAAATTTATTATTTTAAACCTTCCTAGAACGTTGCATGATGTTTTACTTAAAATTGAGTAGAGTTGGGTTTAATAGTTTTACTATTGCAAACTCTGTTGCAGAATGGCCACATATCGTCGTTTCGTTTCAAAAGTGAAACAATTCAAAATCAAGAATTAAATAAAAATTTAAAATTTTTTAAATTCTGGTATGAATATCTAAATTCTACATGAATATGTTTTTAATCGGGTAATGAATAATATTTGAACAGCCGCAAGTAAGATGTATCAGATGGATTTTTTTTTTTATTAATATTTTTTTAGGCTTTAGCTAGATGCTCAGATGGAATTTGAAGTTAAGTTAATTTGAAAAAGTTAAAAGATAGTAGGTGGTTAAAGAAGTGGTATTTGAAAGTGGAAAGGGTATTTGAATGACGAATGTTGAGAGAGATGGATTTTATTTATTTTTTTCTTCTTCTGTACTTGAAATTTAACTTTCGACGCATGTACTATTTATTCGTAAATGCAAAATAATAATCAAAACTAAATTTAAAAATTACATGTACATTGCATACTTTTAAGTATGGTGTGTACAGAAATAGTAAAAAGTATGGTGTCTACTGACTACAATTTAATTCATAATAAATTACTTTTGAATTTTAACCATTTGATACAATTTTGTTCCTATTTAAGTAGTGAAATAAATTCCAGTCTCAGGATGTAGGTAGGCTAGTAGCTGTAGGCAGAATATATATTTTATTTTAGTTCCGCAAAAGCTGTAAATAAAAGTCGTGATTCAACAATGTGACCAAAGAGATCCTCAATATGGTATGAACCCTTCAATTAGAGGAAAACCTAGCAGTAGAGCCCAGCGGTTTAAAATCTAAGTTGATAAAAAAAAAAAAAAAAAATATATATATATATATATATATATATATATATATATATATATATATATATATATATATATATATATATATATATATAATATTCTACTTATAATACATACGAGAAATGTTATGAATCACTTACAAAAACAATCAAGAGATTTAAAAACCACAAGATAGACGTTTAGATGCTCCTTCTACCAATAAACACTGAGCTGCGTTTAAGTTCTTTAAGAACAGTTATGCTACTTTTCTTTTATACTTGCCTTCGTGATGTTAATTTCGTATTGAGTATTCTTCAGAAACACAGCACGGATTTCTGCTATTTTTTATGCTCTACCAACTTTTTTTTTTTTCAAAACCGTGAAACTCAAATCATTAACAGTTTTAAGAGCCGTTCCGATGATGTTCCCCGGCAGACACGCCACTCTTGAACCACAACTAAGGAGAAATGATGGCCAGTAAAGCACAGGACAAACGCCATAAAATCCAGACGTTCTTAATGAGCTCATGGAGTTTATACCTGGATTTCTCCTCCAGCATTTTTTTCCCTCCTGGAGAATTTCAATATCTTATGAAAAAATGTATTGATTTATTCACACTCCTCAGTTAAGAGCATTGAATATTTAACAATACTACAAAATCCAGAATCATTCCTTCACGTTTTAAAAATATTGTGAGGTAGTTATTGGACTTTCAATTCCAACTGGAAACATTAATTTCTATAAGGCTCACGACCAGCGACGAAGCGTGTAAAACATGCTAGGATCTCCTAGTATCTTTCTTTGTCCCTCACTATGAATATAAATGTTGTAATTGTGAATGAGTGAGTTTTATTATTATTTTTATGTATTTCTCTTATTGTATATACACATTTTGGAATCGTTACTTTTCATACAATCCACTGATAAAGATATATGGGAATACAATTGTTGACCTCATAATATTGATATCTGAGTATACATTTTGAAATAATTATATATTTTAAACATTTGAAATAATATTGTTTCTGGTTATGATGTAAAATAAATTAACGTAAAGACGTATACAAAGAGAGAAAACACTGTAATGTGAAAATGTAAACTTCTGTTAAACGTTTGAACGTTAGGAAATAGAAATTACAAAACATCATTATTTAAAACACTAACTATATGTTGAAAGTTATATTGTTAGCCTCTGGTAAACTTTCTCACATCAGGGAAGTGGAAATAAGAAAATATCGAACTTCTGATAAACTTTCTCACTTTTTTTTTTTTAGAAAGAATTGTTTTATTAAAATAATATTACAATACGTCATACCTTAAAGCGATTAGTAATATAGATGTAAAAAAAATCCCTTCACAATATGTATACAACTAAAATTTCTCACATTAGGGAAATGTAAATAACAAAATATCTTTACTGTTATATAACCCCGAAAACCACTACGCTATCTGTACCAAATTTTAACTTAATCATAGTTCAAGGAAAGTTTAACAATAATAAAATTTATATATTTTCAATTAAATTGTGAGAGAGGTTACAAAGGTACGGTGTTATATAGAGCTAGAAATTTATGATAACATTTACTTATTTTAAATCAAGTTATTATTTATGAGTTTATAAATATGTGGTACGACATTTGAATACCGGTGAATTTTGAACATTAAACGAAATGTAGTTAGTAACATTCCGCAAAACTACTGAACCCATCTGTACTAAATTTTAACTATCTCATTTTCATAGTTCTAGGAAGGTTAAGCAATAATAAAATTAACAATAATAAAAACATAAAAAATGTACAAATTTCAAAAAACAGAAACGAGGTTTGACAAACTTTCAGATACTATTATAGTTAGAAATTAAAATCCAACCAGATGAAACCAATAAAATTATTTCTGCTGCATCAAAATTATTAGCAAATCAAAATTTGCTTTTTCATATTCTTTTTAAAAATATTATTCATGAGCCTTTAGTTAGTAAGCACTGATATGGCAGTCCATTATTCGCAATAGTTTCTTAATAGGCTCTGTCCATCTGGATTACCAACTCATAGACTAAAATTAAAAAGTATATGCCAAATTATGCTTTTATGTAATCTTCAATCATTTAATCTGTGCAATTTTAAAATACATTCATGAAAATATCATTGAAGAAATACAAGATTTTTATCGGTAAACAAATAAATCTTATATTATTAGTTAAAATGGCATTTCATCAAAAAAATAGGATATATCGATATTTAAGTCACCGATATTCGTATTCACATCTCGCAATATCGTCGATATGGAATATCAATATTTTTCTTACGATGCCCTTGTAATATGTGTTTGTTTTTTAAAAATTCTCCTATTCCTCAAACTTCCTGCTTCTTTGCGTGAGCGTGCTCCTGTCAAAGTTCGTTCCTAACAATACGATCGTTTTTACCCAGAACCCAAAGGAATAGCTTCTCTTTAAAAAAGATTTCCTCAAACCATTGTTCCCCCCGAACTTGAGCACCTTGATCTAAACGTAAACACAAAAGGCGAAGGCATTGTTACCCTTCAGTAATTAACAGGGCATTGAACGAGTGATTGTTTACAGGCGATTGTAACTTCAATGGCAGTTATGCACCAAATAGCCCGCCGCTCACCGAACTTTATTTATAAAACTCACGGGTTGTCTTTATTATCTTTATTGGATCTTAATTGATCCTGCCTCCACCTAGGGTGACTGATGATCTCTGTAGTTCAATAAACTTAGAACCATGTGCTTCCTCATTCTGTACGCCTTGCGCAACGATTGGAAAGTTTAACAGCTACTGGCATTTTAATAATACATATTTTCATAACTAATACATAAATACATGATGAAAGTTTGAATGTAATTAGGCGTTTCTAGCGATTATTTTTAGTTCTACGTGAGCATTCTTCATCAGTACACGTTAGGTTCCTGAGTCCTAATTTTTACTTTGCCACATCAAACAATATTAGCATTTTTTTTTTCTTAATAAAAAAATGGTTTTTGGCTACCCGATAATTTTTTTTTTTATTTAATTAAAATAAATAAGGATATATATATATATATATATATATATATATATATATATATATATATATATATATATATATATATCCTATTCCGCTTAACCATCCTATGGAATTCCATTACTTCTCATATTAGACAACCGAAAGCTCTAAAAACATTCAAATCCCTCTATTTCCAGTACCTCCTTCTTATGCAAGGTGACGCTTACTAGCAATATACTTTCTCATTTAAATGATATCTAACTCTTTTTGGAACACTTCCGTTACTATTTTCTCAAGTTAGATACCAATCAAAATATTATTTTCTCACTCTGAATATAATTAGGTTCTTCTATTTTATATAGTAAGCATTGTATCAAAAGATTCAATTTATTATTTCATTTGTAGAATGTTTTCTTATTTTCCTGTTTATATATTTAATTAGTATCTATTTAAACATAATCATTGTTATATTATTATTTCTTCTTTATTATTTTTTTCATATTATTTATTCATTATGTCTCTGCTCAGATTTAACTAATTTAATTTCTTTCTGTACTAAGTTGTTATTCTTAAAGGATTATTTTCATTTTATCAAAGTTTATTAAAAACGCAATACAAGAACATTACATTATTCTACCAACGTGAATGTTTATGAGAGTACATACTAAAATCAATAAAGTCGTAATAAAAAAATATTAAATACGTAACATTAAAACAAGGAATATCAAAAGTTAAGGTCAATACCTTGGTTAATCAAGTCTCTAGTGAAAAAACAAGAACAAAGGAAAATTCCATAATTTCTAAGGATAATATGGAAGTATTTTTAAAATGATTGTTTAATTTGTTTGTGTACGCTGATGATACATGGTGTCAGTAACTAACGATCCTTTAATCGCAGCCCAATTACTTCAGTCTCATAATAAAAATAAATCCAAATACATTTTATCAAATAGCGTTTAACCTCAGTCGTAAATCTATGACTTCTAAGATAATAATATTTGACTGATCCCTGTTGATCAGACCCGCTATCTAGGACTAGACCTAGAAAATGTCTTACTTGGAATCCATATACAAGAAACACAAAAACTTCGACTGTTCCAATATTTATCAGATAAACGATAAAAACCAGCAGAGCATCAGTACTGAAATTTACTGTTCTTCCCGTATCCGTATTTTAAAATTTATCCATAGAGTGATTCGCATTATTCATTGCCACTATCTTATAAACTACATTCCAGGAATAATGTTTGGTGTTAACGTTCTTGCTTAGCTTAAAGTATAGTAATTGAAGAAAACTCACTTAATATTTCCTTATGGGTGTCAATAACTGTCATATCCTATTTGCTAGATAATTCGTAAAATAAGTTTCACTACGATTAGAAAACCTTCACTACCTAGAAAAACGAATAGATTGTTTATTTTCAAGTGTTTTAGTAATATTATTTCCTTATATCATGTTTATTTAATAATAAAACTCTTTTAATAATATCCACTCATCTTTTATATTAATTTCAGCATTATATTTTATTAATTTTTCTACATCTTTTTTTAATGCTATACCTTTTTCATATATTTTGATCTCGTTTATATTCACTGTTTGATAAATTTAAAGATGATGGTTTGCACAAAATGCCAAAACGTCGGCACAATAAATTAATTAAATTTTAATCTAATTTTAAATTAAATCACACACTAATCGTCTTATATATTTAATCTTAGTCAACTAATTTCAATTTCTTTTTTTCAGATTTTAGCATTTTTTAAGAACTCTTTCCAAACACATGAATCTATCGAAAGATTTTTTAATAACCTTTTTTAAAAAACTTATATTTTTTATCTATTATCGTTATACATTAATCTAATAGTTAAAATATAATTACAAAAAAATATAGTTTTTGATGAATCCCCAACAACAAAGGAGCTACGCTATAGAGTACACGTGAGACGCTAGACGGTACAACCCACGTGTCAGTAATTAGTGCCGGAGGCCATTACAGGACCGTACTGTCTATAGCTTTGTCCCGGCTAATTATATCTGAATATTGTTAGGCCCTGTTGTACCTCAGGTTCTTATCCTACTACAGTACCCGAGCAGGAACCGGGGCTGTACCAGAAGGTGGAAGACTATAACGTGATATAGTCGTAAGTATAAATATAACCTTCAAAAAGAAAGTGAAACATGCACAAAGTTCAAAATATCAAAAAAATTGATAGAAATACTTTGGTCTATAAATGAGAAGCATTTCATAATTTATGTAACTAAGAATAAATAAGTTTAGTAAAACGCAATGTATCGGGTAGCCAAAAAAGCCCTTACGTTTTTTCCGTTTATTTATATATCATTACTGTCCATTTCTTATCTAAAAAAAATTAATCCTCAAGGTGGATTAACTACCCAGTATTATGTCAACAAACATTTATGGAAATTCTTCATTACATTAGCTTTGTAGTGTAATTGTTATTGTGCTGTGAACACGGAAAAAAATATCATTCATTATCGGCATATTTGGCTGTATTATTTTTAAAAAGGAAACAAATTTATGGATATTGTTTTTATTTCTTTTGCTATGAGGTCAATATTAAAATAAACAATATTCACAACAGCATATAAATACAAATAAAGAAGCGATTAAAAATAAATAAATTAATTAAACTTATAAGTAAAAGAATAATAAAAAGTATGACATTAATAATATCAACGAAAAAAGTGAAACAAGTAATTTCAAGGAAAAAAAAATATTATTCTATTTTTCAATAACACCGTCATAAAATCAATAATTTCTTTGAAGAAATAATGAAAAACAAGTAACTATAATAACCTTTCTAAACGAAAAAAAAAATTATTGTAAAAAATACAAATTAAATAAAGTTACATGAATTTTATGAGAAAAAAAATGGTTTGCAATGCCATCAGTAGCAATAAAAAAAAAGCAAAAATTTTTCGTGCCAAAAACATATATGAAATTAAAGTAAATGTAATGCTCTACAACTTTTATTCTTTTTTTCTGATAAATGATCGTTAAATGCACTCGAAGCAAATGTTTGACGAAAAGGGAGATAATTTTTTTTTTTTTTTTTTTTCCAAAATTAACTATTTTCAATGGGGTATATCCACCATAGGGTATATATACCATGCACTCAACAATATGTATATTGTTATAAAAAAAATTAAATCATCTATTGTTATTGTTATTGTCACAAATGTAATAAAATAAAAAATGTTAGAGTATAATAATAGTATTGGTCCTTGTTTCGTTTTAGATTTTTTTTTTTTTTCATTGCCTCTTTTTTTATCTTTTTATGTTAATCTAATGTAAAATTCTGTTAAAATCTCCTCCTGGTTCCTTACATTTTAGTATAGTCATTTTTTATTTATCATAACATTGTTAATCTATGATTGCAGTTTAATTAATAGATAGGTGATGGTTATAAATCAATTCTAATTATTAATTTAATTAATTTTAATAAATATTTTAATTAATATTTAACAAAATAAAGGACTGCTCTATGAGGTAATAGACTTTGTTTTAAAAATTAATAATAGATTTTATATAAGAAGAAAATGTAATTAACTTCAGAGGATTTATTGGTATTTAATACAAGGAAAATATTTTCTAAAATCTCGAAAGTTCAATATTAAAACATACAAGGAGGAAAATATTAAAATTAATAGCATAACGGTTTATTGGAAGGAGAAAGAGTAATTGAAGGAAATTTATCCAATTTGTGAATTCCTTGAACCAAGTGAAGGCGTTTTCCTGAATTTAATAAAATTCAATCTGAAAAAAAGGGCTTGGAAAAAGTATAAAGGTTTTAGTTTATATCTGATTTTTTTTTTTTTTTTTTATTATTATCAGGAAAATATAACTTCTACAATGCCTGTAAAATTTGATATAATATTCCTGGAAATACGAGTACGCATCAATATTATATATATTGAAAGTCATAAAATTTATTTATATTTATTATTTATTTTTTTTTTATCATTTATTAAAATTTAAGACTGTATACAAAATATAATATAATAAATCTAATAAATGTTGTGATAATGATAAAAATTACATGTCAATTGGTTGTAAAGCAACAGCCCATTGGTAGCACTTTAATTAAGTTCTATATTAGAAGATCCCGAGGACCTCTTCTTTTCAGACGCCTAGGAGGATTATCTGGGATAGGATGGAAAGCGACACTAGTGGATATGAACGGTTTTGAAGTTTACTATGAAAGGATATGTATCTTGTTTGGGCCAAACATATGTAACGGTAAGATGTTTATGGATAAGTTTGTTTGTGAAGAAGTATTGATGATTTTGGATTGTTAGGATTGGATACGAGACGGATAGGTTGCTTTATCAAATCTCGAATATTTATCTTACCATAAATATTTTTTTGTTTTCCGGTTTCATTTACTAATAATTAAAATAGGTACCATAGTTTATAATTATTAGTCAACATACCTAACTTGTAAATATTTATATGGTCCTATTTTATTTTCTCTGTTATTTGTTCATTTAATATATATATAAATATATATATATATATATATATATATATATATATATATATATATATATATGTATACAGACCAGCATAATAACAGACGTAATAAGAAAACGCCGAGCCAAATTTCACACGCACATCTATAGGTGGAAAGCTCCAAATTGGCAAAGAAATTATTGGACGTTATAACGACAAACAAACGTGGCACAGAAGGATCTGCAGCTGATCGATATACAAAATTTTGAAGATCGCAATGAATGCCGGACCAAAATCAACAAGACATTTGAACGAAAAGAACAACAACCTGGAAAAAAATGGACGGAAGAGCGGAAGAGGAAACATTCCGAAAGAATGAAGAGACTCTGGGAGAAAAGAAGGAGGAATAACCGAAAATGAAGTGACTTCAAGTTCAATCGCTCTCCTCAAGGGGAATATTCGTCATAATAATAATAATAATAAATATATATATATATATATATATATATATATATATATATATAGATATATATATATATTAAATTTTTAACAGGTAGCAAGGTAAATTTAAATTTGTCAATGTAACAAATTTAAACACCCTTATATGAAAATAAATATTGTGACACTCACCCCTACGCCACCCAGCTTATTCGCCACCTCCTCTCAGCTTATTCGTGGAGTAGAGGAACATTTCTGCAATTAAAAAACAAATAACTGTAACATATAATTTGATTGGATATTCTTTCTTATTATGTATAAATAAAAAATAATTAATTATTTTTGTCATTCTTTAACGACCAAGCAGGCTGTAAATGTGACAGTAAAATAGACTTAGTGGTTATCACCAGAAGAATAAATTGTCTTAAGATAGGACGTGGGTCCCGAAACATGTAACAAAATATGGTGATGTTAAAAAGAAGTAAATGCATAATACAGTAAATAAAGTGTGTTGAATATTCTAATAAACACTCCTTGATTGAAGAGTTAATACAATTTTAATACATTTTTTCCTTATTATTTATAAATAAAAAATTATCAATTTTTTTAAAAATGTTTTCTTTCTTTAACGACCAAGCAGGCTTAGTTTTTAAATAATACGTATATTTTATATACCCATGTAGGAATGTTCATTTTATATGAAATCTTTTTGATATGTTTAACTACAATTTTACAATCTGAAACATATTTTATTTTCTTTTATAATTACAATAAGTTATTATATAATTAAAACTGTTAATACAGTTAATATAAAATATCTATTGTTTTTTTAGTATTGTAATCAGTTTGTGATCAGATGTTGATGAATTTAGCATTATATATTTTAATTCTTGACTAGTTTCAATTCTAAACTCAATGATTCCTCTTTTTTTTCTCTACGTTGCTAAAAAAAAAAAATACAACTTACTAATGACCAAAAAAAAGAAAGAAAAAGTGAAGAAATACAAATTAAATATATATATATATATATAAGGAAAAGGAAATAAACAAAAATTTAAAATCATAAAAAAGAATTCTGTGTAAAATGTAAAGACCTATTTGAAATGGATGGCATCAATAAAGAGTTTCTTTCATTTATACTGTTTTGAGCTTTATTGATTTTTCTATTATGTTTGAGAGTGATTCATAACACGATATTAGAACCCGTTCGTGAACTAAGAAGAAGCTTGTTTAAAGGGAGTCATATTAGATTTAGACCGCGCCCCTCAAAGTGGGGCAAAAAACCCTCATATCTAAGTAATTAAATCAAAACTAAGAATTATTACAAGAAAGGGCTTTCAAGGAATGGGGAAGTGGGATATGAAAAAGCGGTCCAAAAAAGCTCCCCACTTCCTTCACATGAAGGGGTAAGGAGAGCCATTCAATCTGATATCGCTCCGGACTCCAAGTGGTAAAAAAGTGCTAGCCGTACTTCCGTGGGAACCAACGCCACCTGCGCAACCCTTCTATATTTAGGAGGATTTGGATATCCCACACCTGCTGTACCTTGTGGGAATATGGTAGTCTTGTTCTGTCAAGGAGTAAAAAGTCTTAGTCTAATGTATATCTTCGAGAGTGCGTAAGGAGGGAGCCTGTGGGAGGGGAACAACCCCGACAGACAGGCCACCGGGGATGAGTGTTATTTATTGGAAAGGGGGAGAATAGAATTCGGACGTAGTTTGCTAACTTTCTGGAAGGGCTTGGCTCCTGTATAATTATGTAGATCATTCTTGTCAAACAACATAATATATGTATATATATAGAGTAAAGATTTGATTTTTAATTTAAAGCATAATAATCATAAAAGTGCATATTAATTCTTTATTTTTTCTCCCCTCCATTTTCGCCGTCTAGGACAGAGTGAAGTAACCATATACAATAATTTTCGTACTTGTTTCCTTGATTTCGAATAGTTCTTTATTTCTCCACTTTGCTGTTTTCCTTGTCTCCTCTGTTCAGATGCGAATTCATACTATCTTTTAATTTTTCTTCATATTATTTCAATTAAAATTTATTTTAATTAATTTTCAACCAATTTTCTTTAGTCATCGCCGTACTTTTATTGATTCTTTATTTTTACCTATTTTATTTATAAATCACTCAACTCTCAACAATAAACGGATGTGACATAAAATAAAAAATTATCGCCATATAAAAATTAGCAATAATAATCATAAACTACACTTTAGCATTCACAGCTTAATCATAGAATTGAAGCGATCGAACTATAAAAAAATTAACAAAGAAAGTTAATGAGTTTAAAAAATAACATGATAAGTGTTAATAACATAATTGAGTATGAAATAATATCAAGATCTAGTTGAATAATATAACTTTTCTTTTAGTGAACTAACTGCTAGATAGATCGAAACTTCGGTACTCCACATAAAGTGTTCTAAACTCGGACGTGTAGTTTATTAATCCTGACAATGTCCCAGATCATTTTCTTCAACCAAAATGTTCTAGCCTATTGTAATATTTAAATTTTTTTTTTTTTTTTTTAGGAAAAATAAAACAGACATACTAATAAAATTTTACTACAATACAACCTCTCTAATCTACCTTCCGCTAGTCCGACTCTCCAGGTAATCCGAACCTCTCGAGGAGTCCCGGTGGGAGGGGAGGCAATATTTTCGCCGAATCCCTTAATAGTCCAGTAAAATTGTACATTTTGGTGTGTGACAGGTAGTTTAGGTTAGATTAATTTATATGTAGTTAGTGTTGTGATTGTGCACTAAAACGTGTTGGATCTTGAGGCGGCGCTGCTTGCTAAATGGGAGCGTCAAACACTCGACTTTTTTATGATTCGCCAAATTATCTGCTGCACGGTTAATTATAAAGAAAACCTTTATCATACAAAATTAAAATAAGCTAACTTTATAACAATTTGAGCAGAAAATTAGCTGTGTAGCTTAACCGGGACTAAAAAAGGGACGTTTTGAGTTGTAGCCTACAGATTTGAATACTGATTTTTGTGTGGGTAGTAGAGACCTATAATAGTTCAAAACTCGAGTTATAGCCGCCAATGAGAATTAGGAGCCCAGAAAAAAAATTAAAATATGAAAATCAGGTTTTATTTTTTTCTCAGCTCTCAGTCAAGATGCTTCCTTCACGTTTTATTGCAGTTATGTATATTATCTGAAATAAAAATACTTTTGTTATGCTCAATACACGACCCGGCTTTATCGTGCTCAAAAACTAAAAAAAAAAAATTACAAAATTCCAAAGAAATCCGCTGTAAATCAGTGGAATTTTTTCTTCATGAATAACTGACCTCAAATCTCGGTTTAGCGCACCTTGAAACCGTAATATGTGATTTTTATCAAAATAAAAAAAATATTGATTTTTTACCACTTTCGAGGAGGTGAAAATTGTGAACTTGAGATTTCATCAACAACTTCTAAAGGCCTTAACAACAGCTGCATTTAACCGATTACAATAGGAATAGCATCTAGATTACAATAGTAAATGAAGAAACTAAATTTTGTCGAAATCAAAAAATATTTTTTTTACATATATAACTGCAATTAAACGTAAAAGAATTAGTTTTCTATCTTGACTGAGAGCTGCGAAAAAAATAAAAAGTGATTTTCATATTTTATTTTTATTACTCGGCTCCTAATGTCCATTGGCGGCTATAACTCTAGTTTTGCACTATTATAGGTCCCTACTACCAACACAAAACTCGGCATTCAAATCTGTGAGTTGCAACTCAAAACGTTGTAAGATACATGCTTTCAAATTATCAATGTTCTCTCAAAAAGTGGAAGAAATGTAATTTAATTTAATTTTTAGTTTATTTTAGTTTTGCTCAGTACCTTCTTAAAAACAACGTTTAGAGTATACCTCATCATAAAAGATTTTGAAAGTGAATTAGTTTGCTCCAATCTAACACAATATAGTTGTTTACGGCCAGTGCTTTTATATAAAAGAAATGGGCTAAAACATATCTTTGCAAACATATTATTATATTAGTGTATGTATAGTATGTTTCTATTTCCATTTTTTTTTTTTTTTTTTACATGTTAGTATATATTTTTTGACATAATTATAAAGACCAGCGCACAATACTGACGCAGCGGAGCGGATTTTCCTACAATGTTTCACCTACTTAACTAACTTAACCTATCTTGGTGGAAAATCCGCTGCGCTCTAAGGCATCAGTAGTGTGTGCTGGCATTTATGCACCTTTAATTATGTAAGGCATGTTTTAAATTGAATTCTCCAGTTAATCAGACCATTTGACCGCTCCGCCGTTTTGAGGAATTTAATAAATTATTTTTGTAGGAAATTTTGTAGTAGCACAGAATATTTTTCAACGGCATAAAGTTGTAGTTTTTAATATATATATATATATATATATATATATATATATATATATATATATATATAGATATAGATAAATATATATTTGTAGGATAACCCTCAACAAATGAAAAAACGATAATTTTCTTTTTTCACCCTATAATTGCGACCAGTTTATATTGCATTATATTGTTGTAAAAAGGCATTTGTTATCATCCTGACTCAATGACGATCATTAATAATCTACATATTTCATTACAATTTTAATAACAACAGAATGAGAGGGTCATAAAATAGAAGTAATATAATGTCGATTTTGTTTTATTTAATTTTATTTACCGCTCTTCCCCCTCCCCCCCCCCGGGACGAGGTGAATGGAGGATGCCGTAGAAGGCACTGCTCGTGCAATAATAAATATAAATCATTAGCCATATGTAATTACTAGTGGGTCGTTAAGGTTTATGATTGCCATGGCTGCCTCGATACTAATTTACGGTGAGGATCAAAATAAGTTTTCGATTGGTCACTGCCATCTTCACATGACGTTTATATTCCTCTTTATGACAGGTGGGCAATGCCTAAGGAGGGAGTTCATATGTCACATATCGCATCCACGGTATAAATGTATGTATGCAATGGATCTGTTAAGTTATAGATGAAGTTGATACATGAAACATATGACAAAATGACATGTTTTGTTTCTCATTTTTCTTAGTAGTAATATTTAAAGGTGGCAAAAATATTTCCCTGGATGTTAAGAAAAAGCGGATATGTAAAAAGTGTGCACTTTTCAGTAAGGCGCTGCTAATTTTTTTATAGTTTTTCAGGATACGGTAATTATGTAACAACGTGATTAATGGGGCATGAGGGAGTACACTTCAATTAAAGTAGCTTCATCTGCTTTAATCTTAATTCGTCTCATATCCAATCCTTACAATGATTAGACTAACGACGTTCTTATGACTTGTCGGGATATGCAGGTTTATGGCATTAAAATGTACCACTGATTACTGAACAACAGACCCACTACCTATGGCTACAATTGGACAAACGTGACTTGGAAATACAAGACTAAAACGACAAGAAAGAAAGGATTATACTGCTCATCGTTCGCGACTTCGACATTTACCAGACAAACTTTCAAAGCTTCCGATTAACAACAAAAGACTAATTTATATAACAGTAATAAGACTTATTTGGACATGCGGAGTTGAGCTATGGACCTCACTTAACCACCACCCAATTCATCTCATATCCAATCCTCACAATCCAAAATCCTTCGAAAAATATTTAACGCTCCCTACTTTGTCAAACATAAACTTATCTAAATTTGCTTATATAAACGATATAAATTTCCCATATGTTACAGATTTGTCCTAAATAAGATATACAACCTTCCATGTAAAGCTGCATACCCACTTGAATCCATTAGTCTCCCAATTTGCTTCACACTTGGTTCCCAAAAATACTCCGAGGCATCTGAAGACTTTCTAATGCAAAACATTTATTGAAGTTTTACGAATGGGCAGTTCTTTACATGTTGCCATGTCATTGTAATCTTTTAACCGCACATTTAATTACTTTATATATTGTATTCAGTTGTAAATATCAATAAAGTATTATATATACATAATAATAATAAAACATTAAATTGTCCAGTTAATCAAAAAAATTAAAAGTTCTTCATGTAAAATTACCTAAACTTAGGTAAGAAAGAAATTAGGTAGAACTTCAAAAGGCACAAAGAAAATAAAAAAAAAAAAGTGATTTTTTTTTTTTAAATCGATTGTAATGTATGTAATGTAATTAAAATAATAAGGCGCCATTCGAATCACAGGTATTTTCACTTTTAAAGACCGACCTTGGAACATAATCACGATATCTCTGGATATGAATGTTCACGACATAATTTGAATACATAAATTTTGTTTTTGTATTTATTTTGTCATAAATCATATCATTATTACTATTTTTATTTTATTGTTATAACTATATACATATATTTTTTTAACGAATCGGCCAGCAAGGACCACGGGGAATATTACTTATTATTCTTCACTCTTTCCGCCTTCCTTCTACTCCAATACTCTTTCATCCTCTTGGACTATTCCTCTCCTCACTTTAGGAGGAGTCAATTTTCTCTCTCTCTCTATGACTATTTTATTATTATTATCTGAGATCACATTAATTTTTTTCAGATAAGATATATTTGAGCGGTATTTTTCACTTTATTTATTTTTTTTATTCTTTTTACCTGATTTTTACATTTTTAACTAAGAGTTATTTTGTTTTTCTTGTAATATTATGTAGTAATAACAATTCATTTGTAATATTAACTTCAATTATCTTAATTTAATTCTACTATTGTTACTTTTCATCACTATTATGTTCTTAATTTTATTATTGGCCGCCATTATATTATTCATTATAATTATTCCTAAGGGGTGTATATAAGATAATATATAATTATCTTATATATATACGTACTTCCAATATTTTATAATTTTACATTTGAATGATTTTCTTGGAACTTAAACGTTTATAAATGTTGGGGGATTATAGTTGCTGTTCTCAACAAGATCTGCCGGTATGATAATTACATAGTAGTCTAATATTTCAAAAATAATGATCAATATGATTTATTAATTAAAAATACATATTTTTATAACATATATAAAAACAATATATTATGCATATTAAAAAAGCGTTGCATAGAAATAAAACGTTATTAATACGTGAAAAATTGTGTAGATCTTTAAGGATTCGAGAAACTTGTCAACTGCCCCAGGTTAGGATATGATTAGGTTTTTAAGTTTACTTTTATAACGAATAAAGATGGGTAATAAACCAAGAGAACGTTGCTATAAATATTTCGTTTTTATTACAATAATTTATTTTAATACTTAAAGAATATTGACAAGGATCGATACAGCGCGATACTAATCCCATTTCGTGACCGATTAACCAGAGGACCGTGACATAGGTTTGATAGATGCTGATCAGGATTTGATTGCGCTGTCAGACTGTGTTGCGCATCGGCAATGTAATCGCCCCGATGGGATCTGTAAGAGTCGAGATCCGGCAGATGCACAACCCTTCCTCCATATGCCACACCCAAATCCTTTCTCCACACCACCACATGGACTGTCAGCGCTTTAATTACTGAGGGGGGAGGGGAAAGGGGGAACTCCGCATCAAGCTGCTTCCGGAGATGTCGGTATCAAACGCATCTTATGGTCAAAACTCCACAATGGTCCATTTGAATATTCAAAGGAGGACCTACAAGTTCTAATTTAACCACGGTCGATACTCAAGGCCATGATTATCTGCTTATAGGAATTTTACTATAAATTCCACTAAATTATTAATTTATAACAACTAAATTCGATAATTTTGTTTTCAGTACAAAAACACCCTATATTTAGTGAACATCAACTACTTCAACTACATTTGTGTTTATTTTTTTGTTAAACTGTTTATTGTTGTTTACTAATGTATACATTATATACAACAATTAAATTTGAGAAAAATAATTGCAATGGCATGTAAAGAACTACTCACTAGTAGCACTTCAATTGTTCTACATTAGAAGGTCTGTTGGCTATTTTCTTTTCTGACATATTGGAAGATTATCGCGAATGAAGAAGTTGAGAGACAAGTGGATTTGAGTGGGTATGGAATTTACTATGAAAAGATACCTATGAGTGACATACTAAGGAGAATTAATTTTATGAAGGAATTGGATTATAAGGATTGGATGCGAGAAGATTTGAAAGGTTTAGTGGAGCCTCAAAGCTCAACTACTATGTCCAAATGGATCTCATTACAGTCATGTAAAAAAGTCTTTTGTAATTTACTGGGAGCTAAGAACGCTCGTCTTGTAAATGATATAACAGTTAGAAACGAAGTATTTTATTGTATTTTAAATCTGTACCCTTTGAAAAATGATACTCTGCTGGAGGTCTGGAAAGAAGGGCAGTTGAAGCAGAGGTACATAACCTCCAATAATTTCATAATGACAAAATCTTTCATAACGATGACTTATTTTTGATGGCAGTTCTATATAAACTCTTACCTAAAGGTGGTCAGCGTACTTCGATTAGCTGATTTTTATTTTTCCCCCATATTATTGAATAAATCTGGGGGTTTATTTTTTAATGGGGTTAACACTATTTAGACATTTCGTGATAATATCTGATTAAAATATTTAATAAAATAAGTTTCTCAGAAAAAAATAATTCGTAAATCGTTCTTGATTTTTTATTTATATATTTGTAAAATTTAGTGTAAAGGATATTTTTATTTTTTATTATCCACAATTAATGTACAAGCCCTAATAACGATATGGGATTATTTCATGAAATGGTTGATTACTTTAAGAAATGATCAACATACATACAATGATAACCGTGGGCATTTAATCTATAAATGTAAATTTCACGAAGTGAACTGAATTACTGACATTAGATGTATTTCAATATTACAAAATTTTACAACTATTAAATTATTACATAAGGAGATCCCATGATACGTTGAAATTTCAAGAGATGTGAATATATTTTGAACTTGTAATTGAAAGTTCTAATTATAATACCCTCTTCTTTTTTTTTTATAACTATTATTTTATTGAATAAAAATTACAAGCTGCCTCTTTAAAAGGCAAAGGAAAATATTGGCAAAGAATCCACTCATACAATATGTACCATCAAATTAAATAAAAAGAAAAAATAATTCCCAACCTATACACAATACAAAATTTAGTAAATACTAATATAAAATAAATTAGAAAATAACAGTATAAATAATATTAGAAATAGTAACAATAAAGAGAAAAAATAATTATTAAAAAAAATTAAAAAAGCACAATCACACTATATGTATTTTACACTGTATGTACATTATGTGTAACAATGTACACAAACAACTCAAGGAAACCCCGGTACAAGCTTTTCACTCTATTTATGAGGAGGCAAGCCAGGCCCATAGAGATCCCAACACTGTTCTCTCCGCCAGGTCACTAGAGTCGAAATTCAGTGGAGGCTGAGAGGGAACGCCACACTGGCCATTGCCAGAACTACAGTAATGTATATTTATTGCAATAAGAGTCAGGGCCTTTCCGGAATTATAATACTACAAGCATGATATTTAACTCATACTTAGTCTATAGGAGTCTTATAAACAGAATTTAGAATAGGAGTCCCTGTTTTTATATTCATATCTGCTTATTAGTTATTATTTTACTTTTAACAAAAGGCATTTATGTTCAAATTATACGACATTAAAAACATAACTAACTTACACTGTACTTTATTCGAAATCGGTATAGACGGTATCCAACCATACGAATATAAGAGGGTAAAAACCTAGATTTTTCTCATTTGCTTTCAGACCCACCCTTCGTATATCAGCTATTGAGTTACAAAAAAAAAAAAAGTATATAGTAGGATCATCCATCATTGTCAGAAAGAACTGAGACCCTCGACGTCCTTTCGGAAATCGACCATCAGCTTATTTCCCCTTATAATATTCTTCAAGATCTACTGCAGCTACTTTTTATGAAAAGGTATATTTAGCTATATGTTTTTTTTATAAATTTCATTAAGACAACATAATTCAAGATTATAATAATCACTTTTGAAAACCCGTTTTTAAATTATTGTAATTTTTTTTTTAAATGATAAATAGTCTAAACCCACTATTAGTCAGGTGTAGTTCAACCTGAGCCAGAATGTATAAGTTTAATGTCTTCCTGAAAAAAATTAATAGAATTTTCATCAATTTTTTTTTTTTTTTTGTATTTAGATTTTTATCAAAAAGTCTCTTATTTTCAACATCGATAATCTCGAACTCTATGTTTTTATAAAAATGCAAAAAAATTAGAAAACGAGCATATTTATAAGTAGATTAAGGAAATATATATTTATTTATATCAGTGTTTGTGCATATTGATTAAGCTGTAGAGTAGAATAAGTCAGTCAATGATGCCTATAATTAAAAGTTATTAAACAAGGTGAGTACCTCTTAGTGTAAAAAAAAAAAAAAAAAAAACTAGACCACCCAACGCTACGGTGCTCATCCACATTATTCGAAAGCAATACGAAAATAAAACAGCCATATACGAGGATAGGTAGTGTGATCTTCAACATCAGTTGAGGATGTGATCTTCAACATCATCTGCATTCAGATGCTAACGGCAAAATCGAGGTCTATGTCTATTATCATTGGAACTCAATAAACATTGGAACTCAAATAAAATAAATCCTAAATAACAATAATAAATAAATAAATAAATGTAATAACATGAAATCCTTTAATCTGGTGTCACTTTATTGCCAGTTTTCCTCTATCTTCAATGAAATAATAAATTTTTTCTTTGCTTTTTATTCCAATGAAGAGTTTATTATGTTGAAAATGCATATTTCCATTATGTGATTATTATAATGTCTTATTTACGTAAGTACAATAATTGGTTTGTATGTCAAATGAAAACACAATGTTTTTTTCCGGTTTTAAAAATAAATTTCTCCATGAAATCGATACGGATCATTAATTTGATCATACCATACGAAAGCTGATTAAAATTGCAATTTTGTGGTTAGTTTTTTAGAAATACGGTGAGGGTTGAAGACATAAAGATAAGACATTGTAACTTCATAAATAAGATGAAGATCATGCTGTTGTTTAGGTCCCAAGTTTGTAAAATTCAAGGTTACATGTGCTCTGCTCTTATAGGAAATTTAATGTTTTTTTTTTTTATAATTCTTTTATTAATTGAAATTTACAACTGTATTAATAAAAACACATTTAGTAAATATGATGTATAAAATAAAAAATAATGGCGTGATTAGAACTTGTAGAGAAACTACCCATTGGTAGTACTCTAATGAAATTTAATGTTAAATCTAAAACTGAGGCCAAAATTTGAAAAATATGGAGATATTACAGCTTTTATAGTAAACGACGTGGTTTCCTCAAAACATCAAAATTCCTCAAAAATTCTTTGAATTATCATATATCTGCAATGGATTGGAATAGAAAAGTAAGATCTGTGGCATTTTTCTTCATTTAAAAAAAAAAATCATATAACAAAAATAATTTCGACTCCATGTCAAATACTAAAATTAACTGTTTAAATTCAAATATAAACCATAATCACATACTTTTAGTTAGGTGAATTGTCGGTAAATAAATGTTAGTATCTCATACAAAAAATCTAAAAAAAAAATAATAAAATTTAATTCTTAATACGTATAAATCATTCCGAATTATGAACACTTGGATTAAGAGAGGAAAGTTGCGTATTTTTTTCAGAACCTTATCTAAAGAAGAGAAATACTGTCTTAAAATACTTTAATAAAGTATTTGTCTTGAAAAAAGACAAATATCAAGAAAACTAAAATAACTAGACAGTAATCACTAAAACTGAATTATTACAGATTCAAATCTAATGTACAGAAATGATTTGATATTCACAAATGAATAAAAAAAAATAGTATAAATTTGATAATTAGTGAATATAAAGACAAATAACCAATCCATGAAATCCGTAGTGATTATATAAAAATCCTACAACAAGAGGTGGAGCGGCCAACCTCTTTTCAGACATCTAAGAGGATTATCTGGATTCGAGAGGGGTGTGTATTGACTAGTTAGGGTTTGAGTGGGCATGGAGTACATTATGAAAAGATTGATCTGGTTTGTGCTATATCAGTAACGCATAGGCATTAATGTGATTATAAAAAAATTCATGAAAAAAATATTTGTTTTTGAATTTTTTAAACGTGAATATTATTAGATCTGATTTCAAAGTAAAATGCAATTGTTGTTATAGTACTTTAAATTTAAAAAATTATAATTTTTCAAATATTTTTTATTAAAAAAAAAAAAAAAAAAAAAAAAAAAATGAAAAACTGTCGAGTAATACTGATAAAAATATATTTTTATGTGCTATCGTGGAAAATTTCATTGAATCCATCGCAATAAATCATTATTAAAGTGTTGTAACGTATTAATAAAATTTGTATTAATTTATAAATTTACTTATTACAAAATCATATTTTACATGTTTTTTGTTATCACATTCATTTTAAAAGTTTAGATACTTAGAACAATTAATAGGTTTGGTATGCTATGCTATTTCTATTTTTGTAAGAAATATTTTTTTTTAAATACACAAAAAAAAATAATACATATAAATACAATAAATAATTTCTTTCATATGTATGTACAATATATTTATTTATTTTTCAATAAAATAAAAAATAACAACAAAAATACAATTGAATATCATATGCGATAAATTGTATATAGGAGTTGCAGCACATCAATTATTGAATTGGGTAAGGCACTTTACCCTAAGCTCTTGGGACTGAGTTCGAGTCCGGTTATAAGATTTACTTTTTTTTTTACATTGATATAAAGTTAACAACAGTTATTAGATTATTTTTGTAAGATTAGAGTGTTTCTGTTGTGATTTGATATTTATTGTATTATCGGATTTCTAGGGTTATATATATATATATATATATATATATATATATATATATATATATATATATATATATATATATATATATATATATATAAATTTTTTTTTAAATTCTTTTTTTGTAAAAATAATAATAATAATAAATAATTATTTTTGTGTTGTCATATTTCTGTTTTATAGGGAATATGAATGTGAGGGATCTATCTTAAGTCAGACAAAGGTAATCTGTTTTCCGCCAAGAAATTTGAACAGATTTAATTTAAGCAACCTATACATACGTGATTAGGAGGGATGAACTATTTGCCACTACTATTGGATTTTTTTTTTTTTTTTTTTTTGAAGCTTGTTTCGAATGTTTAAGATTTATCACCATTTCTAAAAACATTCAAAAACTTCAAAACTTCAGCACTTTGCTTGTACTATACTATATTTTACTATGGTGAATGCAACGAAAAAATCCAGTCTACTCCTGACATTTCTAGATAGGCCTTTTCATTTTGCCTTCTGAGTATCAATATGTTTAATTAAATGACACATTAAAAAAAAAAAAATGTAATCTATTTTACAAAGTGCTGATATTTTAATTTTGTGTATGTTTTTAAAACTGGTGATGAATATTTAACACTCGAAACTAGTTTTAAAATAAAAAGAGTTCTAATAAAAGTAGCAAATATGTAATTCATTCATAACTGTTTTGATCCTTTTGTACCATCATTCGTAACTCAAGTGTATCTATTTGTAGCCTACGTTTTATAAAATTATAGCTTCTGATTTATTAGTTGTTATATGGTATTCGATTTTTTCGTAAATTTTGGAATGCTTAAGGCTTTATATATTACTTGAAATGCGTTCGGATTGCTACACTGCCGCACAGTGGGGCAAAACAGGTAAAAAACGAGAAAAAAAAACTTTTTTTTCGAGAACGGTTAATAATAATGACAACACAAGTGCAGATATTTAAAATTATTTTGTAAAATTTAATTTAACATAATTTTATACTTATTTAACTTCATTTCAATAAAATGTTGCCTCCATTTTTCAATTTTTACATTTTTATGTCGATTGCTTTAGAATAAGCTGGTTCAGAATGGCTTAAAAGTATTCATTTTTGACCTATACGATGGAAAGAATGATGAAACGGTTCACATTATCAATTGGAGTGCTTCGTTACTGATGGCAAGGTATTTATGTTTTAGGTTCAGGCCTCATTAATGTTATGTAGGGATCCGAAGATTTTAGCAGCTTATAAAAACACATCCTAGTTCGTAGCTGTACGGGAATATTTCCTAGTAAAGCGTATGCAGACCATAATACTTATGGTATACAACTAATTCATAGCTAACTTGAGTTATTTAGGCAGTTAAAGGAGGATTTCGGAAAAATATTCTTGATGTATTTCCGGTGTTATTGGAACCGTATCTCTGCTTTACAAAATCAAATTTTATTTTTAGTGATAAACCGGTTTTTATTCGTTTCTTTGCGGCTTATTTTATTGGGATGGTAGTTTTGATAGTTCTCTAACCCTGGAATCCAGGATATAGCATAGGTGAAGAATGTATTCCATAAATTTAATTCTAGCATGAAGAAAAAAAATTCCCAACTTAACTGCTGCTCTATGCGAAACTTGGGTTCATGTCTTGACATGTAAAACAGGTAAAAACACTTATTAATTGCACCACTCCCTGAAGTTAGCAGAGCATCCGATACCAAAGAATACTTCCCGAAAATATAGTTTATAGTGATCCGTCACTAGAAACTCCCTCACATACATCAGAGTATTTTGGTTTATCAGTCTCTATAATGATAATATCCATGTTCATACTCTTTGAGAAAAAAACAGACTGATAACTATTTAGATAAACATAAAATCCACAAACGTACTAATCCCAACTAAGTGAACAACTCTTTTTTTTAATGTACAGTTGTCAATGTAATTTACCGGGATATTAAGTAGTAGTACAATCTTTATGAAAATGGTTATTTTTCACCGAAGCTCAGCGGAGCTTTTTTTTAGGACCACTCATGTTCAAAAATTCTGGTCACTTTTTCCCTCTCGCTCTAGTATATTTTTTGATAATATATTTCATACATTACACCAATCTAATATTTTTCCACTATTCTTTAGTGATTGAACTACAATCTGTCAAGTTTCATAGGTTTATCTATAAAAATAAATCCACTGTGACCCAAATTATAGCTCAATAAAAATAGGCCACTTTGGGGTGAAGTAATATTGTCCAACTTTAGAAGGCCTCAGAGTGACAAATAAAAATGAAATTGAAAAAAGCAAAAAAAAAAAAAAAAATTAAAAAAAAATAAAAAAAAAACACAAAATAAAAAAAAGAAACAAAAAAAAAAAAAAAAAAATAAAAATGAAATTGAAAAAAGCAAACTGGAAATGTTTGCACCAACTAATAGTGAATACAGTAATCCATCAAACACGACAAAAATAATAAATTAATTTTAGAGTTTTTTTCCGTGTTTGCCACACTGTGTACCGTGCTCAATAAAGAAGGCCATATCAACTAACTGTCGGAAATAGAAAAATTACCGCAGAGTTTTACATATTAGGATTCACATATGAGTTTTCCGATGAAAAATATATAATTTAGTTTTTCATTAAAAAGAGAGACCTATGTCTCTCATACCTATATGGACCTATGTCGTATTATAAATTAAATTAAATTTAAATTATGACTGAGAAATATTTAAATTGCCGCATGTTTTTATGAATCTTAAGGCAGATTAAGGAGTTTATTTCGCAATCCTAATATTTGAAATAAATTTCGTAATGTATTGGAATGAATTAAAATAAAAATATAGATTATGTCCGGTTTGATCGATATGGCGTTCTTTCTTAGCAGGAAAGTATTGGTACTAAAGATTTCTATTGATGACCTTTTAGAAGCAACCTTCATCATTACATTAATGTGACGTTTGACAAGATGTTTCGACTCACAGAATACATCATGGATATCGAAAAGGCTTTGGGTTGAGACAATGGTTTTGAAAGGAGAATAATCCGGACGAGGTCTCGGGAGCAGACGTCGGTAGAAGGAAGGAGGCAATAAATGCAGCAGATGCATCAGTAAAGGCACATTTTACTGCTCCGCCGCCATTTAGTCCAAGGGCGAAACTCAATTTTAGACAATGCCCCAAACGGAACGGTTTTCGTTTTGTTTCCGAGTCCTCTGGTACCTGGCCAGCACTACCTGCCTGTCCTGTGTCTCCGCTAACCGCAAAATCCTCAAGGACAGTCTTCGTCCATCAGGATTGCTTTTCAGAGGCTTCGGTTCTAAAGGAAGAACAAGAGAAGGATTGGAAGAACTTATACCAAGGCCAGCGGAATGGCAGTCACTATAGCAGTAGTAGAAATGATCTTTTCAAGAAAAATTATCGAACTCAAATTTTTCAGTTGTACTTCATAAAAGGATTAACAATAATCTTCATGCCCTATTTCTTTCATTTTCTTCCCAGGGCAATGTAAAATGTCTTCAGAAATTTCAACATTCTTTTAGTCTAATATTCGTATAAATATATCTCTTTTCAAGAAATAAAACTTATAGATTTAAGCAAGACGAATTATTGGATATGAGAGCCGTTACACTATATATATTAAAAAATAGACATTTTTCTTTGACTCTCTACAATTTTTTTCTTTCAAAGATATTTGTAGTATATTTCGATATATTGTTTTACCAATATTATTAACATATACCTACAAAATTAAAAAACGACAACAAAATTTGTTTAAATAAGGGAAAGTTGTTAATATTATGGGAAGGTTACAGTTGGCAAGACTAGTACTAGTTGCATCTGCACTTTATATACATGTATATGTATATGTATATATAATTGCTGCCTAATGTTCAATTCATAATTAACTATATTTAAATTTTTAATATTAAAAATAATTGTGTTCCTATTTAATTTGCGAAATATCTTATTTGGGTGTTAAATTTGACAGATACTTTAAGTTTTCGTCCTGCTTAATAAAAGAAAAACGAGATCAAAAAGGTACTGTCTGAACCACTTATTAACTGCTTTAAACCTATCTCTCCGATTAAGAATTAATATATAAATAAGTGATTCGTAAAATTCTGCTGTATGGGGCATTATTTTCAAACATAGGAAAAACTACAAATAACCGACTGCAATCATTCATTGCAAAAGTCGTAAGAGATGCTATACTTACGGGTTTAAACATCTAAGATCTATGAGGAGTTACAAGTTAAAAAAAAATTAAGAAGTGTTTTCGACGAGAGAACAATGAAATTTTTCGATACCTTTAAAAATATTTAAAACCTTCTTTACAGCCAAATTTCAAACGTAGGAGCAACGAAACGGAGGTGGGAATAGTTACAAAATATGATCTAGATTTAGGTTATTACAATGCTTAAGCCGTGTGCATAAAAAAAATGGTGAGGATAATTACTAATTAAACTACGAGTATATTATAAGGTATACAGAGGGAGACAGTTTCAAAATAGTTTATTTCTATAGTTTTAAATATTAACACAAGGGGACTTAAATACAAGTTACAACTTTCCTAAAAAAATACAAAAGAAACTAACGTATTTTTTAATCGATAATGACGGAGCTGCCTCGAGAACGTGATTGATTAGAAAGAACCTCAGTGCTGTTAATAGCCTCTGCGATTGATGATTTCTTTGTTGACATTATTTTCTGTATTTTTTTTTTTTCAGCCCCAGGCGCTCTCACCAAAGAGGGAAAAACGTTTTGAAAAAACAGGTTAATGACTGTTTTTAAGAGCCCCTTGGGAATCGGCGAGAGGGGGAGACTTTTTTGAAGGAAAAGACATGTGAAGTACCGGTTGGAAAAATGATGGAGCCGGCTCTAAGGGTTAAGGGTTGGAACTCCCTTCCGTTCTGCAACATTAGCCACCACCGACTGCAGGGACAACACCGGGACCATTGTGTTGGTCTACTGTATTTGCATCAGCGGGTGTCATCTGATCCGCGACCTGTTGCTTCTAGGGCAACAAATCTGCCCCTAATTTACTCCATTTTTATGGAGATCAATATACGGGCAACAGATATGGGGGTTAATGGAATGTATTGATACTGGAAACCACACATAAAATTATCATTATGTACTTATTTTTTCCGATAGATTAAATATTAAGGTCGGTTAAATAATTCAAAAAAATAAGTGGTCCAATAATTTTATAAATTGCTACACCCGAGATTACAAAAGAAGCGGAGGACGATCATCTACCCTTTGGGATCAAGAAATGAAGACTACATGTGGAGGAGCAACATGGCAAAGAGTGGCTGACGAAAGAGAAGAATGGAAAATACTAGGAGAAGCTCTTTATTTGGCCAGTATAAAACCAGAAATGTGAAAACAGTGAAACTGCTACAGCTGATTATGTACAAATGTAACAAGAAAAAAAAATGTATGTGTGTATGTATATATAAATAAATGCATGATAATATACGATTATTGTACAAATAAAGATTTATTTTTGATATATACTATTATTATACATATATACATATATATATATATATATATATATATATATATAAATTATGATAATTTAATATATATATATATGACAGCTCGTCAATAGATCTAATTAAAGTAATGTTCAATTTGAACATTCATCCCCGAATTGTACGTCGCAATTGCGAGTGCCCGGGGGTATGGATCAGTGAAGAGAAAAGATTTCCCTGGTTCGGATACGAGCCCGGTAGCCTAGTGGATAAGCGCGCCACGCTAGAGAGGTGGAGACTTGGGTTCGAATCCCAACTGGGGTCAAATCTTTGCTCTTCAAAAATAAAATATATATATATATATATATATATATATATATATATAGTGTGTGTGTGTGTGTGTGTGTGTGTGTGTGTGTGTGTGTGTGTGTGTGTGTGTGTGTGTGTGTGTGTGTGTGTGTGTGTGTGTGTGTGTGTGTGTGTGTGTGTGTGTGTGTGTGTGTGTGTGTGTGTGTGTATGTCAGTAACCCGGAGGTACAGAACACTATTTCCATTTTTGACCAAAAATACATTATTACGTATTCGTATTCACCTTTTTTCACTTTATATAGAGGTATAGAATTCTATATTCTAGACCGATTGATTGTAAGGTAAGTTAAATAAAAATGTTTTCTATTTTTTTTTTTTTTTTTTTTTTTTTTGGAGGGGGGAGTATAACATCTCTATGTGCTCCAATTGGGGCAGGAAGGACAGGTTACCAACCTATTCTAGCCGGAATGATTCATTTCGTATATATATATATGTATATATGCCAGTCATGTGTCAGTACCAAAGTTTTTCGATTTTCGATACCGGCATAAAAAATATTTCAAAAAAGAAGCTTAAAACAGTAAAACAATTAAATAAAAAAAAAAAATAACAATAATATTTCAAGAAACCGGTAGTAATGTTTATCATCTACAATAACATAGGTTATTGATTATTATTGAGAAAACCCTTTCACTGATAATTCTTGAGATTAGCTTTAATTTAGTATTAGGGCTGGAAAACCGTTATGAACACTTAATAAAAAGGAAAAAAATTCTGGGAAATAACTTCCTATAAGAATAACAAAATTTTGCGATAAAAAGGTATTATTTTCCTGCTGCATTTATTTACTTTGGTCGAAATCGGTCTTCAACAAACAGGTTTTTAGCTCTATACAAAAACGTTTTAGTGCACATTAAATTTCGTTTGATTCGCTAAGTACAAAAAAAAAAAAAAATAAATAAAAATAATTTATTTTAAGGTGTTTTAAATGTATATAATTCAAATTCTAAGTAATAGGATAAATGACTAATTATTTTTATTCAAAATATCTCTTCATAATGCTTTTAATTAAGCACTATAGTTCATTTTTCATAATTGAAGAGTTTAATGGACAAAGGGGTTATGTCTAGGGTTGCCATTTGCCCGGCTTTAGCCGGACATTTCCGGCTTTTTACGGCCGTGTCCGGCCAAATATTTGTGTATTCCTTTCTGGAATTTGCTAGGCTTTTTCGTCTTCTCGTTGAAAGTAGCAATCTTATGGCGTGGCGGAAATGCGACTGTGTTCAAATCTTGGAAACTCCCACTCCTCTTACCTTTTTGACTAATTTAAAAAACTTTTTGACCAATTGCAGAATTTCATAAAAGATTTTAAAAAACTTTCGACACATAAAAAGTGGACTGCTTATTTTAGATCATTTCATAATGAAGAATTTAATTCCGAACTACTAAAATTGGCAGGATACTATTTTGCGATTCTATGCCATAACGTCAACGTTGAATGAGTTTTATCTTTGATTAATGCCCAGTGGACAAAGGAACGCAATAAATTGCAAACAGAAACAATTGAACAGATGATGTTCATATTATGCAATTAATATTAACATGTGCCGAATTAAATGATATGATTTCTAAGGAAAACGACTTTTTGGATAAAGTAGGTTAAAA
Source organism: Euschistus heros (assembly GCA_003667255.2). Lineage (NCBI taxonomy): Eukaryota > Metazoa > Arthropoda > Insecta > Hemiptera > Pentatomidae > Euschistus > Euschistus heros. The sequence continues at coordinate 1,600,944 of RCWM02000011.1, forward strand.
AGCAAATTACAACTAAGAATTTATGGATTTTTATTATTTTTGGAAACATTTGAGATTTTTTTATAATTGACTTTTTAATTTTAATCTTTTTGTTTTCTTCTTAGAATAGTCCATATATTTTTATATTTGTATAATCAAAACTATAAGTTTACTGCCAAAGTGGAGCTTTTATTTATTTATTTGTTTTTGTTTTATATAAGTGAAGTCTGCAGAAGACTGAAAATGTTTCAGGTAGTTATTAATTTTAATGTCATACATAAAGATCAAAAGATTAAGGATAGGACTATAAATAAGTGGTTAATGTTATAACTAAAAACTTAAACCAGTAATATAAATTATGTAACATAAAAAAAAATAAACAAAAAAACCTGTACCACTTAGAACCCATGAAGGGTCTCGGATTCAGTACTTAGGTATGGTTGTACCGTTTCTAAGCCAACGGTTGTGAAAGGAGGTGATTTGGCTAGAATTCACACTCAACCAATTATACAATTATGTAACATAGCTTTTATTAATTAAAAATTATATGTAACTTTTATTATTGTAGTTAATTCCAACTTCAAAAACGTACAACCGGCTTTATATAAGGCATGTTTGGCTTTTATAGATTATGTCCGGCTTTTGTGGCAAATGTCCGGTTTAATACAGCGCCAAGTCTTAATAGTGTTTGGAATAATTTAATTCTAATTAAAGATATTCCTCTTTCAGCAAAAAATGAAGTTTTTAAGTCTGTAACCAGATCAATTCTTACATATGGGAGTCAATGGGAGTCAGGTTTGGGGCTATCGATATAATGATAAAATAGAAAGTGTCCAGAGGACCTTCATTAAAAAAATATTTAAATTGCCAAAAAATACTCCAAATTACATGATATATTTAGAAGCCAAAATTTCACCAATTCATGTTTTTACCTTTCAATTAAAATATAAATACATATTAAAGACCCTAGATGTAGATGGAGGCCGTTTAACGAAATTGGTTGCAGAAGAAGTGATCAAAAGAAAACTATTATGGTTTAAGGAATGGATAAATTGGTCCGAGAAAGTCAAAAGCAACTTTAACACAGTTTTCAATACAGCAGAACAATTGGGGAAAGATTTAAAAGCCTTCAAATCCAGCCTAATTATCTATTATCACTCGTGTTATAGGGAAAGAGCATTAAACGGCCAATATCACCAAATCTATAAACAATTGTCTTTTGACATTGATTATATTAATTTAAATTTACCGATATCTGATATAGGCGTCATAATTAAAATTAGAGGCGAACTTCTCAACTTGAACTACAGACCATTCATTCAGGGACAGAATTACATTTGTTTATGTATAATATTGGAGAAAATGAAGATATATTCCATTATTTAGGACGTTGTAAAGTCTTGAAGGGAATGAGGAAAAAATATTTTGGTGTAGATACTATGACTGAAATTGATATGGTCAAATACCTAAATGGTGAAGACTGGGCAGCTCTAGTGAGTTACTTGAAAGAAGCCTATATCTACCGTTCCTTTCTTAATAAAAATTTTAATTATTAATAACCTGATAATACTTTAGATGTTATTGATTGATAATATATGTTGTAAATAAAAATAATAATAATTAGATATTATTGAATAGTATAATAATGGGTGGATATATATTATTTGAGATATAATTGAGATACTGTTATAGGATATGTGATAATTATGATATTGTTGTATAAGACATAATTGATTATATAATGGGTAATTAGATTGTATTGTATTTTTTGGATTGTATTGTTTGTGAATAGATTGGTTAGTTAATTATCAATAAATATTTACATATTTAAAAAATAAATAAACAATAATGTATATAAAATCATTATTAAAGCGCTCCTGACAGACTATAAGCGCATATGTCAGTAATATTACTTTGAACACTTTTTTAAATAACATAAAATTCTGTAAATATTATTAATAAAGTATTTTCTATCTATCTACAGCGCCAAGTCCGGCTTTTGTATTTTAGGAGATGTCACATTTTTATAAAACATAAATTATTTCTTTGGATAAAGTTTTTATGTGCAAAAGTGTTAGGTAGCAAAATATAAATATTTCAAAACAACTGGAAAAAGAGTTGTAAAGAAGATGAAGTGGCTATGTAACATAGTCCTTAATGTGTTTCCTGATAAACTGTTTTATTAAAAATGGCTTTTTCAATATTTTATTTCTGAATCAAGTGAGGAAGATATTATTGTATTTGTTACTAAGGAAAGTTACTTTACTCTTAAAAAAAAAAAATATATATATATATATATATATATATATATATATATATATATATATATATATATATATATATAATGATAGATGAATAAATATGAAAAAAAAAATATGCCTCATACATATACCATATTATTATAATTTAAATTCATTAATAATAATATATTCTACACTATTCGTTTCAGTGACGTCCATCGTAGAATTCCTTCACAAGATAACTCAAGACTGAGAACATCAATTATTCTTCTCCTTCCGGACGGAAACAGGGGACCCGAGTAAACGGAATAAAAATAGTCCGAGCTAACCATTTCCGCTCTCTAATATTTTCTTAAAGGATGAGAATCTTTTTGAAGGTTTTTTTTTTCTTTTTAAATGGTTTCAAAATAAACAATCTCAGAGACTAAACCGTCGAATATCCTGCTTCCTGGGAAGGAAGGACAACAAACATGAAAGACAACGGTATTTGTTTATCGAGTTCAAAATTTGTTTTATAGAATCATCGACATATTCCTGGAATCGGAGTATATATAAAACATTAAATTGGTATATATCTGTCATTGCGATTTAAATTCACAGCAATTTAAATATAGTAATTAAAAATAACAATCCTGTTGTTATGTTCATTCAAAAATGAACCTTCTTAAATTAAAATTGACATCTATAAAAAAAGATAGAGTTTACTTTTTTTAAACTGAGGCAAAATTAAATATAAATGATAATCAAAAGGTAAAACAAATATAATTAACAACGATATATGTCTTGTAGCTGTTCAAGGATTCAACCAAAACGAAAAGGAAGAAATGCTAAATTAACATATTTTCCAATCCTTACACCCCTAAATCCTATGTAAGATCCTCAATACTTCTTATTATGTCACAAACTTATCCATAATCATCTAAACATCTCATATTTTGCTGCATTGGCCCAGGTACTTATCCTGCCATGATAAGTTCCAAATCCACTCTTCTCAACTCTCTTCCTATTAGATTCTCAATAACCCTTCGAGGCGTCTGAAAAGAAGATGGCCTTACGATGATTTATGAAGTGCCACTAGGTTCATTAAGTTTCTCTACAAATTATTGACATATTTAAATATATGGTAACGGTCGGGTTAAGAGGAGGCAGCTCCTACGCCCGCCGAGAATACCTTTTATCGATTCTTACCTTCTTCCGATTTATTTCGGTGTTTTAGTCGCTACTTTTCGAGGAGAAAGGTTATTCTCATTTATTTACGGAGAAACTTTAAATCCCTGTTGAAAGTAATATTAACTTCTGTTTACCTTATGATATTAATATGAGAAATAAGAAAATAATGAAGTGGAAATAAGAAAATGTCAAAATATAAGAAACTAAATCAATTTTGAATTAATTAATATAATATATTACTATTAATAATATAATACTAAACCAACAGTAATGTTAATTCTTGATAAACTTTGTGATGTGAGGGAAGTGTAAATAACAAATTATAAATATTTAAAAGACAGAATCCTTAAGTATTTATTTGTCATAACTCCTATTTATTTAACATTTGTAGCTACATGTTTCCGAGACAATGCTCCATCATCAGGCTTCTAATTTTTTTTTTAAAACACTTTAATCTACAACATTATACCAACAGTTTTACAATTATATAGTAATGTGTCATTTACCTCTTAATTTGTGATTATTTTAACATTGTCTATTCTCCATGTTATAATCCATTATACATTATAAGACAGAATCCTAGTTGAAAGTGATGATGTTAATTTCTCCTATATTTTCTCAAGGGAAGTGGAAATAAGAAAATATGAAACCTTTAATATACTTTCTCAGATTTATTTTTAGATCGATATGTTTTTATTAAAATAATTATACAATCTGTCTCACTTTAGCGCAATAAGTATTATGGATGACAAAGAATGCATTCACAAAATAAGCATACTGAAATTTTATCACTTAAGTTGATACAACAAATAAAAATATATAAAACACCAAATCCATGTACAAATTAATGTTCTTAAGTTTTGTAACACTTTTACACATTAGATAAGAAGAAATAAGAAAACATAACACTTAATCCTTTATGAAACTCATGTTGTTAACTTATGTTTCAGTTATTTACATTATACAATCTGTTACTCTTTAGGACAATAAGTATTATGGATGACAAAGAATCCATTCACAAAATATGCATACTGAAATTTTATCGCTTCAATTGATACAACAAATAAAAATATATAAAACACCAAATCCATGTACAAATTAATCTTCTTAAGTTTTGTAACACTTTTACACATTAGATAAGAGGGAATAAGAAAACATGAATTGATAAAACACTTAATCCTTAATGAAACTCATGTTGTTAACTTATGTTTCAGTTATTAACATTTAAGAAGACTAAATATCAATATAACAGACTAAACAACACAATCCAAGTTGAAACTGTAGAAGTGATTGTTTACATGTGAGGTTATAGGAAAGAGCTATCGATAAATGTAAACTCGAAGTGAAGCGTAAGGATCGAACTGGTCGGTGTAGCGCGGGTCAAGCCAGTTTGCTGCCTCCTCTTAACCCGACCGTTACCAAATATATAAATCATTTTCACACACGTTTGCTGATTGTATATTTTGTATGGTATGCGGATCATCTTAAGCCGGATCTCTTTGATCGTGGGATATATCTATTATATATATATATATATATATATATATATATTTATTCATTTAATCATTTATTTTAAAAAATTTTATTTACTATTATAAGACAAGATAATTAATAGGTTAATTAGTTTTAAATTGAATGTAAAAAGTCGCTTAAAACAAATGTATTTGTGACATACTACTTTTAAATGATCGTATTGAATTAGGAGCTTTGAGGATTTAGGTAAACACTGTATTGAGGATCGAAGCACTTCCTTGAACTAAGCCGTTTCCTCTGAAAATTTTACTCCCCGCTTCCCATTTTAAACCCCACTTCTGATTTAGGACAAAGGGTCAGTTAATAAGATTTAAAACTAACAATTTTGAAAATCACAAAAACGGTCATGAGTGTTTTGACAAAATTGAAACAATGCACAAATAAATATCCAGAGCTGAAAATGGATAGGAAGGTGGTGTTTTGTTCTTGCTGTTTGAAAACAATAGGCCACGAAAGGAAATCGTAAATAGACGCACATTGCAAATCAGGTAATTTTTACCTGAGTAACTTTTTAATTTATAAAAAATTATTTTGGGAAGATCAATCAACTTTGTTGAACTCGAAAATTTTCAAATGTACAATTCGTACATTTTCACAAAAGTTTTAAAAATTTATTTATTTAAAAAAAAAAAAATTATTATACTTTGTTTCCACGTAAAAGGAAATTTTAATAAATATACCTATTTATATATATTTATAATGAAAATAATCATATACATTTTTTTTCCAAGTTTTAGATTCAAAAAGTATTTCAGATTGAATTAATACTAAAACGGAACGATTGTCGAAATGTGCTTCAGTTTATTTAAGGTCGGTTATGTTTTGCATGTTTGTGTAAATAAATGGATTGCTGCATGTATTAAGTTTTTAAATTCACGTTTTTGTACGTTTCAGATTTTTACTGCACGATTTTGAGTTTTTTACTGCACATTTTTTGAGTTTTTACTGCAGAAAAATCCTGTCTCTATTAATAACCCATCGAAATCACCAGGCAGCTCGCTAACCGGATAGCATTTTTTTTAGATACCTGGATCACATTTTAAGAGATAAAAATTTTCATAGTCGAAATTCGATAGATGTGTTGTTAGGATTATTTATTTCCATAGAATCAAATTAATATTTTCAGAACATGGAAAAGTTACTAACTCATTGGCATAAATTTATTGAAAGTAAAAAAATGGAGAGTATTTAAAAAAAAAATTTCCTTTGAATTTTCTAAAATTTATTTATTAATATTTACAACTGTATACAAAACAAATTTAGTAAATGTGATTTAAACGTTCTTAATATCATGTCAATTGCTTGTGAAGCAGCTACTTACAGGTAGCACTTCAACAAAATGTCTATAGGAAATGGTCGCAGACCATCTCCTTTTCTGACAACTCTGAGGGTTGCCGGAAATAAAGTGTTAAACAAGTTGAGAGACTAGTGGATTTGAATGGTTTTGTAGTTTACTATGAAAGGTAAAGTATTGGGGTTGGGCTAAATCATTAGCACATGGAACATTAAGGTCTTTATTGAATAGTATGTTTATGACAAAATAAGGAGCATTGACGGTTTTTCTAAGGATTTTATATCGCAAGGATTAGATAAGAGATGAATTAGACGGTTTATCGGAGCCATAGATATAAACCGCGTATGTTCAAATAACTGTCATGTAAATTAGTCTTTTATAATTAATCGACATCATAGTATGTTTTTCCAGTAAAGGCTGGCTGGAGTAGTATATACCAAGTTAAACGTTTGTCCAATTGGAGCCCTGGTTAGCAGATTTGTTCAACAGGGATCAGTGAAATTTTTTATATTTAAAAACCATAAACCTGCTTCAATACCCGGACAACCCAAAAATTAGAACATTTACACTGTTATCTTGATATTCTTTTTGAGGTTAATGGATATCAGAAAATAGCAGTGGGACTCATTCACCAATGAACCGTTGCAATACCGTAAAACCATTCTAATCTCTCCAGCAGTCCTTGGCTGAAGGTTGTAATTACAATTGCTGGAGAAAACAAAGAGCGTTATATTTATATATCCGCTATTAAGAATCCCCAGGAATTTCACCGATACACTTTCTGAGACTATTAACTGCGGTCTTCCTAAGACGGAGAAGGAGCTCACATACCGGACGACCGCAGGGTTCTTTAATTCGAAACCTCTTAGACCACACTCGTTGGGGATTTTCAATCGAAAAGAGACCACGGTCATTTCCGTTATACGGTGTTGTATATAAAGGGTACCTTTACGATATGGTTTCATGAATGAGATATCCATTGACCACACGTGAATGGGCCTTGTGGCGTCGCGTCACAATTTTGTGGTTTATCCTCATTATTTAAACAGAAGGGGACTCTCGCAGAGGAATACCCTGATATATGTGGCCGATGGTTCCCAGCTCATGTTCTTATGTAACAACCACAACAGCAATACTCTTATAATATAAATTATATCAAGGAATATAAGAAACAACAATACACTCTTCCTTGCGGAAAACCAATCCACATGACAAAACTATCTTTATCTTTACAGCATTTGATTGTCGGTCTTATTTTCAATAACCTTTATTAAAAAATTCAAGCGCAATTTTATGGTGCAATCTATTCCTGTATCTATATCTATTTTTGCCCTCTTAAAAACTTATATCCTACATAGGTATATTCTATGGAACAATTTAGTATAAACCCGACGTATGACCGATACAGTAAAATATATGATATGTTTAAAAAAAATTAAAACTTGTAACACTATAACCCACAAAGGTTTTTTTTTAGTTCAGCACTGTGTAGCCTTGATTTGTATCTAGACTAATACTCGTGAAAGGGGGGAGGGGGTCTCCAACCTCAGGATCCATCTTCGGCAGAAACCATCGAGTAAATAATTATTTGCCTCAGCCGGATTTGAACCTGGATCTGGATATCAGAAATCCAGTAATTATCTCATTATTATTTATTTATTTACTTTTTATATATAATGGTGTCTAAAAAGAAGATTGACTTGAGATATTCTAAAATAGAATTTTATTTACGTACCAATGAGTACTTCTTTACGAGCTATTGGCATATTAATATAAACGTTGTTATCACTTTTACTTGGGGTATTTTTACTATAATTTACACAGTTGCAAATTTTAATAAACAGTTGAAAATAAAAATAAAATAATATTTATATCACAGAACTTATATTTATCCTTATTTTAAAACTATCTTTGTGCAGAAATAAACTGTGAACGTAAGATAACTGGTTTCAGTAATATATATTTTATAGAATAAGATTATTAATTAATACGTTTAGTTATTTAATAAACTGTATGACATTATGTAGAAACAGAAAACACGAAAAAAATAAAAATAAATTATAATTAATTGAATATATTATAAATAGCATTTTTGTTCAACTTATATGCTATGTTAGGAACAATTTATGATAAAAAAAATACGCAATTTCGAAATATTTGTTGACAGTATTTTATGGAATAGAATAATGAAAGTAGTTAGTTTCACAGATGAAAGAAAAGTTTTTAGTTTAGATTATGTAAGGTTTATAATCTAACACATTTTTTAAAAAATGTCGACTATTGATGACTGTGGATTTTAAGTTTTTAATCACTGAAGATTGTTGTATTTTAGTATTCAACTACACAGTTAGAAAACTCTTGTAACATTGCGCTGTAACGGTATTCACTATTATGGAACGTAAAAGTTACATGGAACCTGTTACGACAAGGACAGTTCCGGAGAGGATGAATGAAAAGGACATGAATGGAGAGGCAGTAGGGCTGGAGGTCAAGGGGATTGTTCGGGTCAGTGACCCAACCTTGACCCCCTCTTCGATCCTGTCTCCTCCGGTGTCTGCTCTCAGCGGCTCTTTTGTCGGGTCGTATGTCCTCGTAGGGTATGGTATTGAAAGCAAAAGAGAATATTATATATTATTTAAATACAAGAAATAGTAATTCATACCAAGGGATTAAAGACGAGTCCCAACGCATGATAATAAGAGCGTCAAAAGGTACCTAAGTATTTCAAACTAAATCAAATCGCACTTAAACTTATCAACCAATTACAGCTACAAAAACTAATATAAATTGTCTGAAAATGACTGTGTATACATTAAGGTTTCTATGATCCGACACACGTAGAACCAGAGGAGTAGTGGATTACTGGATGTGAAAAAACATTTGAAAAAATAACAAATGATTTTTAACAAATACTTCAACATAATTCTGAGGAAAAAAATTTTATTTATGAAAATCTAATTTATAGCTCTGGTATTGGAACAGTAGATGAAATTCATAATTTGATCTATTGATAATTTTCTGCCGGAAGCCAAAGTTTCGTTCCTAGCAATTGCCGTATTACTTGGGGTATCGGACTATCGAAAAGCCGGTCATTGAGATTCCACCGCATTGCCAATCTTGTGGTAGTTACTTTGCCTAGCTCATTCATCCACCGGATAAAGGTCATTCTTTAAATCTAAAAAATATTTTAGTGATGAGATTTAGAAAACTGGGTACAATACAAAAGACGTATAGAATGGAAAAGGAATCGTATCCCCCTCAGACCAGTTAAACAATGTGTTCATCGATCCCATTCTAATTGTTTTTCTATGGTGTAAGAACGGGCTGCAATAATGTAGATTACATATTAATAAAATATATTCTGTTTATTCATATAAAATATGTATGATTTTTGCCTCTCCTTATTGTAATTTTCATCAACCAACCGTCTTTATCTATCCCAAAGAATTTTTTTCCATCTATTGTAAATTATTAAGTTCTTTACTATAAGGAAAATCTAATGACGATCTGACGAAAAAAAAAAAATGTCTCGCATTTCTATAAGTATGCGACAGAAACGATGTATTTGTAGTTTATGGATTCCTATAGTTATTCATTGTATATCAAAAACGAAAATTTCCTTATGAAGAATTATTCCAAATAAATGCTTTAAATTATTTGTTTAAGTTTCAATTTAAAGTTTGAATAATATCTGATCTATTTCAGAAGGCTAAGAAATTAAATGAAAATAAATTGTATTTTTGAATTATATAAGAAATGTAAATGTTGTCGTAAATGTTGACGGTTATATTAAAGGTTAATTTAAATTTAAATAGCAACCTGGATCCAAATGATCAATCTCTATAGAAGGCAACGAGACGTCTATTAAACAAACACGAAAAAATTCCAAGCCTATTAGAACATGGTGGTTTCGTCACCAGCGATTTGGAGAAATCTGAAGCATTTGCAGACTATTTTGAAAAAAAACATTTTCTATCCCTACAAGTGAAATAGGTTCGTCAAGAATAAATTCATTATATGATGAGATTGATGAATTTGTAGCATTACCACAAGCAACAGCACAACGTCCACTGAAATATACTACTCCGAAAGAAATTTTGAAACTTGTTACAAGACTTAAAACAATAAAGTCCTGGTCATGACCTAATGCCAGCTATTGCCATTAAACAAATACCGAGAAAAGCTATCATTTTAATAACCTTGATTTGCAATAGTTGCTTGCTTAACTGGTAGTTATTCACAAGACAGGAAAAAACGCTAAACAAATCAGTAGTTACAGACCTATAAGCCTCTTACCAATATTAGGAAAACTTCTAGAATCAATTATAAGAAGGCGCCTAACTTCTTTTTTTCAAGAAATAAACATTATTCCAGATTTTCAATTTGGATTTCAGGTCAGTCATTCCACAGCACACCAACTTTCAAGACTAACAGAATTTATAGTAAACGGTTTTGAAATGAAAAAATACACACTTGTCACATTTTTAGATTTTCAACAAGCATTTGACAAGGCATCAGGGTCTCTTATACAAACTGAAGTCAGTAGATACTCCAAAATATTCCTTCCTCAACAAACGTACTTTTACCGTCCGAATAAACAACACCATCTCAACCACCAGACCTATCAGTGCTGGTACTCCACAAGGATCCGTTATATCTCCCATCCTCTTTAACTTTTATCTCCACGATATCATACAATCGTCCGAAACCTCTATAGCCATGCTCTCTGATGACACGGCAGTTTTTTCTCAACGTGAAAATATAACAATAGCCAGAAATACGCTCCAAACTCACCTCAACGAACTAGAAAAGTATCTTCACAAATGGATGATTAACCTAAATATACAAAAATACATAGCCAAAATTTTTACCCTCAGACGACCAACAGGCCCACCGGAACTGGTTCTAAATGGTAACAGACTTCAGTGGAATCCATCTAATGAGGCAGTGAAACACCTTGGTGTTCATCTCGATCGTCGCCTTACCTGGAATCACCACATCAATAATAAACTTACAAAGACCTACGCAAGGTTGGCAATGCTGTATCCGATAATAAACAGAAAATCGACTCTTAAACCAAGTATAACTATTTTAGTCTACAAAACAAAACTCAGGCCATCAATGATATACGGTTGTGAAGTGTGGGGTACTGCATCCTCTACCAAACGGAAAAACTAAAATGTTTCCAAAACAAGGTCCTGAGAATTGCTGTAGATGCTCCCTGGTTTGTAAGAAATAGTTAGCTACATCGTGAATTAGACATTGAATCAATTGACGATTTCATCAAAAAATGCTTCACGAGGTTTCATAGCAAGTTACCAGCGGTTAAAGGTGCAGTAGCCTTCAACATAGGAGCTGAAACAACATCCCGCAGATTGAAACCAAGACTTATGCAAGAAGCCCTGATGTAAATACCATGATTATTTTATCCAGTATTTACTTTTTCGTTTCAACACCAATTACTGTTCTTATTACTACAATTTGATTGTATTACTTTATTACTTCTATACTTCATTCATTTATTTTTTCTTTATTACTATTTTTTTTGTGTATACACTTGTCTGTTATTATTTATTTTTTAAGTACTTCATTTGTATATTACTATTATTACTTTTTCCTTTATTTAATTTTATTATTTTTATTTTTATTTATTTATTTTTATTTCTATTTTAATTATTTTTTTTACTTTTCCCCCATTTGATTATCATTATTATTTTATTTATTTACTTTTTATTGTTACGTCTTTTCATTTTTTTTTTTTTTTTTTTTTTTTATTATATACTTCCTCTACAGTTACAATTATTCCAAAATTATTATAAAACTTATTTGTTATGGGTGTCTCTTGCACGAGACGATACCCTCCCTTCTACTATTGTTAACTCATTATTAATATTGTTAAGCCATCCATGCAAGGCTTACCAGGTCGATCTGGAAATAAAAAAAAAAAAAATAATAAAATAAATAAAAAAATAAATAGCTGATTACTGCGAAGTAACTTCTAAATCAAGAGAGAAAAATGTTTATCAAAAAATATATTTTTCTTTTTTGAGAGGTGGTGCACCATACAATGTCAAAGTGTTTCCAGATTTTTGATTTTAATATAAAACAATTTAAAAAATAAAATGAAATAAAAATCTTTGCGTTTATTGAAAGGCTCCTTTCATTATTTTATGTAATAATAATTTATTTATTTTTAACCGAGGTACCAAAACCGAAAATCCAAAAATGTTGATACTGACATATCACTGATATATATTTTAAAGACATATACCTATACGACCTTCGACAGCACCATATGCTTCAATATTTGTCATCATACAAGCAATAGCAAAACCCCAGGGTGTGACCAGTCCACCCTACCTGAGACCGGTGCGGCGAGAAACATCTGCCAGTAGAATCACTTTTTAGTGCCATCTGCGTGGGATGACAGCGGAACTGACTTTTTGGTGACACCAATGAAACTCTAGTTTACACTTCCACGGCTAGTCATCCGCCCATTATTGGAGCTTTATCTGTTTTCTATGGGACCACAATGCTGGTGGGAGTCGGATACTAAATCGTCATCTAAGACGTTTTTTCTTCTGCCAATGTGCCCTTTGAGAACGAGGACAGCATCTTTTTGGTCCCATTGACACCTTTTGCTCTGAAAAAGAAGATCCCTCGGGCCCATTGTCAATATCCGAAATCTTTACGAGTTCCTGCCGAGTCATACTAGGAATAAAAGAATCCCGGGCTAAGGGGAGTCGTATGAGATTTAATAATATTTCTTTGAATTTGGTTCTATAATACTTGGAAAAAAAAAGTAATTATCATAGTTGATACTATACTTGAAAAAAAAAGGAATACATAGTTAAAGGACTACGTACGGAAAGGAAAAATTCTATATGGTGAAAAAACAAAAATGAAAAAAATTGATTTAAAAATTTCAGAACCCTTTTTTCATAATGGATTGTCTCTAAAATAAATTTCTTTTAATTTTTATTATATATTCTATACGTAAGAAAAAATTAAAATACATAAATTGTGTAAAATCTGTTACTGTATTCTCTTTAATCTCTTCTCAGGCTTATTCCTTTTAGTCCAGTCATTGAGTATAAGGGGTGTAGAGTGAATGAAATATGCGATAATTTTTGACTTCATAGCTTCGTTAGGAATAGTTAGGTATACTAGAAGTACTTCTAATATACGGGTACCCGCCCCTGATAGGTGAGCTAACTGTGGGAGGGGGGGGGAGAAGGTCCCATTTTTGGGTTTTTCGATTATATTTCGAAAACGATTTACTCTAGAAAAATATTTTTCGAATAAAAAAGGAACTAATTAAATTACCTATAAAATTGTTTATTTAAATATTTGTAGAACTTCCAACGGTTTCGGAAATATACGTTATTGAATATCGATAATCTTCGCAAAAAAATAATTTTTACTTCACTTTTTGTTAAACATTTACTTCTAGTGCCGTGCATGACTGTTTCTCAGAAAATGTGTCAGAAATCGAAGCTGTAGAACATAAAATTAACTTTAATGTTATATATATATCTTTTTGGTACTTAAAGTAAATGTTTGAAAAAAAAATGAGGTTAACATTATTTTTTTTCTCGAAAATTATCGATTTTTATATTTCGAAAACCGTTAAAAGTTCGACATATATGTATATAAAAAATTTTGTAGACAATTTATTTAGCTTTAATTTTTTTGATTTTTAGCCTATTTTCCTAAAGTCCACTGTTTTCGAGACCCAAAAATGGGACCTTCTATCCTCTCCCAGGGGCGGGGACTTTTAATATGTTTACCTTCTTACTACTCCTAACGAAGCTGTGAAGTTAAAAAATACCACTTATTTCATGCAATCTACCCCCCGTTCAGACGTGTCAAATTCATCGACAGCCTTTAACATAATATTTTGGTGTAACGTTTTTTCACCCTAAGTAATGTAACATTTTGACACGCTATAGCTCTGTTGGTATTGCTTGGATCGAATATTTGCGGCAGTTTCCTTAACAGAAATTAAACGGAAAATATTATTTGTTATGTAACATTTGCCACTAGGACCTACTGTTTGGGAGTTATATAGGTTTAAATAAAAAGGTCACATTCTGCCTACAATTTTTATGTGTCGGGGCTTTTTTGACACGCTCTACGTATTGCTAGTGTTGCTCGGATCGAAAATTTACCTACAATTCAACAGAAGCAGTAGATTATAGATAGAAATATCCATGATCATTTGTTTTTCCCAGCCAGGAAGAAATCTACTTTTTGTTTATTAGAACCGGTGGCAACAATTTTTTTTTTTTTTTTTTTTTTTTTCTTTTACAAAAATAATCCATTAGATAGCTTAAAAAAAAGAAAAAGAAAAAAATCTAAATACACGAAAAGAATAATGTTCCAAATATAATAAAATGGGGCTACTGTCTGTCTGTATTATTTCGTTAGTGGTTCAGCTTTTAGAATTGTAATCCGATAGAGAATACATATCTTTATCAATTTTAGACCTAATTTCTAATTTCTGTACCAAGCAGTGTTGATCTAGTGTATGTAAAATCGCTCTGTTATTAAAGATGAAATAATTATCCCTAATATTCTTATTGCGCAGAATAATCGATTACAAAATTAGGTATCATAAAATGTATCGATTGCTTCCTAGGAATCGACTCATTATCGATTATTAACACCGATTAGATAATTAATAGAATCTAAAATCGATGTATGGAATCGATACATTCTCATAATATTATGATATATTTGGATATAGATCAGAAATGTGCAATGAAGTGTTCAACAAATGAACAGTTTTCTTACTTGAAACTTATACAACAAAGTGAAAGATGTTGTTTATTCCATTCTACATTCCTTTATTAATTATTATCTGTTTCTCATAAATTAAATGTATGTTATAATTATAATTTTGGCAAAACAGCTACCTCTACTCGGAGCCAATTTGTCATCGGCTCACCAGGCCATCTGCTACTGCCAAGAGGCTCGCCTATTGGCTTCAAGAAGTCGTTCCTTTCTTGACAAATGATACGTTCCGCCTACGTGGTTTCCGCGACTTATCTGCTTGTAACGGCCTACCATCTGCTATTTTTTTAAACTTAACGGGAAAAGCCCTACTCGCTGCGATCATATCACAAGTCAGTTATGCTAGAAATCTGACCGCTACTAAATGGAATCTGGTGATAGGGTTCTTCTTGTTTCTTTCTTTTCTCAAGTTATGCGATTTTTTTTTTTCTGGAAGGTGTATTATTAATGTAAGATCTATGAATGGAGTCCCTAGATTAACACCAGGGTTATGAATAATAATAATATTATTTTTTTTTTTTTACATGATAAAATCTATTCAAATCGTAAAAGCCTGCACTGAAATGGACTGATAGCGACGCATCGCAGAAATATTCAAAAGGAAAAATGGTATAATAAGTATTCATCTAAAATGCTATTAATAAATAAATTGATTGTGTGAAGAAGAAAAGTAGACTTAGAAATAGATAGGCGAAAAATACAAGATCAAGAAATAATTGGTATGAAGAAGTAGAAATTTATAAATTAAGTTTAAATAGAAACTTTAATCTTAAACTTAGAATAAACATAATATTACAAATTTACTTCCAATTACGAAAAAAATATTGATATCAATATAAATCAAACAAAAACATTTGAATCACAAATCAAAGATTATTGAACTAAATGTTGAAAGCTTGGGAAATGGTTGGCATAACTCATTCTATCCAGTTTTTGAATTAAAAATTAATTCTTTTAACTGCCTTGACTTTGCAGGTGTCATAGGAGAAGTTTATGGCTGGAATGGACTACCGGATATCAATTAAGGAAAAATAAAATCCTTTTGTTAAACAAGTACTTATAAAATAATGACAAAAGTAAAAATGCGATAATTATAAGAAGAGAGTTACAACTAAAACTAAAAAAAATATTTCTTTAATTATATTACTTATATACCTACTTTTTTTATTTCTCAATTTTTGTACATCTGTTTTTTTTTTTTTGTTTTTTTCAGTCCTAATGTTAGGCTTACTCGACAACCCAAAACGATTAACTATTGTTTATAATGTTAATCTTCTATTTTAGAAAATAATCGAATGGGTCCGCCGAAAAACGTTCTAAGCGATAAAATTTCCAAAGTGGCGATTTTAAAGGTTTTTGAATGTATAATAAATAGTACGTCATAGTATTATGTTATTATACATGTAAATATAACAAATTACAAGGTGAAAAAAAAATCCAACTTACAAAACTAACAATAATTTTAGATTATAATTTTCTTTCACTGATAACTCAAAATAGTGTTTGTCGCATAGAACGTTTTTCGGTGGACCCATTCAATTACATTAGTTAGTAAACTATTGTTCAGATCGTTACACAGATTACAGGTTACATAGACAAATTTTCGGTGATTTTAACACATAATTAGTAATTGATACTGTTCAGCTTCATTCATTCATTTTTTTTTTTTTTTTTTTTTTTTTTTTGAACTGTTAAGTTCATATTACAACTCTACATCATTTATAGTGAAATAACCAAATCTGAATTTTCGTGTATTGTTGTATATATTCATAGCGTCATTGTTAACAGTAAATCATAAAAACGTACCAAATTACATTTAAATTTTAATTTTTACCTCATAAAAATCTATTTAATTTTAATCGTTTTCAATAGAAGTGCGTTTGATGGTAAAGAATTCACGTTCAAACCCCAGGATTTTTCCCATTTACGGTTACCCACTTTTTAAAAGGCTGAGCGTGTCCCGGGATGGAGATTAGCTTGGATAACCAAATCCTCGGTGAAACGAAACCTCGAAAAAATTAGGAAAATACATAGATAATATCGTAGTAAAATGTATATATAATACGAGTACATACCTACACTGGGCAAAAAAAAGTTTGGAAACACTTGCCAAAATCTTATGCTTATGCTTCTCCTGTCTAAAATATGCAACTTCACATTGTGAAACTACTCTTATTTTACACAACAAACAATAATCTTTAATTTTAACAAAATATATCATTGAATACATATCAACAGCAGTCAACAAAAAACGTTGAAGTAAAAAAATAATATACCTTTATAACAAAAAAAGTCTGGAAACACTAGGATAATTAAAGAAAACAAAACATTTAAACAATAACCACTGATTATGGACTTTAAGGACAAAGGTCAGAAACAAAGTCTTATGACTACGAATCCTTTTAGTATGTGATTAGCATTCATCATGAAAGTGCCAAAAGCCATTCACGTGTTAATTGTTTTCTGACGAAATTAAGGCAATCCTATGAGGAAAAATGGGAGGACTATTACTAAAAACGTGCGAACAGTATCTATAATTATAAGAATATATAAAAAATTCCAGCAGACCACATAATGGGCGTCCACAAAAAATAAATAAATTGCTCAAGCGGGAAATTTTAAAAAACTGTCCCTGTCAAATCGTGCACTAAAAGGAAAAAAATAATGGAAACAAAAATCTTGAGACCCACATTCAATTGCCTAACTAAACAAGAGAAGTACAAGTGTAAACATTTTGGTAAGTGTTTCCAGACTTTTTTTGCCTGCTCACTACCTATTTACTATCAATATAATACCTGTTATTCATGCAATAATAATATACATAAGTAACATTATTAAATGTAGATCAAAGGAGTTTATGGTTCGAAAAATATATGATTTTTTTTGTTTAAGTACCGATACCCTATCTGCAGCAGTACGATCTCTCCATTATCTAAAAACCATCAAATTTAACGATCTTGCATCAGTTCTGCATTTCAGATATTTAAGTGCCTTCTCCAGATTGCTTGTCCAAAGACAAATACACTCGGAACTCCATTAACCAATCACTTATTTTAATCCATAAAAACTGCCAGAAAGATTGGAGAAAATTTATAGCAAGTTCTGTTAAAATCATAAAGACTGCTGAGATTTCCAAGCATAAGAGCATTTTTTTATTTTTTTTTTACTTTAGGTACGCGCCTAGATTCAATTCTAGATTTGTTTCACTATTTACCCTTTTTATTTTTACCTATATTTTTATACTGTGTGTGTTAAAAGTTTACACCTAAAAGGTAATATTTTCCAATGAAATACTTGTTCCATTCCTTCCTATACCAAGATGAAGGGCATTCCAGCAAGCATGGAAGGTATTGTCGGTAGTTCCGGGAGAGGCAAGCGAACGCCCACACAAGCGCCCGGATATGCTAATCCGTTGTTCTGAACAATCCTCTATTATGTTAAATATAGCCTCAGCGGGAGAACAGATAACTTCGCAGGTGGAGTTTTAGATCGATCTTCGAGTGAATGGCTGCATCTTCACAATCAGTCGTACTCAATGCCCTGGGCCAGAACCGCGGGGTATTTGGGAGGATTACATAATTAAAATACGAAATAGCTAATCGATTAATAACAGATTCAGAGTCATCATTATGAACAAGAAAAAAGAAGACAGATCTGCACTCGGGAGTTGAATTGTTTTTAAAATAAATCTGAAGTTATTTTAGAAATGATAAAAATACTATGGATTATTTATTGAAACAGCAACAATATCGAATCACTACTCCATTCCTGCCCACACCCAAAATATCGTTTTATCGTATATATATTTCTTCCGATTATTTCGATGTTTGAGTCGTTACTTTTTCAGGGGCTATACTCCTTCATTTAGCCACGAACTACAAATCTATGTTTAAACTAATATCAATTTTTGTTACACATTCTAATATTAAAATGAGAAATAAGAAAATAATTCTGCGAATGACGTGGAAATAAATAAAGGTGAGTACCAATATATTTCATTTCTTATCATACATTTTTAAAAACTTTAATATATATATATATATATATATATAATATATATATATATAACAAAGTGCTGATAGTTTGAATATTTTGTAGAACATTCAAAACTAGTTTTAAAATAAAATAATTCCAATAGAAGTGGCGATTAATTCATCAATCCTAATTATTTGTTTAATAATATTTCCTTTAATGTAAATAATCCTCTATAAAGTATATATACAAATATTTTTTCTGAAATGTTTTTTTGAAAGATGATAGAAGAGTATCGAACTACGGGGTTCGGATAACAAAAGTGATGGGAGCCCAAGTGATCAATCATCCAAGATACTCCCTCCGTTGACTTTTTCTCAGTCTCAATTTTTTTTTTTTTTTTTTTTTTTTTAAGGTTCGTTTTTTAGATTCAAGAAGTGAGAACGCTTTGCTGATTAGAAATTGTACCCATGTCACTTTAAAAAATATATAGATATTTTCATCTAAAATCACTAACGGCAAGTGATGCTATAAAAAACAAATATCATATGTTCTTTAAATGAGAAAGGCGTAAAAAAAAAAAATTAATAAGTAAAAACCAATGAAGGGTAAACCTGACAGTTACTGACACCCTATCTTAAAAATTGAAAAAAAAAAATTAAAAATAAAAATTACCAAAAAAATAATAAAATTCCTTTTAAATCCTAAAACCCAACTGTGTAAAAGTGCTTTCAATTCTTTCCGTATTTTAAAAGATATCCATTGGGTGTCAATAACTGATTTTACATTATTTATTGTCTATCTTTTAAAAACACATTATAGTAATAATAATTGGTGTGAACTTTCTTGTTTAGTAAAGTAATAAATAAAAAATAACTGCAAATTTCAACTTTATCGGACTATTCTTCCTATAATTTTAGTATGAATATTTTCTTAAAGGTGTCAATAACTGTCTAGTTTACTCTGTCTTCTTAAAAATAAAAAAATTGAAGAAGAAAATAAACTTTATTGTGCGACAACTTGTCCCCCAAGAATACCATAAAAGTACAGTTACTATGCTAGATACAATAATTTGTTATGAATAACTTATAGAAATTACAAAAGTAACCTATCACTTATTCCATGACAATAATCAGATAAGAAGAAATTATGTAAGATATCTGGCTGGCATGCCAGACCATGAGGAAGGTCAACACCCAGCGGTACTTACTCCCAACATGATCTACAATAATTTTTTCCTAATATATGGCTCAATCAACTCCTTTTTAGCCTTCATCGGGTATTCTCTAACATTTTTCACGAGGCCATGGTTTGTTAATATGTCCGTTAAGTTTGTCAAGAAAATTTTTGTATTAAGTCTCAATGTGTCTTGTACGATGGGCATACATAAGCTAAAATTAATATATGTTTTTTTGGAACAAACTGTAATAGAATTCATAGAATCCTGTTTTTGTCCAAAATTTATTTTTATTTTTCACATTTTAGTGGTAAGTGTGTATTTTTTTGTTGTCGATCTTCAATGGACCCTGAAAAATAGTTCGACATATGTACCTATAGTGCTACTTATTGAACAAAGACTTAACGAGGTTATTATTCGTCTTATACTCATGTAATTGGGAAAAATGAACACTGGAATTGAAACCATTACGTATATTTTTCACTAATAGGTATATGTATATTCTTTGTATATGCATATAAAGTCATTAAACCAGAAAATAAAATACCCGAAACCACTTAATCATACAACTTTCAACATCACTGGACTGCACTTTTTCTTGCTGTATCTATAAGTAGGCTAAATACATTTTAATCCCTGGAGTTGATCAATAATACCAAAATGTTAAAACAATGCACGCTTTACACCTGAAAATCTATATATAAGGCGAGTTGCAAAACGTAGCAAAACCAAATTTCTAAATTTTTATGATGCCCAATTGATATGAATGAAATTTTTCTTCTATAATTAGCAGAAAAATAGATGGTTTTAGTTGGGCTTGCGTAATGTGGGCCCCTGTCGACCAGTTTTTTTTAAAAATTGGTTTTTCTTCTGTACTTACTCCGTTTTGTCCATCAGTTTTGGGGACTTACTCTGTTTTGCAACAGTTTGAGACTAACTCCTTTTTGATAATGAAATAAATACATGCGCTGAGTTGATTTATAAAATTGAAATGATGCATTAAAAAATTATTTTACGTTCAAAAATGTTACTTATTAGCTTGGTAAACAATAAAAACGGATAGTAAAGTAATAAGCGATATATGTACATACATGGACTAGTCTATGTAATCACAATACACATTTTCCTAAACAAATTATTATTCTTCCTCATCTAACTTCTAGACGGACTTTCAGTAAAACGTCTGTGAAAATGGTTAAAACCAATTTATCATTAGAAAATATTTGTATACATAAATGCGATTATTTTTTAGAGTATTGAGGAACAAAATAAAAACAATAAAGTATTGAACTACGTTGTAGTATCAAAATATTATTGACTCTGATTTTTAATAGGTAACTTTAAAATTCAAAACAAATATCTATCTGAAAACTTTTTTTATAATGTTTAAAAACATTTATTAGTTTAGTTTAACAAACAAAAAAAATGATTTAAAAAATGGACTAGTCGATAGTAATTACGATCACTATAACAGGTAACTTTTCTAAACAGCTAATTGTGTTTCTTCCACCTCGTTTATGCCTCATAAATCTGACAAATAACATGCATAATATGGCAGCTATATTGTGAGATACTCCCTTTTGGTACTGTGATAGGCATGGTTTTACTACCTTTTGCAACAGTACGTGAATTTTAACTGTAAATTTGAACAGCTTTTCCTTCGTTTTTAAACCTAAAACCTAGTCAGACTTCTGCATGGCAAGGAGCTAGATCGAACGGTATATAAAACTCAATTTCGATTTTCGATGGACTTGCTACGTTTTGCAATTAGGCGCCTCATATATTGTCTGTCTAGTAGCTTCTCAACATGAGGATTAGTGAAATAAAAGTATGGATGTACGTATCAAATGTAAATAGGATTTATGCGTGAGCAAGATCTCAGTATTATATCGTACTTATGCAGAACTCATGAGCAAGATATAAAGAAAACGCGTAATTTTAAACTTCTCTCAAAAACGACAGTTAATGTAATACTAAGCGAAATCAGATTCGAGTAAGATCTCAAGGGTTTCGCCCATGATGCTGAAGAGATGAGAGGTCGAAGACACTGATGAAGAGAGAGGGCGGCAAGTTATTGATGAGCGAATGTCTGGCCTTGATTGATCGCCGTACTCCTGGGAGGACGCATCTCCCTTAAAAATCTTGCGGAAAACCCTCCCCAGGGCGTCAATGACAGGGGGGACGAAATCACGATGATAGATTGCACCGAGCAACTCAGGTGGAAGGGTTGCTGTGAAGGGCATTATAACGGAAATCTCCAGTATTCATCGAGAGGTTAAAAATACTTAAAAAATCT
Source organism: Euschistus heros (assembly GCA_003667255.2). NCBI lineage: Eukaryota > Metazoa > Arthropoda > Insecta > Hemiptera > Pentatomidae > Euschistus > Euschistus heros. The sequence goes on from RCWM02000011.1 coordinate 1,623,401, forward strand.
ATTTCTTTTTTTCTGATATAGCCACTCTTTATTGATAATAAAATAATAAAATGTCTTGATTATACATAAAGGTATAAAATAAAATAAAATATAATTATTAAATTATTTTTATAAGCAAACATCCAAAAAGTGGTTTTTCTTACGATCTGTGTCAATCTAGATTTATTTATTTTATAGTCCTATAAAATAATTTATTTTATAATTTATTTATAATTTTTTTTTTTTTTTTTTTATTATGTATTTATTGAAATTTACAACTGTATACAATATAAAATATGATACATCTAGTAAATGTGATGACAATGATAAAAATGACAAGTCTTGTTTTTAAAGCACCTACCCATTGGTAGCACTTATAAAGGTTCTTTATTATGAAGTTTTATATTAGAAGGTCCCGAGGCCATCTTCTTTTCAGGCGCCTCGGAGGATTATCTGGAATGGAATGAGAAGCAAGTTGTGATACTAATGGATTTGAATGGTTGTGGAGTTTGCTATGAAAGGATTGATATCTGGTTTGAGCTAAGTCAGAAACGTAAGGTATATTAAGGTCTTTGTGGATAAGTTTGTTTGTGACGAAGTAAGGAGCATTTAGGATTTTTCTAAGGATTTTGGATTGTAAGGATTGGATACGGGATGAATTGGATGGTTTAGTGGAGCCCCAAAGCTCAACTCCGTATGTCCAAATTGGTCTAATTATTGTTATGTAAATGAGTCTTTTGTAATTAATTGAAAGGTTGGAACGTTTGTCAAGTAAATGTTGAAGTAGTCGAAAACGACGGGCAGTTTCTTGTCGTTTTAGTCTTGTATGTGGATTCCAAGTAAGACGTTTGTCCAGATGGAGTCCTAAGTAGCGGATCTGTTCAACGGGGATCAGTGGAACATCGTTAAAGGATATTGTAGGACAGGAGGTCGTGGGTTTACGACGGAGGGTGAAGGTTATTTGATGGGATTTATTTGGATTTATCTTGATTCTCCATTTTTCACACCATTCTTGAAGTTTTATGATATGGGATTGGAGTGTCTGGGTATTTATAATTTAAATTTATTTTTTATAATTTTAAATTATAAAATAATTTATTATTTTTTTCTAGTTCACGAACTAGTAAATTTGTTTAGAAAACTTTTAATTATTAAATGAGTGCCCAATTTAATTTAAAAATGTTTAGTATATTGAACCTGAGCTTGTGTATAATATATTTTCTTCATGTTTTAATATAATTTTATACACTGCAAATAGAACTTGTTTCTATTTTTAATCTCTATATGTAATTAAATCAAAAATATCCCTCAGATATTTCATATACCAACATAGCAATTTATAATAATTTATATATATATATATATATATATATATATATATATATATTTTATACGCTCTATCATGATATTTTGTATTAGACATATATTATTTGAAATATTACACTGCATCTCCGACACCAAATGGTTCCTTCCGTTATTCCTACTAACCAGCAATCTAGGAGGCATCAAACCTACCGTGAAATTCATTTCCTTCAGTCCAGTCTTAATTGGCAAAGAAAAACTCCACTTTTCCCGTTTATCTTCTCCTTGGCTAGAGGCAGTTTTACGATGAGGCTTCGCACATAAAATTTCAACACCACAACCTTCGTAATGTTTATTCAAAGAGTTCCCAATTAACTGAAAGCTAAGGTCTACTGTTTTAATTACCAAAGAGATATTAACTGGATTGTTTAAAAAAATTCTGACGATACCGTTGTAATTAATACCAATTATAATAATTTAAATTTGTTTAATTAATCATGTATGGTATTTGAACATAATGAACAATATGGTAGTGGAATCAAAGTAGTCCTAGGTTTAACCCATTGCCATTATTTTATTATTTTTATAATATATGTAAAGTCAAATAAAAAATGTTCAGGTCATCTAAGAATCGACCAGAAACCGCCATATATTGTTTTAATTGGGTATTTCTTTGATATATATAGTATATATATATACGTAATGGGTATCAATTTTATATATATATATAAATGAATGTGTGTGTGTCTGTCTGTACTCGATAGATTCAAAAACCATACATCCAATCGCCGTGAAAATTCGGGAAGTTATTAAGTATATCCCCGGGAAGGTTTTTGTAAATTTTTATTTAAATCAGAGTTGGCGTTCAAGAAATATCCCAAAAATATCAAAATAATATTTATTTTTTATAAATACCACTTTAGTGCAGGTGTTTTAAAACAATTACCAATAAATGAAATGTTCTAAATTAATCTATATCTCCTTAGTTTTTTATGAAGGTTTTAAGAAGAATAAAATTCCGTAAAACGATTTCAAATTCATTTTGATGTTTAAGGTTTATATGTAGGTATGTTCATAAAATAACATTTAATTAGTAAACTGATAAGAATCAGTAAGTTCTATCAAGCGTATGATTCAGTATCGTCTCATGTTCTGCGATGGAGAAGATGGGTACTGTATTAACATCCCTCAGCGTGACCCAAACACCAATACACCACTTAAGAAAGTTGTGCCTGCAGTTGATTTTTACGCCTAAATGTTAGTGAAGCGAGGAGGTGAAGAACCTTATTTACTTAAATTTCGTAATCTCCTAAACCAATTTATGCTTGATATGTACGCAAAAATAGAAACAGAAAGACTAAACTTTATCCGAAAAAATCGAAGAAGTTGAGAAGTTGAAACTATATTCACTTAAAGTATTCCATAAGATAAGCTGATGGTCTGGTATCAGAGCTGGGTAAGATGGTAGTTCTACCTCGAAGCTTCACTGGAGGACTATCAAAATAATATAAAATTAACTTTTGCAAATTGTCAAATTTACTTATTGAAATTATTCTAATAATGGAATTCTTTAGGTTTATTTAAGTAATAATAATTATCAACTTTAAGCTTAGCTTTTATTGATAACTTAAATCAATCAAAAATACAACTTAAGTCCTTAATTCTAATGATATTAAACCGTAGCGGAGCAGGGTACTTTCAGCTAGTTAATCTATAAATATAAAAATGAATGTGTGTCTGTCTGTCTGTCTGTGCTCGATAGATTCAAAAACCATACATCCATAGTGAAAATTTGGGAAATTATTAGGTATATCTCCGGGAAGGTTTTTGAAAAAAAAAATTTTCAAATCAGAGTTGGGGTTCCCGTACAGATATCCCAAAAATATCAAAATTACATTTATTTTTTATAAATATTACTTTAGTGCAGGTGTTTGAAAACAATTAGCAATAAAACATGTGTTCTGAATTAATTTATATCTATACTATTATATAAAAGGACAAGCCATTTTTCGTTTGTGATCACTATCAGCAAAAACTACTGAATTTTCATAGTTAAAAGGAGGTTTAGCAATAAGAAAATTTACATATTTTCTATTAAATTGTTGCTAAAAAGCGATAAATATGTGATACGCAGTAAATTTTGAACATTGACCGACATGTGGCGAGTGCCATTTAAGAGAGGTTATAATGTTACAGTTTTATATAGAGCTAGAAATCGATAATAAAATTGGCTTAATTCAAATAAATTGTTATAAAAAAAATATATAAATATTGTGTGTGACGTGTGGATCCTATGGATGTTCAATATTCGAATGATATGTGGTTAGCGGCATTCTGCAGAACAGAGTTTGCAATAGTAAAATTATCAAAATTTCAATGATTTCAAATTCATTTTGATGTTTCAGGTTTATTTAATAAATCGTACCATTGGTTGTCTGAAAGAGCAATAATTTTACCTACAAATACTATAGCAGAGAAAATTAATACCATTATTATAGAAAAAGTAAATTGTGACAGCCGAGAATATCTATTGACAGGGTTGTAAGCACAGATAATGAAGTCCATTACCCGCCAGAGTTACTTCCTAAAAAGTCTGCCCAACTGAATTACCAGCTCATAGATTAAAATTAATGAGTGAATATCCAATAATGATTTTAACTAAATTTTAACCATGTAATCATTTCAATAATACCGGGTTATTTGAGTGAAAATATATAGAAATAATGTGAGAAAATTATTCTCAACTGCATGATAAGATTTTTGTTGTTAAAAAATAGAATTTTAATTATTAGTTAAACCTATCTAAGTTCTTTCATTATAAGAGCGGGCGAAGCCGCGACTGGGATGCTAGTTAACTAATAAAAACGATAATATAATAATAAAAAGATGATAAAAACACAAATACTATCAAAAGATTTTTGTTTATACTTTATTGATATTTACAGCTGTATACAATATATACAATAAATAAATGTGTGGTAAAACTATTACAATGATATGTCAATAACTTGCAAAGGACTACCCATTCGAAGAACGAATACAATAATTTTTTTCGAATTCGATCAACAGTCATTGTGATGATATTATCATTCCTCATAAGTATAAAAAGCCACCAAGTGATTATAACTGCTATATATGGACATTAGGGAATGACAAAATTCACTATATAACTATCTGAGAAATTTTTAATGCGCATATTCCCGTTTGAATATTAAAAAAAAAAAAATTGATTTGGTCAATGGTTTGAAAAAAATAAAATAAAAGAAACGCAAAATTTATTTTAAAAAGTATTACTAATAATTATGAACCTTAAATAGGACGCTGATGTCATAAAATAAAATATGTTTGAACTGAAATAAAAAAAAATTATTAAAATAATGTTGCATTAACGCAACAGTAAACGTAAGTGGGTTTAAGTAAATACATTACAATCCTATTCTTAAATCAATGCTTTAATCGACAAGTCCATCAAATGTCATCCAGTTCACAAGAAGAACGAAGGCCTCCAAGTGCCATAGAGGCAAGAGGGAACCCCCGAAGGACAGTGGTATATGAGACAGAAGGATAGAGGGCCTAATGGAGGAGAGGCACGGGTCAGCCGCGGGCTGTAATTTGCATGAGAATTACTGGATATGGCCCCCCCAGGCCTAGTGCCGGGCCCCACTATCTACGGGCCTTTTTGCATAATTGATAAAAATCTATCATCCCCTCAGAGGTAACGATCCCTCACGATTTCAGAAATGGATAAATATTCATGAAGAGCTCTATGGAGGAACAATGTGCCCATCTCCGCGTCTTAATCCTTCCAGCACGAGTCCGCGGGGGCAGCTTATCTCTGGTTCTATTATCAGGCTCTTGTAGCGGCGAGGACTCCTCCGGGTCGGCAATTCCTATCTCGATACGACCGTGACCATTAACATAAAAAAGAAAATCTCTTTATGAAGAGCGTGAAAATGTGCTGAGCAGAAATAAGTGTAGGAGTTAACATCTAATATTGTGGGATTCCTCCAACATGGAAACAGAAAACACAGCGCCTGTATTTTCATCATTTACATAAAAAATTAATATAGGAAGAACCAATAGTCCATTCAATAAACACATTATAGAGTGCATGGAATATGCGATAATTTTTGACTTCATAGCTTCGTTAGGAATAGTTAGTTAGAAGGTAAACATTCTAAAAGTCCTCACCGCTGGGGGGTTAGCTAGGTGGGGGGGGGAGGGTAGAAGTTCAATTTTTTTCTTATTTCGATAATATCTCGAAAACTGTTGACTCTAGAAAAATGTGTTTCAAATAAACATGAATGCTAATTAAATTTCCTATAAAATTAATAAATTTGTCGTAGTTCTAACCGTTTACGAGATATTCGTTATTGAAAATCGGTGGTTTTCGAAAAAAAAACAAAAACGCTCTCCCCTCCCCCCACCCTTAGCTCACCCCCCAGGGGCGGGGACTTTTAATAAGTTTACCTTCTGACTGTTCCTAACGAAGCTATGAAGTCAAAAATTATCGTATATTCCATGAACTCTACAACCCTCATTTCAGCACTCATTGACTGGACAACAAGGGCTAAGATCAAAATATAGGAAAAGCTTTTCGGTAGACGGAAATGCACATAGTATTAGCCCTCCGCATTTCGGATAAAGGCACATTCACTTGGAATATAAGAAATTAGGGATGGGTTTAGCAAAAAAAAAAATCGATATTCCTTATCGACAATCTTTGAGCTCTGTATATCAATAGAAAATATCGCTATTTACTAAACTAACGAATGTGTAAAAACGCATTTTTTATTTCGTTCGTTTTCCACTGAATTCTGTAAGGCCTACCGGTGGTAAGATGCTAGAAATTCGTAAAAATCACATTAGTGATTTCCATCTTCTAAGTGCCGATCAGGTTCGAAATTTTATAATAGGGTCTTGTAGAAAACATTGGTAACCGAACGGAATAATAAAAAGCGACTTTTCACATTCATAAATTTTGCATAGTGCCGACGGATATATCGGTGACCACAAATATCGATAGACCGATATATTTTTTTTTTTTTTAAGAAATGCCATTTTATATATTCCTACCATATTACGATGATTTTCCGGTTTAGTTATTCGTTTTATTTAATTTTTTTTTACAACTTAGATAGGAACAAAATTATTTCAAATGTTTAGAATTTAAAAGTTGTTTATGATAAATAAAATAGTAGAGGCGAGGATTTCAGAGGGCTCGGTACAGTAGGTCCTGGATTCAAATCCCACTTGGGCGGGTTAATATTTAATTCGTGACGGATACATGGAATAAAGCTTGACCTTCTCACCGTGGGAATAGTTAAAGTACATAACCCCAATAAACAATAATATTAGTCAGTATGTACATAGTTAGATGTGTACGTGCAGATGCAACTTTCCTCTGCCCCTCACATTAAAATGTTTCCCTTATTTAAACCTGTTTTTTAAGTTTTATTTACAAAATTAATTTAAACCTAATTTATAACGTTTATTTTTAGCCAGTGTTCCCCGTCACAGCTTCGCTAACTCTTTTAAGTAAAAACTTAAATAGTTTTAAAATTTTAACTAATAATTGAAGTTTTATTTGTTTATCGATGCAAATCTTGTATTGAAGTATGCAATTGAGCATTATTTCTTCAATAATATTTTCACGCATAGCAGTAATTTCTAACCTCGCGAAAATTTCTCAGATTAGGTGGTTGAAGATTACGTGAAAGCATAATTGGACATACGATTTTAAATTCTAATGTATAAGTTTGTAATCAAGATAGACAGAGACTATTACGAAACGCTTGCGTAGAATGGACTGCATTATCTTACAACTAAAGTCACTTCAATCATATATTTACACAGAATATAATCTGTCATTCAACATTAAACAATTAAATTTTTATTTATTGTAAATTTTATTACTGGTAAAACTTCATATAACTATAAAGATGTAGTTAAAAATTGGATAAGATGAGTACAGTAGTTTTTCCATTTAAACTGTTGCAGAATGACGCTAGTCACATTCAGTCGATTTTCAAACTTAATATGGATCCACATGTCGTACCAATATTTTTTAAATAATTTAATTGAATATAAGTAAATTTTATTATCAAATTTAAGGACTATATTTCACTGTACCTTCGTAACCTCTCATGTAAAATGACGCTTATTATTAACGCTTTTATAATAATAAATTAAATGAATATCAGATTTTATTAAGGCTTAGCATTCAAAAGTGAACGGATTGAGTTTATGCATCATTTAGAGTTATAATAATGCCATAGAGATGTCAAGCCACTTTTATTTATTTTATTTTTGAAAATTTCCAGAGACATATTGATCGTGGGCTGCAATAGTGACACCATTAAAAAATGATTTTTTGAGATAAGTGGGGATAAAGTTTTCATTTCTAAGAAAAATGCATAGGAAATGCTTTAGTTTGCTTAAACGAGTATAACTTGAAGGTACTTTCGTTTACGCAAATTAAAGCATTTCCTATGCATTTTCCTTAGCAATGAAAACTTTAAACCCACTTATGTCAAGAAATGATTTTTGAATTGTGCCACAATTGCAGCCCATGAGCAATATATTCCTATTGAATGAAGATATGTTACATTCAGGATTTTTTTTTTTTTTTAAATTTGTTTTGATTATTTTTGATGGTTTGATATTTGCACCTGTCGGTAGCCCACTAGCTCAAACAATGAAGCTTCCATCTCCTTACAAGACAATAAGCCAAGGGGCAACTTGTTCGCCCTCTACCAGCGGAGAGCTATTACCGAAGACAGGGCCAGATAAACGGAGTTCGTTAATGGAGAGAACCCAGGCGACGATGGACGAGCCGACAGAGCACACAAGTCAGCCCCCGCTTGTCAATTAGGCGGGGTCCTTCCATCCTGGGGAGGTGGTCTGGTCAGCAATCTGGGCCGACTAATAGCTAGAGGAGGTCGTACGTCAGGGGCGGCGGCGCGAACCCGCGACGCTTTGGTCCGATTTACTACCCCGACCTTTCCTATTCTATGCCCGGAGCTGTCGACTCTTAAAGTGGCTTTCGAGAGCCCTTATAGAAAGGTTAGGCCAAAGACTACCTCTCTTTAGTTATCAACAGCCCATTAGGAACAATCTGAGTAATGTGAATATTATAACTAGGGATGTATCCATTCTTAGTACCGGTATCTTTGTTTTGTTTTTTAATACGCTTTTATTAACTTAACCTGTATGTAACGGAATCTTTCATCGTTGTTTTCACCAATTTCCAACAGCCTGATTAACTTGAAAATTTGCACACGTTTCAAGGACCAATGACAATACAATAATTGCACAACTTTGTTATAATGTCTCACTTAGCGTAGTTAAATGGGGGGTCTGCCTTGCAAAAGGTGGAGTAGCAGGCTTTATGTTTTTATATGGTCCAGGTGATTCCTGAGAAGAAAATATCCAAAATGAAACTGACTTTGATAGGGGGGAAATGTTTAAGGGGGGGGGGCAAAAAAAAACCTAACGTTTTGAACTTTTTTCAAATTTTGAAAAAAAAAAAAAAAAAAAAAAAAAAAAAAATGCTTTCAATTGAAAAATGTTTTATTTACAAAATTACAGTTTATTAAATTGAGCGTCTAAAGACATCCCTTAAGCTGAATTTGATTTATGCTAAATCAATAATCGATCGCTTAATAGCCATAATCGATTGTTAAACAACGAAGAATTTTTCCAACTTTCACAAAAAGTTAGTTTTAATCATGTTTAAGGGTCTATAACACAGAAATGGCTAATCCAGTCAAAAAATGTACTTAAAATTTGTTGATCATAACATTTTGTACAAGATAGGATTTTTAAAGTTACAATTTTCCCACTCCTACTCTGAGATATGTCAAAGAAACAAAAATTGTTAGTTGATTTTGGATAAAGTATGCTAAAATTGAAGAAAAAAAAATCACGGAGAGTACAAGGAAATTAGCTTCGAATCTAGAACTCTAAAAAGTAAAAGATCTGACAGTTACAAATTTTTCATTACATTTAGCTTTCTAGCGTGCTTTTCTAATTTTTTTTTTTTAACTCTTTATTGCAATTTACAATTTACAAGTGTGTATGAAAAAATAAAATATATCTAGTAAAGGTAATGCTCGTAACGACATTCCAATTGTTTATAAAGCAACTACCCATTGGTTGCACTTCAATAAATGTTCTTTATTAAAAGGTCCCAAAGCCATCTTCTTTTCAGACACCTCAGAGGATTATCTGGAATAGAATTGGAAGCAAGTTTTGGGATAAAAGTGGATTTAAATGTTTATAGAATTTACTATGAAAGGATAGTTAGATATGAAATATGTCTGGTGTGAGATAAATCAGCAACATATAGCACGTTATGAACTTTATGGATAAATTTGTGAATAAGTAAGGAGCATTGAGGATTTTTCGAATGATTTTAGATTGTAAAGATGGGATACGAGACGAATTAGATGGTTTGATACAGCCCCAAAGCTCAACTCCTCATATCAAAATGGTGTGATTACTGACAGGTAAATGAGTCATTTGTAATTAATCGAAAGCTTTGTACGTTTGTCTAGTAAATCGAGGAGTCGAAAACGGCGAACAGTTTCTATTAATTAAAAACTATAATTATTCAGGAAACGTTTTAGTTACCAGCAAATATAATTTATTATTTGAAACTTATAAGAATGATGAATGATTTTAAAAATTCTTGTTTAAGAAGCTAAACATTCCAAAAAGGATGGGTTTCATTTATTTACTTGCAAATCGCATATGCTACTGAAATCGTTCAATAAACACTGGAGATGAGAGGATAACGAAAATTAAAAGGGAAGAAACTGCTCATCATTTTCGACTACTATAACTAGACAAGCGTTCTAAGCTTCCAATTAATTACAAAAGACTTATTTACATGACATTGTATAACTCTTTTGGACATACGGAGTGAGCTCTGGGCCCCAGTAAACCTTCTTGTATCCAAACATACAATCCAAAATTCTATGTTCAATCCTAAAATCTACTAATTATGTCATAAATAATGCTACCTATAACGATCCAAATGTCCCATACAAGCTACAAACCCATTCCCAACCTGCCCCTCGCTCAATTTCTTATAAGCCGTCGAGGCTTGTGAAAATAAGATGGACTATGGACTTTCAAATGTAGAAGATTAATTGAAGTTTTACTAATGGGTAGTTTTTAAATGTTATCAATATCTCATTGTAATCATTTCACCGCACATTTACTTATTTTATTATGTTAATATATATCACGCGAACGCTCGTTTGAAGTGTTAAGGGATTTATACATGTATCCCTTCCTTCCTCCCTTCAGCTTCCCAAAGTCCATAAAGCCACTAAGAGAAATTTATAGAAGAAAGCTGGTGAACGAATACAGGTAGAAGAAACTCACAGCAAGTTGAACTTATTTCAAAGAAAGATAAAAAACATAAGCAATAACGCTTCAATATCAGACCCCATTTCCAGTGAAGGTTCTTACTTGCTCAAGCATTCTGTCATTATACTTTAATTAAGGAGAGTACGTGATCAACTGGCCACATTATCGGGGTTTTTTTTATAAAGTGGGTACCTCAGCTTTCATTATTCCAAAGAGAGAAAAACATGAGATTGAAACGTTAACTGTCACTTCATGCTAAACAGACCATGGAAGATCATCCAAGAGGCCTTATAGAAAGAACTTATACTCATCGATATTCTCAGAAACAATCATAAACTTTTCCATTGAATTCAGCATTTTGTAACATTTGTTCTGAAAAACCGTATCACAAAAATTGATAATACCATTACCGCTAATATATATATATATACTACTCTGTTAATAACACCAAAACAGCTTATAAACTAGATTTAAATTTTTCCTACCTGAATGGTTTCATACTCCCATCATTATTTTAGTTAAAACCGTCTGTTCACTGTGAAATATCTAGTTAGCAAAGATGGATTATGATAGTTCTTAGCACTCTTATATTATTAATAATTAAAAACAGTTATTTAATAATGAGAGTTCTTAAACTTTAAAAATTATGTCGAATGATCATAACAACACGTGGTAACCTCTTTCAAGCCCTCGAAGTTTCAGAATTAATTTTATTCCGTATTACCTTAAGACACAAGTTTCAAGTCACTCTGACTCGAAGAAAGTTAGAATCAACTTAAAGCCCTCCATATAGTCAAAGTACGGGAGTTCAGTAAGCCTTTAGCCTTTATGTTACCGTACCGGCTTTAATTTTCTACTGAAGTGTTGCTTAATATACCACTGTTGGTGAAATCACTTTAAGACCTGGTATGAGACAGAAGTTTTATTAACAATAAAAACAAAAATGTTTTTCAAGCCTTTAAAAATATTTTATTATAGATTTGAAAACGCTTAGAAGTTATGTAGTAGAAAATCTATGTATCAGATTTAGCCATTTACTGTAGCCATAGTAGACCCATCTCTAATCATTGACTACAATTATTTTTATATACTTATTTATATTATTTTAAATATATATTTTTTTTTAAATTGACATATGTAAAAAACAAATTTAAAACAAGTAGATAAGAGGGGATATTAAATTGCATTGCATACCAAAGACTAGTAAATATAATAACCATAGTGAGCACTCCGATACAAATGTATATTACAAGGTCCCGAGACCATCTTCTTTTTAAACGTCTTGAAGGATTATCTGAAATCGAATAGGAAGCAAGTTGAGAAGTGGATTTAAGGGATCATGGAGTAAATTATGGAACGACATGTACCTATTTGGTATATATGGGGCATTTTGATTATTATAAATAAGTGTATTTATTTTAATGATATACTAAGAACCTATCATGATTTCACGAAAAATGTAATAATGCATTACTTCGATACGAGAATATCTTTTAGTAGAGCCCCAAATATCAACTCTTACTACTCAAACAGATCTAATTGTAATCATGTATGAGTTTTGTAATTAACAGTGTGAGAGTTTTTTTTTATAGCGTGTATTGAAGTAACAACCTTTAAGGTTGTTTTATATTATCCGGCAATTTTTCAACTGATTATATAATAATTGTTAAAATAAGGAACATTAGTATATGAATTTAAAAAATAAAAATTCTTCCATTTCCTTGTGTCCTTCGTAAAATCCTCAATGCTCCTTAACTTGTTACAAATAAAATTAACTATAACGATCTAGGTGTCCCATATATAGTAGATTGCCTAAACAAAATACCTATCCTTCCATGACAGGATGCATACCCACTCAATTCCTCTACCTCCCAACGTGGTTCTGACTTGATTTTTGAAAACCCTCAGAGGTGTCTGAAAAGGACATGGAATAGGGACTTTCTAGTGTAGAACAGTTATTGAAGTAATATTAATGAGTAGTTCTTCACAGGTTATTGATTTTACAGGGCATTTACTTATATTATATGGCGTTTACAGTTGTTAATATTAACGAAGTATAAAAATAAATAATTTGTCTGATTATCGTTTTATTTTACTGTTTTTACGATGGAATCTCAACAGAATTTAAAGTAAGTTTATTAATTTATTTCAACCATATGTTCAGCATTTGGTTGTTTCATTTATTTTTCTAATATTATTTTATTATAAGTCTCTAAATCACATACCTGACTTAAAAGACAAGAAACTGCTCTTTGTTTCCGACTAGTCCAATATTTACTTGACGTGCGTTCAAAGCTCCAATTAAATTAAATATAAAACTTCAGCCTGTTTCAACAATCTTTTGATAATGTTTTCTTTTTTATTCAGATAATTTTTTTTTTTTATAATCATTTTTTTTTTCTGTTGCCTCTCAACAAATATTTATTTATCTTCATGCTTTACTATGTGTAACATTAGAAATCTATCGTGCCATTAACTTTGTATATAATATTATTTCTTTACCGATTGTACGTATATATCCCACATAGTTTATGTATGTATATTGTGTGTAAGTGTTTATTTATATGTATAGATTTTTTATCTTTTTCTTACCTATTTTATTGTAAACTTGTATTTACTTTTAATTATCTTATTATATTATTTAATTTAAAATATTTAGGCCAGATATAATTTATGCGCTGTCACGTAAATGTTATTCTTAAGGGACTTTGTACCAGAATAATTTTTTTTTCTAATCTTTTTTAAATTACAAGCAACTCATTTACATAACAATAATTTGACCCATCTGGTCATACGGAGTTAAGCTTTGGGACTCCACTAAATCTTCCAATTCTTCTCGTATCCAATCCATACAATCCAAAATCCTTCGTAAAATCTTCAATGCTCTTATCACAAACAAACGTATCCTTAAAAATCTTAATATTCCATATGTTGCTGCTGATTTTGCCCAATCCATGCCCTCTTAAATTCACAAGTCTCCCAATTTTCCCCCACGCTCCCCCGATAATCCTCTGAGGCCTCTGAAAAGGAGATGGCCTAAAGACCTTCTAATGTAGATTGTAGATTGTGTTTTTGTTTCGGACAATCAACGTCGAGGTTACTACGTCCTCTGCTGTTTACTGTTGAAATTTTAATTTTTCATTTTCTTTGTATTGTATACACATTATTTGTGTATTATATTTTATGGTATGGATCATTAGATGGAATTTATGGTGTCCTCTAGAGCAAGTTATGTGGGTTGGAGTATTATATCATTTTCAAATTCTTGTTGCATTAATATACAATCTTCTATTATGGGTTCAATAGTCAATGGACTTTCAAATGTAGAACAATCTTAGCAAGTGAGTTGAGTTGTAAACGAAATTTTATATGTTCAGTATTTTTTTTTAAGTCTCTAAATAAAGAGTTTCTTAGTAATTTAAGTATTGACTTGTTTCCTGGAAATCTTTGGAACAAACAATCAATCTAAATACAGCCCTCTCAAGAGTTCCGTTATTCAAGAAACAATCCTCTCAGACGATTTACCAAAAATAATACCTCTACGTATCCTATACAACGTCTGTTATTTCCACTCCGATTACAATTAGTAAGAAAGGAAATAGAAGAACAAAAGAACCTAACTATGGATTGGTAAAGGCAGGATAAAAATCCCAGTCCTGTGCGTAATGGACATCTGGTAGCCATTCTTTGTATTACACGGTCTATGAATCTCATGCCATCTGTTAGGTAGGGGATAGCTCACTGTGGAGGTGAGATGGCATGTTTGTAGTTTCTATGTAACTCATTGAAAAGAAGAAAGTCTTTATTTTATTACTGGCGAGAAAATCTAAGCACAAGTTAACAGACTTCGGTATATAACCGGTTTCCATGCCTGATTAACTATAAGTGTCTGAAAGCCCATATACTATGTACCCTAAAGATCCCTCATAAAACGCCTTTTCCATTAATTTAAGCACCAAATAATAAGTGGATATTAATATAAAAGAAGCTTGAATTTTGTTTCAACTATTTATTGAAATCCACTAGTGTATGAAAAAAAAATCTAGTAAACAAGAAGATAATGTTCAAACTGACATGCCAATTGCTTTTAAAGCCACTACCCATTAGTAGCACTTCAATAAAACTAATTCATTGGAGGGTACCATGGCTATATTTTCAGACGCCTCGGAGGTTTATCTGGAATATAATGGGATGCAAGTTGAGATACATGCAGATTTTAACAGTTATTGAGTTTACTATCATAGAGTAGGGTATCTGGTTAGTGCTAAATCATATAAAAAATTAAAATCTTTACGGGCAAGTTTATTCGTGACAAATTATGGAGCATTGAGGATTTTGGATTGTAAGAAATGGATAGGATAGTTAACTGGAGCCCCAAAGCTCAACTCCGTATGTCCAAATAGGTCTAATCACTAAAATGTAAATGAGTCGTTTATAATTAATTGAAAGTTTTAAACGTTTGTCTCATTAATGTTGGACTTGTAAAAAACGACGGGCAGATACTTGTCATTTTAGTTTTGTTTGCTTGCGGATTTCAAGTATTTGTTCAGGTGGAATCCTAGAACAAGAATTCTCAGATTTAAGATTAAGGGTAAAAGTTATTTGATGAGATTTGTTTCTATTTATTTTAATTCTGCAATTTCGACACCATTCTTGGAGGTTTGCGATACGAGATTGGAGTGATTAGGATGCAATGAAGGGATCATTATTTACTGATAAAACACATGTGTTAGCAGCGCGTGTGGTGAGGACAGTAAAAGGATGAATCGAAGTTCAAAATCATATTATAAAAAAATAAAAAATAATAAATAAAATCTCTCAGCATCCGTTAAAAATTGCATTAGATATAATTATTATATTTTTCTACATAAAATAATAATAATGTCAAACGAATCTGAAATTTTGATAAAAGAATAAATTATAATTTTAAAAAATATATAAGCAGTTCATATTAAATTAAATTACCCAATTCAGTTCATATCAAGTGTATACAAGTTTAGATTATTGTAAATCATGATAAAATAAGGTGAAAAAAATAACTCTTCAATAATGTGTAAAAATTGAAATAAATAAAAATGTATGTGCATTATAATAATATCAAAATTAATAATAAATATTTTTGTAATAACCAAAAAATGTTTTCTTAATAGAAATAGAAAAATAGAATTAAAAAAATGTTCATTTACAAATAAATAATTAATGAAAATACAGAGATGAAAATTTTAAATAATAATATTTTATTCTAACAACGTTCTTTAGAATAAAAATAACAGCCACTCAAGTTCAAATGATATTATTCAAGTAATGGTAAATTATCATCTCTTCACATAATTATTATATTTTAATTAAATGAGTATCTTCTAAAATTTTAGATTTAAATCTGATTAGCGAACAATCATTAAACAAATTTAAATAAAATAAGTATGTTATTTAAAACAAAACAAAAAAAAAAATTCAGCAAATATGAGATTAATATAAATTGAAAAAGCAAAATTTAACTACAAGAATCAAGTAGATAATATACCTATTTCACAAACTTATAGCTAACTTATCCCTTAAGTTTTTATATTTGTAGCAGATAAATTACTTCTACTTTATTTTTCATCCTAAAATACCTACTTCCCTACATTAAAGGGGACTGTTGGCCTACAACTGACAAAGGTTTGTGAAATTTATTTATTGAACATTTCTAGTTACAAAAATAACTTTAAGTTTGTCCCGAGATAAATGCAACTTCCGTGGAATGATTAAAAAAAGACTGAAATCAAATAAAGGCGGTAAGATTTTGAAATGGAAATTTCTCCATTCAGGGAGACTCGAAGTTGGAGCGAGGGTCTCATCGCGGTCGGAACTGAAGGTCGTGGGTTTGAATCCCACCTGGGTGGATTAAAATTTATTTCGTGGTGAACCCACGTGATTTCATTCATTTCACGTCAAGATGAAATGAATCTTGACCTTCCTGCCTTACACTACAATAGGTGGTGACTTGTAGGTAACCCGTCTTTCCTGCCCTAGTTGGAGCACGTAAGGATGTTAAACCCCAATAAACAACTGTTTCTGAAATAATTTATTTTAAACTTCCCTGTCAGAGATCCTGTAATTTCCATAGTTTTTATTCTTTCTCCAAAGGTTACACTATTTCCCATGAATGTTAATATTAGATTTTTTGAGGGTACATTTAATAAATGGAAAATAGAAAAGAGCAGGTCCGGAACTAGGGAGGGACAGACGGGCACGTGCCCCTGGTTATCAATATTTTTGTTTGCAATAATAATTAAACTCGATTTTATTATAATTTTGATCTCATAAAAAAAATTAGAAGAAAAAAAAAATATATATTGCTTGTATTCTGCATCATCGTTAATATTTTATTATTATATTAAAATGTTAAAAATATCATGATTGTTTTTTTATTTATTTATCTATTCTTATGAAGATAAGTTACTCGTAAAATCTATTAGAAAATAAAAAATTGTTTGGCCACTACTGAAATCATAATGTAATCTATATAGAGGTCAAAAAGTTCTAATTTTAAATTTCAATTAAGAAAATAGGATTTGAGTAGTACAAAGCAATAGAATATTCAATAGACATCCTTAGTATTGCTAGAAATTTTTTTCTTTATGTTTTGTAAAGGTTAAAAATTTCAAACTTTCGGCTCTCAAAATTGCCCTTTATCTGAGAATCACCTATATACAAACATTTATAGTAGAAGTAAAGCTGTAAAAAATATATTTGGCAAAACATGCTTTATAAAAAAACAATTTTGGAATAACGTGCAGTTATTTATTTATTTATTGTCAAAGATTTATTACATTCAAATTTATTTAATGAGTAGGTAATTTATTTTAAAGCATATTCACCAAATTTGAAAAAAAAATAAGGAGCTTACCGCAGCAGCAACCACCTTCAAGAATCCACACAGGCTGCAGTCATTAACGCACTAACACTCATAAAAACTTGTAATGCACTTAATAGACTCCGCTCGCGTCCGAACCTGAAAAAAATATACTTACAAATTATTTTATATACAGAACTTTCAACGTTAATTATATGCAATAAAAACTGAAAAAAATATATACAAATATATTGGGTAATATGCAATTAAATACCGAAAATATGCAACCATCTACATTATTTAGGAAGAAAAAAAAACCTCAATCCATACTTGTACCTAAGTACAAACTCAAGTTAAAGCAACTAATTGTGTTGAAAGGGAAACAATAAGAAGAAGACTGTTAAAAAATAAAAAGACAAGGCGAATATTAAAATAGAAAACAAGTTATCAAGCTTAAAGTAGCTTAATTTATGGAAGGGTATGTCAGCTCAAAACGAAGTACAACGTAAATCCGTATCGAAACCAGACTTTTCTGATACAGTGGAAAAAGTTTTTTTTTTTAACTTTTGACTTCTTAACTTTGTTTTATTTGGGCTTTGCTATATTTATTTGCTACGTTGCTAAAAACGTTTAATGTAGTTGATACAATTTTATCAAAACAAAAGCAATATAAAACGTTTGCATCAACCTTAAAAGTCTCAATTGAGAATTCATGTACATACTTTCCAACGGGATCTTTCGACCAAGAGTTGATTTTGGGCTTTTTATTTAAGGAGTACACAAACATACAGGAAACAATGATATGTCTTGGTGGGCGTTACGTAAGGGCCTGGGTAAAGTAATGATTGTAGATACAAGAAATTAAACGAATTAAACAATTCCAAAGGAAGCAGCAGCGATCGAAATTTCGCGCAAAAGGAAGAATCAGCGCCAGGATAAACACGAACTCATTCATTGGGAAGGAAAAAAGAATAAGAGGTCCCATAAGCTATTTTTCGGTTTTCATTTATATTTTTTTTTTTTTTTTTCAGTTCATAAACATAAAAAATTTCAATTGTAAAATGCTGATATGCAGATAAATATGCAATTCCAGTCCAAAATACGAGTATGTATTTATTGCAAAATAAAAATAACACAAATTGATTCCAAATGCCTCAAAACATATGCATTCTGATTATATTGAAATGAAAAATAAACTTTATTCTGGGACTTACTGTCCCCTAAAAATAAAAATAATGCACAGTTAAAAGTACAATTGTTTGGCCTTTTATTTAGAAATTAAATGCTTCGGTAATTACAGCATACATTTTTAACAGGAAAAAAAAATTAAATTAAATTTAAAAAAAATAAAAATAAATAAATATATGAAATAATAATTATAACATAGAATACAATCGTATATTTATGAACATATAAAAGAAAGAAAGGAAAAAAAAAAAGTAATTCTAAGTATTTATTTGATTATTGACATATTTGCGGAAGATTGATTGTCTAAAAGGTACAGAAATAAATTATTTTTAAAGGAAGTTGTGGAAGCTACTTTACGAATAGAAGTGGGTAGGGAATTCCAGAAGGAGGTAGCACGAATGATGAAGAATTTGTCAAAAGAAGCGTTTTTATATGAGGGGATATACATGTTAAAAGGTTGGGATCTAGTGTTTAGGAGATGGATAGAAGAACGCAGAGTTAATAAAGAATATAGGAAGGTTTTTTGGTTTTTAGACATTGGAATAAGAAAGTACCCAAAAAGTATTGCCTTCGGAATTTAGGAAAGAGCTACACCCAAGCTCAGAATATCGGCAAGTAACGTCTGACCGCCTGGGGATCCGGAAGACAAATCTAATGAAACAATATTAGATTAGTGATAAATATGTCAATGCACATATTTCCCAGCCCTAGTTATAGCAATGTCAATAAAAGAAGAAAATATATTAAATAAATTTAATTATGTTTAGTTGTCTGTGAATATGAACAACAGTAAACAAAACAATTTAAATGATACGAAAGTACAATATAAATAGTAAAAAATTGAAATGAAGCTGAAAGAATCAACATTTTATTCAATCAAATACTGATAGTTAAGGAAGCCTTTTTACATGGAGTTCTATTCTTTCTTATACCCTACAGTAATGATTTTAGTGATTCAAAATCGTATTTGTATTTTTGATATTTAAAATTATTTATTTGATTATTATAGTTCAACGAATTGTGTATATTTAAGTGTGAAATATCTCGTTTCAAAAATTAGAAATTACTGAACAATATATAAATAATTTTTAAATTTCATAATATTTATAGTAAAATGTTTTCCTGAAGAAAAGTAATAAACTAAAAAAGTGTCTCCTTAAGGAATTCAATTTTTTTTTTTTTTTTTTTACAATGGTTTTTGTAGAATTCATTTCTTACTGTTTAAGTCTCATTAAATTTAAAATATAAATTCAGTAAAAATCCGTTGTAAACATTGTTTATACAAGAATACGACATGCATTAGGGAGACAGTTTTTATACACATTATTTTAAGTTTATTTAATTCAACTTTACTTAAAGTACTTTTTTAAATATTTTAAATGTGGCAGCTCACCTTTAACACTTTATTTCTCATAACTCCACCAATAAACACTATAATAACGACACTCACTAATTCACGCACTTAATTACACTGACAACTCCGAATGACTGCATACCTGTGAAAAAAAATAATATATAGATTATGAAAGTTTAAATTTTATAATTACATAAAAGTAGAAAAATATAAATAAAAAATTGAAAAGTTACTGCAGCTCGTGCAGTATAGTGTTTGCTACGCTATCTTCTGGCAACAGCTTGAACTAATCTTTTAATTTCCAAAAGAGAGCGCTAGCAAAGCGCGCATAAGTTGTTTTTATTTATTGTTTTATTTCTTTTAAATAAATAAATAAATCATTTAGTTATAAATACTATTTGCTTATTTTAATTATATTATTGTTCAAATAAAAATTTTGAACTAAAAACATTTAAATCTATATCAACCTGCACATTAAAATGCTATAATTTCTTCAGAAAAATGTTTCAATTTTAACTGCCTCAAATACTATTCTATATCTCATAATACATACTACAAATATGATTTTAATTTATGTGTATGATTATTCAAAAATTTAATTAAATAAAAATTCTCTTTACATTTAAGTCAAAACATTCACTCATTCCTCTCCAATAGATATGCGGGAATAAACTCATTCTTCTTCAAAGTTTAAACTTCTAGTCGGTCTTCCACAAGGTTCCTGCCTATCTCCAACTATTTTAAATCTGTTCTTATAAGACTAGTCAAATCATCCTAATATAATGACAGATGTTACAGGTTTAAGTAGTTTCATACCACTATGAAACAATTGTAAACAAGTTACAACAAAGCTTTTAAAAAACAGTTAACAAATATTGCCAAAACTAAAATTGAAAATTAACACAAACAAATCTAAAGTAATAATTTTCACAAAATGCAGGCCACTTATAGACTAGCGTATTATTTAAAACTCAGATGATATCCTTTTGTTTAAATCAGTAAAATATCTAGATTAAATGCATGACAGATCACCTACTTACAGAGAACATATAAATATTAAAACAGATAACGCAAAACGAACTGTATTCAAAAATCTAAATTAAGTATCAAAAAACAAACTAATACAATAAAAAAAAACAGTGATTCGAGCTCAATTCATGTATGCTTCACCTGTGATGAGCTAAACTTTTGCAACAAACTACAATAAACTAGAAAAAAATTTAAAACTTATGGATGAGGATCATCAACGGTTACTCTCAATAAAATGAAATATTAACTATTCTAAATGCCTTTAATCTCCTACCTATAAAACTTGACATATCAATCTAAACCAAAATCCACTTCACAAAAACAACAAATCCGGAAAAATTTTGAATCGGTAACTATAACAAAAAAAAAAAGAAATATACTCTAATAAGATAACTTAGTTCACAAATAACTTGATAGTTATACATATATATATACTTATGTATACATTATTATTGTGTTTCCCACTTATAATCTTACATTCAATTCTTCATGAATTTCATTTTTCCTAAATAAACTGCTGTATATAATATATATTATTGCAGTTTCTCGTACTAACCCATAAATTTTGTTTTATTGATATCAATTGCTAGACCGATTTTATTGTCGGTGTTTATGAGTTTTGTTTTTAATTTAATATTTTCCTCATCTTCATCCAATAGTTCCAAATAATCAGCACACAATAGATATAAAAAAATATTAAATAAAATATTTTTTTTTAAATATTAAATAAAATATTTTTTTTAAAAATATTAAATAAAATATTTTTTTTTAAATATTAAATAAAAGAAAGTTTTAAGAAAATATTAACTAAATAAAGTTGAAATGAATATTAATTCAAATTGTTTTAAAAAAATATGTTTTTGAGTATTAAAATTAAACAAATTTTAAAAAAATTTAAATTTAAGGTGAAAATGCTTCTTCAATATTGGTTCACTATCATAAAATATCTTTTCCCCTTTTCATTAAGGGGTTGAAGAAGTGATGAGGACCATGACACACCTGTGAAGAATAGATGATTTGAGGAACTTCAATACTAAATAGCAAATCATAAGCATGAGCTCAAAGAGAAATAATCATAAAATCAGTAAATAGGCAGAATATTTCAAGAAATTGTGGATGACAGCTGGTTGAATAGAAAAAAATATATAATATAGATCTTTTATTTTAGAAAATCATTTAATTTCCCATTTGGATTAAACCAAGCACATTTTTGCTATTTAAAAATAATTAATTTCTGAATTATTAGACTAAATCTTAGGAAATAAATCAAGAAATGAGACTGTTTATTACTTTACATAATATTCCTTATTTTTTAAATTTTAAATGTTATAACTCACCTGTTATAGACACTTTCACAAAACAACACTAATCACTACACTCACTGATAGATTCACTTTCATGTACCAAGAACTTCAAATCACTGCAAAAAAAATGATCAACATTATGAAAAATTATTGAGCTTTTTGTAATTCATTTATGTATTTTACTATATCAAGCACCACTTCACATAATAAACTAATTTTTATAAGAAACATTCATTTATTTAAATTGTAAATATTGTAACTTACCAAGAATATATTTGAAGCAGCAATGGAACACTTATGACCGTACTCACTCGTTAACACATTTTAATTTACTGATAATTACAATACATTGAGTGGCTGAAAAAGAAAATTATGACCATTGAGAAAATTTATTATTTAATATAGGAAATATTTTGACTTTGATTTTTAAATCAAAGTAAAAAAATAATAATAATAATATATCAATTGGCCAAAGATCACAAAAAATATGATTGTGACTTATGGAACAGGGTAATATTTACCAATGAGTGTAAAATTTAAATTTCTGATATCTTCAGAGGAGCCTAGTATGGAGAAAAAAAAATACAACTAAGAATAACAAAGATAAATTAAAAAAATATATATATCTTTATAATCATATTATAATATTCTTTAAAAATACATGAGATAACAAAATCTTTTTTTTTTTTTTTTTTTTTTTTTTTGGATATCAAATTAGTTATATAAACTTAATTTAAGGAACTAATTATTAAAAGGACAATATTATTCATGATATTTCGTAAATATTTTAAATATGGTAACTTACCTCGGTTACATACTGTGGGTCGAGACCATTCTTGACAGTGTGTGCCACTTTTTTCCTAATTCCAAACTTATAAAGGTTAATCATTTCAAACTAAATTTATTTAAAAACGACCATCCATGTAATATTTTTGGATGGGAATAAATTGAATGAATCAGTATGGATTTCAAAATAAAAAAAAAAAAAAAATTACTGGAACTATATTGTTGTTCTCTTTAAAAGTTTTGCAGTCATGTTATAAAAAACTTTAATTCCATCTACAAGAAATGAATATAAACAAAGACAAATATTGAAATTCTAAAATATTTTTTGAGAGTTGTTAAATAGTGTTCTTGTGGACTAAAATCAAGCGAGACTGCAACTAGGCTTAAAATTAGTTTTTATTTTTTTTTTGTTTATTTTTGTTTTTATAACATTTTTATTTAACATTATTATTAAACCTATATAATATTGCATTCATGACTATAGAATAGATTTAATATTTTTTCATAGGAAAATTGTCTTTAACTTAGCTGAACTCCTTATACAGCCTTGGCCAAAAGTATTAGACACCTACATAAAAGTATCATGGAATAAAAATAACATCAACCATTTAAAACATATATATTTTTAATCATGTAAATATGATTAAATACTTCGTCATCAAACCATTTCCTTTTATTACTCTAATTATTCTTTTTGGCGTGGAATTAACAAATTGTGTACAATCTTATTTAACTTTTTTTTCCCACTCTTCTTTTAATAATTTACCAACTCTAATTTTTAATTTTGCCCACAGGTGTTCAATGGGATTAAGGTCTGGGAACTGAGGAGGCCAGTCAAGAACATTGGTATTGTTTTTTTTGAACCATTCTCTACTTTTGTGTGATTTGTGGCATGGAGCATTATCCTGTTAAAAAATAATGTTGGCACTGTCCTCAGGTTCAAATGAAGGCTTCAAAATATAAGTTAACATTGATATGTATGTATCGCTATTCATCCTCCCTTCGCACAAAAACATTTCTCTAACTCCAGAAGCCGCCATACAACCCCAAGTCATTATGTTTCCTCCACCATGTGCAGTAGGGACACCACAATATAGGAGTAGTGATGGGTCGTTCTGTGTGGAACGGAACTTGGAACTGGTTCCAGCCTTGAACCGGTTTGGAACGAGAAGAACTACCTACGTTTTTCGTTCCAAATGGAACGAAAACCAACGACAAACTTTATCCGGTTTCGTTCCGTTGGTTTAGATAGGGTATAGATTGCATCTCCCGTTTCGTTCCACCCAAGGTCGCTGATCTCTCCTTCCTTCACTTGATACCGTCCATCCGCTCAGAGCCCTACAGCCGTTGATCTTACTGATCTTGGTTCCCTCACCTTCCCTCCAATGCCTCGCCAAACCACGCATTGGCATCTTCAAGATAAACCGCTTTCTGTGAAATTTTCTGTTCTACCGATAGAGCTTGGCTACTTCTTTCTGATTAAGATAAATTTGGTATTTAAGAATCAGAATCAAGCTGATCATGCAAAAAGTCTTGTAAAGGATAGGTAGACTGGTTTAAACTTCCATCAGTCGAACCAATTTCCGCAACACGAGCGGTCGCGCGTTGTACAAAGTACAACACCCTTTTTTTTTGTATCCCTTCTTGTCCAAATTTTGTATGAAATCTATTAAATAAAATATTTTGAGCATTTTACATTTGAAAGAGTTTATATGTACAAAATATAGCCTGAGAGAATAATATTTTGAACGTAAATGAAAATATGATTGCAGATCTAAAATGGTTGTTTTTATGATCAATTATTGTAAATAAAGTTTTTTGAGGATTGATTTTTACAAATAAAATTTAGATATCCACTGGCAGCCCCTCCCCCCCCCCCCCCCGCGCGTCATCTCCATTACTACCCTCTACATAGGTTTCTGTAATATGATCTAGAACATCTTCTGTTTCCTCTTTAGTCAATTCCAAATCTTTATTTGATTGTACTTTTTTTTTCCCCCCGCGTCTGGTCCTTCGAGGAATTCGAAGAATATATTCCAGTTTTATAGGTTTCCACCAAATCAAAACATTTCGAATATTATCGCTGACTAAGATAAAGAAAAGCAAAAATGCAAAAGAATTCGATATCGAAATATCGAACCAGCCGATTGCCGAGAAAGGTACGAAAAAAAAAAAAAAAAAAAAACGAGAACGGTAGCTTGTACTTTGTGCAACACTGAGGACTAAATATTTTTCAATCAGGAAACTATCCCTCCTACCACTTTGAAAAGTTCCTGGCGGCAAACAGAGGAGTATATCGAGAGATAGCTTGAGCAAATTTTCCGGGAAGCTCACCGGAAGTGAGAGAGAGAGAGAGAGAGAGAGAGAGAGAGAGAGAGAGAGAGAGAGAGAGAGAGAGAGAGAGAGAGAGAGAGAGAGAGAGAGAGAGAGAGAGAGAGAGAGAGAGAGAGAACAAGTCGAGTGTTGTATAAAATACAAGAAGAGAGAAGGAAGATTAATTAATAACAAAATGGGTCGATCCATACAGGATGTGAGAAATGTAAATTCCGGTGGCTCAACAGAAAGCAGAAACAACCTTTATTGAATAAAACTATTTTAAAAGAATACAGTTTTTTTTAATAACTATACTTAGCTATTTAATAAACCTTCCTGATATTATAGTACCTATCAATTTCTTATTTATAAAATAGAAGGAGATTCCCCCCGCGTCTGGTCCTTCGAGGAATTCGAAGAATATATTCCAGTTTTTATAGGTTTCCACCAAATCAAAACATTTCGAATATTATCGCTGACTAAGATAAAGAAAAGCAAAAATGCAAAAGAATTCGATATCGAAATATCGAACCAGCCGATTGCCGAGAAAGGTACGAAAAAAAAAAAAAAAAAAAAAAAAAACGAGAACGGTAGCTTGTGCAACACTGAGGACTAAATATTTTTCAATCAGGAAACTATCCCTCCTACCACTTTGAAAAGTTCCTGGCGGCAAACAGAGGAGTATATCGAGAGATAGCTTGAGCAAATTTTCCGGGAAGCTCACCGGAAGTGAGAGAGAGAGGGAGAGAGAGAGGGAGAGAGAGAGAGAGAGAGAGAGAGAGAGAGAGAGAGAGAGAGAGAGAGAGAGAGGGAGGGAGAGAGAGAGAGGGAGAGAGAGAGAGGAGAGAGAGAGGAGAGAGGAGAGAGAGAGAGAGAGAGAGAGAGAGAGAGAGAGAGAAAACAAGTCGAGTGTTGTATAAAATACAAGAAGAGAGAAGGAAGATTAATTAATAACAAAATGGGTCGATCCATACAGGATGTGAGAAATGTAAATTCCGGTGGCTCAACAGAAAGCAGAAACAACCTTTATTGAATAAAACTATTTTAAAAGAATACAGTTTTTTTTAATAACTATACTTAGCTATTTAATAAACCTTCCTGATATTATAGTACCTATCAATTTCTTATTTATAAAATAGAAGGAGATTCCCCCCGCGTCTGGTCCTTCGAGGAATTCGAAGAATATATTCCAGTTTTATAGGTTTCCACCAAATCAAAACATTTCGAATATTATCGCTGACTAAGATAAAGAAAAGCAAAAATGCAAAAGAATTCGATATCGAAATATCGAACCAGCCGATTGCCGAGAAAGGTAAAAAAAAAAAAAAAAAAAAAAAAACGAGAACGGTAGCTTGTGCAACACTGAGGACTAAATATTTTTCAATCAGGAAACTATCCCTCCTACCACTTTGAAAAGTTCCTGGCGGCAAACAGAGGAGTATATCGAGAGATAGCTTGAGCAAATTTTCCGGGAAGCTCACCGGAAGTGAGAGAGAGAGAGAGGAGAGAGAGAGGAGAGAGAGAGAGAGAGAGAGAGAGAGAGAGAGAGAGAGAGAGAGAGAGAGAGAGAGAGAGAGAGAGAGAGAGAGAGAGAGAGAGAGAGAGGGAGGGAGAGAGAGAGAGGGAGAGAGAGAGAGAGAGAGAGAGAGAGAGAGAGAGAGAGAGAGAGAGAGAGAGAGAGAGAGAGAGAGAGAGAGAGAGAGAGAGAGAGAGAGAGAGAGAGAGAGAGAGAGAGAGAGAGAGAGAGAGAGAGAGAGAGAGAGAGAGAGAGAGAGAGAGAGAGAGAGAGAGAGAGAGAGAGAGAGAGAGAGAGAGAGAGAGAGAGAGAGAGAGAGAGAGAGAGAGAGAAAACAAGTCGAGTGTTGTATAAAATACAAGAAGAGAGAAGGAAGATTAATTAATAACAAAATGGGTCGATCCATACAGGATGTGAGAAATGTAAATGCCGGTGGTTCAACAGAAAGCAGAAACAACCTTTATTGAATAAAACTATTTTAAAAGAATACAATTTTTTTAGTAACTATACTTAGCTATTTAATAAACCTTCCTAATATTATAGTACCTATAAATTTCTTATTTATAAAATAGAAGGAGATTAACAGCCCGAATTGACAAGAGATATAACGAAACTGCATAGTGAGTAGGTAGTAGATTAGTCAAACTGACGTGGAACGAAAATTGGAACAGACCGTAAAATCTTATTCCCCATTTAAGTCAGAACGGCCCTTCACTTGTATGTGAAAGGTTAGTCAAACTGACGTGGAACGGAACGAAACTGGAACTGGTTCCATTAGTGGAACGAAACCGAAAATCTCATTCCGCTTATAAGTCGGAACGGCCCTTCACTATATGGGTGATAGGCTTTACCTTCCCTCCTTTGTACAAAAACTGCTCCAGGAGTTTCAAAAATATATACAAAATTAGATATTTTAATGAATTCATAAAAATAATTATGTTCTTGTATTTTAAATTTATTTTACAATTTTTAATTTCAATTTACAATAATTTAATTAACTCAAAGTTGCTTTTGTCTGACCAAAAGCTACCTTTGCCCAATCTTCTGCAGTCCAGTTTTGGTGAAGTTTTGCCCTGGCAAGCCTCTTCTTGCGATTGGCTTCACTAAGCCATGGTTTCTTCCTGACTTTACATCCCTTTAGACCTTTCTCTCCAAGTCTTCTTCTTACTGTCTGAGCAGAAATATCAACAGAACACTAGGTTTTCATCTCTTCAGCCAGTTGTTTTGATGTTTTCTTTCGATTTTGAAGAGATGTTCTCACCAAAATCCCTCTTCTAACGTGCACCTGTTATTTTTTTTCTTCCTGCTCTATACAGTGAGGAAAATGTGACAAAGGTCCGGTGTCTCATAAGTGCATATTGAACAGCACATCGGGAGCACTTGATAGTTTTAGGAATCTTTGATTGATCATACCCGTCCGACAACATAAAAACTATCTTTGCACGTTCAATCTCACTCAGTTCTTTTACCTTCACTATTTTGAATTCAAAAAAGCCCAAACTGTAATTTTTTAATAATATTCATAATTAAATACAACACAAATTTTCTCAAGTTGGCATAAAGAGAACAGCTACTGTACTGAGTTATTTTGTTTACATTATGTTTTATTTCCCTAGCTTATTATGTAGGAAACAATGGTTGAAAATAATCCATTTAAAGGAAGTATTTTTGTCAACAAAACGAGTTTTGGGAGCAACAATGATTGAACAATTACTTATTAAAATTAAAAAGAGAATTTTTCATGGTGCCTAATACTTTTGGCCAAAGCTGTACAGTATAGTAAGATGCACTCATAATAAACAGTCAAAAGTACACTAGACTTTAACTTTTGTTTCCACCCTCAGTCTTAATAGTTTGAGGATCACCTACAATCAGTCTTTACCTTGACCTCATTTGTAAAGATTTAGCGCTTATTATTATTGCTGTTATAAATTGAAAGATGACTGAATAGGAAAGATAGAGTATAGTGCACCTACAAAATGAGTTACGGCTGCTTAGAGAAATCGGCAAAACAGTGAACAAAGCTCACAACAATTATAGATGTTATTAGAAGGTATGAAATAAGAATATAAAGATAGAACAGGAGGATAAAGAAAAATTGACTCCAAATATGAAAGATATATCATGAGGAAAGTTAAAAAAACAAAACAAGAATTAGTGACCATAAATTAGTGGATGAACATATGTCTGAAACAGGGGAACAAGAGAGTGTTTCAACATTGCATCAATACTTGAGATGGAAAGAACTTCATGGCAGAACAGCTAGGAGAAAACCATTTAAAAGGAATATTAATAAATAAAAAAAAAAAATATATATATATATATATATATATATATATATATATATATATATATATATATATATATATATATATATATCAATAGGCCAAACACCACAAAAAATATGATTGTGATTTATGGAATAGGGTAATATTTATCGAAGAGTGTAAAATTGAAATCCGTATTTAATTTTTCTAATCCTCAGAGAAACCAAAAGTGATGTTTGAAAGCTGCGTTCTTCCTTCAGTTACTTATGGCTGCCAAACCTGGGCACTCACCAAACAGCAAGAATCCAAGCTAAAAGTAAGGCAAAATTCTGTTCTAAGAAGCATTATGAACTACAAGAAAAAGCATAAAATGAAGTGAGCCGCTATGCGCCAAGAATCTAGAATTAAGGATATAAGCCTACATATAAGGAAAATCAAATGGAAATGGGCAGGGCACCTTGCCAGAATTCAGGATGACATATGGTCCTTAATGGTTACTGAATGGATCCCATACAATTTAAAGAGAAGGCGAGGAATGCAGCACAGGCGCTGGAGTGATGTCCTCAAGCCTGCCACTGGTCCCAATTGGATGAGAACTGCTCGTGATAAAGAAAAATGGAATGAAATTGTGAACTCTACTTCCCAGTAGGTTTTGGTCTCCATGGAAGTTAGACCATGACCCCCATTAAGGGGAGGCCTGCAGGAGGCAACATCCTCCAATCATAGAGTTGTAAATATATTGCAAACAGTTTTTGAAATACTAACAATAACTTCATAATAGATTATTATTTATTGTAAATATCTTAGAAGCAGTACATTTTATTTTATTTATGTTGCAAGTTATTATTTGTTTTACAAAATATTGTTTGTTTCCTCATGCAATAAAAGGCTTTATTTATTTATTTACATTTTTCTGCAGGATAATGATCCCAAGCTTGGAATTCCAAAATGTGTGTCCTGTACAACACACCAAATCCCCTCAATCACCAGTCACTAACTAATTTGTGGAAATACCTAAAGGATCAAGTTGGTAAAAGGTGTGTTTCAAACAATCAAAATTTAAATGATGGCATTATAGAGGAATGAGACAAAAGTTCAAGTGTCATTAACACAAAAATTAGTGCAATCAATGCCACGGTGCATAGAGTGCTTATTAAGTGGCTTTACTAAATATTAGTTGTTATCAGATATCAATATAGAATGTAAATTTGATTCAGTGTATGAATACTTTTGGCTTAGGTTATTGTTGTTGGTTTTCAATTATGCTATTTTGTAAAATATTTTACAAATTCAAAAATAAATTTATAGATAAAAGTGTTGAGATAAACATTAAATGGTCTTACTGTTTTAAATCAATCCAATTAAATAATAATAATATTTGTCATCTCTTATGATTTATAACAGGTGTATGAATAATTTTGACACTGACTGTATATGAGTTTCGGTATACCCAGAAGCATCATAGATAAGAACAATGGTATGATTTAATTTTTTAACAAATGGCATTCTAATAAAAGAAAAAAAAAAAAAACCATATCTGCCTCTGGTATTGTATCACTTCACTCATCCAACACAACTTACAGCATGGAAGTTGTGTGGAATGGAATCAACAGTTTTATTACAGCAGATTTCAAAGAAGGAAACTAGTAAAATAAATTTTAAAATTTTGACTTGAACTGGATAATATAACCATGAGAGCATTAGGTGTATTTTTTCTTATGAAAGAAAATACAATATTTTTATCTCTGAAATTCATAATATGTACAGAGAAAACAAAACTCAATATGAGGAATTGTCTTTCAAAACAAAACATGCCACTTTTCGTCGATCTTTTTTTTATTTTTTTTTCTGATAAAGCCTTGTTAGCTTCCCAGCCTTGTTACAGTATTTAAATCAAATTTTCAACCCATTACAGATTTAATTCAACTAAACGCTTATGGAATATGCTGGACTTGGAAGTCTGAAAAAATTAAATTCTCTCTTAATATCAACTGCATACTGTTCTACTGTAAGAACAAGATCAAAAACAGGCATTGATTACCCTAGGGTTTTATGTCTATAAACCCCAACAAACAAACAAAGAGGATAAAATTTGACCAGAAAGAACCCAACAACTTGTATTCTCAAAGCCCCGAAGATTATAAGGCCATTATACAAATTGTATGGAAACAGAATAAAATTTTCAAAAGGAAATAAAACTGACCCTTGAAATTAATATTACAGTTCATACTGAAATAAATGCCAAAAGTCCCGTGTTTTCTTCAAAACTTAACATATCCATTCTATTAATTTTTATGCTATGTACGAACAATATTTTTGTCAAAGTCAACATGTCACCATCCTTTGAATTCAAGATGTTTCTCTTTCTCTCTGATTCCTTAAGATGGTGCTACGCCCTTTTGGTACCTACTCTAGTGAATTTTGGACTCTCTGCTGGTGTGTGTTACTTCCTATTGCAGCACTTCGTTGTTAAAGTGTTACCTGCATTACCAATTTGGTTCAAATACTGAGAAATTTTGATGTATTTTTAAGAAACATCAAAACAAAGAAATTTTTCACCCACTAATTTTGATCCCTAAAACCAATATGTGTAATACAGTAAGCCTACTGTATTTTTAAAAAAATAAGGAATCTTAATAAAACATGATTTAAAATTCAATTTATTATTAATTTATCCATTAGAAATCTCATTTTGATTATGTTTGTTTCTAGTAAAACTCAACATGTCCATATAAATTTTTCTATCATTTGTAGACATCTATCAAAGATATAAATAATTAATAAAGTTATTAAATAAATAATTAAGGATTCTAAATTATTGTTTCGGATTTAACAGCAGTGGGAGCACTAATGTAGGTTTTTTTTCTCTTCCTGAAAAATTGTCTGAAGTGAAAATGTTTAGTTTTGAAAGACAACTGCTCATATTTGAAATGAGTCATATCAGGGCCATAAAGAAACATGGCGTCATGAGTATTTTAGTGTGTGGCTGCATGTCAAAAAATGGAATCGGAAAACACAGGTCTTAATGAAGGTATTATGAAAATATTATGTTATAATTTTGCTTCCAATTGTAAACATTTTTGAAAAGATGGTGATTGGAGACACTCTTAACTTCCAACAAGAGGGCAACCCAGGCACAATGGTTATGTAATAATGTTGTGGTATCCTTACAGTATTCAAATCAAATTTTCAACCCATTACAGATTAAATTCAATTAAACGCTTATGGAATATGTTGGAGTTGGGAGTCTGAAAAAATGTATTCTCTCTTAATATCAACTACATACTGTTCTACTGTAAGAAAAGGATCATATTTGACCTGAAAGAACCCAACAACTTTTATTTTCAAAGTCCCAAAGAATTCAGGCCATTATACAAATTGTATGGAAACAGAATAAAATTTTCAAAAGGAAATAAAACTGACCCTTGAAATTAATATTATATGCAAGTGGAGGGAAGATACGCTTAGGACAATGAATATACAGCATGTTGCACAGACGCTCCTTTATGCATATGATCTAGTTATTATTAAAAACTCTATACTATAGCTATTAACCCTTCACCAGTCACACTCTGGTTGGATGGCACTCAGGTATTTTCGTAATTAAAAGGAAATGGAAATTTCCATTGGCTATTTCGGTAATTGTTATCCTATCTTCTATTCGTCCCTTGCAATAAGAGTGTAAAAATAAATCTGAGTTGTATAGTGTACAGTGAAAGAAATAAAGTGAAACACTGTTAACTGCCGTCCGTAGTACGTCTAGCGCCTAGTGAAATAACAAAATTGTTAACAAAGTGTAAGAACGCATTGGAGTTATTTCACTGAAGCTTTTATTTATGATTATTTATCTATGTCTCTGTTAATAAAATACAAATGTTCTCAAGTATTTATAATTATATCGACAAAGAAACTAAAAGGCCTGAAATGATTATAGATTATAATATGAGCAAGGGAGGTGTTGATACTGTTGGCAAATTATGCTCTTGTTAATTAATAATAAGAGTATCAAGAAGATGGCCGATGGTAATTTTTTATCAGTGCTTGAGAGTGGAAAACATTCGAAAATAGTATGTGAGGATTGCTTACATGGCATATGCTAGTGAAGTATAATATAATAATATAAAGTATTTTCACACCAATTTTTTTTATTGAATTATGAATTTAGGTAATAAGAAAATAGAATAACTTCATAAATAAAAAATATATTTTAAACTGAATAAATACAAGTATAATTCAAATGAAAAACTTCTTCTCAGTTAAATAAAACAAATCTTACAAACATTCCATGAAAAAAGTATGTGCACAAAACACTTTTTCTTCATTTTAAAAATTGCAAGTATTCTCTTAGTATGAATAAGCGGTTGTAAACATCTAGGCATTAAGTGTGCTAGGTTTTAAATTAAATCTAGATTGATTTGTTTCCATTCTTGTACTAAATGATTCTTGAGTTGGAACTTTCCAGTTATGTGGTTTTTTCAAACATTTTGTTCCACTGATGCCATAAATTTTCAATTATATTCAAGTTTGGTGACTGTAGAGGGGTGTGTTGAAAAACATTAAATATTAACCATTCTTTAGTTTTAATGGTTGTATGTTTCAAATCATTGTTTTGCTGGAAAATTAACTGATGCTGGATTCACAATTTTGCTGCACTTGCTAAGAGGTTGCAATGCAAAATCCTCATATAACCTTCTGCATTTAAAATCCCTTCAATAGGTACAAGATTTCCAACTCCATAGGCTACGCACCCCCAAGTCATTACAAGTGCACCCCCATGCACATTACAGTAACCGCAAAGTTTTACTTTCCCAGTTCCTCATTTTTCCTATGCCAAATGGTCTTTTGTCCACCAAAACTAAATAAATCAAACTTACTCTCATAAAAGAACAGCACATTTTCCCAAAAACTAATGGGCTTGTTAATGTATTCTCTAGCAGAAGCAAGTCTTTGTTTACAATTGGTCTCACTGATATAAGTTTTTTTTTCTTGGGACCCTACCATAAAGACCGTTAGACTTAAAAATGTACCTTACCATTCTCATGCTTAGACACACCCTAGAAGTTGATTCCACCATATTAGCAAGAGCACCTGAACTTATAGTTGGATTTTTTAAGAGCTTCAATTTTGATTTTTCCCTCCATTCTTTTATGCAGTTTCCTGAGACGACCTTTACACAGAATATTTGCAGTTGAGGCTCATTCTTTATATTTCTTCACCACATATATTACTGTAGAAAAATGAAGATTCAAGAAATCTGATATCTCACGATATATTTATTGGTTGAGCAATAAAATCACTTTTTTGTAAACTGGTAGGAAAGAACAGGATTAAGAAAAGTAGAAGTAAACTACCACAAGTTAACAAACAAACCTTTGTACTTATGTGAAGTGTGCAAATACTTTTTTCCTGGAGTTTATGTTAGTTTTTTTTTTTTTTTTTTTTTTTAATATGATCAAAGCTTTCAAATCGAACAGGGAACTATTATTTAACAAGTGTTAATTGTACTTTGTATAGGGTAAATTCAAATGATTTTTTTAAATTTTCAATTCATCATATGAAGAAAAAACGGAGTGTGAAAATACTTTTTGCCAAAACTGTATGTCCAGTCCAAGATTTGCTAAAAAACCGGTTCAGTTTCGATTACAGAATAGAACAATGTTGTGATCCAGCCAAGTCTATCCACCAAGAGAATAACCTACAGCATCATGAAAAGGGGACTGAAGACAAAACATTTGAATGATTTGAATGAGAGACTTAGCAGGGAATATGAATAACTGTAAAATTTGACTGAGTTCACTCCCACGCTGAGAAGCAATATGGGGGAAAACAGAAAAAAAGAAGAAATTAATATTCTAATTTAATATTTTCTTAGCTCATATTTATAAATAGATGCTGTTTCAAATAAACTTATTTTCAATTTATTAACCTTTATATTTTTTCAATTAAAAAAAAAATGGCTTGTGTCAATACTTTATGGATCCACTGTATTATTACCACCTTCACCGATGAAGCACTTATAACCGCACTTCGATACTCCGATAACTCTGACTGATGGCATACCTGTAAAAAATTAACAAGCATTACAAAAATTTATTTATTTATTAAATTAATTAATTAGGCCAACTGAATCTATATACAGAAATAGTATCTACTGCATTGGATGTTGACAAATTTTTTAATGAACTAATACCCTCTCCCCCCCCCCCCCCCCCCCCCCCCCCCCCCCCCCCCCCCCCCCCCCCCCCCCCCAAAAATTTTTAATGAACTACCCCCCCCCCCCCCCCCCCCCCCCCCCCCCCCCCCCCCCCCCCCCCCCCCCCCCCCCCCCCCCCCCCCCCCCCCCCCCCCCCCCCCCCCCCCCCCCCCCCCCCCCCCCCCCCCCCCCCCCCCCCCCCCCCCCCCCCCCCCCCCCCCCCCCCCCCCCCCCCCCCCCCCCCCCCCCCCCCCCCCCCCCCCCCCCCCCCCCCCCCCCCCCCCCCCCCCCTCACACCCATAAAAATAAAATCAATTCAGTGATGTTTCACCCTTTATAAAAGTGTTGGTACATATGTAACAAGAATATAAAATTTTATGAAAATCGGTTAAGCTGTTTTAATGCACTAATTCCCCCTCCAGACTTTTAGGAATATTTTTTGGAAATAATTAAATTAAGAGTTTCAGTTGCCCTGAATGTAGTTTATTCAATGTTTGAAACATTATTGAAACTTAGATTCAATATATTCGTTGGTTGATGAAAGTATAGTCACCTTAATTCCTTTATTTTTAATGACCTCATAAAAAAGAGAATAAATAAATTATTTCTTCTTTTTTTTTTAATTAGTTTTTAATTAAAAGTTCTAGCAGACCATTTTTTTCGGTTGAAATTCAGTTCAAAGTTGGACTTATAAGAAATTTATTAATTTCATGTATGATATTAAAATTGACTTTTTTTTTCAAACATTTTATTAAATTAAATTAATGACCAGAAAAATTAATAAATTTCTATATGATGATGCATTCAAATACTTCTTTGATTATATTAGGCCATAAGACATAATCAATAAATTAATAGGCAGTAGATTGTTGAATTAAGGTTTTATTATAATAAATATCATAAGAAAACTGTATAGTAAGTTTTCAGAACATTGTAAGTTAAATTTAATGATAAATATGATGACTGTAATTAGAAATAGAAATTAAAATGAAAATTCCATATTTTTAAAATGGCATCAGTTATCATTGAAATATTCAAATATAATAATTACTGCTATGATAAAACATTTTCAAAGCTGTAATAGTAAATAATATCCCTTAGTATTAGTTTTTTTATAAAACAGCAGCATTGACTATTACAAAACTTACCAGTTTTAGTCAATTAAAAGACAAATTAAATGAACTGACTTACTTCTTAGTATGCTTGAGCCAAAAAAGAAAGATGTACCAACCTAACAAATATATCTACATACATCTAATATTCTCCCAAATCAATTTTAATATTAATAATATGTAAAATTA
Organism: Euschistus heros; assembly: GCA_003667255.2. Lineage (NCBI taxonomy): Eukaryota > Metazoa > Arthropoda > Insecta > Hemiptera > Pentatomidae > Euschistus > Euschistus heros. Next base: position 1,660,149 of record RCWM02000011.1, read on the forward strand.
TATGGACTTATAAATGTTTATTTGCATAAATTTAAAAAGCAAATAACTAAGATTATATCTATTCAGAAATTTAGATCTTATTATCTAATATAATTAATTTTATATGATATAAGCAATAGTTTACTAATGTAGTTTAATTACTTTTTAAGTTGATTTTTAAATATTTTCCATGTTTTGGATAGAAAACTATCTTTATTGAAGATTAAAATACATTAGAAGCTATTAGAAATATCATTTTCTATTTGAATAGTTCGATGTTTTGGCAAAAGATGGCGCAGCAAACGCTATTCTCCGAATCAGTTATAATGTAATATGATTTTTTACAAACTTATATTATTTATGAAACATAATAATATCTAACCACTAATGAAAAAAGTTCATTTAAGAATCATTTCTATTGAGGTGAAAAACAGATAAGGTTATTATTATTTTTTGTTATTGCATACCTAACATAAATGTTCATTTCACTTTATACAAGAAATTTTATTTTAATTACATATTTGAGTAAAGCTTATGAAGTTTGTGTAATGGACTGTATACATTATTTTATTGGTAAATATTAATACAAAATAGTGATAATGACAAGTATATTTAAATAACTACATGGGATATGCAGAATATTGTAGAAACACTGTTATGATACTTTTCTCTTTCATAATACAACTATGGAAGAGTCATATAATTGACAAAATAGTTCATCATGCCCTATGTATTGTGCATAATGTGTAAATTGCTTATTATAGTACAATATTTAACAATTTATGTAGTTATATATATATTTAACGTAATAAAAATATTAAACAGAATTATTAACACAAATAAAATATACATAAAAACAAATATAGATCAAATGAAAAATACAATAACTTAAAAAAAATCAAAATAATAAAATTTATTTGTCTGAAAACACAAAAATTATCAAAGTTGTTTCTTCTTCCATTGCTTCAATAACTTGTCCTTCTAATGTTTTATTTGTCCTACTCCTTCTGTAAACATTAATTGGTACATATGAATTTGTGATTAATAACGTTGTCTAATCATTACAATATTATATTTTAATCTTTGAGTTGCCACAAAAAGTATTGGCTTTCCTCTATTCTCTCTTCGATATCTAAAATATCATAAATTATGTTTTGGTATTTAATTAAGTAAGTTGTTTTTATCAGCAAACAGTTATGAATTTTTTTTTTTTTTCAATAAAACTGTTGTTTTATTAAACTGAAATTCAGTTTGTCTTACATACATCTATATAATAAAAGGGTTTTGGTTTGATTCTTGTCAGTGTAACTATAATTATGTAAAACGTTTATTTAAGCTTAATAGCATAATGATTTATCATTATTCATTGGTATTAAGTAGTTTATCCTGTGGGAAGTGGGTAGTTCTTTTATAAGCATTGTACAGATATACAATTTTTTTCTTTAAGGAAATATTTTTAGGCTTCTTCTAAGGAGTTTTAACTTATATCAAGCCTATCTTGGCAAACAACAACTTAACTGCCCTCATCATTTGATTCAATGACTTGATCATTACTATTTTTTTATATTTAATATAAAAATATGTCAGCACAGTTTTCTTTATTTATTCACTTTAATAACATTTTTTGATATTTAAAACATTATCGTAGGTTGAACAATCAAAATATTAGACTGTGCCAATGGTATTGCAATAGATAATTAATTGTTTATCAGTTATAAGAATGCTTGATAGTAATCTTGAAATTCAAACATTTAGGTTTATTTTGACTTAGTTATAAATTGTCATAGAATGTTTAACAAATGAAGACTACTTAGCCAATCAAATAGATTTGTAGTGAGATTTAAGGGTGAAGAGGGTTTTAATCTGTTACTTTGGTATTAATGGAGCCGTTAAACAATAATGTTTAAATAATACCCATCTTAACAGAACTTCTTAACAAATATAAAAATTAAAAAATTTTAACCAATAATATAAAAATATTTTTACAAATTCAAATACTAAGCTGCAACATGAAATTTCAACCCTTTGCATTTTTTATAAATAAATAAAAATGTGAGGTAATGGTGGCTGAATATATTGGAAAGTTATGCATTTTTCTTGTAACATATCCTATTGTGGTTCTAGGACTGTAACGTTTTCCACTCTGTCCTGAAGTTAATCTATAGAATAACCTTTCCTTCCTGTTCTAGTTGGAGTACATACATATTTTAAGCCAGAATAAATAACTACAACATAAAAATGAACCTTACTTTTTTTAGGACAAAATGTTACAGTTTTAAGGCTCCAGGCAACTTTATAACCATCTGATTCTGAAAAAAAAAACCTGCCCGCATTGGCTGAAGAGAAAAAAATTTAATGGAAGAGATTTAAAAATGGAGGAATTAAAAAAAAGGTTTTTAAAATTAGTCAATTTTTAAGCAATACTCTAGTTAATAAATCTTATTTTTATATTTTAAACTATGATGCTGTAAATTTGTTGTTTCAGCCACAATTTTTGTAAATTTTTAATATTTCAGTATTTTTGAAGGATTTATACTGCCTCTATCTCCTCCCTTGTGACCACCATTGGTATAAAATGGTAATATCTAATAGTTCTAAACAGAACACATATTCCTGAATCTACAAAAAATCTATTCTATTACTTTTGGCAAATAATAATAAATTGGAAAAAATCCAAGCAGTAGTTTTGAAACATAAAATAAATATGTGTTTGATGTTTTGTCAAATATTTTGATTACTTAATAAAATGTTGAAATCTTTAATTTAACTTATTGTTATATTTTAGAAAAACTAAAACCATTTTTGTTGTTTGGAAATATTACTATTTGTTCATGATTGGCTACTAACAACTCATTTGCTAATAAATTATTATGATAGAAATAAAAACTGTATAGTTTTCTTTTCTTTTGGTGATTTAATGATTACTAATATTTGACTATGTTTTGCTATTAAAAGACTCCACTGACCAACAATACTGTTTTAACCTGCAAATAGACATTATGAATAGTAACATTTCAAATGATTTATTAACAATTTATTGTAATTGGCCCTGTTTCTGGCTTATTTCTTTAGCAGTGGGGCTCCATATTTCTATCAATATTAACTGAATAGAATCCTATGAATAAAATATAAGTGTTATTATGTGGTCATAATTCAGTTGATCTGACTTTGCATAGGTGAATCGGTTCAGCTAGGATTCAGCCTTGATAGAAATCTCAGTAAATAAAGTGGATGACATTAGTAAACGAGGCCCAAGTTGTAAGTAGGAAAAGTACATTGTTTTATCCACTGAAATATTTTAGTACATACAGCATGAGCCTTAGGGCTCCACTAAAACATCCAATTCATCTGGTATCCAATTTTTACAATCCTATCATAAATCCTCATTGCTCCTTATTATATCACAAATAAACTTATCCATAATGATCTAACATCCCATGTGTCACTGAATTAGCCCTAATCAGATACCTATCCTGTCATGATAAGAATCATTCCCACTTGATTACCGATAACAATCTAAGGAGTCTGAAAAGAAGATAACTTAGGTACCTTCTAATGTAGACTGCATTAGTGTTAGAAATGAATTGTTTCTTTACAAGTATTTGACATGTTATTGTTATCATATTTCCATACTTCTACTCGATGTATATATTGTATACAGATGTAAATATCAATATATAAAAAAAATTAAGGTAGTTTCAGGAATCTCTTATATAGATAGTTCATACATAAAAGCCAAAACTTTCATTAATTTACACCTATAAGTTAATTTTTCTCAGTCAATAACAGCCAAACTACAGGTCTTTTGAATTTAAGTGATAAATTCCTGTACATAGTTAAATAATATTTAAGGTATAAATTGGGTCTTTATAAATTTATTTGAATAAGAGATCAAAATTAGTATTTTCACCATTCTGGAATGGAAAACTTAAAAAAAGTGTAAAGTGTCTTTACTTAAAATGTAATTAAAAATAAAAAGTACCTATTACTGTCTTTATTGTTTTTTGAATAAATTTAATCCAATAATAATGAAAATTTATATTCAACTATTTCTCCAGGTAAAGGTTCAAGCTCTTAATTTTTCATTCTGTAATTATGTATATTTAGATTCCAGAATGATCATATTGTCTTTAAAAATTAGAGGATGGCTCAATCTTTCAAAAACAGAAAGTTATTGATTTGTCATTCTTTAATACACTTAGATTTTTTAAAACAGTATTATCTTGGATTCTAATCTTTTAGCAAGGTGAACAATTTTTTTGAAATGAAAAGAACAAAAGAATTAAAGAAAAGAATATGATGTAAATAAATGAAACGTTTTATTAATTCATACAAAAATGAGCTGAATTTGACTAGTTGGCAGGCCCGATGGAATTCTTGTGAAATCGGTAATATTCCAGTCTCTTCGTTTATAGCCATTTGAAGAAAAATAAAGTGTCAGCTAATTACTTTACTTAAGTTAAGATAAGAAATCGTGTTTATGAACTTTCTGCTGAATCATAATTATATATATAAGGAATATATCTTACATGTAATTGTATATAATTTGCTAAAATAGCTGTTTCATTTTCCTGTTCATACCTTTATATTACGTTTCAATTAAGAATTTATATTTTTTAATTATGAAACCAAACCAAAACGTAGAAAAAACCTACAAAAGTAGAAGTCTTCTTTTAAGGAAGACGTAAGATTGGAAATCTTACGTTCAGAAACTGGATCCAAAGAGGTCGAAATGGTGGAGTTTCCCATTTGAAAAATATTTCTTTTTTGTGAGTACTTCAATAGAAAGGCAAATGCCGTATTAGTTACATATAACTATTTCAATAAATTCAATGTTACTTTATCATTCTTGTCGAAATACCTTATAATAACTTCCTGCCTCTGTAAACAAATTTCCGAAGCTCTAAAACAAAATATAAACACATGTTATGTAGCGAAAATCGTGGTTCAATACCAAGAAGGTTTAGATTTTAGACATTACTTAATAAGTCCAATCTGTAGAGTCTAGGAAAACGAGTTGAGAGAATTTAAGAACAAAAAGAGATTAGAATAATAAAAAGCAAATACTGCCATGGATCAAGCGAGATCAGAGGTACGTCCCGTTATATATATATATCTTCATATAATTTCAATAAATCTTAAATTAGATATAGCCTATGACATTTGTACTATCGCTTTTATGATTTCGTAAGTTTTTCTTTTAGACATTTCCCTGTCTCCTGATAATGTAACTTAGTTTAAGCTTATTTCCGGATGCCCTTACATCACGCCTTTACTTTCTAATTAATGGCCATCTTGATTAATATTTGATGGCGTACTGATGTTTAGACAAATTATTTTCATAATCCAATTTTACGTTCTTCGGACCATTTTTGTTCTTCTTACAATGGCGCAGCAGACGCATTAAGAGCGGTCTTTGTCTTGCTCAACTACATTACCCCAGGGAATCATATCCACAGTATGTTCCATGTTCAGTTTGGTTGTCTTAGGTTTTTATGAATATTTTCCTTCCAGCGCGAAGGAGTCTCTCTAGAGTACCTGCAGTCTTCCTTCCTTAGGATTGGACCAGTCCTCTTTATTTTATTGAATAAAACACGCTAATTGACCACTTAGGATCACGCTACAACTTTATTTCCTCTTATTATTTTCCATTGTCTTTAGTTTCCTCTGTCTCTAACTTCATGCTTTCACTGGCCTGCTTCTTTTGATCTTCTGTCCCCGTTCCTCCGCTTCTCTTAGGTCTTCCTTCGGCTAGAAACCCATCCAATCCACTCCCAAATGTACCTCTTTCCAACATTTGAGACTCTGCAATGTTCAACTGTTCCAGGACTCCAATCCTCTTTATTATAATAATACACAGACATTACATACATTTTCAAGTTAAAACTCATATATTATGATATTGAGTTGCTTGGTTCCATATTTTAATTATTTTCCTGATCTCTCTTTGACTTAAGCAGTTTTGGTAGCCTGGACTAAAGCATTTTATAGAGGCTCAATCTGACACTGAAGGCAGTCCTCTGTCAACATAATTGATCCTTGACTTATATAGCAAATAAAATAAATTTATTCTATAGCTGTATTTGAATCTAGGTCAAAGTTTAGAACTATTCTGAATGAGCAATCTCAATCTGATAAGGAGAAATACAGATTTTCATCTATGTTAAAACCATATATAAAATTTTAATAAAAACACAGTTTGTGTTTACAGTTCATTGAGAAAAATTGGAAATCCTTTAAAAAATAAAAGTAATACTAATAATTAGTCATGATAGTAATAACAATAAGTAGCCACCAGTTACAATAAAAGATTTCCTTTTATTTATTTTTTTTAATATAGTTCTCCATTTTTAAAAAGTGAAAGCAATGCTTAGATTTATTTTCTATTACCGTTTCCAGCAAGAAGACTCAATAGATAGTGAAATGATAACAGAGATTTACCGTGAGATTGAAAAAGAAATTAGATCTCAATGTGAAACAGAAACAGGTGCTGAAGAGTGCGAAGAAGGAGACAGTTATGAGGAAGTAAGAACAGCTCTTCTTTCAGAGGAACATGTCAACATCGAAGAAGAAGCAATGTACATCAGGGATGGAAATATGCTCTGGCCAAGAGTTGTAAGTCATTTTTTTTTTTTATTATTAGAAAAAAAAAAGGAATTTGTTCTAAGATATAGGCTTTTAATTAATATGATTAAACTATTAATAAACAAAGTAAGGAAATAATGAAGTAAATAGAAAATTAGAACCACCTGTTTCTTAAGAAAAAAAAAAATTTTATTTTAAGTAATATATTAATGATGGTCTAGGTTTTTCTTATATACTTGATTATATGGTACCATTACATTGTTTATATATTTTTTTATATTATTATTTAATTATCAAGCATTATACTTTAAGATGGCAGTTCTCACCTAGAGGTCATGGTGTTATTATAGTGGGGTGATGAAACTATAATGAAATCATTTAATCACTTTATGAGAAAAAGTCATTTATAATAAACATTTTAGATGCAAGAATTACACTTACTTGTAAAGAAAATAAATAAATTATTATATATAGTTCCATATTTTCTTTAAAGACAAAAAATTGGTGCAGTTTGATCATATAATATTAAAAAAAAAAAAAAAAAAAAAAAAAAATTACATTTATAATTACAGTCATAAATCAAGAATTATGAAGGGGGAGGGTCACGAAATATTATTTAAATTTATTCTTATTATGTAGGAGCTGTGGGGCGAAAAAAGGTTGAGAATCACTGCTCTAAGATACTGCTTTTAATTCTACATGTTTTCCGTTATAACTTTATTTATTCGCTATTTACAATTTTTTTTTAAATAGCTTAGATTAATTCTATTATCTTATCTTTTGTCAAAACCATTCTTTTTTATTATATTCGTTACCTCATATACAGGATGAATTCCTCACTTACACACTTTATTTAATTTTTAGATTTTGTTTAAATTTCTATTTTTAGTTTTTAACTAACTCATATGAAGGCTTGCTAAGTAAGTTAAACTATTTGTACCATTAACATATGATGTGCAGTGTTTCTATTACCCTGCACCACGTCATTAACAAATATATTAATAGTTAAATGCAGAACCAATAACAAAAGTACGTTCTTCAGTCATACTCAAAATCTCTACTAAACTGCAAAGTAAATAATAGTCCTTTTTAAAGGATTGAAAAAGATATTTATCATAGCAACCTTTATTTTCTTTTTTAATTTTTTTAATGTGGTGATGTGCAAGCTAAAACAAAGTTGACTTCAAAATTTTATCTTAGCAACTTCTGTTTGAAACAGTAAGCTCCTTCTTTTAGTAGCATGCTTTCAGTTACTTCATTGTTTTAGTTCTTGCAATTTGAGATCAGTTATTTTATTTTATTTTTTTCAATAACTGAGTTTACATGAACAGTTAAAAAGCTAAAAAGTTCTGTCCTTAATAGCTGTGATTTTATTCATTACAAATAATTTTATTTTACACATACAGATACAGCAAAATAAAGAGTGTAGTTCTTTATTTTCAGGAATTCAAAGACAGAGAGAAGATTCCGCGGACTCGAATTAGTTTTGTTCCTGCAGAGAGGTTCAACCACTATGGCTGGCATCACCTGCTGAACACATATGTACCCTTTGGCTGCGACCTCTCACAAATGTAACAGTCTATTCAAAACAACATTTGTTTTAACAAATTTTACTATTTGCGTTAAATTCAGGTTAAATTTATTAACTACATGAACCAAAAAAAAAAAAAAAGAAAGAAAAAGAAATTAAACAGTACAACGTTCCATTTTTTTTTTTTTTTTTTCAACCATTATCTACTCTGTCACCAATTATAATTCACTTCATTATTAAACTTAAAAGTTCTATATTTAAATAATTACTTCTTATTGTTGACTTAGGCCCACGAGATCTTTTTCAACTGTATCCTAAACTCCAAAAAAATACTCATCTTCACTGTCTTCTTAATTATCACAATTTCTTTTATCAGATCACTATTTATTTAATCAACTACATAATATTTTAAAATATATTTTGATGCTTTAAATTATATATTAGAGTTATATATTTTGATTTGACTACAAATTTAAATAGTTATTTATAAAAAAACGTTTTCATAATTATATGAAGAATGGGAGCAGTATTTATTCTTATATCAGTTGATCAAAAACTTTGAACTATTTAAACTACATCACTGCATGGTGTGATGTTTGGATAAATAAAATTGTTAATTTCAAAGTATAATGTAAGTTTTCTTTTCTGTAACAAAATAAAATATAAATCAACATTCCACTGTTTTGACCAAAATTAATTAATGTAATAATAGAATATTTAGAATCAGAATTGGGAATAATAAATTTCTATATTTTATTCATTTATGTTTTTAAAAGTTACATTCATCTATTTAGACAAATAATATAAACATGTAACTATTTTAATCAGTTACATACATGACTAAATCAATAATTACATACATATTACATTACATAAATATAAATCAACATTCCACTGTTTTGACCAAAATTAATTAATGTAATAATAGAATATTTAGAATCAGAATTGGGAATAATAAATTTCTATATTTTATTCATTTATTTTTTTAAAAGTTACATTCATCTATTTAGACAAATAATATAAACATGCAACTATTTTAATCAGTTACATACATGACTGGGTAAATGAAATAGAATTTCAAAAAAGAAAAAATATATACTAATTACTACATTCTTGGGTTTTTGACTGTTGAATCTGACCGTGGTAAGTAGTTCAACTAATATTAATAAAGTAAAAAAGTGATAAGTTAAACAAAATAATATATCACTAAACATTTACAGTTTTTATTAAATTAAAGATATTTACATATTTTTCAGGCAGCTGTTGTCCTTGCAAGGTATTGACTTCCTCTGGTTTCTAACTTATGTGGATGCCAGCGAAAACTTGCTTCGCACTCATTCTCTCGGCCATCTGGTACATCTTAGAGGATTGATAGCTCTCAAAGTAGACAATAATCAAATAGATAACATTATGCTGCCACATACACTAGGAGAACTTATGGTTAGTAATCTGTTTTACCAGAATAGAAGCAGAAGTTTAGTTACCGTCTTAGAACAGAATAAATAAAACAAACAATCTAATAATTAATACTTTTCGTTCAATGTTGCCTTCCCAACTACAATATTATAAGTGGGATGGTCAAAAAAACTCAATTCCTCACACAAAAAGTCCTCCCTCGAAAAGTTCCCCTCCCAACCTTTACTTCTTTTCCATATTATAAACCTATATCTGAATATCTGTAGTCTGAGATGCTGCGCCTAACTTTTACGCATCATGTGACAATACAAAACTCAATTACTACCTGACTGGGAAAAACAATACAACATGGATAAGTCTATCTATAAACTACAGATTTTCCCAATTTATATTTTAGACATAAAATAACTTCAATTAAAGTAACAATTAATCATTATTCAAAATAAAAAAGTTGGGAAAAATTAGAGGTTTCAAACATGACTTTTTTCATTCATAACAATATAGCTCCTAAACGGTAGGTCCTAGCGACAAATGTATAACAAAAAATATTTTTCATTAAATTTATGATGAGGAAACTGTCATCAAATTTTGTATCTGAGCAGCACCAACAGATCTAGAGTGTGTCAAATTGTTACATTTTTGAGTTTGAAAAAAACATTATGACAAAAATGTATATGCCCCCAAGAGATATATCCATGCCAAAACTGGATTAGTAGGTAGTAAATAAATATTTTTTATTTTTTATAGATCATGTATTTTTAGCCCCAGTATTATCGACAATATAGTCAAAAATGAAACATCAAGGAAAATTCGATATCTGCAAGAACATACAATTAGCTGCTATCATATTTAATTTATGGGTTTTGAATGTTGAATCTGACCGTAGTAAACAGCTCAAGCTAATTAAAAATAGTTAAATGCTTTACATACTCAAAATCAAAATTATTTTTATTTATACAGGTTATAATTAGGTATTAGATCTTATCCTGCCAATAGATGATTCTGGCTTGGAAATTTTTTTTTTTTTTCCAATTTTCACAATTTCAATTAATTTGTATAGACATTGACCTCCGAAACTATCCTCGACCACTTGTTCCTGTCAGCTGCATACTTCCTTTATCTTTTCAATTACATCCAGTATATGTCGGCCTCCATGTCATCAAGCCATCTCAGACGTAGTCCTCGTATCATTTGCCTTCCCTCAGATAATTGGTAAAACAGCCTTTGAGGTAGGCAATCCTCTCGCATTTTTCCCTTCCGCCAAGCCATTGTATTCTTGCTCTTTTCTTGAAGAGCACAATGTCTAGTTGACCATACATTTCCATCCACTTTTGATTTTTTTCGGTTCACTATAATCCTTATTCATTTACTTACTCTCTGGCTCAACAGACTGGGGAGGCCTTTGACCTTCTGAACTATTTCCTTCCTTTTACTAGTCCGTAAATCATTTGGAAGAATTTTCTTTATGAGATTTTAATTTAATTTTTTTTCATTTTCTTGTGGCAGGACCCATATTTCGCTGCTGTATATCACCTCAAGTCTGATGATTGTTATATCTGTGGCACCTGTGAATAGTGTGTTGAGTGCTAAAATAGTATTTTAAGAAAAACACAATTTTTTCCAAAATGATTCACAATTGAATTTTCGTAGCTTTCTGGTGATACCAGCAATTAAAATGCATTTAACAGACTATTCACAAGTTTCACAGTTATTATTAACTTTGCTTTTAGAATTTTCAAGCTGTGTAAGTTTTAAGGTTAAGTACTAAAATTTCCAGAGAATGGGTCTAAGCTTCCAAATTAAAGTTTTGTCCGAATTCAAATTTTTTATTTAATAATGATTTTATTCATTCATATATTATTAATGCCAAACTTTGAACTGTTATTTCTTATGACATGATCAGGTAAATGTGTACTTAAATAACTAATACAAATTTTTTTTATTTTTTGAAAACTTCCATTTTTTGTAACTTATTTTTCAGTATCTAGACCTGGCATACAACCTCATAGAGAAAATACCACCTCGAGAAATACCAAACCTCGCAACTCTTCGTTTGGATGGTAAGTGATACATACTTATGTAGTTGTTTTACACTAGGAATGCTTATTAGTGATACATTTGTTTATTTGTTTAAGTCAATGAACAGAACAATAACAGATCTTGTTTTAACAAGATTAGATTTGTGGGTAAATAAAACTTTATAGACCAGGGTGGATTACAATTTGAAATAAAACAATTATGCTTTATATTAAAACTAAAAAAAAAATATATATATTATTTAGGGTAAATCAGCTGTTATATTCATAGATAAGAAAATTGATCAATTTCAAAGGGTGTTTTTTCTACATAGTTCATTATTATTTTTCCTGATATCAAAATAAACTTTATATTTAAAAAGGTGAAATAAAAAATGATGTAATAAAATAGTTAAATTATTTTAGTTGGGGTTAATTTGGTTAATCAAAAGAAAAAACAAATGTGCCACTTTAAATCTTAATATATATAAATTACGTGTCGCCGCCTAGGGGCCGGCTAACACTTAAACTACTGAACCGATTTTAATCAAATTTGCACACCGTGTGCAGTTTGATCCAACAAAAAAGATAGGATACCTTATATCTTAATTTATAGTCGCAATATAAATTTGTATATTATCTGGAAGTCACAATTATCTGTTAGCTCTATACGATTCTAACATATGGCGGTATAAGGTTATACTATTATATAAAAGGACAAGCAATGTTTCGTTTGTGTTCACTAACCGCCAAAAACTACTGAACCAATCTCTACCAAATTTTGACTACATCATCTTTATAGGATGGTTTAGCAACAGTAAAATCTAATGATTTTCAACTAATTCTTTATTGAAAAATGAATAATAAGTAGATAACAGTGAAGTTCAAAAATAGCGGCAATTGCAATCTACATGAAAGGTTAAAATGTACAGTGTTACATAGAGGTGAACATTGATAATAAAATTTACTTATTTTCAATTAAATTGTTATAAAAACAGGTATATGGAGTGAAATATACCAAAGTTTAACTACATCATGTTCATACTTCTAGGTTTAGCAACAATAAAAATTTAAATGTACAATGTTGAGTGTTAGAAACGGGTTTTGCCACACTATGACATACCTACTTTTATGGTTAGAAATTAAAATCCAACCAGATCCAATTAATAAAATTATTTCTGTCGAATGAAAATTATTAAAACTCAAAATGCCGATCCTCAGCTGTTTAATATTGTGTGTAAAAATATGAACTTTGAACCTTTAGTTGTGAGCACTGATAATGCAGTTTCGTAATAGTCTCTGTCCATCTGGATTACCAACTCATATATTAAAATTGAAAATTGGATGTCTAATTATGCTTTATGTTATCTTCAAACACCTAATCAATCTAAATTTAACCCAGTTAATAATGGCTGCTATGCGTGAAAATATCATCAAAAATAAAATTTTCAATTCTTCACTTTAATACAAGATTTTTATCGATAAATATTAAAAAAAAATTAATTATTAATTAAAATTATCTGAGATCTTCACTTATGAGAGCGGGCGAAGCCTCGACGGGGGATGATGAAGTTATATATAAAAGGACAAGCCATTTTCGTTCGTTGTCACTAACCGCGAAAACTATAGAACTATTCTGTACCAAATATAACTATATAATCTTCATAGTTCAAGGAAGGTTTAGCAATAATAAAATTTATATATTTTCTATTAAATAACTGTTTAAAAAGCGATAAATATGTGGAGTGCAGTAAAGCGAGCGCCATTTAAGAGAGGTTACAATGATCCGGTGTTAAATATAGCTAGAAATTGATAATAAAGTTACTTAATTCAATTAAATTGTTATCCAAAAAGCTATAAATATGTGGCAAGCGACAATAGCGTTTTAGTAAAACTAATGAACCAATCTGAACCAAATTTTAACTACATCATCTTCATAGTTCTTGAAAGATTTAAAATTAGAAAGTTTACCATAATAATAACTTATACTATTATATAAAAGGACAAGCCATTTTACGTTTGCGATCACTAACCACGAATACTACTGAACCAATCTGTGCTAAATATTATCTACATCATCTTCATAGTTCCATGAAGGTTTAGCAATATTAAAATCTACTGATTTTTCATTTATTTTTTATTAAAAAAAGAAAATATGTGGACAACAGTGAAGTTTGAAAATTGACCGATAGGTGGAGAGGTTACAAAAGAGCTTGAAATCGATGATAAAATTTACTTATTAAACTATAAAGAAATTTATTAAAAAAGATTTAAATATGGTGTGCGATATGTGGATCCCAGTGAAGCTTGAAAATCGAACGATTGTGTATAGCGCCATTCCACAATAGAGTTAACAATGGTAAACTAAACCTATCTGAACCGACATCTAAATAAATAATTTTTATAATTCTAGGAAGGTTTTGCAATGGTAAAATTTACAATAACTAAAATTTAAATGTACAATGTTGAGAGGCAGGACCGAGGTTTGCCACACTGTCATATACTTTTATAGTTCGAAATCAACATCCAACCAGATGAAATCAATAAAGTTATTTCTGCCGAATACAAATTATTACTAAATCAAAATGTCGATCCTTTACTTTTTTATATGTGTGTGTAAAAATATGATCCACGGGCCTTCTGTCGTAAGCACTGATAATGCAGTTCATTTTCCGCAAAAGTTTCTTAGTCTTTATCCAACTTGATTACCAATTCATACATTAAAATTAAAAATTTTATGTCTAATGGTGCTTTTACGCAATCTCCAACTTCCTAATCAGTGCGATTATAACTAGATTAATAATTACTGCTATGCGTGAAAAAATCATTGAAGAAATAATGCTGAACCACATGCTAAAATACAAGAATCTTATCGATAAACAAATAAAACATTAATTTTTAGTTGAAATTAGCTTTACTTATGGAGGGCGGGCGAAGCCGCGACGGGGATGCTAGTATTCATTTAAATTGTAGATTGCATGAATGTTTAATTTTATTCTTTCTATTCCTAGCATGTATTAAATTAAGTTTTCTCATCTATACTTATATTTCTAAAGCATTTTTATTACCATAAACATAATAAGCAATTAATATTCTATTACAAAACACTTTATAATTATATGATTAATAATTAGACCTACATATTTGGTAAAAGTATCTTCTAGTTTCAACAGTTTATGGATTCGCTGTCATTTCATTATTTTTACTAAGTAGCTCTACAACCCTTGGATTCCTTCACAATACTGTTCCACACATCAGTGTCTTTTGCCTTCGATCTATATCTCGCGAATCCCAAAAGTCTAAGACCCTTCTTCAGATAATGTATCTATCGTCTTCGTGGTCGGCCTACTCTTCTTTTGCCAAATACATTTGCTCAGCATTCTTATTACAGGGCCTAACTATTCAATGCTTTAATAAACTATACGACATTGGCTTCGTTATATAAGGAATACAATTCCTAGTTGGTACGGATTCTCCATGTGTTGGAGTCACTATTAAAGGCAGGGCCATATATCATTTGCCAGAATTTCCTTTCAAATAGCCTCAGGCTGTTTGTCATCACCAAAGTAAGGATCTATGTCTCTGCTCTGTAGGACAGGACTGGTCAAATTCAGGTTTTTTTACAGCTGTATTTTAGTACTTCTGGACAGTATTTTACTTTAAAGAAATCTTAGGTTTGCAAAATTATTATTATTATACTATTATTCTTCTACCAATTTCATTAATTTTGTATTTTCATCATTCAGTTTTGACACTAAATATTTAATACTATTTACTTTATTTGTCCCTGAAAAATAAAAAAGTCTCCAGGGCCCAACAAAATCCCTTCAGAATTAATAAAATATGCAGGGAAACAAATTTACAAGGTGATATGGGATATATGGATGGAGGAAAAAATGACAGTGGACTGGGGAGAAGCAATTATAGTTCCTATATATAAAAAAGGAAACAAACTTAAATGTGAAAATTATAGAGGAATAGCGCTCCTGCCAACAGTTTACAAGATCCTGTCGGTAGCAATATGTAGGAGGATGATGAAGAGGAGTGAGGCAACTACTAGGCGAGTACCAGAGTGGTTTCCGCCCAGGACGGTCATCAACAGACCACCTATTCTCGATTAGACAAATGCTCGAGAAAACATACGAGTACAATGTTGACCCCTACACCACCTCTTTATTGACTTCCAGCAGGCTTATGACAGTGTGGACAGAGGAAAATTATTAAAGGCATTGCAGACACTGGGGATACCTAGCAAGCTAATAAGATTGACAAAGATGACCCTGGAAAGGATAAGTTGTAAAATTAAAACTTGAGTAGGTATCTCAAATAGCTTTAAGGTTAACAGGGGATTAAGACAAGGAGACCCATTATCACCAGTACTATTCAACCTTGCCCCAGAAGTTGCCATTAGAAATATAAGAACAAACCCGGGTGCCACCATTCACAATAGGCTCACACAACATATGGCTTATGCTGATGATGTAGTCATCACAGGGAGAATGAAAACAGCACTGGCCGGTGCTGTAGAAGAATTCAAGAGAGCGGCACAAGATTTGGGACAGGAAATAAATGATGAAAAGACTAGGTAAATGAAAACCTCTAGACAGACCGGAGAGAGAAGTGATATCATGGATGTGGGGGAAAACACGTTTAATAGCTGCAGCATATTTAAGTACCTGGGAGGAGTTGTGACGGAGAACAATAATTTAGAAGTTGAAGTTAAGGGCAGAATGGTAGCAGGAAACTGATGTTTCAATGCTCTGCAAAAATCTCTCTGATACAAAAGTCTTTCCAGGAAGGCAAAGCTTTTGTTATACAAACCAATAATTAGGCCAGTTGCAATGTATGCCAGTGAAATGTGGACTCTAACCAACTAAAACTCTAACCAAGGAAAACAGAAGAGCTCTACTGGTTTGGGAGAGAAGAGTCCTGAGAATGATCTTTGGAGCCGTTAAAGAAGAGCACAGGTGGAGAATCAGAAGCAATGCCAAACCAACTGAATTGTACGGAGAGTCTGATATCCTCTGTGTTATTAAGAAGAGCAGGCTTAGATGGTTAGGGCATGTGGAAAGGATGGAGCCCTTTAGGCTGCCTAAACTGATGCTAAATGGTGCACCAGAAGGAAAAAGGAAATGGGGCAGACCCAGGCGGCGGTGGATTGAGGACTTGGAGGAGGATATGGGAAGGATGGGAATTGGAAACTGGAGGAGTCTCGCTGGAGACTGCGAGGCATGGGGAAGAACGTTGGCAGAGGCCCAGGTCCTGCAAGGACTGTAGCGCCCAACAGTGAGTGACTTTATTTTCAGATACACTTTTTTTATTTTAGCTGAGAATAAATTAAATAATTAAATACTATTTACTTTTTCAAATGGATAATCATGAATATACATAGTAGTACTTCCGTGGTCTGAACCGATGTTCATGTTTTTAGATTTACATTCGTTTATTTAGAGTCCCATTTCTTTATTTCCTTCATTCAACGCACTCTTTGAACGATAGAACATTACATGATATCAAGCAAATATCACCAGCAAACGCACATAACTGACATTTCATTATTCCATCAAAATGTTTAAACATAATTATTAGAAGATCATATCAGAGTGCTTTTATGGTTCTGCCACTGTGATTGTTCCAACATTAAATGTATTAATAGATAAAAAAAAAAGGTTAAGAATATGACACTGTTTTGGCCAGATCATAAAATTGAGCATTCATAAAGAAGTTAACCATTTCTTGATATATATTACACCATTTATTTAATTATATTACACTAATTACCATAATATGTCTTGAACAAAATAAATATATAAGGATTATTTTACAATATACTAAACAAATGGCTTCTTCATGATTCAATCAAATGTTGTATGATCATATTATGAAACAGTTAAAATATACACCACTAATGGAATTGATAGTGCATTTACAAGTGTTTTGACAGTAAAGGATTCTATTGTTTCAAAATTGAATTATAATTCCTCAGAAATACTTAATTCGTTAGTTGTCTTGATTTTGTACTTATAAGAAGAATTAATAATTTTCTTAAAAGTGAAATATATTCAAATCTTTATTATTTAAACTGTGGGAGCACTAATACGGCCAAATGCCAATGAACGAATTGA
Organism: Euschistus heros; assembly: GCA_003667255.2. Taxonomy (NCBI): domain Eukaryota; kingdom Metazoa; phylum Arthropoda; class Insecta; order Hemiptera; family Pentatomidae; genus Euschistus; species Euschistus heros. The sequence goes on from RCWM02000011.1 coordinate 1,677,800, forward strand.
CAAACATTGAACATTAAATGATATGACCATTAATACTCAAATATCATGTATTTCCACCATTACTAATTGAGTGATTTGGCTATGATAGAAATAAATATAATATTGTCATATGAAGCTGAAAGTGTTTTTGTTGAAACTGCAAGAGCTTTTCATGATTCTAAACTAACCACAACATGATCATTAAGTAGCATCAATGTCAAGCTGGGGAATAAGGGTTGGTTCTAAGAAATGGAAGAAAAATAAAACATTTAAAAAAATCTTTTTTTGATCTCAGATTCATCCTAAAATGTAAAAGTTTTCCTTAAAGAGACCAACTAGCATACGTTTTTTTACATTGGGTAAGTGATGAAAGGAAAAAGGATTTTAAAATGTTACTAAAATTGTACTTTTCTCCTAAATATTTATAAGTTTTTTTTCCCCTCATTGTTATAAAAAAAATATATACAATTTATAATACTTTATTCATATTTGGAATAAATAACAAATGATACATAAATAAAATACTTTAGTTATAATCTCGATTACTGTTTATAATTTTATATCTTGCGATAGGTCTTGAATATAAATAAAAACATTGATATGTATACAATGTACCTTAAATGAACCGGTACAAAAGTAATACTGTAGTGACTTTTTTTTTAATAGTATTTATAAATATATGTACATAAATTATATTAAAAAAGATATTGCCACATATCTTTGGCATGGAATACATCAATTTAAATATATTTGTATACTAACTTATAAATTATATTTAATTGTTTTCAAAAATATTGACACTAACCCGATTTTCTTATATATGATAATAACAACACATGTACCAAAATTGAACATTTACCAAACTTTAAACTTCTTATCAAATGTTTTGCTATAAAAGGACATAAAAAGCAATAAGGCGCTTGAATTTCTCATAAAAAAATAAATTTATCTGCAAAAACGATAATGACTTAATTTAGTTTATGAAGTCAAAATTTACAAGTGTATCAACAACTAAGAGGGAAGTTGTCTGATTAGGAACTATAACTGATTGAGTTAAAGTATGCATAATGGTATAGAAGGATCAATTTAAGTAGGAATTGATTGAGTTTATATACATACATTATTCGTTTAAAAAAAAGTAAAAGTGAAAAGTGAATTATACATAAAAAGTGTATAAATATAGTACTGAATTCAAAACCTGATGATTTTGGTTATATATGGTCCAAATAGAGAAACTAGTTTCAAGAATTTTAATGTTTAAAATTTTTTAAAGAATATTCTATACAACTTATGAATTTAAGACTGGAACTAAGCTTAATATAGGAGGTTCAAAATCAGAAAACTTTCCCCAAATATGACCTGCAGAGAAACCATTGGACTACCCACTTGAACTACTAAATCCAAAACATATATATAATAGAATAAGATACCTTAAAAACACCAATGGTAGGGAGAACTCTTGGTACAAGTGAAAGAAAACACAAAATTTTACAATTATTATTTTTTCTTAAAAATTTGATTGAATTTCTTATCTCAGTATAGGTTTTCTTAATCTAAAATAAAAAAAAAAAAAAATGAGATTTGTTCATAATAACCTTCTTACATCAAATCACAATCCAAATCCTGTTTTATAATTGTCTATGTTTGTAAGTGTGTGTGTATATGTATACCTATATACCTTGTCAGTTCTTAGTAATATATATATATATATATATATATATATATATATATATATATATATATATATATATAAATATATGTATATATTATATTTAAAAATATATATTATATTTAAAAATATATACTATATATGTAAATATATAAAGTATATATGTAAATATATACTAAGAATAACATACTACAGTGTAATTAAAATTTTCTTGTACTTTTATTTTATGTAAAATTATGTGTTATGAATTAGAGTTCATATTATAAAATTTCATACATAACTAAACATTACCAACTGATATCAGTATGTCACAATAACATTATAATTAAGCCTAAATGTTTTGTTCGAATACATTTATAAATAAAACGATGCCCAAAATAAAAATAAAACTTTTAATGTACCCTTAGATATGATTATTTTAAAGTTTATAACAAATGATTATTTAAGAAATATTTACTGCTACCAGGAAATATCCAACATGATTAAATATGTTTTTAAAAACATTTTAGATATATCTACAACAATAAAAAAAAATTGTTACTCATTAAACATATTGAGATCTCCAAATGTCGTTGCTCCTCCTTGGTCTAGAATATGCATCATCATATCAGACAGCTCATGTGGTTGACTGGTTTGATTGTTGTTGCTTACATTATGACTACCAGAATTGGAACTTTGGTCTTCCATCTGAGATTGACCTTGCCAAGCTCCCCATAGGGCAGTATTATTCTGAGTGTTGTGGTAAGGTGCCTGTGTAGCAGCTCTTCCTCCTAACTGGGTATAGGTAGATCCTGAAGGAGACCGGGAAGGACTCACCTCACTGTATTGATAACCTTCACTTCCAGGTTGGCAGAGGGTCCAGGCAGACTGAGCAGCAGATGGACTAGCCGATTTGGTCATTCTGGGTATACCTTGTTGACCAGGAGAAACATAACTGATAGGCGACTGAGTTGTTTCATAGCCATATACTTGCCCAGCTCTTGCATCTCCAGTATGCATATGCTGTGGTATGTGAGGATATCTCTGCATGTTATGGTCGACAACAGGTTGGTAATTAATAGTTTCAGTGGCTTCTGGTTCAGCTGTGCTTTGGGACTTGGCAGGGGTATTGGTACATACAATGTACTCGACTTCATCGGTGTAAGGATTGAGAAAAGCAAAAGCAGCTGTACGAAGCCAGATCCATTCCCTATTCTTCATCTGAAATCGGAACATTACTGACATCACTTGTCCTTTCAATTTCACGACCTGTTCAAAAGATTCCTTCATGTGTGTTTGATCTTCAGTATGAATGAAATCAAAACAAGATTTCCCTAACAATTCAGGAGGTGTGTATCCTAAAATAGCCATTACTCTTTGATCCACAAAGGTAAACTTACCCTCAACGGCATGTCGTGAAATAAATTCAGCATTACTACTGGATCCACTAAGGTCACTTGTATTTGGAGTAGAAGTAACTTGCAGTCTACCAATAGCAACAAGACAACAATGAGAAGAATCTTCTTCCATGCCTCTCTCCATTTGAACAGCTGACAAGGGATGAGCCTCAAAATGACTAGTTGGTGGCCAATTTTTAATGTATCCTGTACAGTGGACAACTGCATAGTTATTTCCATCTCTAGAAGGGCCTAAGGAATTCCTTTGTTTTAATCGGTTAAGGTGTCCTGCAGCCAGACTTTCAGGACCAACATTTCCAATTTTCAGACGACAAATGAAGCCTCTTCTCGATCCCATGCATAAACGTAAGGAAGACTGATGTCCTTCTTTCTTAACAGTTCCAGTTTTTAGATCCAATATCCGACCAGAGTTCTGTGGCTCTTGAGTCGACAGCTGTTCTCTAACTTTACCAATATCTTCTGGATGAAGATGTTCAAAAATATTTGAACCATACCAGTCACTTTGAGAATGATTGAGAACTGGAGTAACTGAATCAGAAACATAAATAATACGTCCAGTATCACAAGAAACTACGAACAAAAAGCCATCTGCGGCCTCTAAAATAAGATGTTTTAATTCTTGATCTGTAAGAAAGGAGGGTTTGTAAGTTCCATCAGAACTGGTGTTTCCTGTTCCTCTAAGTGCTTTCATGTGGGCAACTGCCATGCGAAGAATTGTTAACTTATCAGGTTTCCTTGCAAGAGCACTGCATGTAGGTACCATATCAGATAATTCTGTTATATAGGCAGTCATTTTATTTCTTCTGCGGCGCTCGATTTCACAATGATTTTCCCGGCTAGCAAACCGTTCTTTATCTTGCATATTATCATCGTCCATTCTTGAATACTTGTTTCCACTTGGGTCTTCTTCGTTAGATCTGAAAAAAAAAAAAAAATAAAAAAAAAAATATTAGTGAGATACCTACTTAAAAAATATATATAAATATTTTATTACAAATCATAATGAAAGTGAGAGCTTTTAGAGATTTTTGGAATAAATGTAGTAAACATATTCAAGAAAAGTTCAATTCCAGTTATTACATTGCAAAGGATATTATTATGATAATAAAGTTACATAAAAGTATTTAAAAACCCAATAATTAAATAAGGAACTTTATCTAATTTATAACCACAAAATATTCTTAATTCTCTTTTTTTTTTTCTTGCATTAGGCTAAAGTTTGAAAAATGTTTGTACAGTGCAGCATCATTCATAAAAAGACCGATATACTCAAACATGAATACAATATTGTATCGTATGCAGTAATAGCTATGGGAATGGCTTGAATAAAACATATTTATTAGGTGTAACTTAATTATTAAAGCAAAAGAGATAATATTAAATCATCGAAACAATTTATGATTAATTTTAGGTTTGACCATGCAAAACCTTCAACATTAAAAAATGAGCTGAACATTTACAACTAGTGATTCAATACAAAATGTTTTCTTTTAGGCTACAAGGTTTCCTAAATAAAAAATTACTGAATCGTTGATAAGAAACATATATTATTAATAATAAAAGTTATATTTTTATTATAACCATAAAAATTTATATTTCATACAAAACAACCAGGTATTTGAAATAGCACTAAGAAAGATGGAAATGCTTAAGCAAAACATATGGAACAAGAAACAACTCAAAAGTGGTTTAGATACATTTAATATGAAATTCATGAGTATTGTAGAATCAATAAATTAATAACTTGAGTTAAAAATATAATTAACACCTTTAAATTATAGTAATATTAATAACCTAAAAGTTCTTGGCTTTGGATATTTTAAAGTGGCATAAGCTATATAGGTGCTTAACTACCCAAATTACTACAAATATTTTTATGGATAGAATGTAATACATGATACTGGATAGTCGCAATCTTTAAACTTTGCGTTAAATCAAAGATGTAATACATTGTGAAATAAAACCAAATACGCCAATTTAAATCAGAAAAAGGATGGAAATATTAGTTTCAAACAAACTAATAGCTAGTGCAAAAGAAACTAATAGGTAGTGCAGATAACCCTTGATTGTCAAATTATAAAAACATTAATCAGAATTTCCTCATTCATAAAAATCTTATTATTAGATTTGTAAATTGAGAAATTTAATCAGGATTAAATTAGTTTAGGTAATGAAAGAATAAGATCAAAATTGATTTCTAAATAACACAAAACTACACAATTATAAACAATTAATGTAGCACAATGTTTTTACAATCTCTCTTTGATGCATAATTTGTTCTGGATAGTCTAAAATGTAAACTAATATGTACTACCCAATAACACAAATGTAGATCAACTGCCAGTTTAAATAAAATTAATACACAGCAAAGAAATATTACAAATCTATTAAAAGGAATGTCTTAAGGGTTTCTTCGTCCTTCAAAACAAGTAAACAAATAAAACTTTCCCTCAAATTCCAGATAAATAATTAGGCAAAATAAATATTTTTCTTTCGGTGGCTTAACGATAAACCTACCTTATCATATAAACATCAGCCATTCTTTAATAATTTTCATAAAGTCAAAAAAACAGTTGGAAGTCACAGCTCACAAAACTAATAAAATGACAAGTTTCCAGATTGTCGTAGCTTTGTTGTTGATCTGTTGTCCAGTTGTAGTATAACCTTCTCTTTATGCATGTTATAAACAAACTAAAAAAAACGAATTAAATGTGCTTATATGACTATATTTTTGTTTAAATATTTTTTTCAGTCAAGAGTATCTATAAATTGTCTTTGCTCCTTTGTATTAAATATTTTTAGAATATGAAACAGTTGGATTATCAGGTAACCATTTTCTTTAGGAAGGCATTTGTACACAAAAACATTTTAATTATCAGTTTCTGTTGACATTGTACACGATTTATTTAAGTTTGTTTCATTTTATCTAAATATAATAATCTAAATAAGCATTCTCATTCATTCGGTTTTGCGTTCATCTCATCATAGTATTTTTTTTTTTTACTCTAATATCTTGCTGATTTTATGATTTTGATATTTTTACTTAATAAAACCATGATTTTAGTTCTTCAGTTTAATGGTAAACAGTATTTTGATAAATCTCGAGATGAAAGTTTTTAATTTATAATTATTATCAGAATTAGTTAATTTAAAACTATCATATTAGCTGCATGCCGAAACCTCTAAAACTATGATGGAATTTGATTAATTCAAAACATGCCATTTGACTACATCAGTTTTCACTCCGCTATGTTAACTAAGATCTATAAAATTGTTTTTGTAATTTTGCTTTCCATTAATGTTTTTTATTAAACATTGAGTTATTCAGGCAAAAGTAAAGTAACACTGATTAATAATATCTAATATAACAATGAATTTCACTACATAAAATCTTAATCAACTAAAAAACTTAAGCTGAAAGCTTACGAGGAAAATCAAAAATCGTATGCGCTTACGATGTAAACTATTAAACTTAAGTTTAAAAAAATATTGTTTCGTCAAAATGTCTTACCTAAACTATCGAAAGTATTCGGACTTAAACGGAAGTTAAATGGCGCGTTGCTCCAGTGAAAAACGTCAGAAGTATCATTACGTCAATTTATATATCATAGCTGTTATGAGATTCAGACAACGCAGCATGAATTATACATAACGGTTGTATGATATTAGTTCTTGCTATTTCGGTTATCAATCTATCTGTTTCAGTACGATTTTGATGAATCAGTTTTCATGAAATGTTTTTCTAATGTAATTTTATTGTTTATGTTAAACTGATTTTTTCTAACTGGAGTTTTGTTACCATTGTCTCTTGCTAGTAAATAAAAAAATCTTGTTTTTTAATTGATAATAACATTTAATAAATATTACTTTTTAGGAATAAAAGTGTTTTTATGAAATTCAGGCAATACCATTTTTTTTTTTTTTATTAATATTCAATATTTTAATCTTGCTTTATGTAAATACTAGGTGTAATAAGTTTATTGCATTTTGTCTTCTTTCTTTTTTTGTTTTTGTAATCCAAGTGTTCTGTTGTAATGTTTCGATTTTGTTTGTTTATTAACCATGGATGAGTTAATTATAACTTCTAATTTTGAAGTTGAAAACTTTTGAGGAATTATTTCTCAGTTTACCCTAAAGCAATCCTTTTTAAAAATTGTTAATGATTAGGTCAGTGATAAAAAACAATTCATCTTGAAGTCAGTATTCATTTGAGAAAAGTATTTGTAATTAAAACAAATGTGATGTTCAATTATTTATGTAATTGTGCATAAGAAGAATTTTACTTTCTTAGCCATATTTATTTTTCATATAATAGAGATTTTCTTAGAAACTAATAAAAATTTTTATCTATATTGTGTTGACATCTTGTTCTATCTTAATTGGTATTTTAAAAACTAGTATTGTATAGACCTATTGTTTAAATATTCCAAAGTATTTGAAGAGGTTAGGATCTCTGTCTAAAAATTAAAAGCCTAATTTATTTAAAATTTAAAAACAGAATATTTTGTACTAACAAAAAAAAAATCTAAATGAACCAGGCCAATTTAAAAGTTTATATTTGATTAAAGCTTCACTATGTAATATTTTTTCCAAGTAGAAAATAATATTTATAATATAAATAGAATTTTATATGAATGTCAAACATTTGAAACTAGTCTTATATAAACTAAGTAAGGTGAAGTGGGGCAAGTGCGTCATATGGATTGCAAAGTTCAACTTCAACTTAACATAAAAAATCAGCTATTAATGCTAGGATAATATTTTTTGTTATATTGCAAACATTGAACTTTACTCTTTTCAGCAATATGGTTGATTTCACTGATATCCTTAAAATTATTATCAGTGCGAAGGAAAATCAATTTTAAGTCCCATTTACGCACTTGCCCCACCTTAACGGGGTAAGTGCATAAATCTCTTGTAAGCTCCTTAGCAGTGAATTGATTCTTTGACGGGGTAAGTGCATAAATAAGCAACTCCCAGCATCATTTTCCTCCTTGAAATTAAAAAAATTAAAGAAAAAGTCACTGTGTTATTGAGTTTTGCATTACCAAAAACATTATTAAATATGTAATTAATTTACCATAAATGGAGAAAATAATTAAAAAGGACAGTAAATTACTGTATAATTATAGTTTTATAATTATTTATGTATGATTAATTTACAATAAATTAAGAAAATAATAAGATAAAGACAGTAGGCATTTAGATATATCACAACATTTATGAAGTGGGTATATAATTAATTGACTGAAGGTATAAATAGAGAAACTGTGTAATTCAACAAAGGCTGTTGCCTGAAAATTGTAAATTAAAAATTGCTTTTCCTCGACAACCGATCGTAGGGAGTGGGAGAATGCATACAATATCGTTTTTCTCAATTGAACTGATCTCATCTTGTGCTGGATATCTGAATGCTGCAGCTCTTCCTTGAGGATGAATGTTTTCTGAGGAATTTTATTACAGGATCCCCTTTATCAATTTTCAAGACTTGGTCGATCATTTTTTTTCCAAGAAACTTTGTCAGTACCCAATCGTGAACAGCATATTCTTCTATTTGTTTGAACTCCGTTGTGTCATCTTCTTCATTTTCAATCATCTGTTGAATATAGGAATTTAAATATTTTATTTCTTCTTCTTCTGACTCCCCACAGCTAATGTATTCATCAGAAGACGAGGTATCTAACACCTATACTTTATGCTTTTTATTTCTGACTTAGAATATCATGCACTTCCCCGGGAGGAACAAGTTCAGGATATGATGCACTTCCCTAGGTTTTGTAACGCACTTACCCCTTGTTGAAAAATGCTTGGGCTAAGTGCATCATAGGGCTTTACTCCCTCATAAAAAGAGATAAAATGATTTTCTAATTATGTACACAAAGAAAAACAGCATAACAAAATAACTTACCTTGGTAGAATATCAGCAAATGAATTTTCAAAGGTGACACAATTTTATAATTCTAACTACTTAAACTTTACACAATACCTAGACCAACAAGTTAACCATGAAATTTCCTAGTGAGTTTATTTTTTACAGTAGAGCATGCTCTACCTCTAGTATGCTAGGTTTGGAGGGTATGAAGTTCTCTCTACATACAACTGATCGCAGTTGATGTAATAAAATGGCAATAGAAATTATGGCCGACTAATGCACTTACCCCATAAACGCACTTACCCCACTTCATCTTACATTTATATATTACTTATATTACATGTACATTTATTTATTTATTATTTATGTATAGGGGAGAAGTGGTAAATAATTCATCAATACTTAATTCCTAATTAATCCTTCAATACCATTATGCTTATTCAACTGAAATTGACTTTGTAATGCAATGTATGAAAATTCAGCTTCAAACTAATTAAATAACAATTTCCCGATTTTTTTTTTTTTTTGTTTAAACTTTAGCTGATGTATTAACAAAATATTTAATAAGTCATCCATAATTGTATTAATTATCTAGGTATGCATAGATTTATTAATTTAAGGGTCAAAAATCAAATTTTAAAATTTTTCTTTCTATAAACTTCATGAAAATTGTTCTCTTTTTCTTTTTCCCTCTATACATGAATTATTTTCTGAGTTTAGTAATCTCTTATATAGTTATAAAATTGATTTAATATTTTTATTTTGTTTCATTGTTTATAAATTATAATAAAATGGATTATTTGAACATAAAATATAGATTACACACTTATATTTGAAGTTGTATTAAAATTTATCGGCTATGATTTACAAAAAAATAAACTAGAAACTAATAAAAAATAATAACCTGAAATACTGGTTACATTAATGAGTAAATGTCAGGTAAAAAAAAAAGTATTTAATAAAATAATTTTTAAAAGGAGTTTATTCCTCCAACTACCAAACATTTCTTAATACTTTAAAAACAAAATTTCTCTATTTCTATATCTATACATTTTATTATATTTTTTATTTTTAGTAATATGACATAATAAATAAAATAAAAACATATAATCAAATTAATAAACTATAATTTAATAGATAATTTAATTTAATAGAAACAATTATCAAAAATTCCCACCTTCAGGTTACAATAATAAGTAAATTCAGTGAGAAAAAATAATATTTTAATTTAATTTAAAAAAAAATTTAATACTTAGACTATTAAAATGTTTTGTTATACTTTAAAAACTAGCTTTCAACATATTTTCTTACTTATTCTATTTGTTTGCACTTATGCTAACGTGAAATTAATTTTAATTTATTTATTTATTCATTTTTTAAATATAAACACCCATTTATTTAAATTTTATGTAAAAGATGATTTTGTTAAGTGAAAAATGGCAATATAGCTTGGAGTTGTCTGCAGAAGATAAATTTACGGTTTACTTCAAGCCATTAAACTTAATTTTAATTTTTTTTTTCCTTTGTGCTTATAAATGTATTATTGATGCGGTAATTTAATCAGCACTATTCTTTTATAATCTTAACCATAAATTTTCTTTCATATATGTATTAGGATTTACTGTTTGAAGAAAAAGTAATAATAATTAACATCATCATGAAGTATATGTAAAAAAAAGATTCTAGAAACTAAAACAAGGCAAAAACTGATGGGGTTTACAGTTTCCACTTTTTATATTTTAGTTGTTGGTTGATTTATAAATAGTGAAAAAGATATCTGAGGATGCAATCAATAAAAACAGAGGAACCTATAGGTTAATTTGCTTACTTTGTCATGTACCTTTATCATGGCTAAAAAACAAAAAAGATATGACTAAAAATAGAAGGAATAAAAAATACAAAATAAATTCTATTTTTATTCTATTCTGTATGCAATACCAGTTTATGTTTTTCTTTTTTATATTCCCCTGAAATTCCCTCTATTTATATTTACATATTTTTTTGATTTTTAACTGTAATACAAAGTAAATAAATAAAAAACAGTAAACTTTTTTGTACCTCGCATGGAAAGAGTAATAATATTACAAATAAAATCCAATATGAATGTTACTAAAAAATAAAAATATGAGTTTTTATTTTAGAGTCATCTTTCAAATGCTGTGATGAAGGTTTACAAAGTAAGCTCAAACATTGGCATAATAAACCTATAATTTACAATATCGTCTATTTTTGGAAATAGAAATAGAACCAGTTTATGAAATGCTGATTTTTACAACTTGTCAGGTTTCTGATGACTAAAGAATCTGTTACACATTCTCAATGAGTTTATTGAAAAAGATTTAATAATTTATAAGGGCATGGGCTCTTAAGAAGTAGGTTAAGGAATTGAAAGGACATTATTTTGGTTTAATTACTAAGAATTAGGAAATATTTAGCTTACATTTTTTTTTTTTTTACACAGTGTAACCCAAATTTTTTAAATTAGTTTTCAGGACTTTTTTTTTTTTTTTTTTTTCTGTGGTGGTTCTCATAATAACATTTTTTTTTGTCGAGAAAATAAAATAAAAATAATTTTCATGTTAAATTTTGAACAATTTTGTTAATGCTTCCATATCTGCTCTAATTTGTTCCACACTTATGAATTTATATTCTATTTGGTGGGGATATTCGAGCCGGCAAGCCAGTTTGGGTTGGGTTTTAAGCTTTCATTAGGTTGTGGTTTGTCTCATATACCTTCCACTTGGCTTACTTGAGCAGCTTCATATAATTAGTGGTTTCTATTATTAGGATTTGTTGTTTGAAATTATAAATTATATTTGTCCTGTAATTTTTTTTTTTTTTTTTTTTTTTTTTTTTTTGCTATTGAAGAAAATATGTTTCAACGATCAAGTACAAATGTAAGATTCTTACTTGACCATCAGTAGCACTTTAATGAATGCTTTACATTATAAGGCCCATATTCTTTATAAATGCCTCAAAGGGTTATCGGGAATCAAGTGAGAATTAAGTTGGGAGACTAGTCTATTTGAGTGGGTATGTAGCTTATCATTGAAGGATAGGATAGATTGAAGATATCCTTTTTGGGCCAAATCTGCAACAAATGGGAAATGGACATTTAGACCATTATGGATTAGTTTAATTTTTACATAAAAAGAGCATTGAGAATTTTACGAGGAATACATAACATGAATAAATATTTTCTACTTATAGGGCCAAATAAATATTTTCGATTGGCTCAAACAGATAACATTTAATAAGGGAATACTTATTTTATATATATTATATTAATTATGACGTCTTTAATCTTTAGTAATAACAAAAATCAGGTAAAAGGCTTTAATTTTCACAGTTTGTTCATTTTATATAGATAACATATAATAGATGATATCTCAGGATAATCCCTTCTGCAACTGATCTAATACTTAATAAATAATAGATAATATGAATATGATTTTAACAGGAATGTGATTAGCTATTTATTGAAATTTACAACTCCATACAGTATAAAAATACAATACATCAAGTAAATGTGATGATAATGAGAAAAATGATACATAACTTGTTTTCAAAGCAACTACCCATTGGAGCATTTAAAAGGGTTCTATATAATGAAGTACTATATTAGAATGTCCTGAGGCCATCTTCTTTTTAAGCGCCTTGGAGGGTTACCTGGAATGGAATGAGAAACAAGTTGGGATACTAATGGATTTGAATGGTTGTGGAGATGAAAGGATAGATATCTGGTTTGAGCTAAGACAGAAACGTAAGGTATATTCAGTTCTTTGCAGATTGGTTTATTTGTTACGTAAAAAGAGCATTCAGAATTTATGAAGGATTTTGGATTGTAAGGATCAGATATGGAAAGAACTGTAAGGTTTTGTGGAGCCCAAAGCTCAACTCCGTATGACCAAATGGGTCTAATTACTGTCATGTAAATAAGTTTTTTAATTAATTGGGAGTTTTGAACGCTTATCTAGTTAATGCTGGTAGTCAAAACCGACGAACAGGTTCTTCTCTTTTAAGTGTCGTATGTGAATTACTTAGTACGTTTGCCAAGATGGAGTTCTAGGTGGTGGATCTGTTCAATGGAAATAAGTGGAATAATTCAAATCATTAAATTAAAAAAAATATTATCTGTATTATTGATATCCTTGCTCTGATTTCTTCCAACCACGTCTTGAATATCAGATCTTAACGTACCTTCTTTTACGATTCACTCTCATTTGACTGATCATCCAGACAAAAATCATTCTAGGAATTAATATTCTCAAAACTTCATCATCGTACTTCTTTAATAATTTTTTTTTCAATCTACCAAAAATTTACATTTTTGTAAAGTTTTTCGTACATAGATCTATTTTAATCTAATTTGTACATTCTATTTTTGTAAGTCTTTCTTTGTATAACCAACGGGTCCGTTTTAACAGTAATGGACGGCATTCCGACAAGAGGACCATTTCACTAAGATATAGCATTATTATGTAAGTATTGCTTGAATAAAGTCGCTGCCTCCCCCACTCTCTTAAGTAAAGAACCCAGAAAATGTTTACTAATAATTGGAATTTTATTTATTTATCGGATAAGATGTATTGTGGAAAGCATGCAAAAAAAAAAAAAAAAATAAAATAAATTTATAAGTCATCGGAATAAACTGCATTATGAGTTTTATCTCCTGATGTTACAAGAATGATTTAATTGTTGAAGTTTCCAGTTCTGGAATGGCCTACATGCATTAATATCCACTGCAACATTTTTGTAAATCTTCCCTTGCGATTGGCTAATTGTAATAGTGAAAGAAACTTTAATTAAAAATTTTAATAGTTCGAACTGAAATGGTAGATTAGTAAGATTATTTGGGACTCTCTGGGAAAGAACGCAAGTTTTAGAGCAGCAATTCCAGTGCGAATTATAGCTTTAATGGCATTCCCAGCCATAACTGTAATTTTTAACCTGTCACCATCGCTCTGATTGGTTGGTTAGAGACTACGTAAAGGCATAATTGAAATCCAGTTTTTGATTTTAATGAGTAAGTTGTTAATCCAGATGAACAAAGAATGTTTATTATATTATTATATTATACTCGTATTATTAGCGATATATCGGTCGATTTTTAAACTTCACTGGGATCCACATGCCGCACCACATATTTATAGCTTTTTGAATAGCTTATTTACATTAATGGAGCCTATAAGTATTTAAAGAAGCCTGGGATATTATTTACAACAGAACTTCAACCATAAGTGACTTTAAATATATTTTTCTCGAATTGGTTTATTGCGGCTGAATGAATAGGGATGACTAATCTTTATTATTTTAATTTTTTTATCACTTAGAAAAGTTCTTCCGATACTCCATTAATTGGTATGCTATTCATAAATTAAATGGAAAATCCCTCCAGAGAAGCACAGCCGGCTGGAAAACTCCAGGGCCGAGAGAAAACAAAGTTTTTGCCTCTGCAGGTAAACTTCTACCTTCAGGTGAGCAGCTGCCTCTGGGCCGGCTTTTAAATCCTCACTGCCATCTCTGCCAATGCCTATTGCCATCACGAAACTATTTTTGATATATTTATTATTTACTTAAACGTAAAAAATGTTTAAACAATAATAAACTAAATTATTTGACCTGAAACATATATCTATCCTCCTGAATTGAACTTCATACCTACTCAAACCCACTAGTTTCTCAGCTAGCTTACCTTTCGATCCCCGACAAACCTTTGAGAGGTCTGAAAAGGAGATGACCCCGGGTCCTTTTAATATAGTCCTTAATTGGAGTACTTCATTGATAGCTTTACTGCAAGTGTACTTCCATATTTATAACTACTCTGAAGTTAACAAAACATATATCAAAAGTGATTTATTATAAGAAGAATGACGGATTATAACCTTATATAATAATAAAACCAATAGTTATAAAGAAATAATTGTATTTATGTGGTTTATTAGGCCGTAGAAATTTGCGATTAAGTAGATGATTGGAGTATAGAGTCAAGGAAATACAATTAAATGGTTTTAATTTATAGTAACGACCTTCTGTCTTAGAGTGTAAGCCTTCATTAGGGCTTAAAAGAAAAAAAAACAAAAATAAATGAATTTTAAAGAGATATGAAAAGTCAAACTGAATAAAAGTAAAAAAAAAATGGTAAAAAACAAGAAAATATTTTTTAAGATAAAGTGTAGTAGGTAGCTACTAAATTGTAAAAAATGAATTGTTAACGTAAATAGTACTATAAATTAAAAATTATTTAGTTAGCGAAAAATGTGGAATTATTTTCATAAATGGGCTTATTGGTACAAGAAGAAGAAATAAAAAAAAAAGGCCCAACCGGTATAAATTATGTGGAAATAAAAGTTAGCATAAACCATGTATGCAGGGTGTTACTCTTAGGCTAGAAGGAGGAATAACTATATAGTTCTGAAAAAAAATTGAAAATGCAAAATATAAATTCTGTATTTTGTATCATTTGAAACAGGTTCGTAAACTCCAAAATGTGAAATATTTCTTCCTAAGCTCCATGAGACCACCTTAAGTGATAGTAAATGGGACAAGCTGACAGGTGGCGATGAAACCTCAGTATCGATTTTTTAGACATTCCCTCTAGCCTGACATCCTTAAAACACATTAAGTTAATAAATTTATTGATGGGAAGTTAAAATTGAATAATTAATGAAAAAATCAATGGTGTTGAGCGTGAAGAAAAATAAAATGTTAATAGAAAAATATGTGTGGAAAGATGAGAAATAATAGGTAATAAGGAACAGTATGTACTTTTTACTACGGATGGCGGCAGAGAACATATTTTGTATTTTTTTTTTTTTTTTTACTTTATATTTTTAACATAGGAACATGTTTTTTCCGTGACCTAGTTGCTAAAAAGTGACACTTTTTTGGGGAACGCGAGGGAGTTACGCATAGGTTCCACAGCTTTTAGTTCAGTTGGTGTTGCTCGGATTGAAAATTTGACGATAGTTTCTTCATTAGATATTAAATGGAGAATATTTTTTTAATAGAATTTACCGTTTAGTAGCTATATTAATTTGAATTAATTAATTTTTTTCTGTTACTTATTGCCCTTAACTGGAGCAGATTGTACGGCCACTGGGGGTATGACTAATCAAATCACAATTTAAATACTAAACGCTAATTTATTTACAACTTAATAAATACAAATAGGTCCCTTAAGCTACTTAATCTAATAACAATTGTACTTAGGTCTAATTACACTAATATGTATATTACACAATACTTATCTTTAATATCGTAATACTAGTTGTCACAATTATACATAAGAATCTATTATCAGACACACAGAGACTGTTACTACACTCACTGACACTGATTATCACTGTCACTAACTCACTGACTTAACTATCACTGACACTTAACTGATTGATCGTTACTTGATCACTGACACATGGATACTGACTCACTAGGCTAGAAGTCGGCCTATTTAAAGCTACGCCGAACATTCTAGATCGTTCTAGCCAGGTTACAGGTCTAGGCCCTTCTGGCCCGCCGTGACCCTTCTAGGCCGGCCTTTCCAGCTACCTGCCCCCGGGCCGCCCACGGCACCCTCAACCTCACCTGACCGTAACAATATATACATGAATAAAAGTTTAAAAAAAATAGAAAAAACTTAATGAACTTTTCATGTTTTAAACGTATTTTATATTGATATCCTCTATTTTTTTTTTGCAAGGAATTAAAAAAAAAAATTGAAATCTTGTTTATAAAAACATATTGTTTATCTAACATTGACCATCCTCCGGCCAATGTCATAGTTGCTGTACTGTTTTTGCCTGTAGATAGTTCTGTAGTCAGTGAGTAGCAAATTTTATTAAAGACGTTATCCAACTGATAATTGTAGAAAATTATATACAAAATTTAATTCAATCATAGCCAGAAACTTTACTCAATTTTTCTACCGGGTGGTAGCCTATTTACATAAACACAAACATGTTTATTATTTTATGCTGTAGTTCCACACACACATACAAAATCTTTACCGCGGCATTGCGCTATTCTCTCACTCCCGCCTGACGGGGTTTTTTCTCTCCCTCATCCAGGCATATTATTCCTGTTTGTCTTCGAATTCCGGCTCCAAACATTAATTGTTAAGTTCGGGTAAAAAAAACATACATTGTTTTCTCCTAGTTTTAATTTATTTTTAGAAATACATATTTGTTTAATTATAATATTTATGAATTAACAAACAAAAAATAACAGAAACTGTGGTGAGTAATTGAGAATAGCTGGAAGAAATGTTAGCCCTCTTTTTCAATTGTATTCCAAGACCGAAGAATGACAAAGTAACTTGTCACTGCTGCTAATATCTGAAAACAGACGACAATGGCGTTAGATAAGATTTGCAAAACAGAGATTTGTTGTTTAATATTTTTTTTGTACTCTAACTAGGAAAGGAAATATGGGTTGAAACAACCGCATTTCCTAATAATTTTGTTTTTAATCCGCTTTTATTAACTTGTCCTATATGCAATGAAATATTTCATCGTAATTTTCACTGATTTCCGGCAATCTGATTAAGTTGAAGATGTTTCACGTTGCAAGGACCAGTGACAATACAATAATTGCGCTACTTTGTTCTAATGTTCTCACTTAGTCTAGTTAAATTGCCCCCAAAATGGAACTGTATGTTTTTATATGGCCCAGATCTGTCCTGAGAATAAAGTATAAAAATGTGACTAAATTTATAAGGGTCAAATTTTTTTGGGGGTAAAAAACCCAACATTTTTACACTATTTTCAGGTTTTTACCGAAAAACATATCCAAAAATGCTTTCAATCGAAAAAGGTGTTATTTACAAAAATAAATTTATCAAATCGTGCGTTTAAAGATATCCCTTAAGCTGAATTTGATTTAGGCATTTAGCTACAATCGATTCTCAAAAATAGACAAATTTTGCAATCTTTCTCAAAAAGCTAGTTTTGGTCATGTTTAAGAGTCTATAACACAAAAACGGCTAATCCAATCAAAGATGTTATATTATAAAAGCTGTAGATTGTTAAATTTTGTAGAAGATAAGATTTTTAAAATCAAAATTTGTACGTGCGTTTGAGCGCGTCAGTTTTGAAAACGCACCCGGTTACGCCATTTTCTGTCACTTTGGAGGGCAGGGCCGGAACTAAATTTGTCAGGGAGGGCAAAGATCAGTTTGCCTCCCTCTTCCCTTAATCTTCCACACCATTAAAATATATTACCTCCGTTGTACAGTATAATAAAGTTTATAAATTATTAAGAAGAAATGAAATAAAATTAAACAATATCGATTGTATTATTATTGTTTTGGAATGGTTATTAATAACTTACTTTTCTAATAAACTTTTTAAATTTTGCCGCCCCCTAAAATCTGCCGCCCGGGGCCCGTGCCCCCTCTGCCCCTCCCTAGTTCCGGGAGCCTGTTGGAGGGACTTTATTCTTATTTAGGGGACCCTCCCCTACACATTCCTGAAAGAAAATGGGTCTAGTATTTTTAGTTCCTCTAATTGCCCATTTTGGGGCTAGATTGACTGGAGTACCAGACAATCAACAATGAATAATTAGTTTGAAATAAAATTAAAGTAAAACGTAAGTTATTAACAAAATAATTCAATTTACAGTAAAAAAAGCATGGGGTGCTTAGTATTAAATGTTTTGAACATTTTATTGGGAACTATTTATAATATTTATATATATATAAACGTATTTTATATATAATATTATATATAATATAATATTATACGTAATATTTTATATATATAAACGTAGAGTTATTATGAACATAATAATAATAACAAAATATTAATGTTGTCGGTCCATCTGTCCCTTTGTAACAAATTTATTGCATTCCACGAAGTAAACTGGTAAATAGACAATTTCCCAGGATTTTCTTATGACCAGTCAGTTTTTTCTGTTCCTACTGATAACAAATTTAAAATAGAACAATCGGATATATTTATCTGGCAATTTATACGATTTTATGACTTCTTCTTCTTCATTAGTGGCACTTTGCCTCCTCAAACTCTCACTCCCACTCATCCCTCACTAGACCAACTCGTATCCATCTTCTTGCACCAAGGCTCCTGATGTCCTCCTGTACACCATCTAACCACTTTTTTCTCGGTCTTCACCTCTTCCTTGCACCTCCAGGGTTCCCCTCCAATAATATCCTTGGGAACTTGTTACATCCATTCTCAAAACGTGCCCCATCCATCTCATCGTCTCTCTCTCTCTCTCTGTTTATGCAACCTACCAAATCCTGTTCGAGGTACACTTGGTATAACTCTTTCGAGTTATTATTCATTTTCTTTCGAAACAATCCAGTTTCGTGGCCACCGACTAATTAATAGTCCATGTTTCACAGACGTAAGTAGCTTCCGGGCCTACTAGAGTTTTGTACAGTCTTATCTTGGTTGTTCGGCTGGTGACTCTTCATAATGCTTTGAATAGAGATGTAGGCTCTGTTGACTGATATTATCCGACATTTAATTTCCTCATCTTCATCGAGTTGTTCGTTTATCCAGGTGCCTTTTTTGGCTTACATTTTTAAAATTAATATATGTATATGTTAAATAAGGTTCTTGAGGTTCAGTCAATTAAAAAAAAAAATTATTTTGGTGACGTTTCGAAACTATATTGTTCTCATAAGTATGCTCTACAGTGAAAGAACAGGTTACTATAAAATTATATAAGTTTACAAGTTATTTCAGAACATAAAGTTAGCTACAATATAAATATATAAAAACATGTGTAAGAATATATAACTACAAAATATGGAGGAGTATAAACTACTTTAAATTTACTGGTTGATATGCTATCTACTAGTACATTGTAACAATTTAAGTTTACGAACTATAGCGTGAACGTGGGTATGTTAATATGAGATTAATAAGAGTAAACCCTTATTCCTTACATTCCCCTAAATTTCCCCTTTTCAGTTTGTACACTTAAAGAATTTGTTCCTAATGGATTATCATTAATAACCCTTGTAGAAAATAAATAAATAAATCTAAAAAGTTCTACTGTACTTACAGAATGTATCAACGTATAGTCGAAATTAAAAAATCCACCCGCTGAGAATGATACCTCTCTCCTCATAGCGATGTGCGTTGTCAATCTTTTCTGAAATATATAAATTAATAACAGATTTTTGTCGTTAATTGTAAATTATTGTTCCTTTCTATTCCAATCCGTTGCAGATATACGATAAATCAAAGACTTATTTTAGAAAACCACGTTTTTTCCCCATTTTTTATAATAGCTGAGTACCTGTAACCTTGAATTTTACAAACTTAATAGGTATCTAAAGAACAGCTTGATCTTCACCTTATTTGGGGAAGTCACCATGTCGTATTTATTTCAACGCTCACCATTTTTCGAAAAAAACTATCCACAAAACGTCAAATCTCACAAAAAACCTGTCAAGCTTTCGAATGATATGTTAAACGTAATGATTTTGTTTCAATTTCATGGAGAAATTTACTTTTGAAACCGAAAAAACATGGTGTTCTCATTTGGCATAAGAATCAGTTACTTGTGTAAATAAAACATTATGACAATCCCTTTATGGAAATTTGCATTTTAAACATACTTAACTCTTCATTGAAATAAAAAGCAAAGAAAAAATTATTGTTTAATAGAAAATAAAGGAAAACTGTCAATAAAGCGACACCAGATCAGAGGATCTTATGTTATTAAATTTATTTATTACTATAATTTAGGATTTATTTTTTTAGATTTTTAATGTAAGGTTTAAAACACAATGATCATGAACATAAACCTCAGTTTTATTATTAGCTTCTGAATGCAGATGATATTAAAGAATATCACTTTTTGCGGTGAATTTATATTGTGGTAGGATATTTTGTAACAAATCTTGGTAATCTCATCATTCAATCTGTAGGAAAAACTATGATTTTTCAACACTATTCGTCAGTAGTACAAATCTGAATAAACCAATGATACTCCACATGTAACGGTAGAAATGCTTTCCCCTGTAAAAACAGACTCATCTAGCAATAAATTGAGGTTTATGTTCATTATTATTATTATATATATATATATATATATATATATATATATATATATTGTTTTATTCCTATTTTTTTATATACATCAGCTGACACAAACTTGTTTTTTTTTTGGGGGGAAAACCTATTTTTCTAATTTTTATTTGAAGTAAGGTGTATAATTTAAATACTTTAACGTCGGTCAGGGTTAACTATTTGAAGTTTAATACTCTAATTGAAATCTTCATATTAAATTCGTATTTTATTTATATACATAAATAAAATAAAAAAATACTTACGTTTTCCAGTAAAGTTTTAGTTTTATCGTGAATTAATATCCTGTAGAGTATTAAATTGAACTCCTCGACCTAAAATGTCATCATGACATTAGTTTTAAATTAACCTGATTTTCTCTAATTTAATAAAAATGTTTTATTTTTCTTATTATAATTAATCAGTATAAATAAACTTATTCAATTTTAAGGATTATCTTGTAATATATATTTATTGTAATATACAATACAATATACATATATATATATTTATTGTAACGTTTTTCATTATAAAATGCTTTACTTAATGTCTAGTTTACACGTACTAGTACTTGTCACTTGTCACCAAGCTGGCTTAGTGAGAAGTGACAAGTACTCGTTCGCGCTGTTCAAAGTTGTCTAATTCACAAATAAACCGAAAAAAAAAAAAAAAAAAAAAAAAAAAATTCAAACAATAAATAACGCAAATGAAGAGTCACCTCCTTGGCTTGGCCAAATAACAAGTTTGTTGGATAGATATATGAACCAAATCACGCAACTTATTCAAACCTTAGTAAACATCATAACATCAAAATGAGCAAAGAAATAGCAATTTTAAACTTCAACGCCGACGGTTTACTAAGCAAACTAGGAGAAGTAGAAACATTGATGGCGCTGATCAAACTTATAAAGCGACACGAGATTAAATTACAAAACAATACGCCTGTTTGGATACATAATTGTCACTGAGATCCTAACTGGTCCTTACGGTTGCGTTCTTGTTGCCATACGTCATGGAATAACATGGAAGTTGTTGCCTACTCCGGTCAACATCACTGATAATATGATCCATCATGCCACAATACAGGTGCAATTACAACAATTAATTCGCATACCCGCCTTATACAGACGCCCGCGAAGCTCTCACCCAGAATACCAGAAGCTTCTAAAAGAATGTGCCAAACGGAGAAATCACTGCGTAATTGGAGATGTGAATGCTCGACACACTATTTAATAATAATAATAATAATGTAAAGAATAATAAAGAGTACGGATTAATGTAAAGAATAATAAAGCTGGTCAATTTATTGCAAAAACGCTATTTGGAGTCGTTCATCCGGAAACACACACGTTCCGACACAGAGCGAACCCATAAATTACTTCTACAATTGAGTTATTACTGACGAGACAAGCATATAAGATTACAAGATGTACTGGATGTACTGCATGTACTGATCACAGGCCTGGGTTTTTTGTGCAATACGTACATATGACGATACAGTACTGCACAAATTTAATTATGTACATATATATATATATATATATATATATATATATATATATATATATATATATATATATATATATATATATATATATGCATACAGGTTGAGAACCTCTACGTGTAAAATAAAATCTATATCTCCACTTTGTTTAAAGATTTTTTAAATTTTGACCACATTTTCGAATCAAACATAAACTTTCCTATCAGGGCAGTGTACGCGTAACCCTTAATTTTACAAACTTGGGACCTAAATAACAGTTTGATCTTCACCTTATTTAGGGAAGTTACAATGTCTTATAATACTTTAACGCTCACTGTTTCTCAACTGTGAAACTATCCACAAAACTGCAAATCTTACAAAAACTTGCAAATCTAACGAGTTTTCATATGGTATGATCAAATTAATGATCCGTATCGATTTCATGGAGAAATTTACTTTTAAAACCGGAAAAGATGGTATTTTCATTTGGCATACAAATCAGTTACTTGTATAAATAAGACAATATGATAATAGCATAATGGAAATATGTATTTTAAACATAAAAAACTCTTCATTGGAATAAAAAGCAAAGAGAATAAAAGTAGTTTAATAGAAAATATAATAAAAATGTCAATAAAGCGACACCAGATCAAAGGATTTTATATTATTACATTTATTATTACTATTTAATAATCATGAAAACCCAATTGGCGGCTTTAACTCTAGTTTTGCACTATTATAGGTCCCTACTACCCACAAAAAAATCGGTGTTTAAATCTGTGAGTTACAACTCAAAACGTCGCATTGTACGATTTGTTACAAAATATCCCCTACTACAACTTCATCACGATATTCCACCTGAAGTTGAGCAAAATATAATTTTCCAACACCATGGTGCTCCTTCACATTATTCGAAAGCAATACAAATATTAACCAACGATATACATGGATAGGTTGAAATGCCTTCTCCTGTAAAAACAGACACACCTGTCATTAATTTGATCATACCATTGTTTTCAGTTTTTTGGATAGTTTTTTCGAAAAATAGTGAGCTTTAAAGTATTATATATCCCTAAATAAGGTGAAGATCAAGCTGTTCTTTAGGTCCTAAGTTTGTAAAATTTAATGCTGAATCCGAAAATGTGGTCAAAATTTGAAAAATATTTAAACAAAGTGAAGATATTACAGCTTTTATTGTAAAAAAACGTGGTTTCCTCAACAAATTTTTTGAATTGTCATTTATCTGCAACGGATTGGAATAGAAAGGTAATCAACGGTATTTTTCTTCATTTTTGATCTAGTTTCACTTTTTTTTTTTTTTTTTTTTTTTACACTAAGAGTTGCTTACCCTGTATATATATAACATTTTTTTTTTTTTTAATTATTTAATTTTTCTGTAAAAATTGCAAAAGTAAAAGAAAAATTTTCTCGCACTTTTCTAACGATTGGTAAAATTGTTACCATTCAGAACAAACTGAATTCCATTGTAATGTAAGAAATTGAAATCTCCTAGACAGTGACATTTCTATACATATATATGTATGAGGCATATTATAAGGACAACCATTTTTCGTTTGTGAAACCGCGAAAACTACTGAGCCAATCTTTACGAAATTTTTTCTATATCATCATCGCAGTTCAAGAAAGGTTTAGTAATAATAAAATTTGCATATTTTCAAATAAATTTTTGCCAAAAAAAGCTTAAATGTGGTTAAATAAATGTGGTGCGCAGTGAAGTTTGAAAATTGACCGATAGGTGGCGAGTGTCATTTATGAGAGGTTATAAAGATATGGTATTATATAGAGCTAGAGATCGGTAGTAAAATTTGTTCAATACAAATAAATTAATATATATATAAAAAAAATATATAAATATTTAGTTTGACGTTTGGATCCCAGGAGGTTTAACAATCGAATGATATGTGGAACGATCGAACAGAGTTTGCAATGGTAAAACTATTAAACCCATCAGTGCCAAATTTAATTGCATTATCTGCATTGTTCTAGGAAAGTTAAAAATATTATAGGTTATCATAATAATAATAATAATTTAAAGGTATAGTGTTAGGTAGCGTAGTTTTGTCACACTATGATTAACTTTTATAGTTAGAAATTAAAATCTAATCAGATGAAATCGATAAAATTATTTCTACCGCACTAAAAATTATTGCCTTATCAAAATATCGATTAATTATTTTTTGATATTGTGTGTATAAAAAAATGGCGGCCAAACCTTAGTTTTTCCTGGAAGTTTTTATAATGATTTGAAATTTATTCTGATGTATCAGGTTTATTAAATAAATCATTAAAATGGTCGTATGAAAGGTCAGTAATTTCACTTAAAAATGCTATTAAAGAGAAAATGAATAACATTATTATTGAAAAAGTAAATTGTGACAGCCAAAATATCTAGAAATATAGTAAGAAAGTAATTCACAACTGCATGGTACTGTACAAAATTTTTATCATTAAAAAATAAAACTTCTGTTATTAGTTAAACCTATCTAAGTTCGTTACTTATAAGAGCGGGCGAAGCCGTGACTGGGGATGCTAGTTAAATTTATAAAAGCTAAAACATTTATTTAAAAAAAAAGAAAAATGCAAATTTTCCCATTTATATAAAGAATACATAGTTATATTATAGTTACTGTGCAGAATCAAAGAAGATTTTTAATTGAATTTGCAATTTAATATTATATATAAAGATCATATGGTGATAACGTGATAAGTTAAAAAAAATAGGTTAGATTCTTGATTTTTTAAAATATTTTATAGTTAAAATGAAGTTTAATAGGTAAAAAGTGCTGTTCTAAGAACTAAATAGTTTAGTGGACACATTAAAAGACAAGTGAAGTGAGTTTAGTGTGTTATTTAAAAAAAACATTAAAAATGGGCGAAAGCTCATCAGCTTCAGACAACAATAGACACATGGATGGACTAGAAACCGTCATAAATAACAATTCTCAGGCTCAGGAAGGAGTCTGGCAATTAGTAACCGGCCGCAAACGCCTGTCTGAAGTTATTGAAGCAGGCTCATCAAAAAATAGACGACCAGCCATCAACACACCAGTCACTATAACCCATAACAGGTTTGAAGCTTTTAATAAAGCTTCAACGTCAAGCAATAATAATACAACACTAGAGGCCCAACAGGCACCACAGAAGGCACCAACTACAAAGTCACCGCCCATCCACGTCAACGGTATTGAAAACTATCCAATGCTGATAGAATACCTTGAAAAGGTTAGTGGTCCCAGAACTTTTATATTAAAAAGTATTGGTAAAAATATTACCATATATCCTGAAACACCAAACTCATACCGAGTTATAGTTAACTCTTTACGAAAAGAAGGGGCTGACTTTCATACCTACCAATTAACCGTCATTTTACTGTCATAAAAAACTTGCATCATTCCACTCCAAAGTCAACAATTATTGATGAATTAGAATAATTGAATTGATGAATTATTGATGAGTAACAATCGAAGAACCTCGCAGAAAAAGATCCATTCCACAGTGTAATCGATGCCAGCAATATGGTCACACAAAAACTTACTGCAATCACGCACCTAAGTGCGTAAGATGTGGCGAAAATCACGAAAGTACTGTATGTCAAAAAACCCGAGACACGCCTGCTACTTGAGCAAATTGTCAGGGAGCGCATCCAGCCAATTATAGGGGATGCCAGGTTTTAAAAGAACTCAGATCCGTAATTTCCGACATCAGCCTCATCCCAGAATTCCTCCATCTAGTCAACTTCCAGTGCCATCCGCACCTCAAGATTTTCCCCCAATTCCACAGCCTTTGCAGCCTCCTCTACCTTCTCCAGGACCATTTTCAGTAGACCAACAGCAGAGTGTTCCGCACCATTGGCAGACATCAGGAAGACAACAGAAAAAAGCCATGCCAGGTATGAGGGTGGGCGTCTCTCAGCTGATGCTTCCTTCTGAAGCTGATGCTTCTCAGATACTAAATTTGCTAAATGGATTGAATGATCTTATCCAGCCCCTTTACAGCCTTATCCAACAAATTTCTCGGGTAACACAAGCATTTTGCCCCACATATGGACCATAAATGTTTAACTGCGGGTTCTCTGTCCATCCTTCTGTGGAATACTAAAGGAATAATAAAACCGAACTCGACATGTACCTACATGAAAAACGGACAGACGTTGCCTTAATTACTGAAACACATCTAACCTCTCGTCATAAGATATATATCCCTGACTACACTATCTACAGAACTGACCATCCAGACAACACTTCACACGGAGGAACAGCCATCATCATCAAAACATCACTTAAACACCACCCTATACATTTGCCGATTACACCACACATCCAAGTCACAGCCATAACATTATACACTTCACAAAACACAATAACACTATCAGCAGTGTATTGTCCACCACGGTATACGCTAACACCTGACATGTTTGGAACTTTTTTTGAAAAACTAGGAAGATGTTTTATTTCAGGAGGTGATTATAATGCAAAGCACCAGGTATGGGGCTCCAGAATGTGCAGTCCAAGAGGAAACAATCTACTATCTGCGCTCCATAAACTTTCTTTAAACACTATTTCACCAAATTCACCGACTTACTGGCCAAATTCACGATCAAAGAGACCAGACTTACTTGACTTTTTCGTTACAGAAGGACTTCAGGCCATACCTTACACAGTTAGATCTAGCTCCGATCTATGTTCTGATCATTCCCTTGTACATTTGGTCCTTTTTGAAAAACCAGCTCTACAGGAAGAACGCCCCTCACTTATCCGTGGGAAAATAAATTGGGATTACTACCAAACCAATTTAAACCAAACACTGTCGATTCCTATGTCATTAAAAAATGAGGAAGAAATTGAAGAAGCACTTGAAGTTTTGACAAAGAACATACAGCAATCTGCTTGGTCATCATCAGTCCCAAGGCACAAAAGAACTTTACAGCCAAACTATCCACAGTATATAAGGGATCTAATCAGGGCCAAGAGGAGAGCTCGTAAGGTATGGCAGACTAACAGACTACCATCGGAGAAACATATATATAACAAAATAAACAACGAACTTAAACGGCAAATAAAAAAATGTAAACAAACTAATTACAATATATTTTTGGAGAGCCTAAATACTGACGACGGAAGTTTATGGAGACATACAAAAAGATTACTAAAGCATCGTGATGTGTCGGCGCTACTCCGGAAAGAGGATGGCTCATGGGCCGTGATGGACTGTGAAAAATCTGAACTTTTTGCTACTCACCTATCATCAGTTTTCACACCACATACAGACTACTCAGACTCTGATCATGAAAATTATATACAAGATTCACTAAATACACCTCTGCCACTGACAATGCCACCTACAGCCTTTAAGCCTTCTGAAGTTCTCACAGAGATTAAAAACCTACCTAAGAGGAAAGCTCCTGGACATGACTTGATCACCGCCGAGCTACTCCAGCATTTACCCAGAAAAGCTATAGTCTTCCTAACAACTATCTTCAACGCAATACTCAGGACAGCTAAATTTCCCTTACAATGGAAATACTCTCACATTCTTATGATTCCAAAACCAAACAAAGACAACAACAACCCATCCTCCTGTAGGCCCATTAGCTTACTCCCAATTTGCTCCAAAATTTTCGAAAGATTAATTTACAAACGTATTCTTGACGTACTAACTAACAAACAAATACTGCCAGAACATCAATTTGGATTTCGTTCACAACACTCAACAATGCACCAACTACACAGAGTCACAGATTACATCTCAGTCGCACTAGAGGACAGACTATATGCTACTGGCGTATTCCTGGATGTAGCTCAAGCGTTTGACAGAGTCTGGCACAATGGACTACTTTACAAACTCAAATCCTTTTTACCTTCGACTTACTACATTATCCTTCTTTCATTTCTTTCTGACAGATACTTCTCAGTTCGTCAGGGTCAGGATGTCTCTTCTATACATCCGATCAAGGCCGGAGTTCCACAAGGATCAATTCTAGCACCTTTGCTCTACATAATATACACACATGGCATTCCAACTATCCCTAACACAATAATTGCAACATATGCAGATGATACAGCAATTCTGACAAGACATTCAGACATCACTCAGGCTTCACTGACTCTGCAACATTACTTACAACAATTACAGGACTGGTTCAAACAGTGGAAAATTAAACTCAATAATGACAAATCTCAGCGTATCACATTCACTCTTAGACATGACCCCTGCCCCGCAGTCTATACAGGGTGAGTATCTCTTAGCGTAAAAAAAAAAAAATTGGGTGAAACTAGATCAAAAGTGTAGCCAAATGCCGCAGACCTCACCTTTCTATTCCAATCCGTTGCAGATATATGGTAAATAAACGATTTTTTGGAGGAAAGCATGTTTTTTACGATAAAAGCTGTAATATCTCCATTTTGTTTAAATATTTTTCAAATATTGATCACATTTTCGGATTTAGCAATAAATTTCCTATAAGATCGGAGTAATTTAACCTTGAATTTTACAAACTTGGGACCTAAAAAATATCTTTATCTTCACCTAATTTAGGGAAGTTACAATTTCTTATAATACTTCAGCGCTCACTGCTTTTCATAAAAACAATCCACAAAACTGCAAAGCTCTCAAAAACTTACAAATTTAATAAGCTTTCAAATGATATGTTAAAAGTAATGATTTTGTTTTAATTTCATGGAGAAATTTACTTTTGAAACCGAAAAAACATGGTGTTCTCATTTAGCATACAAATCAGGTACTTTGGTAAATAAGACATTATGATAATCGCTTGATGAAAATCTGTATTTTAAATAAAAGAAACACTTCATTAGAATAAAAAGCAAAGAAAAAATTTGTTAATTTGAAAATAAAAGAATCACTGTCAATAAAGCGCCGCCAGAGTCCGTTATTTTATTAAATTTTCAAAATGTCCTCCATTATTTCGAATGCAGCTTCTTGCTCTCTTTCTCACAGCCCCTACGGTCACTGCTAAAGTCAGACGCTGTTGCAATTTGGCTCCGGCCTCCAGAATTCTCGTCTTTAGGACCTCAATGCTGGTCACTTCTCTGGCATATACCTCGCTTTTTATGTAGCCCCACACATAAAAGTCCATTGGAGCTAAGTCAGGTGACCTAGCTGGCCAATGTATCACACCATTTCTACCTATCCAGGTCGAATATCGTTGGTTCAGCCATTCCCGTACTGCTGCCGAATGATGTGGAGGAGCACCATCGTGTTGGAATATTATGTTTTGCTGAACATCAAGTGGAATGTCGTGAATAAGTTGTGGTAGAATATTTTGTAAAAAATCCAAATAACTTTCTCCATTCAATCTGCTGGGCAAAAAATGTGGCCCAATGAGTCGGTCCCCTATTATCCCAGCCCACACATTCACTGTAAAACGATGCTGGAAAGATGCTTCTTGAACCATATGTGGGTTTTCAGCTGCCCAGTAGTGCCGGTTGTGGACGTTAAAAATTCCTTCCCTTGTAAAAAGAGACTCATCTGTCCATAAAATTTTCCTCAGAAACTGGTGTTCTTGAATGTCTCTATTTAAAAGCCAGCGGCAAAATTGTATTCTATGTACATGATCATTAGGTTCTAGCCCTTGTACTTGTGTGAAATGATATGGGTGAAAATGTTCTCGGTGCAAAATGTTGATAACTGACCTTTGGGAGATACCAATTTCACGGGCCAAGTCTCTTGATGAAACACTGGGATTTTCATTTACTATATCAATAATTTCCTCTTCGAGTTCAACATCATGAGGAACTTGTCCCAATTCTTGACGTAACTTATGAACGGAACCTGTTTCAGATAAACGTTGATGAGTTCGTGAAAACACTATCGTAGAGGGGAGGCGCCTATCTGGAAACCTAAGTTGGTACTCCCGCCGCGCTGCACTCGCGTTTCCATTACAAAAACCATACAAAAAATGTATGTCAGCGTACTCACCATTTGTGAACGTTGCCATCTTCGCAGGTGTATTGCCAAACAGAAAAAAATAATCCCAATAAATAAAATGGGCCCTCAAGCTAAGGATAAGCAATATTAGCAAGGGTCTTTCTAATGATAGTGACACTTTTATCTCTGTAGCTTCTTAATTTCCAAATCAAACTTTCAATCATTATATCAAAATAAAAATAAAATAATAAACAATAATCCCCTCCCATTTCAAAATAAACAGGAAAATAACTATGAAATAGCGATAATGTGCTTAGTACTGAGAGAGGTCAAAGTCGCTGTTGTTATTATGAATACCTGAACTGGCCTAAAATTTATGTCAATAAATATTATATTTTTTCTTTGCTTTTTATTCTAATGAAGTGTTTCTTTTATTTAAAATACAGATTTTCATCAAGCGATTATCATAATGTCTTATTTACCAAAGTACCTGATTTGTATGCTAAATGAGAACACCATGTTTTTTTCGGTTTCAAAAGTAAATTTCTCCATGAAATTAAAACAAAATCATTACGTTTAACATATCATTTGAAAGCTTATTAAATTTGTAAGTTTTTGAGAGCTTTGCAGTTTTGTGGATTGTTTTTATGAAAAGCAGTGAGCGCTGAAGTATTATAAGAAATTGTAACTTCCCTAAATTAGGTGAAGATAAAGATATTTTTTAGGTCCCAAGTTTGTAAAATTCAAGGTTAAATTACTCCGATCTTATAGGAAATTTATTGCTAAATCCGAAAATGTGATCAATATTTGAAAAATATTTAAACAAAATGGAGATATTACAGCTTTTATCGTAAAAAAACATGCTTTCCTCCAAAAAATCGTTTATTTACCATATATCTGCAACGGATTGGAATAGAAAGGTGAGGTCTGCGGCATTTGGCTACACTTTTGATCTAGTTTCACCCAATTTTTTTTTTTTTACGCTAAGAGATACTCACCCTGTATAAACAATGAACCCATTCAACAAACAAATACAGTTCAGTACCTAGGACTTACTTTCAGAAGGATGACCTGGGGCCCTCACGTGAAAATGAAACGCCTCTGTCTAAACAACAGACTAAGACTACTATACTCTATTCTTCACAAACAATCGACTCTAAAAATCAGACAACGATTAAATACTTATACCTACTTACTCAAACCTTTATG
Organism: Euschistus heros; assembly: GCA_003667255.2. Taxonomy (NCBI): domain Eukaryota; kingdom Metazoa; phylum Arthropoda; class Insecta; order Hemiptera; family Pentatomidae; genus Euschistus; species Euschistus heros. Next base: position 1,709,352 of record RCWM02000011.1, read on the forward strand.
GACCTATGCATCACAAATTTTTGGGACAGCAAAAAAAACTCACATTCAAAAATTACAAACTTTTCAGTCTAAAGTTTTAAGAATCATAACTCGCTCACCCTGGTACGTCTGTAACAGAACATTGCATCCAGACTTGAACATACCCACTGTACAGGACCATATTCACACTTCATACAAACGATTTTATGACAAACTTCCAGGACACTACAACAAACTAATACAAAACATGGCGACTTTGGATATGCCAGAGACAACACGACGAAGACTGAAGAGGAGCTGGTTAAGAGATTTCCTAAGATAAATCTTTTTTTAAAAATGCCACTGGAGTAGGCACCGCTGGGTGCTGAACTCCCTCATGCCTGACATGCCAATTTTTAGATAATTTTTTTTTTTTTTATATCACATCCGCTTATTGTCACGAATTGTGTGATAGGTGTGGATATAGTTAATAAAGTGAAAATAAAAAATATATTATATATTGTTTGTTACCATGGTTACCATTTAGCTGTTTAATGCATTATAAAAAGAATAAAGTTTGAGTTTGTTGGTTATATTTTTCAATTTCGCCAGTTAAACATTGTTTTAATTTATTTTGCTATAGTTTCTAAGGTTTTTCTTGGCCGGTAGTACAGTTACATTAACTAACTATAGTATAGATACAAGTAACTTCTTAGCTATGACAAAGAAAAGTTGAAAGTTGGCCTTTTAAAGATATACTTTTCTTAGCAATGTAAACACTTTTTTTCCGAAATTCATGAATGACTAGGAAATTATTTATATTGATGGTCGTAAAAGTATCTTTAACTATTAAAAGCATTCTGGTTATGCCGTTTTTAAAATCTCTTTAAAAGTTTCACGATTTGCAGTTAACCCATTTTGGGTGTCGACGACTCATATATATGTATATAAGTTTCTAAAGGCTCCAAATTAAATTTGAATAAATCATTTGTTGCGGTGCTAAAACTTGGACACTCAAAAACGTTGACAAACTAGCTCCTCGAGTCTTCGAGAGGAAGATGTTGAGAAGAACACACGGTCCAATCTATGTACAAGGCGCTTGGCGCGCAAGAATTAACCAAGAACTGGAGGAATTATTTGACCATGAGAATATTGTGCGGTTCATAAAATCTAGAAGAATTAGCAGACTTGGACATATCGAGAGGATACCTATTGAGAGAATGGTGAAGAAGATTATTAGGGGGAGCTTCGATATGAGTGAATGGAGCATAATTGGATGAGACTAAGGTCCACCTTGGAGTGTAGTGCTAAAAACAAAAATATATAAAAGTAAATATGAAAGAATATTTGATTATATTGTAGTAAACTGTGTGCTCTTTTATGTACATACATGGTACTGTTTTTTTTATCGTTTCTAGTATCTTTTTATAAGTGGGCTTTTATTTCTTTTGTACTTGGAAAAGAATCTTTAAATATTTATATGTACTAATAGAATCCTTCTGATAGTGTCAACAAATTCTTACCTCATCTGAAATTTCTTTTGAATCAGACGCTACTTCCCAAATGGTGTAAAACATGAAGGCGATCTTTAAAAATTTATTCATTAGCCAACTTTCCCTTTGGAAGGGTAAGATAGTGTGAAAAGAGAGTGAATGCATAATAAATACGTCAATGTAAAAGTAAAAAATCAATACCGTGAGACATAAAAAACAAGCAGAGGCGAGCAAAGCAAGTATCTGTTTAAATGCTTTTTGTAATATGGAACATACGTCGCAGAGCTTGCTGTGCACCTCAGCCAGTGTCACCACCGCGTCACACCGCTCTCGAAAGTGAACCATCAACGAAATGTGGTTTAAGCAATCGTTTGCCTCCCGAATCCTAGAGCATATGAGATCGGCGAGAGCGCAGAACTGAGCAGATACTAACCATATACATGCGTCCATTAGGATTTGGTTATAATGGGTATTAAAGAAAAGATACATGCAATGCATAACTATTAACACTCCTCCAAAATACAACCTAATATTAAATTTTCTTTTTGTAATGACCGGACATACTTTGTCCATAAGCCTGTCCACATTTTCAAGTTCGTTGAACATGGCTTCGAAGTAGCGAGCCCTGGAGTAAGATGTGATTGGGACAAAAACATACAACCCGACCATGAACAGACCCGTTAACGTCAAGACGAACTTCTCCAATCCTGGGGGTAAGGTTTTACTTGAAAAATCAGCTTTCATTACGCTGAACATTCGTTCTATAGCATGCGAAACTACGTAGCAAGTAATGAAGATCGAGATGATCGCAAAAGGAATCGATAGTGATAAACGGCCACGTATTATGCGGAAAGGGAAAATGCCCATGAGCCTGGATAAGAACAGTATGTTCAGAATGTGTTTGTTTAACTGTTGCGGTGTATTATCAGCCTCTGTAGGCACATTTTTAACAACAGAACAACCCATAACAGTGCTGATCTTTTAGAGCTCACTCTATATATATCTTCAATATGGGCTATGTACATATGTACAAAGTGTATCTTGATCTGTCTTTCTTTATCACTAAGCTCTGACATAAATGTCACTTTCAATACAAAATGTTTATTCCTGTCAATTATTTTAATGGATTTGGATTACATTAAACTTTTATTCTGATTTCCGATTATTTCCATTAAGGAGATCGTGAAAACTTAAACCAAACACAATTTTCGCATTTGTGTCCCTTTGTCTCTCCAAGACCTCTTTATCAACTCACTGTTCAATATGGTAATTGACTTCTCTTAGGTAGTGAAGTAAAGGCTTAATTTCATTTTTCCGTGTAACAAAGGTTTTATTTACAATAGATATTTACATTATTTACAAGATGTTAGCTATTAATAGAAGACATTTACTCAACTGTAACAAAGGAAACTACATTTAAAACCCTTATATATTCCGATGTTCTTTATATATTCCGAGTTAATATTAATGTAGTCGTACAGGTTAACTATTTATAATAATAAAGATTCATTCTTAGCATTCACAGCTGTTTATTGTGACTTTTAGTAGGCGTTATGGGTAAAGGAGGTAATATTGCATCATGAGTAACTTAAGAAAAGCATACCTATATGAATGAAGTTGTTTTCTTTACATACATACATATATATAAATATAAATAGGACACACTTCTTCAGATTAGCGCGGATTTCAATGGACAAGATGGCCAGCACTTTAATAGAAATACATAATCTACAAAAGGTTTCGGGTCCAATGCCTTCCGATCCTGCGATGATGGTCGGATAATTCGGTGTCGAATTGGATAATGATTTTGATTGGAAAGGTTTTAAAATTTCAAAGAGGCATAAGGGCAAGAGAAACAGATATATTTTGATTAATACCTACATTTTCGGTACAGCTTGGAGGGATTTGGATTGGAAGGATTGAATACGTTTGATAGATTGATTTGCTGTCCTGTATAGTTATTAGTCCATTGGTATTCAATCTGAGAGGTGTGCTTTAAAAACTATCCGTATGACAAGTAATTTTATTTATTTATTTTTTTATTCTGTTGCTACTGGAGAGAACTAACCAGTCTATATGGGAAACCGAACGTTTTATCCCACCTACCTATCTGACCTATTCGCCTATCTCTACATTCAGTCTGTTCTAGGTCGTGATATTCTGAAGTTCTTTTCATCATATGCATATACAGGGTGTCCCAAATTTAAATGGCAAAACTTCAGGAACTTATAGAGGAACGAAAAACTAAGACAAAAAGTCCTTTAGAGATTTGCTCGTTTTTGCCTACTTTTAGAGAAAATAGCAAAAATAGAATTAAAACAAAAATGTTACAGATAGCGATTATCACCTTTCAAAGTTCTTCAGGCTAGGCATTGAGATATGTAAACACTTAATGTTATCCTTTACATTCTTTTATTTGTTTACATTTTGGCTTCCTTCTAGGATTATAATTCCTAAATCAGTCTCCAGTCAGTTACTCAGATATTTTTGTGTGAATAGCATAAAGCCACTATGCCGCATACATATTCTAATGTTGAATACGCTGGTATGATTTTTGTGTACGGTTTCTGTAACGGTAATGCTTTAGAAGCGGTGCGGGAGTATCCGCGCCGATTTCCAAATAGAAGAGTGCCTAACCGACGAGTCTTTTTTTGACTTTTAATAGATTACGAGAGCCTGGGTCATTCTTAATACGTAATGAAGGCGACCAATTCCAGGCAGCAATAAGAGCAGATTATCGGAGAAGAAATTGTGTCCAACGCCACTTCGATAACAGTTCTGAGACTAGCATCCGAAGAGCATCTGCTGCATTAGCAATATCGCGGCAAGCAATATGCCGAACATTGAAAGGTGATAATCGCCACCCATACCATATTCAAAAAGTTCAGAATTTATTACCTCGAGATTATGTCAAGAGATTGAATTTTAGTAAATGGTTTATTGACAAAATTCGCGATGATAATTTATTTCCATTAAAAATTATATGGACCGATGAAGCTACCTTTACAAGAGGAGGAATTGTTAATCAAAGAAATTATCATGTATGGGCTCTTGAAAATCACAGAGCTATTAGAGAGAATAGGTTTCAGCATGAATTAGTTCTTAACGTTTGGCTTGGAATTTGGAACGGATTACTGGTGGGACCATATTTTTTACCTGGAAGATTGAATGGTATCACATTTACTACACATTTTTTGGAGAACGACTTTTCTAATTATTTAGATGACATTCCCTTACAGCAGCGGATAGAAATGTGGTTCCAACTCGATGGATGTCCAGCTCATTATAGCAGAGTTGCTCGATCTTGGCTGGATATAAATTATCCACAACGATGGATTGGACGTGGAGGAGTAGTACCTTGGCCACCCAGATCACCTGATATGACACCCATGGATTTTCGTATGGGGAACCTTGAAGCAGAAAGTTTATTCGGTGTCAATCAACTCAAGAGAGCAATTAAGAGACCGAATCATAGATGCAGTGCACCAAATATCATCAGAACAATGTTTAGCTGCAATTTATCAAGTGAGTGCTAGATGTGATGCTTGCATTGGTACAAGAGGACAACATTTTAAGCAATATTTACATTAAAAAGAACATAACATAAATATAAATGTAAATAAATAAGTATAAAAATGAAAAATGGTTTGTTTCTTTTTTTGTGATTTTCTCTAAAACTAAGCAAAAACGTGCAAATCTCCAAAGGACTTTGTGTCTCAGGTCCCCTATAAGTTCCTGAAGTTTTGCCATTTAAATTCGGGACACTATGTATAGCAATATATAAATTTATTGCTAAGATAGATATTAAGACTTTTTTAAAAAGAAAGTTTATTGAAACATATACATTGAACAACAAACATAAAGTCGAAAATAAAAATTAAATCAGAATGAAAATGGATATGGTAGGCTATCTGAGAACTGAGAGTTCAATATTTAACGTATTAGCATCGCGTTTGTCCGCGTATCCCTGTTTAATTGCAGATTTGATATCTTTCCCCGTGTTTTCATATTTAAAATTTACCATATCCCCTGCTGATCCTTTTATTTTCGCCCAAATCTATAAGATAATCATTTTGAAAATCTGAAGTGTTTTCAGGATTATAAAATTTATTAATTAATTTGTCCGAAATTTCTACAAATCGCCTTAGTGACATAGGGTCGCCTTGGAAATCAGGTGTCATCCCTAGATACACTTATTTAATGTGGTAGTTGACATTTTTATAAAATATTTCATATTAAAAAAAAAAAAAAAAATAACATGAAATGAAAATTAAATTTATCCTTAATATGCAGTGCCTTAATGTATAACTTGATATTTAATAAAATTGAACAATGATATTTCTAACTTTTAAATAACAAAATATTTCTTTACAGTAATAGTAATGAAATCATAACCTTTTCTTTAAAAATAAAAATGTTAAATATTGAAATAATATCTCTTAAACAAAAATAAAAATCACTTATAGGATGACTTCGATAATCAGCTTCATGCTTGGAGTTTTACTTTTCTTCTGAATTTTTTAAGAAGAAAGAAAGAATCATGTACATTTTACAACATAAATAAAGTCTAAAATAAAAATTATATCTGAATGAAGACGGAGACGGCCCTAGTTGAGAACTGAGAGAGTGAGACAAAATCTGGCTGTTTATGTAAGTTTACAGTGGCTTCTACTAGGAAGCTTTATGCTAGGCGTTAACAATTCCCACGGAGTGGTTTCTTAGTATATTTATATAATTTATTTATGTATTTATAATCTAATGCCTACCTCAATAGAAAAAATGAAAAATAGTCATAAAGAATAAAAAATTATAGATCAGTGAATAGTTCCCATGTCCTATATATGGTTTAGATTTATCTATGAATTAGGCGTCATAGGTGAATTAGGAGGGAGTCTGGCTTCAGAGCTGGTGGAGTATACAAGTGTCTCTATACAACCTGTGTGTTTCATGTTTTTTTCTGCACGTATCTTCTTCAAATTTGATATCCAAGTGCACTTTAGTGTTTTAGTGAATACTGTGTAATTTGAGGTTGATACCTTCAACGGTTTCTACAAAATTTAATGAGAAACAGTACGATCAGCTTGGACGTTTAATCCAGGTAGGTGCCCTTATCTCTCTATCTCATCGGTGTGGTGGGGGCTGTGACAGTCTGGCACACTCAGTTGTCTTCTGAGCATTAAAGGGAAGGCATTACTGATTATTATTGTCTTTAACTTACGAAATACTATACGGTTAAAGATATTGTTTTCGTATTCATTTATTACTAGTTATATAGTTTTTTCAACTACAGTAATATGGTTTGCACTAATGACGAAATATTGGAGGCCTTAAAGGAAAACACTAAGGGAATTCACGAAATAAAGGCGAATACCGAAACCATAGCCAATGCTCTAAAATTAGCCATGGAGGAAATAAGTAGTATAAAAGATAAATGTGTCTCTTTGGAAAACAGAAATGCTTCTTTAGAGAACGAAGTTAGATATTTGAAACGGCAAATGAGAGCCAATAACTTCATTATACACAAAGTTCCAGAACAGGAAAATAGAAAAAACGAGGACGTTCTGAAAACAGTTCTAGCAGTTTGCGATGCGGCTGAATTTAAATTACCAGAAATTGCCGTAAACAGATGTTCGAGATTAGGTAAAAGTACCGGAGATCGCCCAATTTTAGTCTCCCTTAACAGTTATCGCCTTAAAGAGGAAATCATGAAAAGAAAATCGACATTCTTAACTATGAAGACACCTATAAGTCATGATAGAAGTCCAGAAGATAGACAATATAGCAGGAGAATTTTCAACTGCATCAGTTATTTATCTAGAATCGATAAAAATGTTACATATTTTAAAAATAAATTCAAATGCCGCAGCGTAATTTATTCTCTAGAAGAGGTAGAGAAAATGATGAGTGAATCCTCACACTCACCAGAAAATGACAACAGCAACACCTCTAAGAAACTAAAAAGCACGACAGTTGAGAAACTTTCGGAGTTTCGTTTTCGTGAAAGAAGTAGCTCTAACTAATAGGAAGTTTAATGATAAGTGTAAAAGCACAGAGCATTTATTTCCTACATGTCCTGAAAAAATTCTGAAAAATAAATTAAAAATTGGATTTTGGAATATTTATGGTATTAATACTTTACAAAGCTTGTCTGCATCAGAGATCAACGTTTTAATGGAAATGAATGCTCTCTGTTTTTCTGAAACATGGCTTTTTTTTTTGTCTTCGGATATTAATTTGCCCTTTTTTTTAAATAATTATATTTGTTATTATTCTTCGGCAGTTAAGGAGCATTGTAAAGGTAGGGGTAGTGGAGGCTTGCTCATTTGCGTACGGAAAGATTTTTTTAGGGAAATAAAAGTTATTTGCTGTTACAGTTGGTTTATCTGCTTGTTACTAAAAACTGATAGCGATTATTTATGCCTTGGTCTTGTCTACTTACGCCCGGGAAAGGAATATGATTATCTAATCGATCTGCTTTACAAAGAACTTCATTATATAATGATCGATTATGATAGCCCTAAATTAATAATAGGCTCAGACTTCAACGCTAGAATTGGTCGACTAAACGCATTAGAAAATGAAATGTTCATTGGGTCTATCTTAAAGGGAAATAGGTTTTCAGTCGATGAAGTAATTAATAATAGGGGTAATCATTTGGTAGAAATTATGGAAAACTTAGGTTTGTTGGTATGTAATGGCAGGTCTATTATGGACAGCCCTGCAAACTTCACTTACGTAAGCGACAAAGGTATGAGCGTCATTGACTTAGTTTGGATATCCACTGGGTGCCTGGATGTAATGTCTGATTTTAGATTGATTAATGCTTCGGATTTATCCGATCATCTTTTATTTCAAATAGTTATAAAAATAGAGTTGAATGAATTTCATTCTGAAAGTGGTAGCTCGGAAAAACCTTTTTTCTACTACATTAATAGAACAGAAACTGCCCTTAACAAACTACAACTAGCCCTAAAAGAGTGTAACATCGATTACCCGGACCAAATGTCATCAGATGAGCTGTACCTAAACTTAGTAGATATCATTCAGTGTATCATGGCGGAAACTGGTGTTAAAAAAGAATAATAGGCACAGAACAGAGCAAGGAAGTATTAATAAACCTTGGTTCAATGAGGACTGTTTAAATGCTAAAAGAGAGGCTCGTAAATCGTATAAATTGTGTAGAAGGTCTCAATTCAACGATAGTAAGACACTGGACAGGTACCGAACTGCAAAAACTCAATACAGAAAAACGGTTAAAAGATGTCAGATGGAGTATTTGGATAATTTAAAAGACAAATTAAGAAACACAAGGAATTCTTCAGAGTTCTGGTCCGCTATTAAAAATTATAAAAAGAAAAAAATTTGTTAAATGTCCTATCAATTTGAACACATGGGAAAATTTTTATGATAACGTTTTACCTCCAAAGGAGGTTATTCATTTTAGGTACCCCGTTTTTTTTTCACCCCGTTTTAGACCCCGCGTTCACGATGGACGAATTAAAAGACAGCATCATAAGTTGTAAACCAAGAAAGGCAGTGGGGTTTGATATGATACCAAACGAGTGTTACATGTACTTCGATGATACCTAGCTTACATATTTGTTAAAGCTCTTCAACAAGATCTGGGAAGAAGAAAATATTCCTAATCAATGGTCTTCACTAAAATTGATTTTACTGCATAAAAAGGGAGACCCGCTAGATCCTGGAAATTACAGGGGGATAGCTTTATTTAATGCTATAACTAAAATCTTTACCCGTATTATGTACAATAGATTAGTGAACTGGGCAGATTCTGTAAAACTAATTCCGGAAGAACAGATGGGCTTTAGAAAGGGCAGGGGCTGCAGAGATTGCATCTTCATCCTCACTGCTGGAATTAACATTCAATTGAGATTGAAAAGAAGAAAGGTGTTTTCCACATTTATCGATTTCCGAAGAGCTTTTGATTCGGTCCCTCATAGTAAGCTGTGGAATAAACTTTATAATCAGGGGATTAACGGCAAATTTTTGAGAATTTTGATCAATTTCTATGAAGTAGCCACTTTTAGAGTTTCAGATGGGTTTGAATTATCAAAGGAAATGAATGTGTCAGAAGGGGTTCTGCAGGGGGAAATACTTAGTCCTCTCTTATTTTCACTTTATATTTCTGACATTATAACTTTTTTTCGAGATAGAAATGTTAGAGGTATAAATATAATGAATCATGTCGACTTGATTGCTCTTTTATACGCAGACGATATGGTTTTTTTTTCTCTTTAACCTGGCTTGAAACTCAAACATGTTTTAACATTTTGTCAGAATATTGTAAATCTAACCTTCTTACCGTTAACACTGACAAAACTAAGATCATGGTGTCACAGAAAGGCAACCGTTTAGGGAAACTTAAGAGTTTTAAGTACGACGGCTCGGTCATCGAAGTCGTAAAATCATTTAATTATCTTGGCATTACCATTTCTTCTTCTGGTAAATTTAGGCAGGCCTGCAGATCGGCTCTGACAAAGCATTCTTCTGCTAATGCAGTGGTAACCAACATTCTCCAAGCATGCAAATCCGATAACTGGAATACTAAATGTCAGTTGTACGAATCACTATCGGAAAGCATACTCCTTCACTCAGCCGAAATTTGGGGGAGTGAATACTCGGATTTATTAGAGCAAGGCAGATTAAAATACGTGAAGTATTTACTAAAGTTACCCCGGAACACACCTAACTTTTACATAAGGGTAGAGACTGGTACGATTCACGTACTCTTAAAAATTTTTAAAAGGATGTTGAAGTGGTGGGTAAAAATGTTAGGGATGGAAGACCATCAGCTGCCAAAAATATGTTATAAGAGGCTCTTTGAATTTCGAAAAATTACCACTATGCCTCATAACTGGTTGAGAGAGCTTGGTAAACTGCTCGCTATGGTGGGAGCTTCTGACATTTTGACTTGTTCAAACTTAGAAATCATTAAACAGCACGGCGTTGACCTCGAGGACGCAATGAGGAATCATCTCATGAGTTTAGTTTTCGATCGGGTGGCGCAGTCCGAGTTTAATCTATATTATAGAAATGTCGCAACCTTTGGTATACCTCAAACGTACCTAAAATTCAGCACCCATACAGATAACCAGAGAATTCTCGCTCAACTAAGGATGGCCAGCAAAAGGAATACACGACTGTCGTACGGTGGCATGCATAGGAAATTTAACAGTGATCTATCCTGTGAGTTTTGTGACACAAATGTAAGCGATGGTGTCACACACTTTTTGCTGGATTGTTCTGCATTTAGGAGACAAAGGCAAAAGTATTCAAGCAAGTATCTTCTGCCCAAACCTACTCCTGAATTGACCATAGAAAATCTTTTAACCGTTAAGAACATAAAGCATTTAAAAGCTATTTATTTATTTATAACACGTACATTTAATTCAGATGGTGATTAGTTATCTCGAAGTATTTTGTTTAATTTTTATTTGTCAAAAATTTTGTTTTTCTTTTTCAGCCGAAAATTTTTTTTTTTTTTTTTTTTTTTTTTTTTTTAAGTTGTACTTATTATGTGTAGTCTATTTATTTAATTTTATATTATGTGTGATATATGGACTTTATGTTTGTTTTAATTTATGTATAGATATATATTTTTTTTTCATTTTAACTGTTTATTCTGGAGTCAGACCTCCTGTGATTGTAATTATTTTTACAAAATACAGTAATTCATTCATTCATTCAATTAGGCGTCATAGTTTGCAGGAGGACGAAATATTTATTGAAAAATACAAGAGTACTATTAAGCAGTTCTACTATTTATTTATTTTTTTTTAATAGCAGATATAGACTCCTCTTATAGGTGTTTATTCATTTATAATTTCAAAATAAAATAAATGAATTCTTCTATTTATTGGAGTCAAAGAATTTCATTTCTTAAATTTATAAAAGGTATAACTTAATGCTGGAAAAATTACTGGATCTAATTTTATACAGCTCGATTTAAGGTGGTGAAGCACAAACAACTCAGTCTCCTACTTATTTTTCCTGTTCCTATTTATATTTGTATTAAAGGTGAAAAACAACTCCGCTGTAAAACGGTCTTTTACCAACTTTTAAAAAAACAAAATAAGTATAAATTCTAAATCTCCTTAGAAGAGAAAAACGTAAAAATGATTAATAATAATTCACGAAAGAGCAAAGAAGGAAAATAACACCCGAGTTTACATCTGCTCTTTTTTTTTTTTTTTTATAAAAGTTGAAAAGCTTTTAAAGAAGTTAAAATTATGTTGGACGGTTCGATCCACTCATTAAGTACAGATGACTCCCACAGATTGTTAAGTGTAATTAATAAGAAGTGTTAAAAATAAGATCGTTAAAAAGGAATACAAAACCTCTTTGTAACTTGTGAGAGAGGAGTATTAATTTAAAAAGCAAAATCACTTCCATAATAAATATAAATATAACTTCTGTTAAAATAAGATTTTTATTCTTATCGTGTACAGATCACATAGTTTTGCTAAAACCTATTTGTTAATTCGTTTTACTGCGGTGTCGGAACACTAATGTTTAAATATTTATATGTGTATTTAAATTTACTTTGTTTTTATCTAGAAAATATTTTTTGGAGAAGCAAAATTCTGTCTTCACTTTTATTTGTTCTTATTATCTATTTATTGAAATTTACAACTGTATTAAAAAAATAAAAAATACATCTAGTAAACTACCACTTCAATAACTGTTGTATATGAGAAGTTGAGATACTAGTGAATTTGAATGAATCGTAAAGACCCTTAAATAAATAGATTCGGAAAATAGATAAACAGCCTGCTAAAAGTCTTTTTTTATCTAAATGCTGGTCAAATTTACTATTAGAGTATATATGAGCCTATGAGAGCAAAAGTGGCCTAACCCACAAAATATAAAAAAATCTAATTTAGTAATTTTTTGCAACTATAACGCCATCTGGTGGTGTTAATGTGTTTGAAAAATTGGTTCACATTGCACCACCATGTGAACCAATTTTTCAAACACATTCACACCTTGTTGATGGCGTTATTGTTGCCAAAAATTACTAAATCAGATTTTTTTATATTTTGTGGGTTAGGCCACTTTTGCTATTAATTTGCTATTTGGTTTTTTAGCGTGCTATTAAGGGATATTGTTAACATTTTATATATAACAGTAGTCTAATAGTAAATTTAATCAGCTTTGAGATGAAACCGTTCCGTATTTTTGTTGTTGTTCATTCTCTTGCTTGAATTTAACAAGTTAAGCTAATTATTATAATTTTTTTTCCTTGGTGTAACACATTTAACCTAGAAACAGCTATAGCTCTGTAACTAATTATTTTTGATTCGCGCTTAATAGATAATGTTTTTTTTTTTTTATTCTTTTATTAACAGAAATTTACAACTGTATTAAAAACAAATACATCTAGTATATAAGCGGTTAACAAAGAAAAATAATGACATGCGTAAAACTTGTAGAGGAACTACCCATTCGTAGCACTCTAAGGAAATATCTACAAAAGGAGAGGATTCCGGGGCCATTTTCTTTTCAGGCGCCTCGCAGAAACGCCAGGAATGGAATGGGAAGTTGTGCAACAAGTAGACCTGGATAAGAAGTAAGTTTATTATGAAAAGAAAGGTATCTGGTTCGTGCTAAATCAGCGACATATGGGATATTAAGGTCATTTTGTATCAGTACATTTGTGACAAAGTAAGGAGCATTAAGGATTTTGGATTGGAGTGATTTGATGCGGGAGGAATTGGATGGTTTGGTGGATCCCTATAACTATACCGTAAGTCCAAATAGGTCTGATAATTGTCATACAGATGATTTTTTTGTAAATGTTATAGCAGTCGAAATCGACGTGCAGCTTCTTGTATTTTCAATCTTGTATGAGAGTTCCAGGTAAGTCTCTTGTCCAGATAAAATCCCAGGTATCGTATTTGTTCCACATTATTTAGTGGTACACCATTAAAGGATACAGGAGGACAGGATGAGGTAGGTTTTCGACGGAAAGTAAAGGATATTTGCTGGGATTTGCTAGGATTTATCTTAACTCTCCAGTTTTGACACCATTCTTCAAGAATAGATAACGTTATTAAAAAAAAAGAAACTGCTGTTATCTTATTCTCTGTTTTCATTTCCTCACAGTGTAAGAGGAGAGGGAATAAAATTCAATATAACTGATTGTATTTAAAGTTAATAGCCATTTTGGTGTTTACATGCTATTATATTTGGTTTCTTAATTTTACCTCCAGCGTCTTTTTTTAACAAAATGTTCTTATTTTATTTTTTTTTTATCATCAAATTCCATTTGGTATGGTGTGTGAACATAAAAATTGAGGTGTAATTTATAATCCAAACTATTAATATCAAAAACGTTGTTTCTTAACTAATGTTCTGAATATACTATACGTGATATAATTTGTGTTCAATATTTCAACATCTTTCAGATGAACTTAAACAACCCTTGCAAAAATAAGTCAACAGTAGTGCTTAAAAATAAGCTACAAGTATAAAATATTCACTATTTTACATGTAAAAAAGTAATCTGAATGATTTTTTTGAAAAATACTGTAAGGCAATATATGAGGATTTCAGACCCGCACCACACACACACATTAATGGTTCTACATTCCACTTGGGAACAAGGCCTCCTGCAGTTTCACACGGTCCGTCCATCGGAGCCTGGGTCTACCAATCCTTCTTGGCCCAAAGAATCGTTCATCGAGGATTTATTTTTAACTGTTTCATTGGTTTCCTTACGCGTGATGTGTCTAGCCCAACGGAGTCTTTTTATTAGTCTTACCACATCTATATTTCTATACAGTCTCATGACCTCTATGTTGGATCGCAGGTACAAATATTGTCCGCAGTATTCTGCGTACGAATCTCATTAACTTGTGAACTCTTGTTTTTTGGTCATGGTCCAATATTCTAAAGGCGTATTTTAGTGCGGTCCGTATCAGAGTTTTATATAGTCTGATTTTTGTAGTACGGGGCAGGGCTTTACTTTTGCAATGCTTTTGGAACACGAAGAAACATCCCTTTGCCACCATTAATCTTCTTTGGATTTCCGGTTGCATTTCATTGTCCATATTAACCTTAGAACGGATAAATAGGTTAATTAGAATAAACCTATAGAACTATAGAACTGATAAATAAACTAATTCACGTTATCTATGTTGAAATAACCTACTTTTATGGCCACTTTCCTGTGTTCTTGCTTGTTCAGACCTGCAGTTTGCCTTTTCCAGGATTGAATTGAATAGAAGATGGTTTAATGGTGCCCCAAAGCTCAACTTATATGTCTAAATAGGTCTAATTACTGTCAAGTAAATAAGTCTTGTGTGACTTATTGGTAGCTTTGAGCGCTTGTTGAACGTTGTAGTCAAACAAAAAAATTAAAGATTAAAAAACATTCAAGAGCAGGATAAGACGCAGAATTCCATCTTCACCCTCCATTTAAATGAATGTTACCATAAATTCATCAGTGACTAGGGAGTGGAACTGATACATCACGTTAAACTATTTATTATTATTTTTATTTTCATAACTAAGGAATAAATTATGTAAATTAAAAAAAAAATACATATAGTAAACTACCCACTGGTACTACATCAATGAAAGCTCTATTCAAGAAGGTCTCGTGGCTTTCGATCTTCTTTTCGGACGCCTCGGTGGGTTGTCGGTTACTAAATAGGAAGCAAGTTGAGAGTCTAGGAGATTTGATTGGTTATGGAGTTCTTTTTCCACAAAAGTAGGGAGTATTAAGGAAAAAAAACAAAACATTTTTGTGATGAAATGAGGATAATCTACATTCCAACTTATTTATATTTTTAATTTAAAAAAGATATTCTTGGAATATATCAGATTTTTGGGATGCAACTTTTAAACTTGGCTTGTTTTACAAAATAAAGGCGTAAGAGATGGTATCTTATTACAAAAGCTAATTTATATATTATGTTTTTTTTTATAAAGAGAGGTGAAAGTTGGAGATGAGTAGCCGTAATATAATCTGTATCGCCTGAATCCTTTGTTAAGTGAGGTTATTCTCTCCTTAGATTGCTCGCTTTCAGTAGCGTTCCTTCCCAAGTTGGCTACTCCGCCTTTAAAGCACTGATATACCAACTCCTCAACTCTTTTGATGCCTCTCCGCCAAGGTTCCTTTTATCTCAACTTTATATAGTTTTTGGTAATTGTATTCGCGATATCCCCCTAATATCACCTTACTCAGTCCTTAAATTCTAGATGGCCTAAAACTTCATCAGGGTACTAAAACTGCCTGTTGGTGTTAGACTGTCTTAAAACAAGATACTTCTCAACTACTGCTCTCGCAAGGACTAAATTCAAATAAATGTAAAATATATAAATAAATATATAACTGACTGCATTTGTTGCCCAGCTTGTTTGAGTGTCATATAAATATTCTCGTAACTTGAGTTGCTGTACTGTGGTTCAGAAATGCAATCTAGCAAGTCAAAAATCATTTTTTTGGAAAACCAAAAATATTATTGACAAATCCATATTATATATATATATATATATATATATATATATATATATATATATATATATATATATATATATATATATATATATATATATATATATATATATATATATATATATATATATATATATATATATATATATATATATATATATATGTATATATATATATATATATATATATATATATATATATATATATATATATATATATATATATATATATATATATATATATATATATATATATATATATATATATATACGCCTAGTTGGATAAGGCGCCACGCTAGAGAGGTGGAAACTCGGGTTCGAATCCCGACCGGGTCAAATCTTTTCTCTTCAAAAAATAAAAATATATATATATATATTATTAGCATCCCGCCTCGTGGCTTCGCACACTATCTAAAGTAAAGAACATTTTAATAAGTGGTAGAGCATTAGTTATTCGATCATGTTTTCACGCATAGCAGTAATTTTTAACCTATTCAAAATTGTACAGATTAGGTGTAAAGATTACGTAAGAGTAAAATTAGACATCCAATTTTAATTTATGATACGGTAACCCAGATGGACAGAAACTAGTAAGAAACTAATGCGGGCAATGGACTGCATTATCAGTGCTTACAACAATAGGCCCATGAATCGTATATTTTTTTTACACCACATCAAAAAGCAAAGGATCGACATTTTAATTTGGTAATAATCTTTATTTGACAGATATAATTTTAATTAATTCATCTGGTTGCATTTTAATTCCTGACCATAAATTTATATGACAGGCAGGTAAACCTTAAGTTTATGATATTTATGGCACATCTCGTTTCTACCATTAAACATCGTAAAAATTATTGTTAATTTTATTATTGCTAAGCCTTCCTAGAAATATGAAAATCATTTAATTAAAATTTGGTATAGTTGTTTTTATATAATATGGTGTATAACTAGCCACGTATCGGTCGATTTTTATACTTCATTAGGATACACGCGTCACAAGACATATTCAAAGCAATTTTAATAATTTAATTGAATTTAAGTAAATTTTATTATAATTTCAAGCTTTATATAACACCACATCTTTGTAAACTCTTATGTGGAATGGCGCTCATAACCTATAGGTCGATTTTCGAACTTCAGTTTTATAAACATATTATCACTTTTTAAATAACAAATTAATTGAAAATCAGTACATTTTATTATTTCTAAATCTTCCTAGAACTATAAACATTAAGTGGTTAAAATTTGGTAGAGATTGGTTCAGTAGTTTTCGTGGTTAGTGATCACCAACGAAATATGGCTTCTTTTAAATAATGGTATAGAGTAAAAAGATTTCTTGAATCAAAGAAAAATATTGAAATCTTCTGTAAATACATTATTCGAACATGCCTAATGACGAATTTAATCTTGGCTGTTTCTACGGGTAGGAAGTCAAGACAACATTGCACGTGGTGAACTCTTTGAATACATAAAAAGTCAAGTCTTATGTTGTTCCTCGTCAAGGAAAAATACGTAAGCGTAATGTAAGTATAATTCGATGGTTAAATTGATTCATGAAACGCCATTGTCGCAATAGGCCAGTTAATTGTCATGCTAATGAGTCCTTCGTAATTAATGGAGCGCTTGGAGTGTTTGCCTCATAAAGTGTTTACAGAACCGACAACTAGTTTTTGAATAAAAAATACCAATATAATTAGTAAATTCATCAGTTCCTAAGTGTATTGTCCCTTCTATTCAATCATTCCTTTCTCATCTTAAAATGTTAAAAGACAATTTAGATAGATCAAATCAGTAAATAGTGATGGTTCCATTGCATATCAATCACTCCAATCTCATATCACAAACCTTCGTGAATTGTGTCAAAAATAGAGATTTAAGATAAATCCAAAAAAATATCATCAGATTTCAACTATACCAATATTTCATACACAAGCGTTCAAAGATCCCAATTTAGTACAAAATATTGTAATAGGAATTTATATGACAGTAACTAGATCCATTAGGACATACGGACTAGAGCTTTGAGGCTCCACTAAACCTTACAATTCTTCTTTTATCCAATCCTTACAATCCTCATTCTCCTTATTATGTCACAAATAAACTTATACAAAAATATCTTAAAGTTCCATGTATTGTCGATTTGGCCCAAACCAGAAACCTCTACTTTACTAGTAAACTTCATACCCACTCGAATCCACTAGTCTCCCGGAGTGCCTCACAATCAATTCCCCCCAAGAGATCTTCTATTGTGTTTGTAATCATTGTAATAATTTTCCTTGAATTTGCTTGTTGTATATTATGTATACAGTAAATATCAATAAATTGGAAAAAAAAAAAAAAAAAAAAGCGAGAAACTGTTTGTCTGTTGGACTACAAATTTATTAGACAAGCTTTCAAAGCACCGAATTATTTACAATAGACTTATTTAAATTGACAGTAATTAGATATATTTCGACATAGGGTAGAGTTTTGGGGCCCCACTGAACCATCCAATTCTTCTCGTATCAAATCCTTACAATCCTCATTCTCCTTATTATGCCACAAATAGGCAACTTATCCTTATTTCATCCTTACGATCTAGACGTCCATATGATGCATATTTGGCCCAAATAAAATACCTGTGCACGACAAGCTACGTGAATAACCCTCGAACCCTTGGATGCTCCTGAAAAGAAGATGGCCTAGGAACCATCTAATAAAGAAAATTTATTGAATTACCACAAATGAGTAGATCTTCACAAGTTATTTTCGTGTCATTGTAATAATTTTACCACATATTTAAGTATTGTATATTTTGTACAATCAAACAATCTATTAATTAAAAAAAAATAAAAGATAAAAAATTAAATAAAACAAAAAAAAAAATAGACAAAATATTTCATTTTTAACCTAGAATAAATTAAATCCTTAACTATTAGGAAATCGCAGAAATTTCTTTTAACAGGTTAGGTTTTATTAATTCTGGTTAATTAAATTAATTTTTATTTTTTTAGCTCAAAAACTTTAGGACATTATATGTTTTAAGAATCATTCATTAATTTCTTTAATAAATATATTTATTATCTCATTTATTGGAATAAAGTCGGATTGGAGACGGATTATCTAAAAGTTGGGCTACTTTATATAAAGGCTTGGGCTAAGTCGGCCTCTACTTTAATTAGCCAAGATATACTTCTGCTAACCGAGAGAACTTATCTTAACGAATGGGGGGGTTTAACGTGGAACCTCAATTTGTTACGCCGGATAGCCCAATATTTCTTGTTCCCTTGGTCTTTCTATGAATGTCCTTCTATTCCGTCGTATAAATAGTGATAAGGAAGCCATAATATGTAGATAAAATATTACATTTATTTATACAATGACAATTTGTATTTAAAAAATGGATGAATAGCGCAAATAGACATTGGAAGCAAAAATCGACTAGACTTTCAGCAGATAGTTGGATAGTTGGGGTGTGCAGTCATGAAAACACAATCAAAACTATTATTTCACCGTACTTACTTTGAAGCAATGGATCCACTTAACCATCAAATTTCACCTATACACAACTAGCTTGCTTTAAACCGGAATTGCTAAATTTAAAGTTCAATATAATTATCAAAAAAAAAAAAAAAAAAAAAAAAAAAAAAATCCATAGCTTTTAGTAGATAGATATACTTGATTAAATGTTTCAATAACCAATGAAAAATTAGCTACAAGACTCAAAGGGCAAGAAACTGTCCATAGTTACAGACTACTTCAATATTTACTAGAAAAACGTTCAACGCTCCCAATTAATTACAAAAGAAATCATATTTTTAACTGTTTGGACGTACGGATTTGAGCTTTGGGGCTCCAAAAAACTATCCAATTCATCTTGTATCCTTACAATCCAAATCCTTAATAATAAATATCCTTTCATAGTAAGACCCATTAACACTCATATCCAGTGGTTTCTCAACTTGCTTCCTACTCCATTCCCGATAATCCTCCGAGGCCTCTGAAAAGAAGATGGCTTAGAGACCTTCTAGTGTAGAATTATTGTTGAAGTGCTACTGATGAGTAGTTTTTTTCAAGTTTTGACATGTTATTGTAATCGTTATGAACACATTTACTTGATGTATATATTTTGTACAGTTGTAAATTTCAATAAATGGTTATAAAAAAAGAAATAATAAAGTAAAAATTAGCTTGTGAATAGTTGATACGATACACAATCTCGAAATACACTCTTCGACCAAGAAATAATGACAGGCCTCCTAAAAAAATAGTGTAGTGGTATAAAATTTCTTATAGTAATAATAGTAAACACATAAAACCTTCCTATATTCTTGATATTCTTGACCTCCTGATATTCCATTCCTATTCGTACAGCATCTTTCTTTACTTCTTTTAAACATAATTTATTATCTCTTCTCCTTCTCTTGTCGAAAAAAATCGAAATTGAGGTTTCATCGGTACCTTTTTTCCTTAGCTTTTCCCATGTACTATCACTTAAGGTAGGCTTATTGAGGCTATATAGATATTATAATGTATGTATATATAATCCACGAAATATTTTAATAATAATCTTATTATAATTTAATATAATCTTATTATACAGTTTACTTAGGTCCAGTGAAGTTGTAATAACCTCTCAGAATTCACAATTTACTGTAACAATAATGTACAAACTTAGGGTGGAGCGATGTCCATCAGCGGCGTTTCCTCATCCCTGGTATTTGAATAATTAATTACGCTTAGCTAGAGGCGGTTTGTGGATAAATACAACTCTTTAGTTAGGGTAATATATTTCTATAAATCATTTTCCCCATTGATTTAACCTACATTTACGCACTTTTAATTATCAATCTCTACTGTATTTGTTTTTTTTAATTTAATTTTATTAATGAACCTTAATTTATTTTTTACCGACTATTCGTTAAGGCAATGAGGAAATGTGGATAAAATTAAAAAAAGAAATAAAATAAAAAAAACAGAATCAGAAAAATACAACAGAAAATTAATAGAAATAAATAGAAACAAGATCGTATTTATAAAAATGATTATGAACTTATTTTAAAATACTGCTTCCATAGGCTTAAGTCTGCACAAAAGTTGCCTTTTACCCAACTCGATAGGCCATCGAGTCCTAAAACTAGTATTTCTCTTTACAATTTTATAAAAACGTTGTTTTTTATACAATCTTATTTTATTTTATTTATACTTTTAACTTCTGTTATAAGTTTTTTATTTATTCTACACTATTTGTGACAATGTCGTTTGACACGATCAACATTGTCGTTCGACACGATCGACTTCAGCCTAATTCACCGGTAAAGATCAAAGGAAGTCGAATTGACAACGACAGTTTGGACGTGTCGAATGTGTGTTGTTCGACATCGCTGAATAATAAAACAAATATTATTCAGAAATAAATCTAAATTATGTCAATAAATTAGGAGGAAAATGAAAATGTTTATAAAATGACTGCGGCAGTGGCTAATCCTTTTCACACTGCCTCCTTGGTCAGTGTTCCAACTGAAACCGGGTAACCTTCACCACTGAATAATGAGTCATTATACTCGTTTTACTATAAGTGAATTTATTGTTTTATTAATTTAAATTTCGTTTTCCTTTATCATGAATTGGAGTGACGAGGATACGTCCATGTTTTTTGTGGAACTCCACTGATTTACTGTGTGAAAAAAAAAATAAAAGACAAAATGGGGTAACCGAGGTTGCGGATATAGTCCAATAAAATAAGGATTTGGTAAGGAAAAATACTGCGGAACTTTTATTCTCAACGGATCTCATTGTTCTTTTTGGGTTGCTGAATCCGAATTTGAAGTTCTTTTCAACTGAAAGATTTACTATGTTATTTCTTTAAATTTACTATCATGCCGGTGTATGGAATTTAAATCATATCTCATCATAAATCATAAAACAAACACGTCAGCACACTAAGAACACCCACCGTACTGTTGTGAAGTCCTCGTTTTTTTCGGCAAATTTTTAGCTATAACTCCAAAAATATTAGTTCGCCCCCAAATTTTTTTTTTTCATCTCAAAGCTGGTTATATTTACTATCAGATCCTATATAATAAATTTTCATTAAATTCCCATGCCAGCACGCTAAATGTGTATGTTTTGGCAAAATACGACGATTTTGACCTATGCAGTGGGCTGGGTGGTTAATTAACGGGATTTAATAAAAATTATATATATATATTCACGAGATCTGATAGCAAATTTAACCAGATGTGAGATGAAAAAAATAAATTTTTGAACCAGAAAAATATTTTCGTTTCATTTCATAATAAAAAAGGTTTTTAGCATGTCGTAAGTATTTCACGGGATTTAATACGGGATCTGCTAGGAAATTTAACCAGGTATAAGATGAAATCAAGAATTTTGGGATCGGAAAAATATTTTTGGAAAGTAAGATTTTTATGAAGTACGTAAATTGACCTGTACACATATACCTTGGCAACGTGAACTAAACAAAGGCCAACCGTGTCGACCGACATTGTCGGTCGACCAGGTCGAAAGTTTCGGTTCGACCCGACATGAATCGAAATAGTCGATCGACACGTCCACACTCGTTCGACATTGTCGATCGACGTAGTTGGTCGACCTGAATCGACATAGTGTGAACACGGCTTTAAATCTTGAACTAAAAGTGGACGAATATCCACATACAAATAAATAAGTTTCTTATTTCCATTCCAAAATCCACTAAATTATTGTAAACACTTCAAATTATGTCTCAAAATCATAGATAACTCATCAATCATATATCATAATCAAAATTCCTTATAATTTTATGTCGCTTAAATACAAATTTAATCAAAACCTTTTAATCATCTAAATCTTCTTGCTCAATCGTTATAAAGTCCTACTTATACTTATAATCCTTTCACAAATTAAAACTACCCAGATTGGTCTGCGACTATATTGCTCTTACTGTTCCTCTTGTAGGGTTTGTGATTCGAGTAGAGTGACTGAACTGGGGTTAGTTATTTGGGAAAAGGAAGAGATGCCAGAAGAATGGTGTAAGGCATTGATAATTCCAATCCATAAGAAAGGCGATAAAATGGAATGTCGAAACTATCGAGGTGTAGCACTGTTATGCTCCACGTATAAAATATTATCAATGCTGATAATGAATAGAGTAGTGAAAAGAGCAGAACAGTTGTTAGGGGAATACCAAAGTGGTTTTAGACCTGAGAGATCAACAATAGATCATATATTTTCCATTAGGATGATACTTGAAAAATGCTTTTCGGTGATGATGCTTGATTTCTTTTCGGATATTATCTATTTTTCTTCTTCTTCTTTCTTCCTTTTATATGGCTAAGTCTGGATTCAAAATGAAGAAACGGTTGGTCCTCCAAGCTTCCATAGAGATGTATTTTATCTCAAGTTTTGTATCGTTGGAGAGTATCATGGTATTTTTAATGTACATATTCTAGGAATAGACTTTGTACCATTTTGTTACTAGTCCTCTATGAGGCAGATTTTCATATTTATTTAATGAAAATTTTTAAACACAAATTATGTCCCCCCTCAGTTTATTAATTTTTTATCGCATCTCAATCTATCTCTTAGTTAGTAATACCAAATTTAATCGAATCAGCCGTTCCGTTCGAGAGTGGAGCTGAACCTCGCATCCTTCCTAATTACGGAGTATTCTGAAAGGGTGGATCAGTTTACTCTCCTTCAGAGATTCCTCGTCGGCTAATGAATTCAAAGGTAACCAGCAAACCAGGAAGTTTCAGCCGATATTATTCAGTCCTTGTGTAGTTGGCAGCTGTAACACATCTCAACGATAAAATCTCGATAAAGGAGAACAAGGGGCTTAAAATAAATTGAAATTGAAATTTGATCATTTTAATTCGGAAAAGCAGTAGACATTAGATAGACATATTTTGTTTTTTCCAAGTCAGGAAGTAATTGAATTTTATGTATTATGTTTTTATAATTTGTATAAATACACAACTCAACATTTTTAAAGTCTTTAATTGTTGATTTGAAACTGATAGTTGATTCTTAAAGAATTTTTTACTGGTAAGTATAAATCAGTTGGAATCCTAGTTGCGGGTCTAGATTTTTCACAAATTTGATTTAAAATTTATTTTTTTTACATACATATATTGAAATTTACAACTGTACAGAATATATACATCAAGTAAATGTATTGGCAACGATTATAATAACATTTTAAAACTTGAAAAGAACTACTCATCAGTAGGAAGCACTTTATTAAAAAATCTACACTAGAAGGTCTCTAAGCCATCTTCGTTTCAGACGCCTCGGAGGATTATCAGGAATGGAATGGGAAGCAAGTTGAGAAACTAACGGATTTGAGTGATTATGGAGCTTACTATGAAAGGAATGGTATCTGGCGTGGGCTAAATCAGCAACATATCGAACATTAAGATGTTTATGGATAGGTTTTTTGGTGACAAAGTAAGGAGCATTGAGGATTTTACGAAGGATTTTCGATTGTAAGGATTGAATACGAGATGAATTGGATGGTTTAGTGGAGCCCCAAAGCTCAACTCCGTACGTCCAAATAGGTCTAATCACAGTCATGTATATGAGTCTTTTGAAATTAATTGGCAGTTTCTTGTCGTTTTAGTCTTGTATGTGGATTTCAAGTTAGTCGTTTGTCCAAGTGGAGTCCTAAGTATCGGATCTGTTCAACAGGGATTAGTGGAATATCATTAAAGGATACTGTAGGACAGGAAGTCGAAGGATTACGACGTAGGGTAAACGTTATTTGGTGGGATTGGTTTGGATTTATTTTGATTCTCCATTTTTGACACCATTCTGTGAAGGTTTAGGATATGGGATTGGAGTGTTTGAGAGGCAATGAAGGGATCATTGTTTACTGATAATACGGATGTGTCCGCTTACGCTTGATGGTGAGGACAGTGGTAGGATGAGTTGGGATGTCAGGATTTAAAAAATTAAATTTTTTGGGGGTTACGAATTAGATATCATTGAGCTATTTATGTTTCATAACATGAAGAATACACTTTATTTACATGATTCGAAACGAATTGTTTCTTAACTCAGTTTTCATTTAGTTGCCTTTCAGCGAGTGATATTGTTACCCTTTACAGTTCCAGCAATAATCGGTTAACATATAAAAGTCTTATCTACCATGTTATAGCTGCTCAATAGTTTTGATATCTCGTGTCGCTATATAATCGCTATTTTTTAAAAATTAAAGATAAGAAAATTAGAGTCAAAAATGGAGAAAATTGCCTCGAAACTTGCACTACAGCACAGTTTCAAAAAATCTTCAAATACTGTTTCAAATCTAGTTTAAGCATTCTTCTCCTATACTATTATGCATTTTTCAAATTCTGGATCTTTAACCAACAATGGTTTTTCTGATTTTTCACATATGGGTGATTCTCAAACTACAGGCTACCAAAATTCTAAATTTAAATGTTGATAAATCTTACTGAAAACATTTGATACTTTCTGGAGGCTACTGTGAAGAGTATAGGTGTTGCATCAACGCATGAATCACTTTACTTTTTTTAAAAATTCATTTTATAATTTTAACCTATGACAATGTGAATGCCTCCACACCAATGTGATTTTATACATGACAATATGAAAAAAGGATCTTTGTAGTTTAAGGTTCCATAGTAAAAATAAATAAAACATGAAACATTCCTGTTGAATATCAGTCTATATTTAACGTTATAGTATTTTTTCATCACATAAAATATCACATTAATTCACTTTCAGTATCAATATCACACTTAATTTCGGTCACAATTTTCCTAAAAAAAATTAAAAATGAATTTTTTAACATTGTAGTGTTGTCTTAACATTTGCATGGTCCTGAAGTTGAATTTTAAAACTAATGCTAGGTTTGAAAGGTTGGATTCACTTACGTTTAATTTATATTGGTATGTAACTTTAATTGTGTTTACTTACACATGCATGTCCTGCAAATGTTTGAGTTCGGAAGGTTTGAGGAAATCCTGGGCGGTGTTTGTTTATTTCGAAATAACAGTTCGGTTTGTGGTGTTTAACATAGTCGTTGATGAACCCATTTGCGATTCGTGTTTGTTCGTGAGGACGTTTACATCTGCTGCGCTTGTCCCTATAAAAAATTGCATTTACATTTATTCAAATTGTTGTTATTTATGTTTATAATTAGTGATGACTAAGTATAAAAATTGTTTGATATCGATACCTCGGATTTAAAATAAATCGCTATTACAAACAATATTGGTGCTAAAAAATATTATTAAAAAAAAAAAATAATTATTCGAGAAACAGCTCGGTGACCGCGTTTATTATCTACAACATATATTATGTAACCTTATGATCCAGAGAATTTATAAATACAATGCACTGTACAATATCTTATTTTAGAAGATAAATATTCCAAAAGATCTGTTTCATTTAGGTATAGACTCCACAACCAATCAAAGTCTCTCCACTTGATTTCCATTCGATCCATCCAAGATTTTTGAAAAGAAAGT
Source organism: Euschistus heros (assembly GCA_003667255.2). Classification (NCBI taxonomy): domain Eukaryota; kingdom Metazoa; phylum Arthropoda; class Insecta; order Hemiptera; family Pentatomidae; genus Euschistus; species Euschistus heros. The sequence continues at coordinate 1,735,762 of RCWM02000011.1, forward strand.
GGCCTCGGGACAATTTGATGAAACTTTAATTGAACTATTGCTGCCAAGAGACAGTCATTGACATGTTTTATAATAATAATTTATTTTTACCTGTCCCTTAATTAATATATTTACCATTACACTATATGGTTTGGAAAAAAAAAATTGTTTTCTACATTCAGGATCAATTTCTAAAACAATTGAACTATTTACAGTGTTCCCATTTGTCATTATGTGAAGGATTTGGTGGATGAAGGGGTTGTGTCACATTAAAAAAAAAAATAGAATCCAGTTCATTGGATGAAGGATTTATGTGCAGAAGTGTAAGGTAGCAAAATTGGAATAATTCAAAACAACTAGAAAAATAAATAAAGTCAAAGGCTGTTGGTATCACTGAATCGTACCTGTATACTCTTGCCAGACGTGGGGATTTCTCCCTACTGTTGGGGGATTTATCTCTCCTTTAGGCCTAGGGAGGGGAGGGGTTCAAAAGCTTCGTATTTGTAGGGATTTTTACTTTTAAGGATAAAATAAGAACTAAAAAAATTGTTTTGAGGTCTAATTTTTTCCTATCGAATAGGTAATTCGTGGTCAGTGTAATACTATCGATTGTCAACTTGTAAGAAGTAATGATAGTTTACTTGTCCGCTTAGTTTTTATCATAACCTAACGAAAACAACACCCTTATTTTAGAGTTTTAGTTTTGACGTTTCATTCAATATTTTTACAGTGGTTTTTAGAGTCTTTTTTTTATTTATTTATTTATTTTTTTTATTAGAAACTCCATGAATTAGATTCTTTAAGAGCTCAACTCTCGCTATAATAAAGAACACTACCACTAGGAGACAGGTTCTATTGAGTCAGCTCTTTTTGTGCCTGTTTATCTTAATAAAAAATAAACGTATGAAAGCTCTTATTGTATAGAGGCTTTAGAGACACGCTCTCGCTCGGTTGGTGCTGCTCGTATCGAGAATGTAAAATCGCACAGTGGGACGAAACGGTGTTTTTTCTAGACATCGCAATTTGAGCCTCTAAAATTTTTTGCATCGACTTCAAATTTCATAAGTGTGTGTTTTCAAGGGTGTAGAATTCGAATCTGAAGTCGGTTTTTGTCTGTCATTTCAATATTTTGCTCTGTTAACCAATAGTGTGTCCAAAAAATCCAATTTTTGTTTGTTCGTGTTTTGATTTGAGGGATATTATTTTCTATGATTTTTGATGTGCCCTATCGAATTTAAAAAGTCTGCAAATCAATCAGTTTACCCTTATGTGAGTTATACGTCTTGTATGCTTTTTTCGTCGATCGGACTTTTGAAATATTTAAAAAACAATATTGAAATATTTAAATGGTTTGTCGACATTTAAATAAAAAAAACAACAAACTAACCTGTTATAATTAATTAACCCCGACTTCCTGCGTTATTAAGTAAGTGGTGATTAAAAAAAAAAGAAGTTGAATATGGCTTCAAGCTATCAAAACATGTACGTGGATACAGACTGATGGGTCAGTTGCTCCTATATGTTTTTATGGCTATTGTTGTAATTTGTTAACAACAAACGACTATACAATAACTAAGACTATTTGTGGATCACGTTGAGATCATGGAGCGCAACGAATAAACTGTCTATATAATCTTACCTACTCCTAATAATATTTTTTTTTCTCTCTTTTTTATTCATTTATATATTTTTTATTCAATTATTTTTTTCTCCAATCTTTATTCTATTCATCAATTAGCATATAAATTCATTTGATAATTATTGCTTAAATTTCATCTTAACTCAATTATTTTAAATTATTTCAGTATTATTCTAAAAATATTTTATGTAGTATTATAAAAATAGTTTGTATAAATATTTATTTAAATATACGTTATGTCGAGAAATATATGCATAAGAACTTATAGGAATATATGCACCTATTGCAGGACACCTATTACCATTACTGCAATGTGGAAAAACTTAAACAAAGAAAATAACTAAAACTAAACATTTTGAAATTAAAAAAATAAAATTTAAAAAAAAATTGCAAATATTGTTCATTTTTCATAACAGGGAAAGGTACAAATAAAAATAAAGGTTGGTGGTTTAATTAGCCCAAATTACAACATAAGAAATATATAAACTATGCTTAACCACGGGTTAATTCGGCCATATTCAGATAATAATGGAACGTATTTATCTCATTAAATACCTAAGGTAAAAGTCTATAAAGTCCATTTTTTGGAAAAATTTAGACGTTTTCTTTAACACGCAATAATGAACTCGAAACACCCTGAAAGTTACTCCACATGTCATTGTTTATAAAATCCTAGTTCTTTCTAATGATAAAACCATCACTAATATTTTTTTTTAGTTTGAATAGACTTGTACGAAATAGCAAGTAATTTTTTGTTTGAGATTATGAGGTATAATTATCAGTAAAATTTAAAAAGTTACAGGAACAATCATAATCACTAAATACGATTTCGTGTATTTTTATGTCAATTTTCATTACCTTTTTATTTTAAAAACAGCATTTTCACTACGTATTTCTGAAAAATTTCCACATTTTCTTATTCCTAAGATGTTGGACGATGGTGCAAAGTGGTCGGAGATTGCAATAAAATAGTTTCAATTTTTAGTGCATGTCTGGAAATTTGGGCCATTCGTCCCATTGTGCATCGTACCTGTCAAAAATTTAATGGAGAATATTTTTTGTTGTATAGCATTTGTCGCTAGGATCTGAAGTTTAGAGGCTATATTGGTTTGAATGGAAAAAGTCCCGTTTGAAACATCTATTTTTAAGTGGAGGAGCTTTTTTTGACTCGTTCTAGCTCAGTTGGTGCTGCTCGGATGGAAACTTTGCCGATAGTTCCCTTATTAGAAATTAAATGGAGGATGTTTTCTGTTGTATAACATTTGTCACTAGGACCTACCGTCCTATTGGATTGAATGGAAAAATTTATGATTTAAATCCCTATTTGATAGTACAGGGGCTTTTTTGACGCATGTTGCATGGTATACTTTCTTTATCCTACATGCCTTTTATTAATTTGATTGAATGAAATTATTTATTGAATAAGCGTTACGCTTGTTACAATAGAGCTTGGCCAATCTAGTTACATTTGTACAGCAAAATACACATGTGTAGGTACATATTTACAAGAAAATAAAATATAGATCCATAGACATATAAAACGAAATTCAAAGCATTTTTTGATATAAAATAATTTTTTACTTAATTCATTGGTTTATTTATTTACTAGTAAACAATTTAAATTATACTAAAAAATCGAAACTAAACTAAAAACAAAATGTTAAAATCGTGGCTATATTATGAGGGACGTTTTTTATTTTATTATTAATTTCAAAAAAATGAGTATAAGGTATTGGAGCAATTGAATAGAATATGATTTAAGCTTTCTTTTTCATTTTGATTACATAAGTTGCATATGGTTTCGGAGTCTATTTTGTACGTATTATTGCTATAATAAATCTGTATTTTTTTATCTGATGCAAGCCTGAGTTGTGACATTATTCTTATTTTGTAAAATGGGACATTTAAAAGGAGGTATTTGGCACCAGTAATGTGGGTGGGTTTTATTTCCTTATAGTAGGTATTAAAGGTAGAATTGTTTACCCTTTCTAAATCCTGAGCTATTAACATGTTTTTATATTCTCCAACAGATTTTCCTAAATTCTCCTTTATTGGGACAGGATCTTGATTTTCCCATAAATAAGTATTGTTTGATATCAGTAGTAAATTTTTTAGTTGGCCAATCCAGTTATATTTCATTTCTTGAGGCTGTGCAATGTGAAGTAAGTTCGATACATTCGAAACCATTTTTCAAATAAAAAGAATTCCAGCAGAAGTATAAAATAATTTATCAATCGTAAACAAATCATTTTAGCAAAATAGAAGTCCTTTGCAGCAATAACTCGAAGATGTTTCCAGGCAGCGCCATTGGATGATGGCCCGAAGCCACCAGGGCTGGGAATAGGCACTAAATGACAGAAGGATGAGAGGACCATCTGTCTTCATTTGCCTGGGCCTAGATCCCTCAGGAGCTGCCCTAGCTGCAGACTTGGCTCTTAAATATCTTACTTAAGCCTCTTTAGACATGACACGGAGGCTGCATCTGGCTGTTCAATATAATAAAGCAGATGGATGATAGAAAATGCATCAAAAAATGCAATGAAATACGACACTTAATCTCTTAATCCAAATTTTAAAAAAAGCTATCTATATAAATGATCTAGAAAACTACTTAACATCACAGAACTGTAATACAGTATCAATAGACGGTAAAAATAATATCAACGCAATTTTATTTGCCGACGACTTAATTTTGTTTTCAGATACCAAACGGGAAACCCAAAAGAAATCAGACGCATTAAAAAAATATTGTTTCCATAACAAATGTTTCAGTAAACCATAAAAAAAACAAAAATTATTATCTTCAGTAAAGGATGAAAAAAATCAAACAAAGATGTGTTTTTCTACAATAATGAAATAATAGAAGTGGTAAACTCTCATAAATATCTAGAAGTCATTATTTCCAGATCAGGATTATTCCATCTTCAAGCTAAATCTGTCACTACCAGAGCTAAAGCAGCAAATAATAACACAAGGGCTATATTTTCAAGTTTAAAGAGTTCTCCCTGGGAGGCAAAGATCAGGTTGTTTCAAAGCCTAGTAGAATCACAAATATTGTACACCAGTGAGTTATGGGCGTTAAGGTATTTAGAGGTAGTAGAAATAGTACAATCGAACTTCTTAAAATGTTTATTGCATTTACCTTTCAATACTCCAGGTCATTACGTAAGACTCGAAACAGGTCAAGTTAAAATAATATCTTATAAAATGGTGGATTAGTATTCTAAACATGCCGACTAATAGAATCCCCCATATCCTATATAATAAATTATATGAACTTCATATTGCAAATCCTCAAGAAATAAAATATAACTGGATTGGCCACCTAAAAAATTTACTATTGATATCAAACAATACTTATTTATGGAAAAATCAAGATCCTATCCTAATAAAGAAGAATTCAGGAAAAGTTGTTGGAGGATATAAAAACGTGTTAGTAGCTCAGGATTTAGAAAGGGTAAACAATTCTACCTTTAATCCCTACTATAAGGAAATAAAACCCACACACATTACTGGTGCCAAATATCTCCTTTTAAATGCCCCATTTTACAAAATAGGAATAATGTCACAACTCAGGCTTGCCTCGGATATAAAAATACGGATTTATTATTTAGTTCAAACCCTTTATCTTGCTCACACCCTTTTCATTTAGTTTCAGAAAATCTTTCGAAAATCTTCAGTGCTCCTTACTTTGTCACAAAGAAACTTATCATTGAAGATCTTAATGTACCACGCGTTTCTGATATAGCTCAAACCAAATATCTGTCCTTACATAGTATACAATTAACTAGTATCTCAACATACTTCCAATTCTATTCGAAACAAACCTCCGAAAATAAAGAACTTTTTTTGAAGTGCTACTAATGGTTATTTCTTTACAAGTAATTTATTTGTTATTACTAGATCATCTCATATGCAAGATGTATGGATTTTTCTTTTCATTTTGTAAATTTCAATAAATAGCTAAAAAAAAAGTTTTGATTCAATGTTCATCCTATTCCATTTGAATGAAATATTCTCGAAATCAATAAAATAAAAATAATATAATCGTTTAAAACCAACCGAGATTTTTGTTCAAAAAACGAGATAAATATTTCGCAGTCCTATTTTAAATTAACTATTTATTTATTATTGAATTACCCAGTAGACAAATGGATTGTCTATTTACCTTACTAACCCCCCCCCCCCTTGCCGTTAGTCTTTATTACATTTCAGTTTACACTATGAACTGATAGCTTTAAACCCTTCAGATTTACCTCCATTGTGAACATCAACATGATTTATATCTTGTCTCACATTAAAAAAAAATGTATATATATATATATATATATATATATATATATATATATATATATATATATATATATATATATATATAATTTATGTATCATATGTTTGATACAACATTGCTGATGTTTTGAAATTTTCTAAAACTGATGATGGATGTTTTAACATTAGTAACTATTTTTTAAATAAAAAAAAATTCCAATAGAATTAGAAATAATTTATCAATCTAAAAACAAATTATTGTAGCATTGCCCTTACACCCAAATAACTAATGACAGTACAGGCCTATCACATGAACGCTTTAACACAAGTTTAATAATTTTTGATATTTTTTAAATATTTTTTTTTATCTAAAACAAATAAAAGATATAATGGCCTGTTAACTCTTGAATCCTAACTATTCAAGGATAATGGTTTCTAATTTATCCTTAAATATCTCAGCTTAAATCAAGGATCAAAGGAAGGAATGGTACGTTGTTTTTGTTCTTTTTTTGGATAGTTAGGTATATATTTACATTCAGGTAGATAAGTATGAACAATCATTTTTCGGTCATAGCTAATATAGGTTTATGATAACTAGAATAGGTTATGTGGTTCTTACTGGTGAGGTTGACATTACCTGCAAACACTAAGTCTATACAAGAACCACTGCGTATTATACGGGAATGTTTGTTATTCATGAGTCACACTAGAATAATATTCATCATAATAATATTAATAATAATAAACTCAAACAATTATACAAGCTGGGAAAGTGCAGGGTTTTGCCTGTAATAATATCTCGTAATGGGCTGGTTCAGAAATATACAGTTTCTTCTTGGAATTGGAACTGCCAAAAACAGCGCTGGAAAATATGCAACAAGCGGCACCGTTGAACCTAAAACTGCAAAAACGGGTAACTGCAACCATAGTTAGGAAGTTTTTGAATTCAAAATAAACATTGATGGTTGACCGTGTTTGGTCCCCAGAATGCTTAGTAACAGAACAGTTATGAAGAAAATGAAGCGCTACGTAACATTTTCCTGCTAAAGGAAAATGTAAAAAAAAAATAATTTTAAACATAAATTACTCAATAGTGTGTTTTGTTACATAACTCCGGTAGGTGATTTTAACAATCACTTAGTAGATTATTTATTTAATTGAGAATCCACACTAGATGTTATAGATTAACAGTTTTAAAGATACACTTACCTGTTAAACCACCTCCTTTTTTTTTTTTTTAAGGACCCATATTTTTCCTCAATTACACCTAACAAGATGGAGGAGAGGGGCATAGAAATGGTAATTAAAAACTTTAATCAGAGAGAAGTAAAACGTAGCGAGCGTGGGGTGCTTTGAGCGGAATTAACGAAGCTCACATCAAACGGCCGTAATTAGAGAGAGCTTGCTCGGGAGATGATGGCACATATCTCGAGCAATCATAAGTCAGCCAGTCCCTTCTTAGCAAGGCTTTGTCTCGCTGTCTCTTATGTCTCTGTCTTCTTAGCCTTATCCAGGCGGTTGGGGGTGGGAGAGGATCGTTAGGGCAATCGTACATTTATCCCTCATGATGGAACTTTTTTTATATTTCAAGCTTTAAGATATATGTTTTTCAAGTACTGTCTCTTTTATTATAAATAATTGGGGGGAAGGAGATAGGAAATGAGCAACCTACCTTATAATATATTGTTTTGAAATACTTCTGAAGTCGGTAATATTTTTTGACATGTCTTTTGACTGGCGTTCTATATGGGTGATTTCAATATTTCGGGACAACTCCAATAAAAAAAATGTTCACTGCATAAAACATGTAAATTGATTTTTTTTTTCACAAATTGTTTTTCTAAGGTGTGTGAAGTAAGTCTGTGAAGCGAGCATACATGATTTGCAATACATCTAGATATATTAAATGAATAATAATTATTAAAATCTAGGGAGTGAGTTGGGATCTAAGGAGTGAAAAAACCACGACGAAGTGAGTTTAATATCTAGGAAGTGAGAAAAATATCATATTTATTACATTAAAGAAAAGAAAGGCGAAATTAACGACGTATGCTTATTATAAACTTGGGGTGTATACATAAATCATATTTTCTGCCTTTTAGGTACATACTATCACATCTACTTTAAAAACTTAATCTTAACTTTAAAAACACTAAAATAATATAAAATTGTGCTTAATAAAGGCAGTTCTATTAACTTTTTTTTTTTTTTTTTTTTTTTTTTTTTTTTTTTTTTTTTTTTTTTTTTTTTTTTTTTTTAATAACGATTTATTGAAATTTACAACTGTACAAAATGTATACGTCAAGTAAATGTGCTGTTAAGTATTACAATAACGTGACAAAACATGAAAAGTACTACCCATCAGTAGTCTTCTTTTCAGACGCCTCGGAGAATTATCAGGAATGGTGTGGGCAGCAAGTTGAGAAATTAGGGGATTTGAGTGGCTATGGAGCTTACTATGAAAGGATAGATATCTGGTTTGGGCTAAATATGCAACATATGGAACATTAATATCTTTATGGATAAGTTTATTGGTGACAAAGTAAGGTGCATTGAGGATTTTTCGAAGGATTTTGGGTTGTAAGGATTGGATACGAGATGAATTGGATGGTTTAGTGGAGCCCCAAAGCTCAACTCCGTACGTCCAAATAGGTCTAATCACAGTCATGTACATTTAGTCTTTTGTAATTAATTGGGAGCTTTGAACGTTTGTCTAGTAAATGTTGAAGTAATCTGTGACGACGGGAAGTCTTGTATGTGGATTCCAAGTAAGACGTTTGTCCAAGTGGAGTCCTAGGTAGCGGATCTGTTTAACAGAGATTAGTGGAATATCATTAAAGGATACTGTAGGACAGCAAGTCGTGTTTATTAACTTTTAAACAATAAAACTAAACAGATTGTGAATGATAAATAAGCTACGAAATAAAGACCAGTATATATATTATTAAGAACATTGTTTTGATAAAAATAATGTTCCTTGAACTTTCATTATAACTAAGTAAGTGGGTATAACGTTTAAACATTAAATAAAGAAAATAGTAGGCTGTACGTTTGAAAATATAAAAATTAACGAGCAGCAATAATTGAATTCGTTGGTTCCTCTTGGGCTGATGTTGATGGTCCGGCTGTGCTGAATGCCTAGAAATTTCCCACATTTCATGGTATGAGAGGGAGAAATCAAGAAATTTATTTTTATAAAAGCAGATAAACACTAAATCAATTTACGTTAAAATATAACACGATATCCTCACTCCCTAGTATTCACATTTTACATTTAAATGCCTAGGGAGTGAGTTCTAACCAAAACAACGTTGGTATCACGTTATACACGTGGCCAATTTGAAAAGTAAAACATGGTATCTATTGGTTTTTCAGTAGAGCTTTAAATTTGTCTTAATTATATATAAGAAAAATAATCATTTTTTCATTCAGTGAGGATGAATTAAAATACAGTGCTCACCGAGCGGAGTCAATACACCTTCACTTTTCTACCAACAAACTCAGCGTCTTGAAATAGATGGCAGTAGACAGGTCTACCAGAAATAGTGTTGCCCAATACAAAACACCACTCAACTTTTCCTTTTAGAGAACGTTGGAGGGATTTTCAAAAATAATCTAGGGAGGGAACTAGAGGGAGTGACACCTATTTGTGTTGATGTATATAGTGTTCTGTTTCCCAGCATCTTCCTCACAATCTTTCTTTCCTTTTTCCTGATTTCTTTATTTTCTTTTATTGTTCCCAAAATTAGTGTCTTAACTGCATACAAACATCCTGGCCAAATTCCTGTCTTGTAATGACGAATTTTTGAGTTTCTGGACAGTGATTTTTTATTGTACACATCTTTAGTTAGGTGGAATGCTAAGTCCATCTTTTGCAATCTTGCTAGGATAGCTTCTTTCTCCCCTCCATTAGGCTGGATGACTTCTCCTAGATACTTAAATTTATTCGTTCTTCTTATATTTCCGTACTTCGTGCTTAACTTTGATGGTGCACTTTTGTTGTTTATTACCTCAGTTTTCTCAAAGGAGATTTGCAATCCAGCTTTTTCCGCTGTTTGTTTAAGTAATTCTTTCATTTTATTACATTTATATATTTTTTTGTTAACTGTTTTTCCTACTTAACTTACATTTCATTTAGTATTGATTTTTTCATTTATTTAGTCTTTATTTATTGTCTGTTATAATAGTGGATTTACTGATTCTGCATTCGACAATTTCTTGTTGGCATGGATATATATAGGCTGGAGGTCTTAAGTTTTTTTTACTTTCAAGAATGTGATATTCTGACTCTGTTGTTATTGCTCGGAACTAATATTTGACTACGGTTTCCTTTTCAGAAATTTAATGGAGAAAATTTTTGTTAATATTGGTTTGAGTGAAAAGAGTCACGTCTTGCTTTTTTTTAAGCTTTTTTTTTTAAATTTGTAGAAAGTTTCCTAATCAGAAATTTATTAAAATTGGTTTGCTAACAGTTGACATGATATTATGAAACTTCACATTTACTATAGGTATATGTTTTTGTTTAAAAAAAAAAAAAAAAAAAAAAAAGCTCATGATGTGTCTTGGGTTCTGTACTTAGGATTAAGTAAGGGTGTACTGTTACTATTCTGACGGTTGTGAAAGCAGCAGATTTGGGAAAAATCACGTTCAACCGTCATGTTTTTTTCCCTATTAAGGGTAGCCACATTATAAAGGATAGGTTTGCTTCCACTGCTGAAATAACTTTATATAAATTTTCTCTCTTCAGCCGGTCTCAAACTTGCGCTCGGAAGCATAACAGTAAATTACCTACCGCGCCTCCCTATTCTTTCTGTAAAGTTGTAAATTTCAATAAATGAAGAAATAAAAAAAAAAAAAAATCAAAATGTCCTTTACTAAAACACATACTATTTATATCTAATTCTATTGTATTGTTGTTGACTACTGTTGGATTCCTCTCAAGAGCCGTCAGGATATAAAGGCCATCATCCCACACACTAAAGACTGATTTAAATTGACCAGGTCGTTGGTGGGATTTGAACCAGGAACTGAAGGACGATCTATTCCCTTCTAACAAAAGAAGGTCCGATCCCTTTAATATTCCCCCTATCTTCCCCCTCCACTGGCTATTAATGAGGTTCCCATTTGGGGCTCATATTATCTGCAAGGTCCTTATTCAACCACCCCCACTCTGCTCTTATTTAAATAAAACCATTATTACGCGCCAGGTCTATCTTTGTTCGTTGTGCGTCCCTCGCCATTATTCTATCCCGCTACCGGGCTCCCTGTTGTTCAGAAAAATTTCAGGAGGGAAGTGGAAAATTAAGTAATACATAATGTATGAGAGCATGAAAGGCTATGCCCCTCTGTTTATCTTCCCCCGCTTTGTGCTGCTTCTCTATATAATTGTTTGCTCCCCTTCTACTCTCTTAAACCTATTAATTCGAGAAACTATTTATATATTTTGGTATATTTTATAAACATATAAATATGTATAATAAGTATAAATAAAACAGTGGTTTATTGTTATGTTCGGGTTTTACTCGCTTGTGTGGTGAAGTACAAAAAGTATTGACCTAATATTATAGTCGTTATCATTTTTTTTTTTTTTTAATATATTTATTTCTCATATTTATATTTTCTTTTAAATTTAATTCAGGCTATCTTGCGACCAAAATGTTTGGCGCCTTAAAGCAAAAAAAAAAATAAATTGAAAAATATTATACTCATAATTTATATATTTTTGTTTTTTAATGTATTGCTCATTTACTTATTTATTTTTGTGCAATGCACTTGAATCCTCGGAAGGTTTAAAACAGGGCTTTTGTTTATCCCCACATTATTTAAAATATACTTGGAGGTGATGATGGAGCTGTCGCTTAAAGAGTGTAAAAGGATGAGTAAACCTATTGAAGAGGGTATTTTCTGTGCAATTTAATCCGGTGGTTATTGCCCAGGATAGAAATGATGATGAGGAAGCTGATGAGATGGTACAAAGTCTGGAGAATGAAGACAAATTCTAATATAACTGAGTACATGTGTATAGAGGAGGATAATTTAAATATTTGGTCTCGATTCTAGGGTGAGTAGGAGGATATAAGGAAAACGCAAAGGAGATGTGGAATGGCTAGGAAGGCAATACGCATTTTGCATCCGGCTATATGGAGCAGGACCTTATCCAAAAATAATATGAAAAGGATTTTTCAATCTCTGATTAATTCAATCATATATATGGAGCTGAAACGTGGTTTCTCGCCAAGATGATTATAGATAAGTTAAATCTGTTTGAGCACGGCTGCTTGAGGAGGTGTATCCAGAAAACCAGAGCAGAATTTAGGAAGACAATTAAAACTACGCAGTACTTGATGAAACATGTCATCAAAAACAAAACATGTATGGAAAACAAGTTAATATATAAAAAATGAGGAACAAGGTAACTTGGTATGGACATGTACGTCGCATGCCTCCTGGGAGATTTTAATCGAAAGGAGGAAAGGTCTTTTAGTAAAAAGTTGGTACGTTGACTGTTTATATATTGAGAACATCTTCATTTAGAAACTTTCCAATTTATCCTATTATTATTATTGCTATATTTACTGCCCTGAGTATTTATTTTGAAATGTATTTTTTTATTTTTAGTTCAAAATATATAACTGAAAATTGCGTAGGTATACGTTAGGATTGGTCAAACGTTTGAGGATAGGCCGAAGAGACATATTTGATGCGGGTAGCCTTATTTTTGTAAAAATCTGTTTTTTAAGCGTCTTATTAGCGAAATCATTTCTTTGCATGAACATGGGTAAAGAAACAGCAATATATTAACAAGTATTGCACCACAAGAAATATCGATAAGAATTTAGAAAAAACATAACTTACAAAAAAATGTATATTTTTTCACAGATCTACCACCGGGCTCCAGAACCATTGATGTGAGGTAGCTATTCAATGTAAAAAATAGTTTAGTGAAACCAAACCGTAGACATTTTTGAAAGCACATTTTTTTTTTTAAATAAGTGAAGCGTAGAGTTCCAAAACCATTTTTCACAGCTAGTCGATGAAGGTCTGACTCGATTTGGAAGAGACCATATTTTTTTTTATGGTCGTTTTCAATGTGATTTGACTATTTTGGGGGAAAAACCTTACACTTAAACATAATGTAGTAGAAAACCTATTAACAAAAAAAAAAAAAAAATCTGGAAATCTTGGCTAGCTTTGGAATTCTACATCTCAAATATCGTAACACTCACATTTTAGTACCATAACACAAAATTTCATCCACGATCCCTTCTTATTATAAGTCACTCCAACTTCGCATGAGGTTACTGAGGAAAACTAAATTTAATCACTTCAACATTTCCTCGTTCGAGCAAGGTATGTTACGGAAAGAAATTTGCATACTTAAACCTGGTGTAGCGTAGAACCCAATTTAAATTATAAGGGGACCCAAATTGTGTAAATTCGAGGTGTTCGTACGGACAACATTAATATAGATTTTATTCATGAACTTTGAGGAGCCAGGGGCATGCGACTAGGTAGTCCCAACTCCCTTCATATAAGTATCATGAATTTTATACATAGTCGAAAGTTATTTAAAAGTTACTTTAAAAGATACCAAAATTTGAAAAAACAAAACAAAAAAAATCATAAATGTATTTATGTATGTATAATTAATTAATTTAATTCGAAAGATTTATTACTCAACCGAATACAATGCAGTGTTTCTGAATGTACCTAAACTCACATGTATTAATTTTTTTTTTATAACGAAATTTTTAATCCTACATTTATAGCTATCTATGCTAGCTGAATAATTTTTCTAACCGCTTCTTGTCCTCATTCCATTAAAAGCAAGATCATTCTCGAAAAATAAGCACCTCCTTATACACGTATTAATTAATTTTTATTTGTTGGCACCTTAATACCTCAGATTTATAAAGATTGATCAATGATATAAAATAATTTTTCTTTATTAGTATGTTGGTGAAGGTGGTTTATCTCGGATAGTGCTCCAAGTTGTGTACGCTAAGGAATGTGGTGGTTCCTCAACAACTTCACTAGTTGAAATTTCACTCCCCCCCCCCTCCCTTCCTCCTCTGCCCCAGACTTTAGAGATTAGACCTTCAGCTATTCCGTGTTGGATTAAACTTCATTACACGGCAAAATAATATTAGGACGCTGGAGATAATCCTTGGATATGTATACTGTTTACGCCTATGTTTAATTTTAATGCAATATTCTTTAATCACATTAATCCTCTAAACAGCCTATCACTAAAGAATCCTTCATAATATTGTATAATTATTATATTATTGATTATAAGTTCTCAGGTTTTGGTCCGTATATATATATATTCTATTTGGTCGACCTTTCGAACATATTAACACTACTCTATCATATATAATTTGGTGGTAGATCTTAACGAAAGACCTATTACCCAATTTTATATGAGAGATAAGTGTATATATACAAGGTGTTCAATATTCGAAGGCCACTCCCCTTTTTTTTTCACAGTTTTTGAAATTTTGAAACGAAACTCACAGGGTCTTAACTGTGTCAAATAAAGTTTCTTTTCAGGTTATAGTCTGGGCTCCAGCCTTCTCCAGTTTTTCTCCAGCGACCCTAACTTTGGAATTCGCAATGGGATGTGGCATTTTTTACGACGGATTTCGATAAAAAATCAAATTTTGAATCGATCTTATACCGGTATTTTTTTTAACCTAGGCACCGTTTCTAGGAATGCAAAAATAAAATAAACTTTGATTGACTTGTAAGGTTTCCTCGGAGAGGCTCAAATCGTCGACAAGCCCGAGATGAAACTAATATCATTCATGTACTGGCTAAGGATAAAGCGTATCCTCATCGGAGCATTCGGGACATAGCTAGGGATACCCACTTAAGTATTGGAATGGTGTGGGTCATATTAAAACAACACCATATGAGGCCATACTGCGTTTCACTTCATCAGGCTCTATCTCTCCAAGATGCTGAGAGACCGAGGCTAAGGTTCTGTCATCAAGTGGGTATCTCTGCCTGTGTCCCGAATGCTCCGATGAGGATAGGCTTCCACCGTAGCCAGTACATAAATGATTAGTTTCATCTCGGGCTTGTCGACTATTTGAGCCTCTCGGGGAAAACCTTCCAAGTTGACCTGTTCGCCGCTCGTCGTACCAGTTGCGGAAAGGCATTAATTTCATATATGTTTTTTTTCAAAGTTTATTTTATTTTTGCAATCCCAGCTTTAGACTGCCTATTTTCTTAAAATGATTTTTCGCGATTTGCGGCGAACCGGTGCCCAGGATAAAAAAAAATTAACTGTATAAAATCGATTCAAAATTTGATTTTCTATCGAAATCCGTCTTAAAAAATACCACATCTCGTTCCGAATTCCAGAGTTAGAGTTGCTGGAGAAGATCTGGAGAAGGCTGGTGCCCAGTCTATAACCTGAAAAGAAACTCTATTTGGCCCAGTTAAGACCCTGAGATTTTCGTTTCAAAATTTCAAAAGCTGTGGGAAAAAAATGCCATCGAATATTGAACACCCTGCATGTTCGCAAGACCATGTATTTTAGTATATGTAGTCTTGTGTTGTCACAGGCGCTATTATTTAGAAGTATTTCTGGTACATGGCGCATTATTGCTTTAAAGTAATTAATAATGAGTTTTCTTCAGGATTCAAAACAAATCTGCAAAATTTGTTTGTATAATTTTGCAAATTTGTTTTGAATTTTGAAGAAAACTAAGACCCTGCTTATAATAACCAAGAAGTTTTTGAGTAAAATAAATAACAGTATTTTCGATCCTTTAAAAATATAATCGATACTGATATTTCGACTATATGTACCTACCTAAAATATATTGAATATTTGATTTTTAGTTCTAGTCGTTAAAAATATATAGAACAGTAAAAATTTATTTCTTCATAATTTAGATTCAAATTATGAATATTCAAATGTGTTTATATTCTCTCTCTCTCTCTCTCTCTCTCTCTCTCTCTCTCTCTCTCTCTCTCTCCTTTTTTTTTTTTTTTTAATTATTTCCCTGTTGTTTAGAAAATGACTACCATACATAAATTTTTTTTCTGTTTTAATTAACTTATGGTATCGTTAATTATTATTATATATTTTATTAATTTATATTTGCCTCTAAATTTTCCTAATTTATTATATTTTTTTTTTATCTCTGATGATATCCTACTCGGTGCGGGTAGGTTTTTTTTTTCATAAATAAAACATTCTAAATTAACAGAATAAAAAAAAAAAAAAAAAAAAAAAAAAAAAATCCATCATTTATTCAGCAGCCAAATATAATCACATCCAATTATAAATTAAACTCTGTTTTTAATTAATGAGAATTGTAAACATGATTTTGAAACTCAAATCTGTTGTAAAAAGAAGAAATATCAGATACTTGGAACAATGAATTTTTATTAATGAAATATTAATGAGTTAAAAAAAAAAAAATAAAATAAAAAAAAAACTGGAATCCGTCCAGTATATTCAAATTCTAAGTATTTTTTTTAAGATCTCCGAATGTTTCATTCAAAATTATTTTTGGGAAATACGTGTATATATATATATATATATATATATATATATATATATATATATATATATATATATATATATATATATATATATATATATATATATATATATATATATATATATATATATATTTATATCCGATAATACTCTTAGGTCCTCCGCACACGGGTTGATTGTTGACTCGTCGTGAGGTTCGCACGGGCCCTCCCGTCTTGTGCGATATCTGCGGCTCGGGCGTCTGCCATCCGCACAATGGTCGACTTCAGTTTGTTTGCATCTCGCGACCAGAACTGACCTCCTCCGCATTTTTAAATCCAGAACGTAATAAAAATTAGCACTTTAAGTAGTGATGAGGAAGACTGTGTGATGTTTTTGTGGCACCGGCGCTTGAAAAGAAATAAACGTAGATTATGATTGCATCCTTATATTGAACGTAATTTTAATACTCGGTTATTTGTTGGTGCAAAATAACTGGAACAGAGGGACACTAAATTTTTAGCATTTTATAGAATGTCGAAAGATTCATACACCACTCCAGTGAGAATTTTGAGCCCAGTTATTCATTATGAAGATTCCAATAGGAGGTAATGTTTGGGTGCTGAGGAACGCATACTTATGACTTTGGGGTAATTTTTATATTTAAGGTAAGAAAAAGGAATAGATGGAAATAAAGTAAAAACATAAAAACTATATTAAAGACAAAAAAAAAAAATAATACAATAGAATTTAAGACAGGAGAAATATAATACAAATAGAAAATAAAGAAAAAACTAAAACTTAAAATGAACTGTCTTCTGTGGAGAGAGAAGGATCTGGATGATTGAATCTGTAAAAATAATTAGCACATAAAAATAAAGTACAAAAAAAGAAGAAGAAAAAAATGAAATTATAATTACCTTAATGACGTAGAATCGCGCGGTCCTCTCGATAAATCCCGTGCACTACCGATCTCTGGAGACGAGGAACGCAGGGGACGAGGAACCGCTCGGTTTTTGAAGAGCACAAAACAACCCGTCTGCGGACCCCATTGCGACCCCGTAGGAAGTTGAGTGGAGGGGAGAGACGAGCGCGATTTTTCTAGAGTCGACCACTTCGAGCGTCGACCAGGGTGCGGAGGCTCTTACGTATAAACTCTTTTTTTGTATTTGTACTTTATTGACAGTTATACACTGTGAAGAGGGTTATCGGGAATCGAGTGAGAAGCAAATCGGGATTTGAGTGGGTAGGTATATAGTATATTTTCTTTATATGAAGTTAACAGAGCTGGGAAAAATTTATTTGTGGCTAATGGTTTTATAACTGATTTACTGCAAACAATCACGTAATTTAATCATGAATAATTCTTTTAAAAAATTAAATTATTTTTTTCATTAACTAATGACTTAAGGAATTAACTGGAATATTTAAGATGATTTAATAGGTAATTGATTCTAGGAAATTAGTTGTTTTGTTTTTTTCTATTTATTGATATTTACAACTGTATATATTATATATAATAAGTAAATTTAAGGAAAAGTATTACCATGAAATTTCAAAAACATGTAAAGAACCACTCACTAGTAGCATTTCAAAAGTTCTGCATTACAATGTCTCTTGGCTCTCTACTTTTCAGTAGCCATGGAGGATTATCGGGAATAGAGTGTGAGTTGGGAGAATAGTGGATTCGAATGGGTATGGAGTTTATTGTGATATGTATCTAGTTCGTGCCAAATATGCTACTTATGGAACTTTAAGATCTTATCGAGGATATTCCGAAGGATATTGGATTTTAAGGATTGGATACGAGAAGAGTTGGAAACTTAATATCTTTTTGCTTATAAAATCTGATTATAAGAAGTTCGAACCTAATTAAAATGAGTATTGGTGCTCAATATGTTAATTTTTTTAATTTATATATCAATTGATTGAAATTTACAGCTATACAAATATGTACATTAAGTAAATGAGCTGATACAATGACATGTAAAAACTTGAAAAGAACTACTCATCAGTAGCAGTTCAATAAAAATTCTACACTAGAAGATCTCTAGGCCATCTTCTTTTCAGACGAAGGATTATCGGGAATGGAGTGGGATGTGAGTTGAGAAACTAATGGATTTGAGTGGTTATGGGGCTTACTATGAATAGATAGGTATCTGGTTTGGGCTAACTCAGCAACATATTGAACATTAAGGTCTTTATGGATAAGTTTATTGGTGACAAAGTAAGGAGCATTGAGGATTTTACGAAGGGTTTAGTGGAGCCCCAAAGCTCAACTTCGTACGTCCCAATAGGTCTAACCACAGTCATGTAAATGAGTCTTTTGTAATGAATTGGTTTGATCGTTTGTCTAGTAAATGTTGAAGTAGTCTGTAACGACGGGCAGTTTCTTGTCACTTTAATCTTGTATGTGGATTCCAAGTAAGACGTTTGTCCTAGTGGTGTCCTAGGTAGCGGATTGGTTCAACAGGAATTAGTGGATATTATGTTAATTAATTGATTAGTATACAATATTTATAATTTGTCGGGCGAAAATCTCCTAACTGGAATTCCTTTTTAGATTAATGCTGAACCGGACTCGACTGAGTCGAACCCTAGAAGCATCTTTAATTTATTTGTCTAATATAATAAGTATCTAATAATATAACTAATATACTATATGATACAATAATATTTACAGATTACTAGAAATTGATTCTGATAGTGGAACTACAGACAATAATAACTATCAAGCTACGTTTCAAGAAGTCGCATTTGCATTTTAAGGTTCATTTCACGCCATTTAGTCGCAATAGTTACTTTCTTCTGGAACATAATGATGATGGAATGGCTAAATTTCAAATTTTAGTTTAAGAGCTCCAGCTTTTTTTAATGCTGTTGATGAAAGTTCACATAAGTTGAGAGCAGTTACACCGACTCTAGATGGCGCTAGTTTTTAGTACCTTCTTTTTTTCCCCTGAAGGCTTGGGCAATTTCTCCTTTTACTTTTCGGATCCTATTTACGACTTCTGTAATTAACGTTGGAAAAACTTGTTTTTTCCTCTCTGTTCTACTTTATTTATAATAATTACTATCATTCAAACACACATGTTTTGTTGTAGACAAATAACTTTCGATTCTCTAGTTGAAATAGTTTTCTTAAGATTTTCAATTTGCTGGTGAATCGAGCTTTTTTTTTTTTTTTTTTTTTTTTGTAAACTTTTTTTAAATATTTTCTACTATATCATCGAAAATATAAATATATCAACTACATTAAAAATATAAATATATCAACTATATTAAAAAATATACTTTTGGCGCTTGATCGAGAGAGAAAATAAGAATTAATAAAGAATTCATCACAACGGCTTTACCCGCTCTCATAAGCAAAGAACTTAGATAATTATAACTAATAATGGAAGCTGTGTTTTTAATTGATAAAAATCTTGTATTGCAGAAAGCATAAAAAAAAATATAATAAAATAATCATTCGTATAACTTACAAATAAAATATAGTTCGAGTTTTGTCTTCTGAAAATGATTTGATTTTTAGATTTTCCAGTTCTGGAGAGTCCCACTTATAATTCACCGGGAGAGAAACAGTCAATAATTAGATCTACTCTAACGTTTTTGAAAGTCTGGCTTTGAAATTCGTTAATTGTTACAGCAAAAGAAACTTTAATTGAAAAATGTAATTGTACGAACGGAAATGGTTGATCAATAGGAATCATTGGTATGTAGGAATTAGCGCGATTTCTCCACTCATTGGCCCTTTTAACTTCAATGATATCATGCATAGCTGAAATTTGTAAAATAGTTAATTATTGCTAGGGATCGGATTTTTATGTATTTAAAAATTCCAAATATTTGATTAAAATATGCATTTATTTTCGTTAAATATGTGATTTTCTTAAAATATTTTCAGAAATATTTAAGTAAAATGGACATTTTTTTTTTATCAAAATGGATTTTTTTTTTTTTTTTAAAGTTATAACGATATATACAACAAAAGAACATTTTTACAATTTATAATAATTATTAGGAAAAAGAGCATTTTTTACAACTTATAACAATTATTAGGAACAAAAGAATTTTTTGTACAAGTTATAATGATTTATACAACAAAAGAACATTTTTACAGTTTATAGTAAGAAAAGATGTGTTAAAGTTTCAATTTTGAAAACTTTTTTTTTAGAAATTGTTTGCAACCACATGGATTTTCAAATGGAACGTAAAGCGACGATGATCTGCCATACTCTTTAGGCCATATCTCCAAAACTATTAGTCAGAACTATAATTACTTTTTTCTTCTGAATGATGGTTAAATATACTATTAGGCGTCATATATCAAGTTTTAATTAGGTCTTATAAAATACACATACCAGAACGGTACAATTACCGTTCTTTTGTGAATCACGTTTTTTAAAGATATTTTTCACTATAACTCTAAAACTATTTGTCCGATATCAAATTTCTTTTTTTCATCTCAACATTGATTAAATTTACTATTTTTAATAATTATAATTTATATTAAATCCCATGAAATACCCACGCCAGCTCACTGAACATGTCATAATTGTCATATTTTGTCAAATCACCCACATTTAACTTGCTAGCGTGGGTGTTTCACGGGATTTAATATAACTATATAGGATCTAATAGTGAATTTAACCAACTTTGAATTAAAAAAAAAAAAGAAATTTGGGATCGGACAAATAGTGACGGAGTTAAGCCGCAAGTTGGCCAATTTCTACAATTTTTCCCAAGATCATAACTTCGCTAAAAATGGTCCGGTTTTGGAGTTGTTTTATCATTTCGTAGGTTCTGGTTCCAGCAATAATTAATATTTGCAGACTTTTATCGAAAAAAGCTTTGTTTTCGTGTTGTAGGTAAAAACTAAATCAACCGGCAATTTGGGCGATTTTGAATAATCAGCCGATCGCTGCCGTGGTAGCTAAGTTCAGATTCGGATTCAGCACCCCAAAAAACATGAAGATCCGTTAAGAATAAAAGTTCAGCAGTTTTTTCTTAAAAACGTCCTTTGGGAGCCTCATTTTACTGGACAGCCCTACAGTCTGTGGTTCATAGTCCCTGTTAACGACCACAAAATTATGAAAATATGCCCAACATGAAAAATATGTGGAAATATGTATTTATTTTGATCAAATATGTATAAATATGCAATAACATCCAAATTTGTGGAAATATGTAAAATAAAAGTAGGCTCAAACGGCTTGAAAAGTGTCAGTATAAACTCTTCAAGTTGAAAAGCGTCTCAAAATTGCCTAGAAAAAAATATGTAAATACATACGAATCCGATCCCCAATTATTACATAAAAGAATAATTTTTTTTTCTTTCGAGTTCGGCCATCTGTGGACCACGTTCAACAATTCATTCCTTGCTCTTCCGTTCTTTCGAATATTGTTTCATCACCTCTGCCTGATGTTTCCTCCTTTCATCTGACCACTGTCTATTAATTTGTGTTTTAACTATCTCTGTAAATTTGATATTGTTGACTGCTGTACGAAATTTCCCCCTGTCTCGCATTTTATCCCGTTGTATATTTGCTACCATCATATCATCTTTTACTATCCGTATTTATGTATTTCTATTTTTGGAGGCTGTGCTGGAAAATTTTCTTTGTTAGTCTTTTGTCATATATTCTCATTAAATGTCCATAGAATATCAATCTACGTCTCCACATTGCATCACTTATTTTTTCAATATTTTGGTATCTTTCTGTATTACTTTTTAATTTAAAAGCTTCTTCGGTCTTTCTTGGTCCCAATATTTAGCTATATTTTCAATTTCTTATTTTAATTATTGTTTTTAATAATAAATTATTCTTAATTTAAATATATGAGTTGGTAATCCAGACAGACTGGGGCTGCATAACATTTGGCACAAATTAGTTCATTTCCCAAGCACCCTGAAAGTAAGTTAAATCTTAGGCATACTTATTTCTGATTTGATGAAAGCCAACGAGGCTATTGGATTTTTCCTACCTATAAGTTCTAAAAACGAATATTTAAATTTTTTAAAAATAAAATATTTTAATAAAAAATATACTTTTCACTTTTTTTATTACTTTTATGTTTTATAAAAATAATTATAAAAAAAAAATTCATTGTAATAACAACATTTTCTTGTTGCTAGATGTTTTTCTTTAGTGCCTAACTATATTTCTTTTGTATTTACATTTAAAAGACTTTTGTCATCGAAGCATATAAAGAAAAGGGAATCAACTTAAACACGATAAAAACATGTTACGTAATATGGTTGGTGGGGACAAAGTTAGCTGAATAAATTGGAAGTTCTGGTAATCAGGTAACAAAGAAAAACTCCTTGAATGGCTTCAGTAAATTTAATTTTCCTCAACCAGATAATTAGCTGGCTATTTGAGTGACATTGATGTCAAGTAAAATTTATTTTTTTTTAAATTGGATTTACTATAAAAGTTCAAAGTTGAAAAATTTCGATTTCAGACCTACCTAATTTTTCACTGTTACAGGTGTTTTATTCATGGTGAATAATGTTATTTAATATATTTATTTAAAAAGGAACATCTTACTTAAATAATTATTCACCCCGAAGAAAACACCTCCATGTTTCTTTTCAGTCACTTAACTCATTTTGGTCAAAATTGGACTTAACTACTTATACTCTGGGTTGACAAATTTATACTCCAGTAATTTTAGAATTTTTTAAAAAATCCTTTAATTAAACAAAAGTGATTATTTTTTAAATTCAATTATAAATAATTGCAAATCTCTATACTTTTTTGACATCTAAATAATTCTAAAGGTCATAGTCATACGCCGAATGACAAGTTTCTCATTAACTCCCAAAAGAAACATTAGTGCTACTAAGAAATACAAAACAAAGAGGAAGGGTCAATTTATTTCTCAAGAAGAAAATAAGAAAGAAATAAAAACAAATTTACGGAGGGGGCTAGGACTGGGGGATAAAAACCCTTCGGCTGTCAGTGCCAAGATCACATCCATACATCAGCCTGTGTCGGACCTATTGCCCAATCAGATGCGGTGTCTCCGACGAGGAGTTAATCTCTAAATCACATTGGTCCAATATAGGACCAATAAAGGCGAAGCTATTGCAACAGCGATATCGAAGGCAATAAATATGTCTAATTCCGCCTGCCGTGTGCTATCGAACTGGCTGTGCCAGGTTTGTCACTACTTAAATTTTTCTTATTATTATTATTATTTTGATTTGTGACCGTTGATCCAAATTGTTCAACAAATTGTTATATATTGTTGCTCAGTTCAATTCATGACAATCATATGACAATATGTTGTTTATTTTAATTTCTTTATACGTTACTTATTTATCTTCTCAAGGCTCCATACTCAAGTTGAGAACTATAAGTCCTTGTAAAGATTTGATTGTTTCAAAAAGTGAATTATTTGGTTGTGAAAATATGTGTTATTTTCAAGCAATGTTAAAATGTCTTGATTCATCTTTTCTTTGCTTTTCGTATTCTGTGCATTTAGCATAGTCAAATAAGGGTTTCACCTCGGAAATGAACCAATTATGCTGATTTTTTGCATATACCTTTGTTTTGGTCTTTTAAATAAGTGACAAAAAGTCACCGATCAGAGCACATTAGCGTAATTAGATATTCAAGGCCAAAAGCCACAAAAATCAGTTGTTTTTTTTTCAAATATCTCGATTTCAATGCCTGGGATGGCAATAAAAATAGTTACAAAACTTGTAGATAATAAAATTCTCTACAATTTTAGTATTATTCATTTTTATTTTTGGATTAACCGTTTTCGAGGTATAGCGCGGAGAAGGAGAAGCGGGAAACAGTTCCGAAAAACACTGGCTTTTAGTGCCAGGATTGTTTCGCAAAAAAATTGCCAGAAACAAACTTGTAGAGCTTTAAATTTACTTCAATTTAATATGTACATTCCTGGCACTTAAATCAAATGTTTGACAAAAAGTGAAGTAAAAATATTTTTTCTCTATAATTATTGATTTTTAATAAAGTATATGTCAAAAATCGTTGAAAGTTGGACATATATGTATAGAAACATTAATTAGCTTTAATTTTGATCTGTAGCATATTTTTCCAGAGTCCATAGTATTCTAGATATAATCGAAAAACCTAAACACGGGACCTTCTCCTCTAATATCCTGATACTAATACTAATAGTCCGGTCCAGAATATATTTTTTCCATCCAAATTTACTATAAGAACCTGCATATTAAATTTTGATCAAGTCCCATAAAATATTCGTGTCAGCACCCTCAAAACCGCTTACTGTTTTAAAATTCATACTCCATAAATATTTGTCCGATTTGAACTTTCATTTTCTTAGCTAAAACCTGGTTAAATTTACTATTATGGCCTTTATATGAAATTAAACCCGTAATATAAAGTCGGTGACTTTTCACCTATTGTTTGGAGGGCCAAAACGAAGGTATATGCAAAAATTCAGCTTCATTGCTTCCTTTCCGAGATTTGCTGTATAAAACTCCTTATTTGGCTGGGTTAATTCCGCAAGAATATAGACATATCTATGATCTATTGTTTTTGCCAGACAGGGAGAAATTGAGTTTCTTTATATCCTTAATGATGGCTGATAAAGCTATAGAAAAACGTATGGAAAATTAAATAATCTGTTTTAAATTTTAAAAATAATTTTTTTGTTATTATTAATACGCTTTAATTAACTTTACCTATAAGTAACGGAATCTTTCATTGTGATTTTCACCAATTTCCAGCAATCTGATAGACTTGAAAATTTGCATACCTTTCAAGGACCAATGACAATACAATAATTGCACAACTTTGTTCTTATGTTGTCACTTAGTCTAGTTAAATTGCCCCAATATGGGGGTCTGCCTTGTAAAATGTGGAGTAGTAGGTTTAATGTTTTTATATGGTCCAGGTGGGTCGTGAGAATAAAATATCAAAAATTAAACTAAATTTGATAAAGGGTAAATAACCCAAACTTTTAGAACTTTTCTTCAGGTTTTGGAAAAAAAAAAAAAGAAAGAAAAATGCTTTCTATCGAAAAATGTTTGATTTTTATAATTAAAGCTTATTAAATTGTGCGTCTGAAGAAACCTCTTAATTTGAATATGACTTTGGCGTTTAGCCACAACCAAATGCCATACATCGAAGAATTTTTCCAACTTTCACAAAAAGTTAATTTTGGTCCTGATTAATAAATGGGTGATCCTAACAAAAACTGTTGTGTACTAGAAATTTAAGATTATTAGATGTTGCGCAAGATAGGATTTTTAAAGTAAAAATTTGCCCATTCCAACTTTGAGATATGTCAAAAAAAAAAAAATGTTGAACTGTGTTAAAATTGCAAATAAATGAGAAATAGTTCATTACATTTAGCTTCTTAGTTAGGTTTGCTATAAAAGCATGCTTTTTTTTTTTTTTTAACTATTTTATTTTTCAAACTATAATTTAAATTTCTTTGACTGATCCCTCTGAATAATCTACAAGATATATTCATAGATCCTCTAGATACAAATTATCAATCATAGAAGTTATAAACAGATCTTATCAAGTAAATATTTTAGACTTTTTGGGTGATTCTTTAAAAACAAAACTCTATTTAAAAACTTCCACTTTCAAATAAAAAAAGATTCAAACTTAAACTCGGCAGCTAGAGAGCCCATAGTGCTCCTCTGACGATTTGCTTACCTTTGTCGGAGCCGAAGACTCCTTCCTACTGATTAAGAACCCCTTGTTACGGCCCCCATTGTCCTAGAGTCCATCAAGAGCATTTGTATTCCGTCGGACCGTTCTGGCTCAATGCAGTTCCGCTAACTTTTAGGATTGCCATCCAAGTAGTTTAATTCCCTCCGTGTTTAGTTCTCTTCAAAGGATCCATTGTGGGATATTTTTAAATACCTATTCACTAACGGTGATTTCCAGCCTTTTATTTTTTATTGTGCTGTCCAGAAAATAATGCAAGATTTCCAGATTTCTTTAACTCATCTATCTGTGTACCTAATTAACTCTTTATATTTAATAGTTTATTTATTTTTTTAATTATGTCAATATTTCCCTGGTAGTCGTGAAAAGGTTTATAAGTCAAAATTATGCACTTTTTAGTAGGGCATTTTTGATAGTTTTCTAAAATTCTGTAAATACTCTAAAATACCATTTGTGCCTAAATAGGTACTTTAAGGGATTATTAAAAAGCCAAACTTAACTAATCTTTCACAATGCAGATAATTAAAATCCTGCTTTGAATATTAATAGTTAACTCATACCGGACATAAAAGACAAGAAACTGCTCGTCGTTTCCGACAACTCTAAAATTCACTAGACAAGAAAATTAACTAGCGATAAATAAGTGGTGCGCAGTAAAGTTTGTTAGACAACAGATAGGTGGTGAGTACCATTCTACCATACCATACCAAGTGCTACAAAGCTACGGTGTTATGTAGAGCTTATAAATTTATGACAAAATTCACTTATTTTCAATTCAATTGTTGTTAAAAGCGACATGTGGTCCCAGTGCAGTTTAAAAATCGACCGATAGGTGGCGATTCTGCAATAGAGTTTGCAATGGTAAAACTATTAAAACCAACCGCAACAAATTTTAACTACACCTTCATAGTTCATAGTTTATAATAATAAATTTTACCATAGTAATAATAAAAATGTACAGTATTATTTGCCAAAAACGGGGTCATATACTATTATAGTTAGAAATTAAAATCCAACCAGAAGGATCCAACGATAAAATTATTTCTGCCAAATTGAATTTATAATTATACTTTTACGTACTCTTCAAACACCAAATCAATGAAATTTTAACCAGGTTAAAGATTACTGCTATTCAAGATATCATTGAAGAGATAATGCTAAATTTCAAACTTGTCACTAAATCGAAATTGTCACACAAACGAAATTCAATTATTAGTTAATTAATCCAAGTTTTTTATTTATGGGAGTGGGCGAAACCGCCACGGGGTATGCTTAATTTTTAAATAATTTAATTGAATATAAGTAACTTTAATAAATTCTTAATACAATGTTTATAAAGATAAAATTATTATCAATTCTATACAGGGTGAGTATCTCTTAGTGTAAAAAAAAATTGGGTAAAACTGGATCATAAATGTAGCAAAATGCCGCAGACCTTTCTATTCCAATCCGTTGCAGATATACGATAAATCAAAAACTTTTTTGAGGAAACGACGTTTTCTTTTCCATAAAAGCTGTAATATCTCCATTTTGTTTATAATTTTACCACATTTTCGGATTTAGCATTAAATTTCCTATAAGAGCAGAGAATCTCTAACCTTGAATTTT
Source organism: Euschistus heros (assembly GCA_003667255.2). Taxonomy (NCBI): domain Eukaryota; kingdom Metazoa; phylum Arthropoda; class Insecta; order Hemiptera; family Pentatomidae; genus Euschistus; species Euschistus heros. The sequence continues at coordinate 1,763,441 of RCWM02000011.1, forward strand.
ACAAACTTGCTATCTAAAGAACAGCTTGATCTTTACCTTATTTGTGGAGGTCAATATGTCTTATATAACTTCAACGCTCACCGTTTTTCGAAATCTATCCACAAAACGTCAAATCTCACAAAAACTTGCAAACTTAAAAAGCTTTCGAATGATATGTTAAATTTAATGATTTTGTTTCGATTTTATGGAGAAATATACTTTTGAAACTGAAAAAAGCATGGTGTTCTGATTTGGCATACAAATCAGTTACTTGTGTAAATAAAACATTATGATAATCCCTTAACGATGTGCATTTTAAACATAATAAACTCTTCATAGGAATAAAAAGCAAAGAAAAAAATTATTGTTTAATAGAAAATAAAGGAAAACTGTCAATAAAGCGACACCAGATCAGATGATCTTATGTTATTACCTTTATTTATTTGTTATTATTATTTAGGGTTTAATTCATTAAATTTTCAATGTAATGTTTAAAATCCAATGATAATGAACATATACCTCAATTTTGCCGTTAGCTTCTGAATGCAGATTGTGTTGAAGAATAACAGACTCATCATCCCAATGAATTCACCTCAAAAAGTAGTTTTCTTTATGGAAAAAAACGTGGTTTCCTCAAAAAAGTCTTTGATTTATCGTATATCTGTAACGGATGGGAATAGAAAGGTGAGATCTGCGGCATTTTGCTACATTTCTGATCTAGTTTCACGTATTTTGTTTTTTACACTAAGAGATACTCACCCTGTATAACACCGTTACCTATGTAACCTCTCGTGTAGAATTGTGCACCCCACCTGTTGATCAATTTTAAAACTTCCCTTGAATCCACATCTCCTAGCTTAGCTTATCCACAGCTCCTTACTTAGCTCTTTTTTAAAAACAATTAAATTGTAAATCAGTAAAGTTTATTATTGCTAAGCCTTCATTGAACTACAAAGATTATGTTTTTATAATTGAGATTGATTCAGTAGTTTTCGTGGTTAGTAATCTCACAAATCGAGGATATGTTAGGCTCCTTCCTGTTTTAGGATAATTGTATAAATTTTTAAGACCATGGTTTAATAAATGTTATTGTGTTCTGATACAATTTTCAGTATAGCTTTTCAAAGCATAATTGAACCTACGTAATAAAATAGGTATATGTAGTTATGTTGAAATAATAAAATATCTTAGCAATAATAATAGAAAGCAAAACATTCCTTATCATAAATTCACCCAAAAATAAATAACTTGAACGATTCGATGAACGATAATTTAAACTGATATGACTAGGCGAAAAAAAATATATAGCAGACAAGTCGGCCAGGGGTGGACTTTCATTGGAATCTCTTATCCGTTTTAGTTGTCACCAACCCTCTGCCTGGTTGCGGATAATAAAATCTACGCGTCCATATCTGAGGCGCAACCAGGCAGAGGGAGGTTGATACTGACCCTAGCCAGAAATAATCACTGCAACGAAAAAAAAAATTATCAAGTTTCATTTTTCTCTTTCATATTCGTTTTAAAGCTTTTGTTTTTTTATTATTTTTATTATTCTCTCGCTAAAATTGGATAAGATATTTTAGTAGCTATACTATTACTAACAACCCGGTTGGAAGTTTCAAGTTTTGTTATAGAAGTCATAGATGATTTTATGGTTAAGGTTTCCAGTTATGAAAAACCGTACGTAAGATTGAGTTTGAAACATTCTGCCCGAAGATGTACACCTCACCGTTTTTGAAACTCAGGCCTAGCGTGTTTGAATAGAAATTGTAGGTCAGTAGGAATAAAAAAAATTTTTATTATTTCTTATTTTTCCTAGTAATATGCCTATGATGTAGTTAAAATTTGGTACAGATGTGCTTAATAGTTGCAATTATAAACTCTATTGAGGAATGGTGGTAAACAAATATGCTTGATTTTCTTATCTCACTGGAATCCGCATGCATGACCACATATTTAGCGCTTTAAAAAAACAATTGAAAATCAGTAAATTTTATTATTGCTAAGTCTTCATTGAACTATGAAGATTATGTTTTTATTATTGAGTACAGATTGACTCAGTTAGTTTCGTGGTTTATGTAGTAGTATGGATTAAAATTCAGGTTTCCTTCATAAATCAATTTTTTACCGCCTTTTTTAAACTAATGATCTGTTGCTTTGTTAAAAACAAAAAGTAAATAAATAATTTAAGGTATAAACTTTGAATTTTAGTAACGTTTGATATTAGAAAGAGGGCTATCGCAAGTAGGAGAGCAATAATTCAGGTAAAATTCGTGACTTGCCTCCACTAGAGAGGAGTAAATAAAATATTTCTACAAGGCCCTTCCTCCTCTTTATATCCTTCTTATGATGAACATTTTTTTTTATTACATTTTATATAACTTTATATTTATATAATATTTATATTTATAGGTATGTAAATATTAAAAAAAAAAAAAAACAGGTGTCTTGAATATGTGAATAATAAGTTTTCTTGAAGTGCGCATGATGTTATAGAAGGATCAACAGAATTAGGATTTATGAATTATTTGTCTCATCTGTTGGAATTGTTTTTATTTAAGGATTCGTCTTTCCAAGACTTTTAGTTTATCCAGCTTGTAGTTCCTGGACAGACATTCACAGGCATATAAACATTCTGTCTTCACCACGGTATTTTTATAACAGGAAAATTCAACTAAGATATTCTACAAGATAACAAAATAGGATTTAGTTCCATAGTTCTTTTTATTGAGGTAGTTTTTTGGAAACAATTATAACCTTTATTATGTCCTATGTTAGCCAGAACGCATGTGCACCTATACTGTTGACTATGTCTTTCTTGGGAATTTCTTGGGGAATTCCAGTCCATAGATGTTCCAATGCTACACTTAGTTGTTGAAGGTAAATCTAATGTGACTGGTATCAATATACAGACAGAAACGCGGCGCATCAATAAACATGACAGCATTCCTCATTGCTATCCACTTCTAGGAACTGGCTGCACAACATTGATATTCTGGTCTTCCAGAAGGGGAATAAATATACAGCCATTTCCCCACAAGCAATCACGAATTATGTTTTGTAAGAATTTTGATTTTTAGATGAAAAATCAGAGGTCCTAAATCTAAACACATGCTCTTCCAACTCATATAATTATATATATATATATATATATATATATATATATATATATATATATATATATATATATATATATATATATAATACATCATAGTTGGAACCATTTATCAATTTAAATAATTACACATCTAACGAAAATTCTGTCTACTTAGGAATCCCTAGGAATCCCAAAGGGCTGTGGAAAACCCACGTATCCATTCCTAAACCTCACCTGTTTCCCATTTTACAGTTTTATCCTTGATGTTTGTAAACTCTACAATTATAGTTTGTCACTTTACTCTCAACACATCTATGAGGTTAATGTCGGTATATCACCAGTAACATTAAAGGAGATTCATATCCCTTCATACTTTTGAATTATATACAGTTTCTTACACTAGTGACGCAGCTGAGAGAGAAGAGCTGGGACCTCTTTGTGCCTGGCCTGTCCCTCTACAAGTGGAGGGACAGGTCTACCTGGGGGATCGATCCCTAAGATGAGTGTGTATTGTAAATAAAGTACAATGGTGTTTTTAAATTTTAATTTAATTTTGATTTATTCTTTATTATTACTACTTATTGATTTATTTATTTTATTTCTATTTACTTTTTTACTTTTTGTTTTATTATTTTATTTATTTTTTCTAATTTTACTATTTTATTTTATTTATAAGCATATTTTAGAACTAATATTGTTTATGTATAGCAAGTTATCTTATGTTCTCTTTTTATTCAGGTTATTTTAGATAGATAGATAGAATAGGGACTTTATTCTGGGACAAAGTCCCTTAAGAATAACAATAAATAAATTATAGAAAGTACATCAGATTTATATATATATATATATATATATATATATATATATATATATATATATTTTTTTTTCTAATTATTATTTAATTTTTCTTATTGTACATAATGTATGAATGTAATTATACGCCATGTATATTCTTTATTTGTGGCAGATTGTAATAATTACTCAACTAATATTTATATATATATATATATATATATATATACAGTTTGATATTAATGTTAACCTGTAAACTTATGTAATCCGTTTTTTCTTCACTGTAGGGCATGGCCATAAGAACAATTTAATATCGGAAAGTCACCAAAATAAGTTGTCTAAACCTCTAAATACGGTTTTAATATTTAATATTGGATATCAAGAATATATCCTTATATGTATATATGTATATATTATTAATTATTAAATTTTCAAATGTATATATTCATTATATACAACAAATAAATTTGAGGAAAATAATTACGACATGTCAATAACATGTACAGAAGCACTCACTAGTAGGACGTCTATAGTTCAAAGTGTTGAGTAATGACAAAGTCCCTTGGCCGCCTTCTTTACAGACACCTAGGCGGATTATCGGGTATAGTGTGAAGTTCGAAGACTAATGGCTTCGAGTGGATATGGAGTTCACTATGAAAGATTGATATCTGGTTTGGTATCAGCAACATATGGAACATTAATATCTTAAAGAATAATTTTGTTTGTGACGTTCTGCCATGTAAGCAAGTCTTTTGTAATTTATTGGGAGCTTTGAAAACTTGTCTAGTAAAATGTTGGAGTAGTTGGAAATAAGGAGCAGTTTCTTGTTTTTTAAGTCTCGTATGTGGATTCTGGTGTGACGTTTGTCAAGATGGAGTTCTAGGTAGCGGACCTGTTCAATTAGAATCAGTGGAATAATTCAAACTTCGTTTGATTTAAATCAAATCGTATTACTCGTATTTAAATTAAGTACTTTAAATATTTGGAAATCCTGGTTATTAAATAAAATTATGTATATTTTGAAATATTTGCCTCAGTTTTGCCCTTCTAGGTTTTTACCCTTTAGTGGTGTATTTATTCTTCATTAGGATGCTATATATATTCCGCATAGTGTCAAAGGGTGCGGGTTTAAATCTATTAAAGTAATTCTGCTCTTTTTACCCCTCCCCTCCAACCACCCCTCCTCTATCCCTACTCCCACCTCCCAGACCTCTTGTGTTAAGACTATTTATATGCTAATGAGCACCATCAAAGGAACAGTTTCCTTTCACACGTCCTATAATTTAGTCCGGATTACATTTTTTTAATAACTTTATATACTGGTATACTTTGGGTGCTGTACACTCTGTTCTCCATTGTGAGAGACAATGAAATATTTTGTGCATGATTAGGTTACTTGATACCTCTTCTGTGTTCGTCATCTATATCTGTAGCATTTTATTTATTTATTAATTTTTTTTTTGGACCACAACGGACCACGGGCTCGTAGCTACTTTTCGGGGAGGATCTCCTTCTTTCTCTTCCAGAATTCTTCCATTTTCTGACTATGAACCAGCTTTCTTTCTTCTGTCCATTTGGTCTCTGTGGTCTTCTTAATGGTAAGGGATACTGGAAAAAAGTGGGGCAGCTTGTCGGAACTGCAGTCGGTCCTTTCTTTTATCGAGTGGGATCCCTAGTTGTTCCAGATCTGACTTCACTGATGTGATCCACTTGCTCTTGGAAGCCTTGCCTCTACCTGCCACAGTAAATATTCTGTTTGATAATCTTTTAGGATTCATGCGGCCCAAGTGTCCATAAAATGCCAGTCGCCTTTTCCTTATGCATGTCAGGTCCATACAACTCATCATTGTGCCGTATCCTGTAGGTGCCATTCTCTTCCCTGACTGGTCCTAGTATCCTACTCAGGATTTTCCTCCCTTTGATCTCCAGCTTCCTGAGTGGGCCCTTCCTGGCCATTACAAGGCACTGAAAGGCATACAGAACAGCTGGTTTTACTACAGTGTAGTAGTGTCTTATTTTTAAATTTTTGGAGAAGCATTTAAATGAGTAAATATCTAAGCAGGAGTGATAAGCCCTTTCAAACTTGGCGCATCTTGTGTCTATGGCTAGATTCTCGGTGTGGTATCTATACCATTATATAAAGGGACATGCCATTTTTCGTTTGTAATCACTAACCACTAAAACTACTAAACCAATCTGCACCAAATTTTAACTGCATCATCTTCATAGCTCAAGGAAGGTTCAGCAATAATAAAATCTGCTGATTTTCATTTAATTTCTATTTAAAAATAAAAAAATAGACAGATGTGAGGTTACAAAGGTACTGTGTTATATAGCGTTTGAAATTGACAATAAAGTTTATTTATTTTCAATTAAATTATTAAAAATTATTTAAATTCGTTGTCCGACATGTAAATCAGAGTGAAGTTTTTAAATCGAAGGATATGTGGTAAGTACCCATCTATGCCAAATTTTAACTACATCGTTTTCATAATCCTAGGAAAGGTTAGCAATTATAAAATTTACAATAATAAAATATTATATATACAATATTGAGTAGCTGAAACGAGGTTTGCCACAATGTCATATACTTTTATATGTAGTTAAAAATTAAAATCTCAAGAAAATTATTTCTGCAAAATAAATATTACCATATCAAAATATCGATCATTTAATCATTGATATTGTGTGTAAACATATGATTTATAGGCCTTTTGTTGTAAGCACTGATAATGCAGTCAATTTTCCGCAAGAGTTTTTTAATAGTATCTGTCTGTCTGGATTACCTATTCATATATTAAAATTAAAAATGAGATGTCTCATTATGTTTTAACATAATCTTAAATCATCTGATCAGCATAATTTTAACCTGGTTAAAAATTACGGCTATGCAAGAAAATATGATTGAAGAAATAATTATTTGCGTACCGCAATACAAGATATAGGATTTATCTATAAACAAATAAAACATCGAATAGTAAAAGGATGGAGTTAAAATCCAATGCTCTCAAGAAAAAAGGAACATCTTCTACTTGGACTTCAACGTGGACACTGCCGCCTTACACGCAAATATCTTATGAATGAATGAATTACTGTATTTTGTGAAAATAATTACAATCGCAGGAGATCTGACTTCGGAATGAACAGTTAAAATGAAAAAAAATATAAATAAAATTTTCGGCTGAATAAAAAGTAAAACAAAATTTTAGACAAACAAAATACTTCGAGATAACTAATCACCATCTGAATTAAATGCAATTGTTATAAATAAATAAATTGTTTTTAAATGCTTTATGAACAGATAAAAGGCAGCTATCCTATGATCAAAGAAACGGCACCTAAATATCAGCACTGCCAAAAGGTACTATCAATAAAACATATCCTAGATACAGAGGAGCACTGGCTAACTTTGGAATTCCTCATTCACTTAGGTCAGCATTAAGTGAACATCCAAATTTACTCTCTCAAATAATTAACTTTACCAAAAATATAAGAATTTTTAATCATAAATAGGGTCTTACATCATTCTATTTTATTTTCACTTATTTATCTTCTGTCTGTCTATCTTTTTTTTATTTATATTTTTCTCTACTTCTAAAAGTTTCGACATAACTTGGATATAAAAAAAAAAAAAATAATAAATAAAATAACATTCAGCAGTTTTTCGCCCCTAAAATCCCATATACCTACATACATACAAATAAAACATCAATTATTAGTTAAGTCCTTTACTTATAAGAGCGGGCGAAGCCAGGACGGAGGATGCTAGTTACTAATATTATGCGTTCAGATTGTGTTATATTTTTATGTAAGACAGAAAGAAACTTTGATTCTTTATAAGACAGTATGTTCCACAATAAAGTTTCATTACATAGTTTAATCTGTGATGGAGATACATATATTTGACTATCGATATTTGAGTATATGTATGACACGGCAATCCTTTTATCTAGGTTATCGTCCAATTACAGCTTAATCCTATACTCCTAGATATCCTCAGCTATCATTGTACAAGTATCTCTCGTAAATATCTCCGATCACTATTCCAAGATAAGATCCTCGGTGCAGCGGGAATAGCCACACTCACCGAAGTGGCTCGTTAGGTATGCACGGGACGAAGAACTAGTCAGTATCGCCCTCGCCGGAGATCCTCCCTATCTTCTCTAGGGGCGGCATTAGCATTCACGGTGCTGTCAGGATAACCGAACGGCTTCGGCGATTATAGGACTAACGGGTATTACTAACTAAATAGGAGTTCGTATCTGGTTTATCGTTTTATTTATGTAAAGTTGTAAGGGTTTTCGATTCAACATGTATTCTAATCGTGTAGTGTAGTTACACTAGATGCAAACTTAAGAGTTAGGAATTTAAAGATTGTAATCATTAGACAGAATTGGACCCTTTCTCTACAAAATCTATTCCATAGGTGCTTCTTACTCGCATTACAAAGTTTCTAGTTACTATTTGAAACAAGTTTAAAAAGAATTGAAGAAAAGTGGATTGTAACCTAATTTCTTTTTATGGAACAAATTCCGTAAAAGATTATTATTATTTTTTTGTTATATATAAATTTATTGAAATATATACATCAAGTGAATGTATTGACAACGATTATAATAACATGTTAAAACCTGAAAATAACTACTCATCAGTAGCACTTCAATAAAAATTCTACACTAGAAGATCTCTAGGCCATCTTCATTTCAGACGCCTCGGAGGATTATCAGGAATGGAGTGGGAAGCAAGTTGAGAAACTAACGGATTTGAGTGATTATGGAGCTTACTATGAAAGGATAGGTGTGTGGTGTGGGCTAAATCAGCAACATATGGAACATTAAGATCTTTTTGGATAAGTTTATTGGTGACAAAGTAAGGAGCATTGAGGATTTTAGATTGTAAGGATTGAATAAGAGATGAATTGGATAGTTTAGTAGAGCCCCAAAGCTCAACTCCGCACGTCCAAATAGGTCTAATCACAGTCATGTATATGAGTCGTTTGTAATTAATTGGGAGCTTTGAACGTTTGTCTAGAAAATGTTGAAGTAGTCTGAAACGACGCACATAGGGGTATTTTACGATTCTAGGCGGCCAAAATTATTTAATCCCAGTTGACTGTCGAAAATATATTTACAAGTCATCTTAAGCTTAAAAAAGTTATTTTCAGACTTTCTATTAAGAAAAAAAGGAAAAAACAAACAAAAAACAACTTAAAATGTTTGATGTGTGCCTCAATCGCTTCTTCGGAGAACAACCTTTTTGGCAACAGTGTTTTTCTATCAAAGTTGCATTGTGAATAAGAATTTTTCGCATCTTAGGTGGATAATGACTTATATATAGTTTTATATTTAATGTCAGTCTTCAAACCTTTGTAAATGAACTTTGTAGCCACTTGATATCACATCAATGATGACTTTAAACTGGTATAACAAATTAAAATCAACACCAGTAATATCTGCATAAAAAAAAAAAAAAAAAAATATGCAAGCATTACCATTTTTAATGTTGCCAAATCCAGCTTTAGAGACATACAAAATCAATTATGTTTTTTGTATCAATTTCATTTTCACTTTTTTTTACATGATGCTAATATGAAAGATGCAATATGCTTTCGAGCAGACCAATCCTAGAGTGCAATATAGAGAAACCAAAAGAAAGAGCATCGGCATCAATATAATTTTTATTTTTTTATCAAATGATGGAATTCTTTAAAAATTGCGCCACAAATGTAGGACCTCATAGTTAATGTTTTTTTTTTTTTGTTTTTTTAAAGTTTTATTTCTTATATAAATTTTTTACAATTCACAATTTTAAATGCTGTACAAAAAAATAAACCAGTCTCAAACTTATATAAAATACTATTAATCAACTTAAGTATATGCTGATATAATCATAATTTATAATGAACGAAAAACATACAAAAAAAAATTTCAAAGACATAGTTAATGTTAATGTGACAGCACTACATACATTTTCGTCAATCAGGGTAAGTGACTGGATATCTTTTATAAAAATTGTCTTCCAGTGTGAATATGGTGCTTTTAAATTAATTTAATTAATTAAAATAAGTATTTCAAATGTTTTCAGCAGCCAATCGTATTTTTTTTGAGGATTTTTTTTTTTTTTTCAGTTTACTAACTTCTTTTCATCTCTGTTTAATTTTAGATTTAAAACAGGAAAATTGGTACTTCATGTCATTTTATTGGTCACTAGAATAGCTCACTACTCAAAAGATGTCTTCAAATATTTTAATTTTACGTCAAAATTGGAAAGATTTGCTCCTGCATTTTATCTTTTACTGATTTTAAAGTTACTTCTCTTACTCCTGAACAAATTGACAAATATCAACAAAATTAATGATATCGTTAAAAGAATTATAATATTTAATTTAATATTTTTTAATTTTCGCATCGTCATGTTTGGGTCCTCTTAAATCAGAAAAGTGCGGCTAGGTGCGGCTGATTTAGTCATTACTATTTTACAAAAAGTCTATTATTTCAAAGGAAATAAAAATAACAGCCGGGACGTACCCTGAAGTACAACAGAAACACTAAAATATGCCAAAATGTATTTAAAAATAATCGAAAAATAGGATATTTTTCAAACAGCCGAAATAGTACTGATACATTAATTGATAAAATAATAATCACCTCAAAAGTGTGTATCCTCACCTGCAGTTTTCAGATCAACAACTCTACTTATGAGGAATATCACTACATATAAGAAAACCCCTTTAACTGAAGTGATTACACTTTGAAAGCAAGATCCGTTGGCCTGACTGAATGTGGCAGTTACGACCTGTCGTACGACTTAGGTATTGCAGGGAAGGAAGGGATAAGGGTCACATAAGGTCCTATGTTTATCCAACTTTATAAATAGCTTGGTTTTTTTTCCTTCTGTGGATTCCTTTTTCGACCTTTGGCCGCCTAGATTAGCTAAATACCCCATGTGCGACGTACATTGTACATTTAAATTTCTATTATTGCTGAACCTTCCTGGAACCATATTAAAATTAACCTTCGTATAAGTATTAAAATTTGGTAAAGGTGAGTTCACTAGTTTCACCATAGTGCAATAGTAAACTCTATTGCGGAATAGTGCCGACCACATATTGGTCGATTTTGGAACTTCACAGTGATCCGCATGTCACACCACATAACAGGCGGTGTATCGTGGAGGATGCTCATATTTAATGCCTTTAATCAATAAATGACGTAATGTCCTATGCATTATCCTACTCATTGTCACCTCCTGGCTCGCCCATTAATGGTTTAAAGCTGTTTTAATAATTTAATTAAATAAAAGTAAATTTCATTGTCGGTGTCAAGCTCTATATAACACCGTACTTTTGTAAGCACTCATGTAGAATGGCGCTTCCCATCTATCGATCAGTTTTCAAACTTCACTGTTACCTACATATTATAGCTTTTCTATAAAAAATTTATTGAACATCAGCGAATTGTATGATTGCTAAACTTTCCTGCAAATATAAATATGACGTGGTTAAAAATTGGTTCAGTAGTTTTCATGGTCAGTGATCACAAACGAAAAATGGATTATCCTTTATTTATATAAATGTAAAATATTTTTACTTATAATGATATTAATGCTATGATTACGTGTTGAGATGTATATATACTTGAATAAGAGGTGCTTCCCAGTGTATAAGGTGTAGGTGCCAGAAGCTGAGGGAAGAAAAGAGGCCACATAGCTCTCGGTGATGTAAGCCTGTATCGGATCCATACAGCATATGCAAATGCGAACAATCAGTCAGCCTTGTAGCGACTGATCCTCCAGATGTCGGCCCTCCACCTATTGCTCTTAGGCTCTTTGTATTCCAGGGGCCTTCATGAATTGTAGATGGCGTCTTCGCTTGTCTCGTTGGATTGCGCTCCTCCAGGAAGCTAGGGTAGGCAGGTCGATAACTATTGTCTCGCTAGTAATTATCAGGTTAAGGCAACCTTCGTTATAGTGGTAGGTGGATAAGAGATTCAATTGAATATACAATTCTGACGGAATGACTGCAAAATTATTAAATTAGAAGATATTAATTTACAATCTTATGAGATAGGTGATCACATGTACACACAGGTGGTCACGGACTTATTCCAAGAAAAAAAAAAAAAAAAGCTTTGATTTATCGTTGAATTTGTTTGTAAAATTTTTGTTTCATTCGTAGAATTGCAGAATGATTTTCTACGGAGCATCTAATCGAAATTTTTTCAACGAATCCAACGAAAAGTCAAATAAGTCCAATAAATCATCTCACGATTTTAATTACTGCTTGCCTCCTTGGCAGGACAGTACAACCCATGAAGGGAATAGGATTCAGTACTTAGGTAAGGGTGTGCTGTTATGTTACTGGGCCAACTGTTGTGAAAGGAAGATATAATTTTCCCTAATAAAGGATGCCCAGTTTACAGAGGCCGGGTGGGCTCCAAGTGGGTGAATTGATAGAAAATAAATTTTCTACCCTTAGTCTGTCTCGATCCCGGGCTTAGTAGTCAAGATTACCAGCTGAGCTACTGCGCTTCCCGAGTGCTCTGAAAGGGAGAATGAAACAAAAAAAAAAACTTTATGATTTGTTTAACGGGATAGAAGGGGTTAGTTCAGTGAGTTAGGCAGCTTTTAATCTAATTACTGCTGAACGTTTGCAGAAATATATTTAAATGGTGAGTGTTGAAATTCGAATTCGGTCTATTTTACTATGTGAATTTAAAGTTGGCTTTAGGACAACAGAGGCCGCTCAAAAAATATACTCCGTGTTTGGTAAAAAAGTACTCTCTGAGCGTTAAATTTTGGTTTTCTAAATTTTGTCAAGGCGATGAAACGCTCGAAGATGATGCTCGCTCAGGAACAGCTCACGTTGCCAACGAAAATAAAAACGAGAATTAATTGATACGGATCCACGTCAAACATGCGCGGAAATAAGTGAGCAGTTAAATATTTCACAAGCAACAGCCTGGAGATCCTACATAAAATTAGAAAAAACAAAACAAAAAAAAAAAAAAAAAAAAAAAACTGGATAAATTGGTCCGTCACAAGTCATCAAAGGCGAATACGATATAGTTTATAATAAGAAATGGAAATTAGATGGAAAACATCGCCCCACCCACCACATTCTCCCGGCCTTTCACCTTTTCAGATCTCTGGACAATTTTCTCCGACAGAAATGTTTTGATAACAAACAGAGTCTCAAATTGAAATAAAATCAGTTTATTACCAGGGAAGCTTGATCATTTTTTTAAAACAGTATTTGGGATCTTGTATCATGGTGGAATACAGGTATTAGTTGTAATAGAGATTATTTTAATGGCTGAAGTTAGTGTATAGCTATTTAATTAAATTAATTAAATTGTTTAATTACCAAAAAAAAAAAAAAAAAAAAAAAAAAACGGCAGGGCTTTTGACCAGGTATTTATTTAAAAAATGTTCTCTTTATTGCCAGCCCAATACTTTTCTTGGAATCTTCTTTCATCTCCCCAGGGAGCACTGAGTGTACTCCTTTATAGGATATGAATTAAATATTTGTTTACCATTTATGGAAATTTTAAAGCAATTTATGTGGTGTCACAGGGATTTCCGTTTTTCCAAGAATGCCCCTGATTTTAGAAATAAATCCCCTCCCAAGAAATTCCAATACTGGAGCTATATTTGTTTCACTGGAATTCCCTCCTCCCCACTAAGGAATTCTTGGTGACATCCCTTCGGTATTCGGCCTTTTGATTTTCAGAAATAAAATAGAAAACAAAATCCTTAGAGGGGGTTGTTTTTCTATCAGGGCTTATTATCATTAAAATTCCAGGCTTGGTTTGATAGTTATGAGAAATATTTTTATATTTATTTGTTTAACCATGTTTAATAATAATTCAGGAGAACAACGATACTCTGAATAGGTTATTATTTAACTAACGAAAACTTTAATTTTTGATGAACTGCGGGAGCTTTTAAAGTAAATATAATTCAGCAAACGCCCTTTTTAAGAAATAGGTCGATGTTTAGGAACCCGCTATTTGAATGAAAGTGTATGCAACTGTAGAAAGTATTTCGGCTTTATAAGATATTACAAAGTTAGTGAAAATTGTTCATTATTAGAAAAGGGAAAATATACATAAAAGTTGGAAATCAGTCTTATAAATTTTTAATTATGATTACATTACCTAGCATGTGATGCATCTGAATTTAGAGCGCTGACTCGCTGTATCAGTAAATATCGTTGGAAATGAAACCTTGAACAGGTTAAGATGGGCAAGAAAACGTCATTGAACTTGATGATGCGAGAGTTTCTTTATAATAATTTTATATCCTTTACAATATTTAGAATTAATATATAATTAATGAAAACACCGTGACTGTCTGATGTCCGACTTTCGTGACTGTTTGCTTTCGACGGAATGTGGTGGTTGTAGTGGTATGACTGGAACCTTTGTACTTTCGGATTCACTTCAAAGTTTATTTTTTCGAGTGCTTTCATTTTATTTATTCCTGTACATAACCGTAAATCGTATATAATGTACACATATTTTTAATTATTTTCGTTTTGATTATGATTTTGAATTGCAAGTTAAATAAAACAATAAATAACATAAAGAATGAGAAGTTATACATAATTAGAAACTTAAAACTAAGCAACAAAGCTATTATAGCATCATAAACACTTCAATAATATTTGCCATAGAATAATGTATGAAATATGGAGATTCCAAAAGTATTTCTGTCAATATCGTAAATGTTTTCAATAGAATTTTCAAAAAATATTTTCAGGTCACCAAACATCCTCAAATATTGTCTATCCACCGGCCAATGTCCTAGTTTTTGCAGTGTAGTTCTTATTATTATTTTTATAAGTTAAAAATGTTAATACTTAATTTAAAGTAAACTCAACTTCAAACCTATTCTTAAGTCATACCAGATATTGAAAATATACTTTTTTGTATGAATTTAATGAACTACGTATTTCTTTCTAGAATTGTTTCTTAGTATATATTAGCTTAACGGGGGGATATAATTTAAAAATTAATTAATTAAGTAGGTTTTTTTCTTGTTTTGTTTTTACATATAATAGAAGGTGTGGAATTAAAAAATCAGATTACTCCAATTTACAATTTTTTTTTTTTTAATATTTTTTTCTAACGACTATGCATAAAATAAGACATCTTCCTATTTCAGTTAAACCTTTACCTTTATACCAGCTATGAAAAAGTTTGAAAAATGGACTTAGCTGGTTTTGGGATTCTCCGCTTCATATAATAAAGAAAAAATAAACTTTATTCTGGGACTTACTGTCCTCTACGAATAAAAATAATGCACAGTTAAAAGTACAATTGTCTGGACTATTATATAGAAATTAAATGCTTCAGTAATTACAGCATACATTTACAGGAAACAAAAAAGAATAGATATATGAATAATAATTATAACATAAATTACAATCGCATATACAGGGTGTCCCGAATTTAAATGGCAAAACTTCAGAAACTTATAGGGGACCGAAAAACTAAGACAAAAAGTCCTTTAGAGATTTGGTCGTTTTTGCTTAGTTTTAGATAAAATCGCAAAAAAACAAAAACAAAAAAAAAGTTTTTATTTTTATACTTATTTATTTACATTTATATTTATGTTATGTTCTTTTTTAATGTAAATATTGCTCAAAATTTTGTCCTCTTGCACCAGTGCAAACATTACATCTAGCACTCACTTGATAAATTGCAGCTAAACATTGTTAAGATGATATTTGCATCTATGATTCGGTCTCTTCATTGCTCTCTTGATTTGATTGACACCGAATAAACTTTCTGCTTTAAGGTTCCCCATACAAAGAAATCCATGGGTGTCATATCAGGTGATCTGGGTGGCCAAGGTACCACTCCTCCACGTCCAATCCATCGTTGTGGATAATTTATATCCAGCCAAGCTCGAGAAAATCTGCTATAATGAGCTGGACATCCATCGATTTGGAACCACATTTCAATTTGCTGCTGTAAGGGATTGTCATCTAAATAATTAGAAAAGTCGTTCTCCAAAAAATGTGTATGTGTGGTACCATTCAATCTTCCAGGTAAAAAATATGGTCCCACTAGTAATCCGTTCCGAATTCCAAGCCAAACGTTAATAGCAAATTCATGCCAAAACCTATTCTCTCTAATAGCTCTGGGATTTTCAAGAGCCCATACATAATAATTTCTTTGATTAACAATTCCTCCTCTTGTAAAGGTAACTTCAACGGTCCATATAATTTTTAATGGAAATAAATTATCATCGCGAATTTTGTCAAGAAACCAGTTACTAAAATTCAATCTCTTGACATAATTTTGAGGTAATAAATTCTGAACTTTTTGAAGATGGTATGGGTAGCGATTATCACCTTTCAAAGTTCGCCATATTGCTTGCCACGATATTGCTAATGCAGCAGATGCTCTTCGGATGCTTGTCTCAGGATTGTTATCGAAGTGGCGTTGGACACAATTTTTTATCCGATAGTCTGCTCTTATTGCTGCCTGAAATTGGTCGTCTTCATTACGTATTAAGAATAACCCAGTCTCTCATAGTCTATTAAAAGACGAAAAGACTCGTCGATTAGGCACTCTTTTATTAGCAAATCGGCGCGCATACTCCCGCACCGCTTCTAAAGCATTATCGTTACAGAAACCATACACAAAAATCATATCAGCGTATTCAGCATTAGAATATGTATGCGGCATAGTGGCTGATGCTATTCAAACCAAATTGTCTGAGTAACTGACTGAAGACTGATTTAGGAATTATAATCCTACAAGGAAGTCAAAGTGTAAACAAATAAAAGAATGTAAAGGATAACATTTAATGTTTACATATCTCACTGCCTTGCCCGACGAACTTTGAAAGGTGATAATCGCTACCTTACATTTTTGTTTTGTTTCTTTTTTTGCGATTTTCTCTAAAACTAAGCAGAAACGAGCAAATCTCTAAAGGACTTTTTACCTTAGTTTTTTGGTCCCCTATAAGTTCCTGAAGTTTTGCCATTTAAATTCGGGACACCCTGTATATGAACATATAAGAAAAAGAAAGAATAAAAAAAAGTAATTCTAAGTATTTATTTGACTATTGACATATTTGTGGATGATTGATTGTCTAAAAGGTACAGAAATAAATTATTTTTAAAGGAAGTTATGGAAGCTGCTTTACGAATAGAAGTGGGTAGGGAATTCCAAAAGGAGGTAGCTCGAATAATGAAGGATTTGTCAAAGGAAGCGGTTTTATGATAGGGGATATATAGGTTAAAAGGTTGGGATCTAGTGTTTAGGAGGTGGATAGAAAAACGCAGAGTTAATCGATCAAGAAAATAGGATGGTTTTTGGTTTTTAGAGATTGGAATAGGAAAGTACCCAGAAAGTATTGCCGTCGGAATTTAGAAAAGAGCCACCCAAGCTCAGAAAATCGGCAAATCACGTGTGACCACCTGGGGATCCCGAAGATAAATCTAATGAAGCAGTTCATCAGTCCATACATACAGGTATGTTCTGATGGAATTTTTTTTAATTAAATCTATTTTAGAATTCCTTAGGGCATAATCAGTTTGCGAGGTCCCGATCATACTTTATTAAAATATCAAGGGGTTGATATGATTAAATTTCTTTCATATTTTATTTTATATCATAATTTTTTTTTTTCAGCTAACAAAATCAAGAAAGTGACAAACCTAACAAAACGCTACTTTCCAAAGTTGAAGTTTGTTTCCTTGACCAGCAATCAGATTTCTTCCCTGCGGTTCCCATGGAGCAACAACTTGGTTTACCTGTATTTGGTGAGTACTGCATCCTCTATTTTCTGAAATATTTTGTATTTTGCATGAAAGTAGACTTGGTTTCTTATTATCTCTGTCTTTGTAAATCATGTATTTTTGTGAAACCAATATATGATAATTTAAATGCCATAAGATAATTTAATCGTTTGTACTTGATTGAGAACTGATAGGTGGAGTTTCTTACGTAATTTTATTTACAGGCTTATTGCATTTTGATTTTTTCTTTTGTTTTTGAAAATATTTGCCTACCTAAGTACTGTACCACTTACAAACCATGAAGGGTCTTGGGTTCAGTACTTAGGTAGGTTGTACTGTCTCTGAGCCAAGGGTTGTGAAAGGAGTTGATTTGTTAGAATTCACGCTCAACCGCCGATTTTCCCCCCACTTTTTTAGTGGCTGGGTGTGCCCCAGAAGGGTCTCCCGACCTCGAATTCGATCCACGACCATACAGATTGTAAATTTTCTGCCATCAGTCGGACTCGAACTCGGGCCCGGGAGCATGGTAATCAAGCGCCTTACCCACTGAGCTACCGTGCCTCCAATAAACACAATGAAAGACGTAAAACTAAATAAACCAAGCAGCATTTACCAAAATTGCGTCTCTGAGTTAAGAGTGGAGCCCACATACCTCCTAACAGTCAAGCTCTGAGTGAACGTACTTGGTGAATTTGTAGAAGTATAGCATATCCATCCATCCTACTTGGGTTCTGCCCAAGTAGGATGGATGGATATCTCCATGTATATGATATGTTTTGGTATATGTCTGTATATAGTATGGATGGATATGTAGATGTCCAAGTTGACTGGTGGTGACGAAACAATAATTCCTCAGCAAGTACAGAACCTAAGATCACTTATAGGTCCTAGCGGTATAGATTTT
Organism: Euschistus heros; assembly: GCA_003667255.2. Lineage (NCBI taxonomy): Eukaryota > Metazoa > Arthropoda > Insecta > Hemiptera > Pentatomidae > Euschistus > Euschistus heros. The sequence goes on from RCWM02000011.1 coordinate 1,781,969, forward strand.
TTATTTAATTTATTTATTTGTTTTGTTTTTTTGTAATAGAGAACCAGAATATAAAAAAAAACGAACATTTTAACTTCCATGACTTCTTATCTACTAACGATAATGACTTAAATTATTTTTACAATGGGCATGCTAGAAATAGGATTAATGCGGAGATGGTGGACTCCCGCTATGGCATATTCCAACTTTTTAGAACCTTTGCATTTTCGATTGACAAGTGACAGAATTACAAATTATCGTGCGTTCAGGACTGGCCAGATTCGGATTATCATCACAAAATGTACCAACATGTAGTGTTCTTCGAATCATAAGAAATATCTTATTAGACAATGATCTAATAAGCGAGAGTTCTCTGCAACTGATATTTACGCTTCAATGACCCAATAGTAGTTAGGTAATCTAATTGAACTATCGCGAAGTGTTTGAATGTGTTCGTTTCAACAATTAGTCAACAAAACAAGGAGACAGGTTGCATCAAGTCGCCAATTAGAATTTATACATTCATCATCGACAGAGCTTGCTCAACTAATGAATAGCCCCTCTTCGTCTTATCTACTAATTTGTTGCCTTCCTGTGAAAGCCATCAAACTCCATTATCATTAGATCCACAACTTGGGCTCCGCTGGGGAAACCCTGCCAAAGCCAGTAGCAGTCTGCTCCGGAAATGGACTTAAATGAAGTTTCGGTTAAGTTAGTTTGCCACAACATTACAAACTGAAGGTCGAACTTATTACATAACTGGATATTTAATGTAACTGGTTACAAAGGAAGAACAGTTACAATTTGGAATTAAAAGTTTCTAACAGAAGGGAAAACTATTGTATCATGATGGAACATGTTGTAAAAGTTTACAACGGAATGTTAATTTATGATGTTACCCATCATACTAAGCTTTTTATCACTATAGTTGCGCCACTTTTAGTAGTATTTAAGATTTTATTTTATATTTAATTTTTTTTTTTTTTTTTTTATAACAACGGTTGTTTTTCCACATGCGCAGCTTTAATGAGCACTGGAGCATAAATAGCCAATTCGATAAACAACGAAACAAAAAAAAAAAAAATACTCAGACATAAAAATTTGTGGAAAATAATGTATACAGTTTTTGTTAATTTTTTTATTTTTTTAATTTGATATTTTTCTAATTGAAAAACAAAATGTAATATTAAAGATTTTTTTAAATGTTCAAGTTTTTCGAGAGAGACAAGTGAAAATTCGTATTTAAACGTAAAAAAAAAATGCAAGAATTAATGTGTTGGAAATGTAATGTAGTTTTTTTTATAGAACTATTACTATATCTATTCTATTTAAATAAAATATAAATAAATGAAAATGTGAATTTTTAGTTTTGGAATTAAAAATCTTGACATACCTATATCATTTAATTTAATATAAAGGTGTAATATATAAAAATATAAAAACAACTATTCTCCCATCATTTACTTAACATCACAATATATATGATAGTTTATAAAATTTTTTTTTCTTCTTGCGACGTTTCGTGGCATTGCCACATTATCAAGCCCTGAAAATATGCAAAAAACATACATGTATGACATAACGCGAATATGGTACAACATATTCAGCAAGAAGAAAAAATTTTTATAAACTATCATATATATTGTGATGTTAAGTAAATGATGGGAGAATAGTTGTTTTTATATTTTTATATATTACACCTTTATATTATAATAATATCTCCTTAGTAATTATATATTGTATAATAATTTAATTTAATTTTTTTTATCTTAACATGGTACGTGTTTTTATGGGGACTAACTCGGTTTACACCGTTACCCGTCCGTCCGTTAAATCTCCTAACAACTATTTTAATGTTACTCATAAATAAAAAAAGTAGTATTATTAATTAATATTCATGTTTCTAATATCATATTCCCGCTTTAAGGTCACTCTTCAAGCTAGAGTCTAATGTGAATTAATATTAATATTATTATTAATAATTATTATTAAATGATTGTACATACTAAAGTAAATATATGTAGCTATTCGAAAAATATGTACCATGTATCCTTGCTTCGATCCTGGATCTAAACTAAGATAATCCGGAGGTCTGGTGTCCCCCAGAAGTCACATGACAATGCAGTACCATAATAAACAAAAATCATTGACGGCAATTATTTTTTTAAATTTTATTCGTACCTCTCAAATTTTTCAGGGAAGGTGAATTCATGATTCAGCAATCTAATAAAAATACAAATTAACTGAAAAAAAAAAAAATAATAAAAATACGCTTATATTGGCAAAAACTCCTCTTTATTATACTTCAATCAAATTACATGTTTCGGGACTTTAGTCCCATCATCAGACTTTAATAGTATTCCTTCATGGTGTTATTTCACCGTGTCTGTCCTTTCTTATATTAAATTAACAATACTTCTACCTCATGGGTACAAGGGTTGGCTCCTTAATTGAAGAATTGAAAAAAAATAAACTTTTCTCCGACATATTACACTAGCTCTTGACTACTAACTTTGCTTTGACCAATTAACTCAATTTCAACAGAACTCAACTTATCCGCTTATTCGCAGACAGAAATAATGCCTTTGATATAATGAAAGATAATAAATCATGTTGCGTTTTCAGTTCACTTTGTCCCTTTTGTATTGTGAGCTCTTACGTCAAAGGGCAACTTTAGAGCACCATCCACTTACCGGAGGAAACTTTTTTAATCAAATGTTCTTCCTGTGATTTGCAAACAGAACTTTTAGCCGCTTGAAGAAAGAGGTTGAGAAATGAAAATTTCTGCCAGCGGTGATATGAATTTGGAAATGCTGTTGATGATTTTCTTATTGGTTTTTTGAAAATCATAAAAGATTCTCCTTTGATTCTTTAGTTAACCTCCACGCAGAAGATTTCATGATCAACATAACAGACTATACTATAATTCATTTAGTATAACTATAATATTTGAACAGTAATAGTAAACTTTGTTCAGACTGCTCTATTTGATAAATATAAATTAGATCTTCTTGGATTTCTCAAATGAATCAAATTATAACCCCACCATTTTTTCATTAATTAATTTTACTAATAAATAAATATTATATTCGCCATTAAATAGTTTTATAAAATCCTTTAACCAAAATAAATAATAGTGATTATCATCAATAATGATTGATGAACTCATTGCCACTTCTACTAAAATTCTTTTAAAACTAGTTTCGTAAGTTAAACTTCATCAGTTCTAAAAACATACAAAAAATCAACACTTTGTTACATGGATCATATGTATTAAATTTTAAAAAATCAAAAAAAAGGCAAAAAATCAAAAGGCCATACGAAAAGGACTTAAGATATCAGGGCTTGAGGAGTGGAATATGTGCACAGGTCAACCCTGTTTCTGGTTGGGTTTTTTTTTTCCGTTCCTACTAGATAAAAATTTAAAACAGACCTATTGGAAATATTTATATGGTCATTTTGTCAACAAAAATTTGTATTGGCTTATAACTATTTTATTATTTTCTAATGAATCATAAATATATCATTTATACTATTTTTTTTAGTTTCACTGCCGAGTCTTAGTTGAATTTATAGTAATTTTCATTTAAATGGATAGAGATATTGGAATTATGGTTCTTATTATTGAATATTTTTATATATTATTTCGATAATCTTCGATTTGCTGATCGTCAAATTTTTCCCGTGTATTTAGCTTCACTTTATTTTAGTGTTATTAATTAATGTTATTTAAGTTATTAATTTCCGTTCATATAAACCGCTTTTTTTTTGGAAATATTCTCTTTTGTGTTTATATTAAGGGAAAAAAAAGCTGACAATGGTTTATCTGTTTTAAGTTAAGGCTCTTTTTACACTCTTGAAAAATTAATGTATTAAGGGTGTTAGACTAGGGAAATCGAAAGTAACAAGGAAAATTTTTAAACTAAAAACTGATATTTTTTTCAGATTCCTCATCTCAAAAAAGAATTAGGAACTAAATTTTGTCGTAATCAAAAATAATTTTTTTTTTACCTATAAATTTCTGTAGGATTTTAAAAGGCAAGATGCTGTGAATTTATGAAAAAATGTAAATAATTTGCGCTACCTCACACATTTCCCCACCGATTAAAACTGAATAGTTTAGCCGAAATCCGGAGGTCGCAGGATTTCCCCTTATTGAGATATCTCAAGTTATAGCTGACCTCGGATTTTTTCATTCACATCAAAATTCATGAAAAAAAAATTTCAAATGATTTACAGCGGAGTTTCTTGAAATTTTGTCATTTTTTAAGAGTTTTTGAGCAACCTAAAGCCGGGTGGTGTCTTGACCATAGCGAAATTATATTTATACCAAATATCATACATAACTGCAATTAAACGTGAATAAATCATTTCTCTATCTTGATTGAGAGCTGAGAAAAAAAATAAAACGTGATTTTCATATTTTATTTTTTTTCTCTGCTCCTACTGCTATTTGGCGGCTATAACTCTAGTTTCCCACTATTATTGGTCCCTACTATCCACTCACAAATCGTCATTCAAATCTGTGAGTTACTACTGCAAATGTCCCCTTGTGAGATATCATCGCTACCTGTCAGCTTATCCTGTGTATTACCATTAAAAGTTGTCTTGTAGAGGCTAGAAAGAGGATTGCAACATGTTTTGAAGTTTAAGAACCAGTTATAAATGATAACAACTTAGAGACTTTTCAATTTAGATTTTAGATTTTTTCAAAATTCTGATTACAAGACATTCGCCCTTCTAGCTTAACACTCTTCGTATATAATCTACGTTACAAAGTGTTCAGGATTTAATTTGTTTTGTAATTTTAAGAACTGATAATGAACGTTTAAGTTCGAAACTAGTAAAGAAAAGATTAGTTTTAGGAAGATAATTCAGATTTTTGTAAAAATACTTTATTAATTTTATCTGCTTATTGAATAGGAGTCTACTGTTAAAGGAATATCTAGTTAATATTTTTATTATGTAGGTACTAATTTATATATTTTTTTAGAGCTAATTTCGTCCCTACAGGTGCAAAGTATCGAATTTGAAAATACGTAGCTTTTGTATTTGATCTTTATTAATTCGTTACATTGATTTGGCATTATCAAATAATTGTATAATTGACCCTTTGACAGGGGGAGGGTTACTCCTCCCCTTTACCGAGTGAAATTATATTTGAGAATTCGCTAAAATTAATATTAGTGATAAAGCAATTGATGAAGTAATACAAAAAAATTGTTTTTTGTTGTTGTTTTTTTCAATACTTTGCAGTTGTAGGTACGATGTGATTATTTTTTCTTTCTCGGAACGGCAATAGAGACCACGCGAATTATTTTCACTTCATTTCATTTCATTCATTTCCTCATTTTTTCCGATTGCTCCTTTTTTCTTTCCTCGATCAACGCTATTCCTTTTCTCGCATCTCTCTTTCCTGCAAGGACCTGACTTTTTTTTAGCCTTTTCCTACAGTCATCCCTATCGAAACAATCTTGGTCTGTTATTTTCAGTCTCTCAATTTCTTCCTTCATCTGTTTGAAATACTCTCCCTCCCCCAGCACTCTTGTATCCTAACCATATGGCCATAGGATCTTAATCTTATTCTTATGTCCGTTTTCAAGTAATTTATTTCTTTGTTTATTTCCTTCTTAGGTCTCAAGAAGGCTTTAGTTCTTGAGTCATCTTTGGGCCGTAAATTCTTCTTGGTATTCTTCTTTCTTTCCCTAACATTTTCCTTAGGCTGGGAAGGGAAGCGGTTTCCATTTCGTACATTATCGCCGGTTTGATGATTAAAATTATTTAAAATAATATATATATATATATATATATATATATATATATATATATATATATATATATATATATATATATACGAGGGTAAGTCAATAATTATCCGCAATATAGCTATATTTTTGTTTATGTTGGCAGTACTGTTCTTTTGTGTTGATGGCGCATGCTTTGTTTATTCGTTGTTATGTTTATGTGCGTATCAAGCTGGTAGGTTAGTTTTGTTATCGCTGTCGTGCTGTTAATAATGGCCGCTCCACTTTCTATTTGCACCAAAGAAGAGCAACGTTCAGTGATCCGGTTTTTTGTGGTCGGAAGGTGTATCAGGGGCCGAAATTCATCGAAGACTTTTGCTACAGTACGGGAACAATTGTTTGCCACAACGGAGTGTCTATGAATGGATTGAAAAATTCAAAACACAGTGAACAATAAACAGTGAACGTTACAGTGAGATGCTTACTGCTAAGCTGAAGCCTGCAATTCGAAGCAAACGCCGAGGACTGCTGTCAAAAGGCGTTGTGTTGTTGCACGACAATGCCCGTCCGCATACAGCTGCCCACACTGTAGAAACGCTCGCTTCAGAAACTAAATTTTGAAGTATTGAATCATCCTCCATATAGTCCCGATCTCGCTCCATCTGATTTTCACTTGTTTGGTCCACTCAAACAGGCAATTAGGGGCCGTCGATTTGCCTCGGACGAAGCATTGAAAGAAGCGGTGCATTCCTGGCACGCATCTCAACCCAAAACCTTCTTCCATGAGGGCATCAGGAAACTTGAACAACGTTGGACCAAGTGCGTTGAAAAGCAAGGGGACTATGTCGAAAAATGATGTACTTGTAAGTTTCCTATTTCATTTCAATAAAATTTTATAACTATATTGCGGATAATTATTGACTTACCCTCGTATATATCATATTTTTTGTTAGGATAATTGGTAGTATTTTACAGAAATAATGCAAATATGGCGCCTAAACATTGGTGTATTGAACTTGCCCATCCGGGCTTATAAATTTAACAGGATACTGACAGGGCTTGCTCTCTCTTCAATAGTTGAAAATTTATCGAGAAAAGAATTCTGAAGGTGGGCGGGGGAGGGGTTTAATAAATAAGTAACTGCCTGGATATCAGTCGGGGCGGCCATAATCCCATTATGACTGGCCAGGATATTTTCAGAGGGTGTGAAGTTTTTATAAAAAAAAAAAAAAAGTTCATCCTGGGCTTTCCCATTATAATTCTAAAATATCATGGGGTCGGGAAAATAGCAGGCTCCTTTTCCTTGCCGTCAGCTTTTGATAATGTTATAAATCGCTCTTGAACGTCCCCTCCCCCCACTACTGGAATAAATTATAATGGCTACCTGATAGTTCATAAATTTAAAACTTTTTTTTTTCTTTATATTTTATTACTTTTTGATGGGAATAAATATTTTAAAACCAGAATCCCTGTTTTCCTATAAGTGAATCTATTGTAGGCTTCTTTGTACTTAAATGATGTGTACTTAATTATGTAAGCTTCTACAGATTATTATTTTAAACATGGAACTAGCAATCTTAGAAAATACAAGATACAACAATACAATTTTCTATGAAAAAGGTTTTCTATCTATGAATCTTTCAATTTTTTTATATAATATCTTGAATTATCTCCCTTATCTACATTTATACCTATTGGCTCCGTGAGATAGAAACAAATATCAGCAACTTCGCCCCCATTATAAATTTTTCCTGATATATTTTTATATGTGCTGAATTCAAATATGAAGGCAAACAAATTCTATCTGGCACCATTTTTAAAGAATTAGACTTTTTTTATTTTAAACCTGATATAGCATATTTAATAATTTAAAAAAAAAAAATTTCATTTGTGTTTTTTCACTCCCATGAAAATTTGATGAAACTTATATTTACAAGTGTGCTGTATTCGAATCAATAGTAAAAAAAATAAATCTACCAACCACCAGTTTTTTGAGATCGGGCTTATTTTGGTGAAAACCGTAATATATAAAATAATAATGTTATATAATGAACATAATGTGTACATTTATTCCTTTTATACTTTTAATCACGTATCTCCTGTTGTAGTGTCCAAAAGTAGTTCGCCAGCATGTTCTCATTGCATTTACCGCATTTTCATTAATATATTTTTTTTCATTTAGGCTATCTATTGTTGAAAACGTTATCCGTGATCATCTAAAACTGCTCCTAAGTTGGGATGGAAAAAATTCAAATGGGAAAGCAAAAAAATAAATTGTTAAAGATGATAAAAAAAAAAAAAAAAACATGCTGGAAATGTCTAAAAACGCCTCATTTTTCGACAAAAAATGGTGCCTGATTGCGATTGTCTGATTTTGGATTCGTGTTCAGCACACTTCAAAACGTAATAAAACAACATTTATGTTGAAGGGTGTATTTTGATGCAGAACAGTGTTATTGGTAAGGAAACAAAATTAAGTCATGAACATCTATACTAAAATACAGAACTGAACATATAACCTCTTGAAAACCTGCATGAATTATGACAAATCAAACTCATAACGTTTACTGATTCCACAGACAGACTCTGATCACTTTGCCCGGCACAAGAGAATGACGTAGTGTCCACATATAAAAAAAAAAAAAAAAGCTACTACTTGATACAAAATAAACACTGATTATATACTGAAACCTATTTGGACTATTGCGAAAGCACATTAACATACCATAACACTCATATTCCAGAAAACACCCAGAAAAGGCAGAAGAGAAGCTGAATGAGAGATCTCCTGGGGCCAAAGGGGTCTTCTCCCCTGATCCCTTTCACTCCAGGTGATTGAACATTTCATTATATTTCCCATATTGTTAATCACTTTGATTGACGGAGGTGAGCAGAGATTAAAAAGAAAATGAATATATATTTATAAATTTCTATCTGATATTTGTTAATGTCAACCCCGAATCGTCAAAGTTGTCTATTTATCTCGGAGACTCACGATAACGTTTATTTCATTATAAGGTTGATGGTTACTGTGGCAGTGTTCCAGGTAACTGTTTTACCCAATTATGAGAGGAGTTATCTAGACTTGGTTCTAGACTAAACATCATAAATTCGCCCCATATATAATATTACTTGTGCCTCGAGGAGAGGAACTGCACAACTTAGAAATGCTTTCACTTAGAACCGAGACTTTCCTCTCTCCTTTATAATTTAGAAGGGAACAGTAAATCTTGCCCGTGTTTCGAAACAAGGTGGGTATTCCAGTTGTAAATAACCCCACCTACTGAGTGCTGCATTAATGGTTAATGGTCGTACAAGGTTCACATTATAAAGAATCATATGTTAGACATTAATATGTGGTAATTTTTTAAACCTAGATTATAGCATCGTTCAATATCTCAATATCGTTATTTTTGAAATACCATTGACTTTCCAGTAATACTAAAACTAAAATCTAAGAACTTAAAAAAAAAAAAAAGTCAAACATCCAATTCGTAAATAAAATTTTTGTAGGTTTTTATTGAAATTTACAACTTTATACAATATAAAAATATAATACACCAATAAAATGTGATGATAATGATAAAAATGACACGTTACTTGTTTTTAAAGCAACTACCCATTGGTAGCTCTTCTAACGGTTCTATATAATGCAGTACTATTTTGGAAGGTCCCGAGGCCTTCTCCTTTTCAGGCACCTCGAAAGGTTATCTGAAATAGAACGAGAAGCAAGTAGTGATACTAATAGATTTAAGTGGTTGTTGAGTTTGCTATGAAAGGATAGATATCATGTTTGAGCTAAGTATAAACGTAAGGTAGGTATAATAAGATATTTAAGGATAAGTTTGTGACGAATTAAGGAGCATTGAGGATTTTTCTAAGGATTTTGGATTGTAAGCATTCATACGAGATTAATTAAACGGTTTAGTGGAGCCCTAAAGTTCAACTCCATTAGTCAAAAATTGTCTAATTAGTGCTATGAGTCTTTTTTAATTATTTGGAAGGTTTGAAAGTTTGTCAAGTAAATGTTGAAGTAGTCGAAAACGACGAGTAGTTTCTTGTTTGTAGGTTCACGACGAAGGGTAAAAGTTATTTGGTGGGATTTATTTTGAGTATACTGTTTTTATGAACTAGTCCAGTCATTTTAGGCTCTAACTGCGGGAAAATTCCTAGTGAGCTGAATTTTTGTATACACTTTTATTACGGCAGTTTAATGAATATTTGAAAAATCGGCATTGATATCGTGCCGACTAAATAATTTATAGAGGTCAGAAGTTCGCGAAAATGATTTTCCGCGACTAGCTCGCGACCTATTACTCGGAGTTCAATTGATGTCATAACAAAAAACTGTTCACCGTAAAATTATCTACAAAAATTACCCTTTTAAATTTTTCTGTAAGATCAACCGTTTAAGTCGCACTTTTCCGCGTTTTTTGGCGCTCTTTTTTTCTATAAATCCGAGACTATTTGTCTGATCTAAAATTTTTTTTCATCCGAAAGCTGGTTAAATTTACCGTCAGACCCTATATATGAAATTTTGATTATGTACCGGAAAACATCCATGCCAGCACGCTGAGAACCCCGTACTATTATGAAATCTTTATTTTTTCTCCATATTTCTCGTTATAACTCAAAACATATTTTTACGATCCCGAATTCCTTTATTTTTTATCTCAAAGCTTCTTAAATTCACTAGTAGATCCTATATAAAATTTTAATTCCGGGTAATGCCCATGATACCAGCACGCTAAAAACTGCAAACTGGTATAAATTCCAAGTTTTTTTCTTGTAACTCCTAAACTATGTGTACTATCTCAAAGTTCTTTTTTTAAACCTTAAAGTTTCTATTAATTTAATTAAATTAGTTAATTTTCTATTAGATCCTATTTATAAAATTTTGCTTATATTCCGTGAAACACCCACACCAGGCCACTGAACAGATCAAATGTGTTCAGTTCCAAAACATACATTTAGCGTGCTAGCATGGGTATTACACGAAATGAATTAAAATTTGATTTTGAGCAGAATGGGGTTTAAAACGTCTTAAATGACTGGACCAAACAGCCGTTCAAAAATGCAAAAAAATAATAATATTAAACATTATTTTCAGTTATTATCTCTACAAATGTTATATATATATTTTTTTTTATATAACTCATCTAAGTTTTGAAGTATTATAAAGAACATGAATCGGATGTCGAAGCCTTAAATTAAATAAGACATTTTTATACCAATATTCGATCTAAGAAAACTTCTCAAATAAAGCAAGGCGACAGCTTGTGTGTCTCCCCAGATTCAATTGAAACGTTTTAAATAAACCTATACATATAAAATATTAGATACTTGAGCGAGAGGTTTTTACGACTAAAATTTTATCTTGTTCTCCATGTTTTGAAATAATTAATCAACCTAGTACATTTTGTAAAACTTTATAAAAATATTAAGTGTTATAAAAATATGAAGGAGAAATATGAATAAAAGGAAAAATATGAAGGATGAAAGAGTTTTAAAGTGGGTATTTTTAATAAAATCTTTTGATTCGAATTTAAAACTTTGTAAAAAACCTTTACTAAACGCGATTACAACGTTCAAAATAAGATGTCAACTGCAAAAGCAACTTCCCACTTCAAAAAAGTTCTACACGATAAGATCCCGAGACCATCTTCTATTGAGACGCCTCGGAGTATCTGGAATATAATGGAAAGCGATTTTAGAGACTAGTGGATTTGAATAGTAAGGTAACTCACTGCGAGAGGAGAGGTATCTGGTTTGGGCTACACCAGCAACATATGGAAAATTAACGTTTTTATGAATAAATTTATTTATAATAAAGTAAGGAATATTAAGGACTTTGGATTGCAAGGATTGTATGCAAGATAAGTTATACAGCTTAGGGGAGCCCCAGATCACAACCCGGATTGTCAATATAGGTCTAATTATATTCATGTAAATCAGTCTGTTGTAATTAATCGAGTCAGTTTCTTATAGTTTTAGTCTTGTACGTGTATTTTAAGTAAAACTTTTGTCTACTTAATGTATTAATGTATTTCATTTTTAATTTTTTTTTTTTTTTTTTTTTTTTCAATATACATTTACTGAAATTTACAACTGTACAAAATATATACATCAAGTAATTGTATTGACAACGATTATAATAACATGTTAAAACTCGAAAAGAACTACTTATCAGTAGCACTTTATTAAAAATTCTACACTAGAAGGTCTCTAGGCCATCTTCGTTTCAAACGCCTTGGAGGATTATCAGGAATGGAGTGGGAAGCAAGTTGAGGAACTAACGGATTTGAGTGGTAATGGAGCTTACTATGAAAGGATAGGTATCTGGTGTGGGCTAAATCAGCAACATATGGAACATTAAGTTCTTTAAGGATAAGTTTATTGGTGACAAAGTAAGGAGCATTGAGGATTTGGGATTTTAAGAATTGAATAAGAGATGAATCGCAATGTTTAGTGTCATGTACGAGTATATGAGTCTTTTGTTATTAATTAGGAGCTTTGAAAGTCTAGTAAATGATGAATCTGTAACGACGTGCAGTTTCTTGTCGTTTTAGTCTTTTTTTTTTTTATTTTATAAAACTTTCTATAAATTTCCAATTTTATTTAATGGGTTTTTTTACCGACTTTATTTTTACTTTATTTTTCGGCGTTACATTACTTCTTTAAGCCCTCAACCATCTCAATATTTCTGTAAAACCTGGTATATAAACTTTTTAATATTTTCTAAAACAAGACTTTCCCTGGCTCAAGAGGCCTACTCACATAAATTTTAATAGTTTCAACCAAATAGCAGTCCTATAGCTATTAATTTTATATTACAATGAAATGTTAACATCAAGTATCTGAGATCAATTGAATTGATTAGAACGTTAAAATAAATTAAAAAAAAAAAAGGAATACAATCATGCTTGTATATTTTTGTTTATAAGTATATTACTCTTTGGTGCACCAAAGTAGAGTGGAAATATATTTAAATATATTTCACTGGCACCTGCAGGAACCTGTAAAGAAATTTAATCAAGCATTCATGTTGTATGTGATTTGTTTTGTACCCCCTTCCCCACGCCTGGATTTAGTTGTCGGCAACTGTAGGAGATTGATCTTGCCTTCGGCTGCAATGCTCCGTTCGTAGCCTAGAAGGTGTATATGTTTTTCCGGATAACATTCGCTCCATTCTCTATATTTTGAGTAAATCTTTAATTTTTTTTGTTTATTTATTATTGAACTTTACAGCAGCGTTAAAAAAACTACGTCAAGTAAACATACGATAATCACTATACGAATAGAATGGGAAGCAAGTTGAGAAACAAATCGATTCGGTTTAGTATTTAGTTAACTATGAAAGGAAAGAAATTTGGTTTGTGCTAAATCAGCGATTTGTGGGATTATAATGTCATTGTGGATCACTTATGTCAAAGTAAGGAGAATTCAATAGTTTGGTGGAACCTCCTAACTCCATACCTTAGGTCCATAGGTCTGATAATGGTCATATAGATAACTTTTTTGTAGTGAATCGAAAGATTAGAACGTTGTCAAGGGGTCACCTGTGGTGTAGTGGTTAGCATAGCAGCCTCCTAAACCCAAGATCGCGGGTTCGCAGCCCGGCAGATGACCTTGGGAGTTTTTAAAGAGAGTAAAAAATCCTTAGCTATGCCGTCCTTCGGAAGGGACGTAAAATGGGTGTCCCGAGCCTATGCGATGTCAGGTACTCGTTAAAGATCCCTATCCTAATTATACCTGGATAGGCAAAATTTAGGACTCCCACCGTAGCATCGTCCGATTAGCCATAGCAGCATAAAGTGACGTTAAACGAAATAAACAACAAACAGAACGTTGTCAAAGAAGTATTGTAGCATTCTTTTCAATCTTATATGATGTTTTCACGTGAGTCTCTAGTCTACATAAATGAATCATATAAAAATCCAATTGTTTTTTTCAAGGAATCAAAAAGCACAAGCATGAATCATTCCTAGAACATATAAAAAAATATCTATTTTTTTAGTGGTAAAGTGGTCTAATGATATTTATAAGTTCAGACTTTGAACAATTTTTTTTTATGAGATTTTACAACTTGTGGATTGTTATTGTTTACATTTTTCCAAAAATTCTTGCTTTTCCGTATCAAATGTATAATGATGTTAATCATTTAATAGCGTATAATACTTTTGAATTAAAATTATATATATATATATATATATATATATATATATATATATATATATATATATGTATATATATATATATTATTAATATATATATATTAATAAATTATTATAATATATATATATATATATATATATATATATATATATATATATATTTATTAATAATTTATTAATATATATATATTAATAATATATATATATATATATATATATATATATATATATATATATATATATATATATATATATATATATATATATATATATATATATATATATATATATATATATATATATATATATATATTACTGTAATTGTTTTTCGATTAATTAAATCGAGTTTAAGGCAAAGTACATAATACGATAAAGTACAATACGATAAAGTACAATACGAAGTTTTAAGAATTACATATTTATTTATAATTATTTAATCGAAAAGCAGGGCTAATAACGAGGAACTACAACTCTTCTTTTTTTTTTTTTTTGTTGCTATTAAGTTCTTTTTAATAATTTCTCGTAAATAATAAATTTATACATTTGTTGAGATGAAGTTTTGCTACTGTTACACATATGTCTTTGTTTGTCACTGTTTTATGATGTTTTGAAAAACAGTGTAATTGGTAGCTCGTCCATGCTTTACGCGGCCTTCTTTCCTCTCTATTGCCTATTTTACGATAATGTTTCGCGGTTTATGACAATTTTTATTACATTTATGAGAGTTTCTTTTGTTTATGAGGAAGCATTTGTTTTCAATTTTATATACTGTCTTATCGTCCTTCAGTAGTTTTATTTCATGAGTTATTGTTAACTCTTTTTGGGTAGTTTCCTATTCCAGTAAAAAAAAACAAAAATACACTACTATACTTTTGACCTAGTAACTCTGCGTTCTTCCATCCACCTCCTGAACAGAAGATCCTAATCTTTTAACCTGTATATCCCCTCACATAGAACTGCTTCTAAAAATCCTTTATCATTCATGCTACCTCCTTCTGGAATTTCCTACCCACTCCTATTCGTAAAGCTGTTCTCTTAGTTTTTTTTTTAAAATAGTATTTTTTTTTACATATTGAAGACAACTAATCTTTCGCAAATATGTAAAAAGAAAAGTTAATGTTTAAATTTGTTTTCTTTGTTCATATATGATTGTATTTGTTTTTTTCTAGTCAACTATATGTGACGTAATCACTGAAGCATTTAATTTATAAGTAATACGGCCAAACAACAGACCCAGTAATTGTGAATTATTATTATAGTTAAAGGGCTGTAGGTCCCGGAATAAAGTTTACTAATAAGCTTTTATTAACTTTACTTTTATTTAACGGTTTCGAGCATCGTAATTTTCACCAGTTTCCAGCAACCTGATTATCTTAAAAATTTACACACGTGTCAAGGACCAATGACAATACAATATTGCACAACTTTGTTATAATGTTCTTACTTAGTCCAGCCGAAGTACACCCAAAAAGGGGGCTTTCCTTGCAAAAGGTGAAGTAGTAGGCTTTCATGATTTAGTATGGTCCAAATAGGTCCTAGAATAAAATATCAAAAATGTGACTACATTTGATAAGAGGAAAATTTTCAAAAGTTGCACTTAAGTTTTATAAATTGTGCGTCTAAAGACGTCTCTTTTGTCAAATTTCTCAAAACGTTAGTTATGGCCATGTTTACGAGTCAATAACAGAAAAATGGCTAATCAATCAAATTATATACTAATAGTTGAAGACCATTAGATTTTGTGCAAGATAGAATTTTTAATGATTCAGATTGCTTCTCCGAGATATGTTAATAAAACAAAAAAAATTGTTTGTTGATTTTAGATAAACTGTGTTACTGAATTGCAAACAAATCTCAAATAGTACCAGGAAATCAGCTTCGAACCTTGAACTCCAAAAATAAAAAGTTCTGACCGCTGTACATTGTTCATCACCCTTTTGTAAAAAAAGCAGACCGATAAAAATATGACAAATGGAATACAGAATGGCATGGATAAAAAACAATATAAAAAAACGCATAGAAAAGATCAGATACATAAATAACTAAGAATACAAAACAGCAAGGTAAGAATAAGGACAAAACAGGAATGAAAAAGGAAAAAAAATAAAAATGAAAATAAATAAATAAAATGAAAACTAATGGTAATGGATAAAATGATAATAAATGGACAGAAGGAAATGAAGTGTAAATAAAATAAAATAAAATAAAAAATAAAATAAAAATATGAACATATGGGAAGGAACGAGGGAAATAATGCAGACGGTGATAAAAGAAACGAAACGGATAAAAAAATGGAAAGATAAAAGTAAAAGGAAAAAAATATCGAACACTTACCCACCGAACCACACTTTGAGGAGAGGGAGATGACAGATATTAAACGGTAAGACCAGCTGGGTAGGTAAAAAGGAGAAAAGGCGCGGGACACACGGATACAGAATAGAAAAATGAAACAATGAAAATGTAACTAAAATATAGAAGAAAAATGAACACTTATTTATTTTGTTATCTAATTTCTCTCTGTTGTTCATTTTTCTTTTATATTTTAGTTACATTTTCATTGTTTCATTATAATATTCTGTATCTGTGTGTCCCGCGCCTTTTCTCCCTTTTACCTGTTCTTACCGTTTAACATCAGTCATCGTCCTTCTCCTCAGAAGTTTGGTTCGGTGGGTAAGTGTTCTTCAATATTCTTTTTCTTTTACTTTTATCTTTCCATTTTTATTTTCCTTCACCTTCATTTTTTTATTCGTTTCGTTTATTTTATCAGCTTCTACATTATTTCTCTCGTTCTTTCCCATATTTTTATTTTATTTTTTATTTATTTATTTTTTTCTTTTAATTACACTTCATTTCCTTCTGTCCCTTTTATTATCCTTTTATCCATTACCATAAATTTTTATTTTATTTATTTATTTGTTTTCCTTTTTCATTCCTGTCTTGTTTGTCCTCATTCTTACCTTGCTGCTTTGTATTCTTAGTTATTTATGTATCTGATCTTTTCTATGCGGTTTTTGCTTATTGTTTTTTATCTATGCCATTCTGTATTCCATTTGTCATCTGTTTATCGATCTGTTATTTTTGTCACATCTGGTATTTTGTTCATTATAGTCCTGAAGAAGACCTACAACGCAGGTCGAAACGTTGGCACGTATTAAAGAATTCCTTCTTAGACATGGTGTTACTTTGATTGCATCCCTGATTATCTTCTTCTCCATTCATCACACCAGTCAACTATA
Source organism: Euschistus heros (assembly GCA_003667255.2). Lineage (NCBI taxonomy): Eukaryota > Metazoa > Arthropoda > Insecta > Hemiptera > Pentatomidae > Euschistus > Euschistus heros. Next base: position 1,799,102 of record RCWM02000011.1, read on the forward strand.
CTTTTAACAATAATTTTTATTTCATGAAAATTTGTGTTATACTGGTAGATAGCCAGATAATCAATTATGATTAATTAATATGGAATAAAATTAAAGTAAAACTTATGTTATTAACAAAGTAATTCAATTTATAGTAAAAAAGCGTGGGGTGCGTGATGTTAAATGTTATTTAATAATAGCATATTAAAAAATATTTAATACCAAAAATTTGATTGGTAACTATTTATAAAAGTAGATTTATTATGGAGATAATTATAATAATAAATTCTCAATTATGTCTCGCTCCTCCATAGCAAAAGTTTGTTGCACACCACGTTTTTTTACAATAAATTGAATTATATTGTTAATAACTTAACTTTTTCATTAATTTTATTCCAAATTAATTAAATATAATTAATTGTCTAGCTTTCTATCGCCAGATCACAAAATTCAATGAAATAAAAATTAATTTCTTTTTTTTTAGTTGTTTAATATTACAGCATGTTTATTTAGTTTCTTAAACTATAATTTTGTTTATTTAATTTCATTTTAAATATTAGAGTTGTAATTAATGGGTATGTTCATGAGTGAGGATGTTTGTAACAACTTTTTATTTTAATAAAGAAAAAAAAAAGAATTATTTTATAGGATTAACTGCCTGTTTCATGGAATTAAAACTGTAACAGTGACTCTATTTTGTAATATGGTTCCTATCTCATTAGTGCCCTTTCAATTACCCCATTTCAGATACTTCCACCTCCTTCTGGAAATTAAAGAATGCAACTAGAAATATTTGAGAGATCCCGCCGCAGATTATTCCGCAGTGGAATGGAGTGGAGATATTATCTGGGAGTGGGACGTGATTGGACTAACAGTGGCACCGTTGTCACATTGATGGACTTTTAATTAAGGTTGAGTCAGATTAAAGTGGACACAATTTAGGTGGCCTCTGTTTACAGCAGTTCTGTAATGAGACTATCCCCTCTCTCTGGGGCAAATCTACTAAGCGACTAGCTCGATAATTGTAATTATTATAACAATTGATAATAATTCTCAATAACGTTTTATATTTTATTAAGTATGTTTTTATTAATTTATAATAAAAATAAATTAAAAGTTATTATGAAATAAGCTCCTCGATGAAATTAGCGTCGAGAAGTTTATTTAATCACATTGTTTTGCTTCTACTTCTTTTCTTACAATTTCTGTTAGAGTTAAATGCAATTGCAGGACTGGTATCAGTATTGGAACAATTTTTTTTTTTTTAATATAAGAAGAAAATAAACTTTATTCTAGGACATCTTGTTCCCTATGAATAACATTTGAGTGCAATCTAGTGCAATACATAGGAAATTCGTCTAGCTATGATAATTGAATAATAATAACTTAATGAGTTACAAAATAAATGTCAAATCCTGTAAAAAGATACAACTTAAATATTTTTCATTACATTACATTTGCTCGGGAGATTCAGGAGGTAAGGAAAAAGATGATTAAAGTAAGTTAGAGCGGGTCATTTTCGATTTTTTTGTAGGATGCAGTTCGATGAGCAGGAGTGTACAGGTTGATGGTCTGGGTATTTGTATTTAAGATTTGGATAGAGGAACGCAGTGTAAAGAGGTCATAAATATTGGTGGGTTTTAAGGATTTAAAATGAGTGCTCCTAGGATATATTGACTTCGGAAATTAAATAAATTAAAAATGTGAGATAATAGAATAAATCTGATAATACAATATTTTACGTCTCATTACAAGATTAATCATAATCCTCCTACGTAATCAGTCTAGTGGAGAGAATTCAACAAATAACTTTTTGTAACATTACGCATAAAGACAACTCAATCATACCTACGGACATCATACAGGAATACGTAATACCAATTGCTCCATATTGTGGTGAAAATTTTATTTATCTCCGAGTTCATGCGAGGCCACTGATACCACTGTTATACCGAATGACTACCGGCAAGAAACCCGGACCAAAATCCGATCCGGATTTTCAGGGAACATCGGGAATATCAGAAAGCTTATCAGAAGGCATATTAGAGCACGGAATCATGCACTAACAACAGTCGCTCAGCTTCAAAACTTATTAATGAAGGAATGGAGGAATATATCTCAAGAAGACATTTCTCGTGTCATCCAGTCAGTACCAAGACTCCTGGAAACTTGGGGAAGCTTTGGGCTCATTCCCGTTTCGTACCCCATCTTTTCATTCCACGAAATACTCAATACTCCTAACTATGTCACCAATAAACTTATCTACAAAGATCTTAATGTTCCATATATTGTCGATTTGATGTAAACCAACTACTTATATTTCTATAGTTGTCCTCCATACTTATTCAAATCCTTTGGTATCCTAACTAAATCATTTCCGATAATCCCTTGTTAGGTATATCTGTTTGTGTATGCCAACTGGACTTGAAGGGATGTCGCAACATCGATTTTTTTTTTTTATTTTCTTCTTCTTACGAGTTCGGCCATCTGTGGACCAGGCTCAACAATTCATTTCTTGCTCTACCGCTCCTTCCAATATCTCTTCATTACCTCAGCCTGATGCTTTCTTCTTTCCTCTGACCACCGTCTATTAATTTGTGTTTTTAACCATTTCCGGAAATATGATCCTGCTGACTACTGTCCGAATTGGTCCCTATCCCACATTAAATTCCACTGTACATTTGCCACCCTCATATCCTCCTTTACCATTCGTATCCATGCATTTTTTTTTGGTAAATTTTCTTGTCTACGTTTCCTCATTGCATCACTCAACCTTTCAATGTTTCGATATATTTCCATATTACTTTTTAGTTTAAAACCTTCTTCAGTCTTTCTTGGTCCTAATATTTTTCTCTCCTTCTTTTCCATATTTTCAATTTATCCCTTTTTGTTGGGAAACAAGCATTCAGAGGCATATAAACTTTCAGGACGAACAACGCTTGTATAATGACGCAATTTAGCCTCAATAGCGAGATTTTTTAAATTATATATATCCTTAGTTTTTAGGAAGGCAAATTCCATTTTGTTGGCTCTTGCGAGATTTACTGCTTTATCTAAACCATTATATTGAATTACTTCACCTAAATATTTAAACTTATCTGCCCTCCTAATGTTACCATATTTAATATTTAGCTCTTTTTTTATATTCACATGAGTTGACACATATACTGTCTTTTCGAAATAAATCTGTAAACCTGTTTTAGATGCAATTCCTAGTAATTTTTCAATATAAATTTTGGCGATCTCTTCATTTTCTGTGTCTATTGCTAAATCATCCACAAAGGCCAATATTTCCACACCAATTTTCTCACTTTTCCTACCAATTCTGATATTTTTAAGATTTGAAGCTTCTTTTTTTTTTTTAACTTCATTTATTTATCCGCACCTTTAAGAATATACGACAATCAGCGGAATATTTAGCTTCTTGAAAAAAAAAGTTGTAGAAGAACGATACCCAGCTGATTGATTCCGTTGCATTCATTTACTTCAGGAAAATTAAGAAAGTAGATCTCTCATCTATCTTTTTTTAGTCTCCTTTATATTTTTTCAGGCATATAGGTGATGGTCATAGATCCTGTTAGTTGATTTTGCTGACCTTGTAAATTTTGATGTAATCGTTTGTAGTGAGTCGTTACGTATTCACTAACTGTTAGTCAGAATTTAAAGTTGTGTTGGCAACATACCAAGGAGAATGTTTGGTAAGCCTAATAGCTTTAGATTGAAAAGTCTACAGTCTTTGTATTTGTGTCTTTTTTGTACTATCAAAAATTTAAGAAACGTCCAAACGGGTTTTAGTAAATATGTGTAAGTGGCATTTTTCGTAGTTTAATTATATCTTCCATAGTTTGCACCAATTCTATAGTAATACGGCCAAACAACAGACCCAGTAATTGTGAATTATTATTATAGTTAAAGGGCTGTAGGTCCCGGAATAAAGTTTACTAATAAGCTTTTATTAACTTTACTTTTATTTAACGGTTTCGAGCATCGTAATTTTCACCAGTTTCCAGCAACCTGATTATCTTAAAAATTTACACACGTGTCAAGGACCAATGACAATACAATATTGCACAACTTTGTTATAATGTTCTTACTTAGTCCAGCCGAAGTACACCCAAAAAGGGGCCTAAGCCTAATAGCTTTAGATTGAAAAGTCTACAGTCTTTGTATTTGTGTCTTTTTTGTACTATCAAAAATTTAAGAAACGTCCAAACGGGTTTTAGTAAATATGTGTAAGTGGCATTTTTCGTAGTTTAATTATATCTTCCATAGTTTGCACCAATTCTGTAGTCTGTATTGGTGAGGTAATGAAAGAGAGGCTTGTGTAGAACTATGATGTTTAGTTAAGATGTTGCTGCCAAGATGTTGGGACTGTCAGGTTCGTCATGGGTGTAGATGATGTATACTAATGGTACTAGTAATGACCCCTGGAGCATTCCTGCTGAAGACGGTCGTATTGATGAAATTTCTCAGCCCTGTCATCGATTGAAATAGTTATTTTGGTACTGTGGTATTGAAGTCAATTTGCTGGAAAAAGAAGGAAGTTTCATTTCATTTGAGGTTATAGCTTGTGTACTGTTTATAATAAAAAAAAAGAAAAAAAAAAAGGTTCATTTAGTCTGATGAAAAAAGGATTGAGCTACTTTTATATGTAGTTCAAAAACTAAGTTAGTAGAAGTCCCTTCTTTTTGCATCGAACACTTCAGACATTATTACCTTGTATAGTGTTAACGTTAGTTTTAATACAGAAATTAAACGAAAATCTGACGGATAATATTTGATGTCGCTCAGCTTGACATGTTACAGAATATCCCATTACAGGCTGGGAAATCGCGTTGAAACAACATCATGTACTTAACAGACTGAAAGATTTATAAGTGGCTATATAAATAACTTGGAATCATTTTAAACTCAATATAAACTTAGTAGAAGTTATAATGAAGTTGGAAAACCGCTTAGGGAGTCCTTACTGAGCCGAGTAACTTAGCCGCTAAATGGCGGTGAATATTTAAAATTGAGACAAAGGCAAGCTATATCTAGGGTCCCATAAGTAATGCTGGGGACAGGTCCAACTATCCAAATTATACCTTTCAACTCTCAGGAAATTTATGGAATCAGAAGTTTCCTCAACGTGTTCTACTGGCTAGAAAAATATTTAGGCAAACATTATTTTAAATTAATATGAAAGAGGGAGATTGATTGATAGATAGATAGAGGATGAGTGAGTGAGAAAGAGGGAGAGAGATACAGCTTTAGTTTTATCTATATATTTCATAGACAATATTTTAATTCACTATTTACTAGCACCGCCTGTCGCGGGTTCGCCCGCTCTCATAAGTAAAGATGATTTCTGCAATTATTTTCATTATTATTAATTATTATTATTATCATTATTATTATTATAATTATTTTCAATGACATTGCAGTCATTTTTAACCTCCGTAAAATTGCACAGAATAGATGCTTGAAGATTACATAAAAGCATTATTCAGAATCCAATTTTCTTTTTTCATGTATGATTTGAAAATCCACATGGATAGAAACTTTTATGGATAATGGATTGCAATCTGAGTGTCTACAACTAAAGATCCATAAATCATATTTTTTTTTTTTTTGGCAGTTTAATCCTGCCTTTTAAATAAACTTTCGAATAGCATGAGACAGGGTAGTGGCGATAATGAAATAGTTGGGAGATTTTTACAATTACCATTTCTTTTCGAATTCCTTTTAATTTATTGGTTGGTACCGACTCCAAAAATAACTGTTCATAAATTGTGAATAGGTATCGATAATTTCCTTGATTGCCATCTAATACTCTTTATTGCGAAGTAATTACATTTTTTTTTTTTTACTTTTATGTTCAAAATTGTACATGTATGTTTAATCTTGAAGCTGGTTTTTGTTTTTTTCTAAAAATTATTTTTTTTTTTCATTGTTAGTGGTGAGTGTATTTTGGTTTATACAGTTAACTCTTGATAAGTCGATCTTCAAGTACTTGAAAAATCTTTCGTCTTACCAACAGTTCGACAAATCGAACAACGACTTATCGAGGTTATCATCCGACTTATCTTCATGTAAGTGAGAAAATTGGACGCAAAATTGTAGTTAAAATCATTACGTATATTTTGCACTAATGGGTATATGCATGTTGTTCGTACATACATATAAAGTCATTGATACTAAAAATAAAATACCCGGAACCACGAATATAACTTTCAACTGAACTGCGCTTTTTTCTGACGGTACCTAAAAGTAGACTTACCGCCTTCCACCAGTGGCGATATTTTCTTTATTCTTTAGGACAGTTGAAAGAGAACTCGGAATTCGGAATTCACTAGCATTAAATGCCTAACTTCTATTTCCTTTCTCCACTTTGCAAATCATTTTAACTTTTCGTTAATTGAGAGAATTTTCGGTAGCCATTGTAAAACCACTCGAGTAAATAATCAATTAGTGACTGGTGTACCTATGAACTAAATAGGTAAACAATGACAGAAAACAGGAAAACGAATCACCCATGAAATTCTTTTAATTTATCTTCGAGTTTTAAAGGCGATGACTTCCAATGCTTCCTTTCATAAAGGTGGAAGTCCTAGAAGACCCCTCTTTTGACCCCTTTTTTCAGTTAGACATATTTACACAATTTTTCACGTTTTTTTCCCCTGAAATCGACTTATTCAGGTGATATTTACGAGAAATACTTCCATAGATTTCGTTCGACTTATTTAAAAATTCGGCTTATCAAAGTTCGACACATCGAGCTTTGACTGTATATTTACATTATTTTTTACATGGAGAAATGTGTTTATAGTGGAAGGTTATATAACAGTGATTTATAATTATAGTATATTACAGTACTAGTACCGAAAGTGGCATTTTACGTTGCGAGACCGTGTTTGACTGGCGAGGCGAAGCCGAGCCCGTTAATTCGATCGAGCATCGTAAAATCACTTTCGGTACGAGTAATGTACGATACTTTTCATCACGAGGCAAAAACGCATAACGCAGTTTTAAACTCGTGAATCTACATATTAAGATTTTAATAATTCATATTATTACACTAAATGATTGTTTTCCATTTTAATGATTATTTGTAACAGCTGATTTAGAAAAATAACCGTAGACAAGTTTAATTTAATATAATTACGTTTAATAACTGAAATGTAATAATTCAAAATACATTTATAAAAAGGAGTAAGTTTATATATTAATAAAAAACACTTCATTTTTATAGGGTCAGGTTAATATTAATTGTACAGTTTTGGTTGTTGGTAATGTTTAACCCATCAGTTAATGTTTTTTTATTTAGGTTCTTCATTTGCGTGTTTTTAATGGACACTTTATTTAAGCGTTGTTCCTCTTTACTGTCCTCATCTTCACTATCGGTATTCCGAAATAGATCATCAACTGTAACAAAATCAATTTTTTGGCCTGCAACATTTGGGATTTCCATTGATGATGTGCCTCCCTTATTGAACAGTTTCCTTGCTACCTTTACTTTCCTAGCTACTGAGTCTTCTATGTAGCCCTCCGCAGCGGTCGACGATCTCCAACCTCCATGTCTCTTTAGTGTGAGTAAATTAGCCCCACCTTCAACTAACATTGAAGCAGAAGATCGCCTAAGAGCGTGGCCCGTGTAGCTCTCGGGGTCTTTCAACTTCAAAAATTCTGCTACTTTTCTTGGCACAGTGTTTATTGTATGCTGACCGACATTTTGAGCAGTACACTTTCCATTCCTATAGGCAACTAAAAATCGTTTACTTTTTATGTGCGGCGGCCGCAGAAACAAATATTTTCGAATAATATCGCATATCTGAAATGAGGAATTTGCGTCAGAATTAATGAACGTGCGTTCACTATTTGTTTTACCACCTTTAAGAAACACTGTAAAGAAAGTTCCATTATCCTTAAAATCTTCTACATTTAAATTTATAAGGTCGTCACATCGACATGCTCCATAAATACCTACAACTAAAATAACCTTTGTTAACAACCACTCCGAATTAGGTGCAGTGTCCATGAACTTTCTTATTTCATGTTGTCTAAAGATTTTTTGGGGTGATAACCTACGCTGTGGTGTTTTAAAAATGCTATCGATTTCGAAAATTTAGAAACATCCAAATTTTTCTTTATTTTTAAACCCGATTTTAACATGGAAAATTTACTCCATAAAGAATAGGCTTTAAATTTTTTCGATAAAGTTGATAGGTATACTAACATCACTTTATCATTAACATGGTTTGGGTTAACACTTTCACTATAGCACCACTCACAAAACTTATTAAATTCTTCTTCGTATCTATTACGAGATTTCCCGGGCAATGACGAATCAGTTATTCCTTCAGCTTCTTTAATTAATTTTTGAGGGATGTTAAAGGCCATTTTCGCACACTAACAATGTAAAATTAAATTATAAACTAAAAGAAACGCTAGCGAACCTCGTGTTGGTAACGGTAAACACTGCTAGCTGCGAAAACTTTCCCGGCTAGACGTGTAAAATCATATGTTCGTTGTTTTACCTTGCTCTAAATTTTGAGATGTGTAAAGGCCTACTTTCCTTGCTCCCAGCTGTTATGGAAAGTATCTATTTTCCAATCCGAATGATGTAAATTGTTTTTTTTTATTTGTCTAAAAAAAGGCTGAGTTGATTTCATTAAAATTCTAATGGACTACCTCTGAAGTATGACCTACCGATCAAAAAAAGAATGATTAAAATCGATTCAGAACAGTAGTCGCGTAACATACATACAAAAAAAAAAAAATAAATAAATAATACAGACGAGTTGAGAACCTCCTCTTTTTTTTAAGTCGGTTAAAAATTGGATCAACATTTTGATTTGGAAATAATTTTGATTTGACAGAAGATATTTTATTGATTTCATGTGGTTGGATTTTTATTCGTAACCATAAATGTTTATAATAGTGTGGCAAAGCTCGTTTCCTCCATTCAACATTAAACAGTTAAATTTGTATTATTGCTAAAGATTTTTGGAACTATGATAATTATGTAGTTAGTTAAAATTTCAGACAAATAGGTTCAGTAGTTTTAAACTTGTTGGAGTGGTGCTAACCACACATAGAGCACTTTTAAATTTTTTTTGATACATTAATTGAATATAAATAAATTTTATTATCAATACCAAACTCTTTATAAAATCATACAATTGTAACCTTCTCATGTAGAACGGAACTCACCACCTATAGTTCATTATTGCTTTTTTAATCATAAATTAACTGAAAATGAGTAGATTTTTTTTATTGCTAAAAATGTAAGTATCAAGATCACGTGGTTAAAATGTGGTACGGATTGGTTTAGCAATTTTCGTGGACAGTGATCAAAAACGGAAAATGGCTTGTATTTTTATGTAATAGTATAATAATAAATTTATAATACTACTATTATACTATAATAAATACTTATAGTATAATAAATTTGGTAGTATTACCAAATATACAATTTTTCAATTAGTATTATGTGTTATAAGAAAAGTTATAGCTGGATATTAATAGGTCATTTTGAACATGACTGGCTATCAGTGGTACAGACATCTGTCCAACTCATCACAAAGCAACATCATGTCAGTGTATTTCAACAAAACAGCGGCCGCAACGCTCCTGTACATTAAAGCAGTACAATTATAATATTTATTATTACCATGAAGGAGGGAAGTATATTATTTGAAATTTATTTTTTTTTTAACTTGGACTTGTCCTTCGGATGGATGTATATATATATATATATATATATATATATATATATATATATATATATATATATATATATATATATATATATATTATATCCCAACCGGGGTCAAATCTTTTCTCTTCAAAAATAAAAAAATATATTTAAAATATTTTTAATACAACGACAAATAGCTTGTAAAACGAATGATGATAAAAATAAATTATTTTGGATGAATGAATAAGAAATAAAAAAAAACAACTCAATTTCTCCCTGACTGTGAAAAACAATATGTCATGGATGTATCTATCTAAAATCTATTTGTATATATATATATATATATATATATATATATATATATATATATATATATATATATATATATATTAGCCGACAGATTTCTTATCAGAAGCTATATATATATATATATATATATATATATATATATATATATACAAATAGATTTTAGATAGATACATCCATGACATATTGTTTTTCACAGTCAGGGAGAAATTGAGTTTTTTTTTTTTTTTTTATTTCTTATTCATTCATCCAAAATAATTTATTTTAATTATCATTCGTTTTACAAGCTATTTGTCGTTGGATCAATAACCTTATTAAATCGTTTAATTCAGAAACTACCTAAGTTTTCAATTTTCGGAAAACTAAAAAAAACTGCGCTTGGGTTCTTTCTGAAATAAATGGATTATTTTCAAGGCCGCTAAAAAGCATTGTTGATATGGAACATAAGTTATTTCTGCACTAAAAGATGTATTTATCTTTAAATTGTACTGTACCACAAAAAACTCATATTTTGATATTTTGTCCCTTAAGTGGTTTCTGAAATAAACGATTCAATTCTTGTCTACTTGTTCTCAAAGAAAATAAATTGATCCAACTATTGATTTATCTATTCTCGTAAAATGATATCACATAGTAGGAAAACATTTATAGCTTCATAGTATAATTTTTTTTAATTGATCAAAATATTGTTTTGCTCTTGAAATAGGTTTTTTTTTTTTTTTTTTTTTTACGGCCTTAAAGTATCTATTTTGTAGCAACTGCTATTTTAGAATGACAGGATTCTGGAAAACGATACAAAATGAAAAGTGCAATTTTTTGACCTATCCCCTTCCTGACGATAGGATATTACCAGTTGCATAAAAAAAAAAAAATAATGGTTTATTGAACTGGAAAAATATTTCAGAATTCCTAGTAATTTTCAAATACAAATCATAGATACCTTAAAGAACTTTTGAGTCAACATAAGTATCATCCTAAATATCCGGACCGATGACTGTTTTCCTCACTATCCTGTTTTGTCCTCAGATAACATATCACATTACATATTACATTGTGTTAGATTCAGTCACCTTGATGGGACAAGATTGATTGTCCCTTGTTCTGAATCCAGACATAGCAACACTCATCTACCCTCTCCTGGAAATTATAAATCGTACTGACCCAAAATGGAATTTCCACCTACAATGTTGAGGGTTCAGATCTTTCACCTTCAGAGCGATAATGGATTTCTGCCTGTGCTTTAATAGAATCCTAGAAATAGGTCCTTTGAAATAACTGCGTCATATCTTCTACCGATCTTTGAAGGTCGATATCGTCCTAGTATTCTGGTTGTCGATGTCTCGCCACAGGATATTACAAAAGACACTACGAAGTTTTATTGTATGCTTTAGTGCTTCATAATTATTGTTAAAATAGTGTTTAAAATATAATGTGATGTTTAAAGACTTCTAATAAAAATCGTAATACTGATAAAATATCATTACAATGTTTTTCGGGATAGATATAAATTACGTTTATTTATATAATACCAAAAATAAACGAAAGAGTAAATAGACAAATCCATTTATCATTATGAAAAAGAATTACAAGCACTGCAAAAATACACTACAATAGATTGAATAGCGATAAAAATTAGATATCTCGAAATCGGATTATTATAGTAACCTGGAATCTTCAAAAATAACTTAAGGAGAAGTTAGAAAAAAAAAAAAACATTATGTTTAAAAAATCTAAAAATTTGGGAATTGTCAAAAAAAGTCTAAAAATTTTTTTAATCATAAAAAAATTATAATAATAAATAAATATCATATGGGTCATAATCTGAAATTAAAGGGCTCATTCCATTGATTTAAATATTGCATGCCATATTTCCATGATTAAATCTTGGTTGTTCATAATCAATTATGAAGAACAGTAGAGAAAACCACTTGGTAGTAAATGATAAATAAACAATAAACTAATAAGTAGATATTCAATATTGAGTTTAAAAAACGGGAAAATAGAGATCTTTGAATGTTTACGAAAGCTGTAATTTAAAACTAAGAAATATTTAAAATAATAGGATATATACTGATGATAAAAATTCAAATTCAATTTAAAGTTCCTTATCTTCGTCACTTAGGAAGGTGCTTTATTTTAGGCTCGGGTCTCAAGCTTGTGATAAAGGGGTCTGAAGTCTCAAATAGCTGGTGGAAAACATCTTCAACGGCACTTAGTCTTAAAATTTTTCACGATCAAGCTTTCTGGCTTGGATCTTACCCTACTCTCCGCACTCGTCAAACGTTTTGTTGGGGCTTCGAACACGAGTTCTTATATTCTATATTAGAAAGTCCTCAGGTCATCCTTCGTTTCAGTCGCCTCGGAGGGTTATCAGGAATCAAGTGAGAAGCAAGTTGGGAGACTGGATGAAAATTGTCATGGAAGGGTGAGTATCTTGTTTGGGCCAACAATTGGAATCTTTAGATCTTCATGGATAAGTTTATTTGTGAATTAATAAGGAAAATTTTGGATTTTGGGAAGGATATTGAATTAGATTTCAGAAGAATTAGAATGTTTAGTGGAGTTGCATAGCTCAACTCTCTGGTTCTAACCGGATCTAATTACCGCCATGTAAATAAGCCTTTTGTAATTAATACGGAGCTTTTAACGAAGAAGTTTCGTTTATGAAAAAATTACATTTTTTTACCTAGGCTAGAGAAATAGATAAAATTACTAACGATAATTCTGAGGTAGCAAAAGTTTTTTTATTTTATACTCTCCTAATTGTCCGCTGTTTTAGGTTTTTGTTAAAATTTTACCTGGCTTGAAAAACTGCTGCAAAAGAAACGATAGATTGCGTTAATAACTTAAGAACTTACTTTGAGGAGTTTTAAAGTGGCATCGTCTTGTGTTGAGGACTCTTTTGTAGCGGCTTTAGGAAGTCTATTGTGAAGATGGTACAAAAGGCGGGGGAATAATAGGCACATCTAACGGCGACATCTTAAGGCAATTCAAAGATGCCGAATAATAACTTGGTTCTCTTTTCATTCTGTGAGCTTGCTTTGATAAGAATCTATTTTTATACTTTGGATTCCAGATCTGAATAATTTAATATCTACTAATGATGGCTTAGTATTTAGAAACGGCTTTATTTAAAATCAATATATTTCTAATTTTACCCTTTTTTTGGATTCGCAGACTTTAGAGATTTTTGAACATTGTTTGCGCTAGTATAGGTACTCCGAAGAAGCTTACATTTCGTTTCCCAATATTTCCATGTTTTATTAGGGGCCGATTCGCCATTACTCTTCCGATGTTCGATCAAATTCCCGGGATCGTGAAAATAGCTCTATATTCAGTCTACAGTAAACTAGAGATTATATATATATTAGGAATGTGTCAATTCTCGGTTCCATCGATTCTTGAGAAAAGAATCAGTATCGAAAGTCAATGATCCAAAGTCGATTCCTAGGTACCGCTGACGAAGGCAATATTTTTATGTTATTCTATTTACGTTATTATTATACATAATTTCTTCTGTTAATGACCAATCCTCCTTTCTACAGAATTGAAAACAAATTCCATTCAACTGCAACTAAACTTCAGTTTGTTGAGATATTTGTTTGTCAATTGAAAATGAAGATATAAAGTTACAATGTGTACTGTCGAGATAGTTGCCTATGTATATTATCAGCTCTACAAATATACACATTTGTGAAGGGGTCACAGAATGGATTTCCCATAGAACTTCAGAAACGGTTTGTATATGATTGAGATTTCTCAGATGAAGGGCCTTCATATCAAATTATTGGCCTTTCATATCTTCTCCGTTTCCTTTAACTTTCCCAGACACTCAGAACCTTCGGACATTGAGGTCGTCACCGAATCTCTTTTAAAAGCCTATTCGAAAAATATCTATGTCAGTCAAATTCTAAATCCACCTCGCAGCTCTCCAAGCTAGAGGAAACAGCTTAGATTTAACTAGACAAGTTATTCTCACGCAAATGATTATTTTAGTCAAAGTCGATATTAAATTATTTTCAAAAATGTAGGTATATAAAATTGGAAATAGCCTTAACTCTTCACTCTGGTGGCAGCGATATTACATTTGTCACTTAAATTTAACCTTTCCCACTGTCCTAATATGACATTACCTTCCTGAAAAGGTGCGTTTCCTTTAACTTTCCCAGACACTCAGAACCTTCGGACATTGAGGTCGTCACCGAATCTCTTTTAAAAGCCTATTCGAAAAATATCTATGTCAGTCAAATTCTAAATCCACCTCGCAGCTCTCCAAGCTAGAGGAAACAGCTTAGATTTAACTAGACAAGTTATTCTCACGCAAATGATTATTTTAGTCAAAGTCGATATTAAATTATTTTCAAAAATGTAGGTATATAAAATTGGAAATAGCCTTAACTCTTCACTCTGGTGGCAGCGATATTACATTTGTCACTTAAATTTAACCTTTCCCACTGTCCTAATATGACATTACCTTCCTGAAAAGGTGCGTTTCCTTTAACTTTCCCAGACACTCAGAACCTTCGGACATTGAGGTCGTCACCGAATCTCTTTTAAAAGCCTATTCGAAAAATATCTATGTCAGTCAAATTCTAAATCCACCTCGCAGCTCTCCAAGCTAGAGGAAACAGCTTAGATTTAACTAGACAAGTTATTCTCACGCAAATGATTATTTTAGTCAAAGTCGATATTAAATTATTTTCAAAAATGTAGGTATATAAAATTGGAAATAGCCTTAACTCTTCACTCTGGTGGCAGCGATAATACATTTGTCACTTATATTTAACCTTTCCCACTGTCCTAATATGACATTACCTTCCTGAAAAGGTGCGTTTAGACGATGCCTTATTTCGTGCAATACCCCATGTAACTTTGTGAGTGGCTGCACATGCAACAAGGTGTACGAGTTTCATGCAAAAATTCAATTGAAAAACAATTCAAAAATGAAATAAAAAACATAACCAGACTTCTCTATTTTTGGAATTCACGCCTCATTTTCCTATTATAAAAATATAATTTACTACAGTCATAATAATAATAATAATAATAATAAAATGATGATGAACATTTTTATTATAAGACGTGACAACGATTTTTAATTTGATATTTATGTACAATATTATGCAAATTTTATAATTCATATTTTATTTTATCACTCCTGTAATAACAATTTTTTGTTTGTTTATTTTTGTTATCACTATCACGAAATAACAGGAGTCTTGTTTACTAATTACAATTAAATCAAGAGGTAGTGTAATGGCGAATAGTGCCTCGTGATAGAGTGGACTAGACAGTGTAGAAAGGGCCTGACCCTTAAGTAAATTTTCATTTACCTGAGAGCTTTCTGAGTGAATTACAGTTTCGAGTAAACAAAAAAAAAACTCTTCTTTGTACTCAATTATTTTTTTCGGAACTTATATGTGCTTTAATACACATTTTATTGTGGACTGTTAATGCATATATAATTTTATTTACTTATTGTTTAATTGATAATTTTATAAATTATCTATTGTTTAATTTTTAGTTAGTAAATTTTTTTAAGACATTTTCGAGCTGCCTAAATGTTTACAATTGCGTATAACTTTTTTAATGATCTAGTACCTATATATTTGTTACTTATACCTAAAATAATTAAAACATTATCGAATATCTTCCGTCTGTAGTTATAAAAAAAAAAAATTCTAATATGAATAATATATTATTTGATATTAGTTAATTAATAATAATAATATTACAGCTGACTGTTAAAAAATATAAAAATAAGATAATCGGGAATGCAATCAGAAGAAAGTAAAAACACGTCGAAGTAGAAAGCTTTTTATGGTCTGCCGACGTTTTGACCTGCCTGCCAGTATGTATAACATTATTATAGTTATACAGTTATATAACTTTAATAATGTAGAAGGCTATAGAAAAGTAAATAAATAAATAGTTCATAATTATTACAAATTATGATAACAACAAAAATAATAATACAAAAGTAGTAGCAGCAGTAGCAATAAAAATCAGCGTAAAATCTTTTCGTGTTAATTTGTTTATCTATTAAAATAGTCAATTTTTCATTTATTATACGTTTAAAAAAAAAATATATTTTACACAAGTATTAAAAAAGAACGAAAACATATTTATTTTTTCTTTACTACCATAATTTAAGAAATTATCCAGTTTTATTCATCAGTATGAACTATAGAACTGTTCAAACAGTTATTTTTACTGTTATCATGTGTTAGATATTCCAAAAGTATTCCATTTTTTGGAACTTTCATAGTTTTGATAGAAAAATTATTTTGTATATATTTATTTATTTTTAATTTTGTAATAAACAGCAGATTCAGTTATGTCTTTTGATATATATTTGTCATATAGTTTATCTGTTAGTTATCATTCGGTCACATCTAGTTAGCCCTGGAGAAGGCGTGTAATGCAGGCCGAAATGTCGGCACTCTAAAACAAATGTTCTTTCTTTCTCCTGACTACATCCTAGAACACCTTCTACTCATTAATTAGTATATTTTTTTAAATTTAAAATTATTTAATATAATTCTTCTTAAAACTTATTCCAGCCTGATAATAATGATTTCTGATTTTTATAAGTATATGTGCCATTCTCCATTTCATACGAATTTGTTTCCTGAAGCGATTGTGATTTCTACATGGAATTTCTTGCAACCCAACTGTAACAAGTAGGTGCAAGGTACTTACCTCTTAAACGTAAAATGGTTTTCCCATGGTTATTGGTTTGTTTTCATGGTTAAATTTGAATTCAAAACGTCAAATTCTATTTCCCTCACATGTCCTATAACATGAGTTGGTAACGTTAAATGCGAATGAGTTCTCCATGTTTGCAATTATTAACTTACTTTTTTTTCTAGTACCTCAGGTAAGTTGCAATATATTGAATTTTATAATTGAAACTGAGGCTAATTGCTTACAAAAAGAAGAATGACCTCTAATGCCTGTGTCCCATAGGGTCAATCTATTTCCCTCACATTTTTCGAAAAAGCCCGCCAAAGCATAACCAAGATTCATTTGCATCATATTTCAGGCTGGCAACATTGCAGAAGCTTCCCGCCAAACTGAGGGTAACCTAACTTACAACAAATTTTCTTTGTTAGTTGTCCCAAGTTTGTGTCGAATCAAGTGTTGCGTGGTGTTGTTAATCTACACCTAAAGTGTGAGGGAAATAGAATTTTGTTACTACTTACTTACTACTACTAATTATATTAATGTTATATAATATTAATTATATTAATTTAATGTTAGATTTCAAAGTTTAAATGTATAATATAATGTCTTATCATTTTAATTTTTTCCTTTCAAATTTTATGTTTAAATGTTTAATTAATGTTGACTAATATTTTTTTAATCGTTTAGTTGATACCATACTCATTAATCATTCGTTTGTACTGTAAACATTTTATTATTTGAATTCCGAATGTTTCTCTTACTCTCATGATTTCCATCATGATCATAAATGTGCAGATAGACTATATTCTATGAAGGATTTTTTGGCTAGTAATATTAGTAGACTTTTATATAGATTTTTATGAAGAAAAAATAATTATAAATAACTTTTTTTCTAATGGAATCACATTGTCTAAATTCCGACGAAATGGCAGAATGATCCATATCACACATTACACATTTTATTGTGAACCAAATGCTTATAGGTGATTAGATACAGGTGAATGAGTAATCACATTCAGATGAATGAATACGATTTCTTGGTAATGAGGGATTCCCGTACCTATCCCCACCCCACCCTTTTACCGAAAAGGCAGAATCCAGATAAAGCAAGAGTCGCTTTAGATACAACCTTAATTTTTTATCAGCCCCTGTTTTCCGGGAATGTTCGTTGACAAAGTAACCGGTTTCAAGAAAAATATATATAAAACTCGTGTGTTTATTTTTTTAGCTTCTACCTTCCATGCCTTTGCGATACCAAACGTGGATTATATTCGTTACTTGCAAGTCTTTTGATTTATGAATCAAACGTCTTTTGAAGTGTTATTTTAGAATCCCCTTTCATTTTGCCATGCTAAGCATTGATCTGAAATTTTCCTTAATTGTAGATTTATGCCTAGGACAAATTTAGTCTGTTAAACACAAATAGTAATTTATTATCATATTAATTTTAATAAATAAAAATGTAATAAAATAGAAAAAAAATAACCCTTATATTCAACAATATACAATGCAAAACTGCAGGCGATTTCTACTGCTCTTTACTTTTCAGTCAATGGTGCACATCCAAAAATTTTCATTGCTACTGTTTCAACGTAGGCACTTTAAAGCATAGCAGACTTTAACAAAACTGATAACACAATAGACAAGATCTACAATTATTTAGAAATGTTAAAATATATTTTTTAAAAAAACGTAATTTTTCTCTGGATATCTGGATACTTCGTCATGGATATCGGAAGTCATGGAAATGAAGAAGCGGATAAATCTGTCAGAAAAGCTGCTATAGTGAGCAGTTTAAATATATTCAGAACTATATATACAGAGCTTGCTCTAGAATATTCCTAAACTTCAATAGGAAAAAATAATAAAACTTTTAAAATAAATTAACCAATACTATAAATTATAATACTTAAAAAATGTGTATAAAAGGCTAAGAAAATTAAAGATTAAAATAAAACTGCCAAAAATAAAGTGCAAAGGGTTCAAGTGCCAAAAAAAAAAAAAAAAAAAAAAAAAATCACAATCTAATATCTATCTATCTATCTACTATCATAAAATATCATAGGTACCCTGATAAGGCCAAATATTTCACATAGCATTGAGCATGATTACGCTCAAGTTCCAGTAATTTGCCATTGAAGTATCAGGTACCTACTTTATAATTAGGATTGATAAATTATTTCTCACTTCCATTGAAATTTTTTATTGAAAGATTAGAAATTTAAAACATCACCATTTTTATTCACATATTGTATAGGGTAAATTACTAAATATGGTTATAGTTAAGGGAACTTGACGATTTAAAAAGGAATTTCTTTGATATAGTTGTAAGATGTAATATGACATCTTTGGTTTTGTACTTAAATTTTCAAAAGCTAATTGAATGTAAAATTGATACATACACAAAAGCTTCCTTTCAAATAATTTTTTTAAATTTTTTTTTTAGTAACCTTCATAAAATGATAGTTGAAAATCAACTAAACAACTATTTAATAGAGTATAGTTTATAAACGCACTTCTACAATATGGTAATCATCCCCAATAAAAAAAAAATAGTAAATTAAAAGAAATTGGAATGTATTTTTTGTAAATTATCTTCTTTCAAAGTCATCAGTAGTCATCCGCGGGGTACTGAATACAACTAACTATAATAAATAAATAATGGTCACTTAAGAGACGTAAGGTCAAACATGACCACTACTAGGTAGGGATGTAGTATTTATGTTTTAAAATGACTTAATCAAATGAAGAAAATTCTTTTTTTTTTCCTTTATTAGCCGGAAGACGTTTGTTATACTGAAGAAAATTGAAACGGATAGGGGTGACCATAACTCATATCTCGTATTTTTATACACCAGTTATGGTCTATTCAAAATTATTGTTAATTAAAATCTTATACATAGTAGTACAACATAATGGAGCTTGTATGGATAGAAAATCATAATCTAAAGTTCTTGTTAGTTTTTAAAGTTAGATTATTTTTTCACCTTGTAATTTGTTATATTTACGTGTATGATAACGTAATGGATTACTATATCATACTACGATGTACTATTTATTATACATTAAAAAACCTTTAAAATCGCCACTTCGGAAATTTTGTGGCTTAGAACGTTTTTCGGCGGACCCATTCAATTAATGAGACTTCACTATAATTCTTTGACCCTCTAGTGCATGATTTTTTCTTTTTCATTCTAATAATTTTTTTTTAATATTTTTTGGTCAGGTTATTAATAGAAAAATACTGAAAAAAATATTTTTCACCTACAAACCATTTTAATTAATAATATACATTATGTTGCACAAAACTAAAAAGTGATTTATCTCGATAATAAAAAACAAGAATTTTATCCTCATTGATATTTTACAAACTAAATATCTTGGGAAAAGCCACAGAAATTTTATTTGATAAAAAAAACACAATGGATGTTATAAAAAAAAATAAGAACACTTTACTGGAGGAAGGAGTCTCCACAACTGAGGACATGCAGGTGTAAGTGACAATTATAGACATGGCTAGTCCAGTTAGGGCATGCAAAGTTCTCTCATGCCCAGAGGGATCATGTAGCATCTCTAATACAAGATTTGGTTCCAGAAAACGCAAAGAGAGTTCGCTGCCATAAATATAAATATAATGTTGCAGATATGCTACACTATGCACTAGAGGGTTAAGAATTCTCACTTTTAAAAACGATCATACTAAAAGAAGGAGGTGTTTCAGGACACTATTTGAGGAAAACATTTTTTAGTTGTTACTGGAAAGGGATAGGAGGGAGAGTTTCATAAGTTTGTTTGTTTGTTTTTTGGTGCTTAACGTCCTTATGTACTTCCAAATTGGGCAGGACTGGTTATTTTACAGGTTACCAACCTATTGTAGAGTAGGGTGGGAAGGTCAAGATTCATTCGTGGGATCGCCACTAAATAAATTTTAACACATCCATGTGAGTTCGAACCCACGTCCTTCAGGTTAGGAGTGCGCTGAGACCCACGTCCCAGCTCACTCGGCTAGCCAGTCCCCGCAGTGTAATAAGTAAATGACTCATAAATCCATTTCAGAAATATTTCTCCTCGTGAGATTGCAAACAAATGAATTATACCCTTATTGCGATAGGTGTATTAGCCTGCCTATAATTGGTGAGGTGACCATAACTAGTAATTTACCCTATATGTATTAATTTAAAGAACGTAAAACGAGAAATCAAACGTGTCGATACTTTTCTAAGTAGGCAAAGCGGAATGTCTTCTTGAAGCCATCAGTTCCTAGAGTAAAAAGCGATATAATAGAAAGAAAGGGGGTGGGAAAATAAGTAATTTCCGTAGGTTGTCCATACGACTAGTTTTTTTGTTTGTTTTTTTCCTGTTGGAAACAAATTTAAAAAATGACTGTTGAAATATTTTGGGAGTTCTCGTAAAGAAGTGGGCAAGTAATCTATAATTCTCATCAAACCAGTTAACCTTCAAAGCGGGATTTATTTGTTTGTTTATATGGACTTAAAATCTTTATAAACAAACAAAAGTCACGTTTTGCCTACATTTTTTAATTGTTGGAGCTTTTTTGACACTTTCCTTTTTGCAAATTTGGTTTTTGCGAAAATTTCCTCAGCAGAAATTTAATGTTTTAATATTTGTTGTTATATAACATTTGTCGCTAGGAGCTATAAATATATCTTATTGTACTGTGAGCTTAAGCAGTAGATTGTTGTGTAAAGTTGTTTTTTTTATTTAAGCTTAACATTTTCATGTACCATTATGTTACCATTTATGTACCATTAGCATTTTATACCATACTTTGAATATAGATAATATAACAAGAAACTGCTCATAGAACCTCCTATCTGCTATTTACTAGACAATCACATTTAGCTTCCAATTAATTATAAACGACTTATTGACAAAGGGATAATTAGTCCTATTTGGACACACATAGTTGAGAGCCCCACTAAGCTATCCCAACCATCCATTTAAAATCGTGCATTAATACACCTTATTGTGTTATGACTAATAATTATTATGCTCTTTTTATTTCGATTTAACGCAAATCAGATACCTATCTATTTAAGATAATCTATAGTCACTCTGATCTCCTAACTACTGGTATCCACATTAGAGACTTAGAAGACCCCTAATTAATTAAAAAAGACTTATTTCCTTGACAGAAATTAGACCCATTTGGACATATTGTGTTAAGATTTGGGACTCCACTAAACTTTCCAACTCTTCTCATATTCAAACCCTAAAATCCAAAATAATTCTTAAAATCCTCAATTTTTCCTTATTATGTCACAAATAACATTATACATACTGACTTAAATGTCAGCATAAGCAGCCAGCTTTTTTTTATTTATTATTTTGGAAAGCCAAATTATCTAGTTCTTTGGCTTAATATAATAAACCTTTTGTTAGACGCTCAGTAGAGTAGTTTAGGATTTCCTTCACATTATAATATTATATAGGATTTTAAGATCATCGATTTGCTATGCTGAAACGACAAGAATCTGTTCGTCTCTAATACTTACTTTACAAATGTTCTATAAATATATATATGAATATATATTTATATATATATATATATATATATATATATATATATATATATATATATATATATATATATATATATATATATATATATATATATATATATATATATATATGTCTCATCTACATGACTATAATCGTCGATGATTAATCATGATCAACAGTGTAAATGCGAATAATCATGATCGTTGCTGATTATAAAAAACGATTAACCATGATTGGCGTTACTAATCGTGATTAACGAGGATTAATTATTATTAGTCATCATTGGCGGTCAATAATTATTACTAACCATGATTGATTATTATGATGAATAATATTGATTCACGATGATTAATCATGATCAAAAGTGATTAAACATGGTTTTATTTAATTTTTTTTTATGTTTTTTTAAATTTTAATTATTATTATAAAGAATTACTAAAAAGAGTTACGTATGCCTCTTCTGCATCACTATGATTGACGGTGATTAATCGTGATTGCCGATTATTAATCATGATTGAGTATTATTAACATGATTGGCAGTGATTAATCATATTGGAAAGTGATTAAACTTGGTTTTATTATTTTCTTTTTTTTTTTTTAGAGTCTATTTTTTATTTTAATTATTATTATTATTTTTTTTGGAGGTCGTAATTATTGCTTTGCTATCTTTTAAATAAGTTTTCTCAATAAGGTTAAGTATAGTTGTTTTTCGCATTCGAGCAGTATGTTGTAATAAACTAAATAACTAAACCACCAACTCCATCATTCATAAGTCTTATTTCATTATATTTTATAAGACTTATATCTTATTTCATAGCTGTCTGTTAAGCGATTATTTTATCATGAACTGAAGTAGAAACTACTGTACCAAGTAATTCATCTTATCCAATTTAGCCTCTTTAGAGAATTCGGTTGTTTTCCTTTAGCAAAGGGTAAAACTAAAAGTAAGACCCAAACGTCACAAAGCGGGCTAACAGTTCTCTTGACTCGTTCTCAGATAGAACGTTCTTCGGATCATTGACTGAATAGGATTCGACGGATGAGTTGATTTCGCTCCTTCCTCGGAATTTCCAATCAGCGCCTTTTCTCTTGCATTGACTTCTTTAACGTCTGCTACACGCTGATTGGTTCGATCCTAAAGGGCTTTGATGGGTCGTGATTGAGGCGTTTACATGTTCCCGAAATCGGATAATATATATTTTGGCATGCATGAATCTAAGAAAAAAGATATACCGATGCATTTCTTACTTCTCCCTGGCTGGACAAAACCAGAGATTATGGGATATGTCAGTCTATAATCCTCTGCCACTGATAAGGAAACTGTTGGCAAATTTTCGATACCTAAAAATGAAGGCAAAACGTGACTTTTCTTATTCAAACCAATATAACTCCTAAGCGGTAGGTCCTAGTGACAAATGTTATATAACTTTTTTTTTCATTAAATTGCTAACTAGAAAATTGAAATTAAATTTTTGATACGAGTAACACCTACAGAGCTAGAGCTGGTCGAAATTTTACATCTTTGATTGTGAAAAAAAAAAAATTACACAAGAAAATTATTGACCATCCGCAAATCTGTAAAAATAAATATTTTTATCGTGTGATTTACATTTTAATTTTGAAAGAGATATATTCCTTCTAATATATTTTATGAGAATACAATACGTTAATTTTGTACTTCGCTCAGACTTTATCCTTATGTTTTTATCTTATGTCCCTAAAGAACGTTTTCAAAATCACATTAGATCTATACCCCATCAAATGCAAGACGTAATGAACGCATGGCGTGAATATAGATCTTATAAATTAAAAATTTCGTAAATTTAAAATTTCTTTTAGTTTTATATACTGCTTATATTAGTTTAATTATTTTTTTTAACTATCCCAATAATATCGTATGCTCTGATTTAGGTATGTAGGGACATAAAATTCTAAATTAAAAAAAAATTACTATTTTAACTAAGGATTAGAAACAATGAATTTATGACTGCTACGGATTTTTCCTTCTTTCTTTTATACCTAATGTGTTATAAATATACAATATTAAACTTATTAGTGATAAATAATAAGATAGAATAAAAAAAAAAAACATAAATAAAAAATGAAGAAAAAATAAAACAAATAAAAATTATGACACCATTATAGTGAAGGTATATAATGTTACTGGGTTTTGTGGTAATATATGTAGTAAAAATACTCTTTTATTCATAAATAAATGTTGTAATTAGTCATTTTCACGTTATGTACAAGATATGAAAGCATATCTAAATTTAAGGAAGTAATAATGGAAAAATATTAAAACAGAATAAATGAAAGGAAATTTTTTAATCTTTGATTTTCAATTTCCGCCTGTCCTCAGTAAATAAATAGTAAATAAAATCAGCTAATGAGCTGAATACATGAAATAAATAAAGTGCATGTATGTCATGAGGGAGACCAGTACCCATTTATACCTTCTCCTGACTACATTTAAAACTATTTACTACTTAAAGAGAACTCTTAACCACCTCTTTTCATGATACTTCGGTAATATTATGAGGACAATAAAAATTGTCGGAAATATACGCTGAAGCCGTGTTTAACTATGGCCATTAGACTATTCTTGAAATACTCTGTTTTGATATGATACAGTATATTTGGTAAATCTGTGTGCAGTTTTCCTTATTTACTGTGAAATGAGTCGTAATGAATGATGATATTTAAATGTAAAATTATTTATCATTAAAAAAAAAAAACACAGCTTTTTTTTTTTTAACAATTTATGAACTTTGTTATAAACATTATTACGATATGAGGATAGTTTATGATGATAGTTCAATAATAATGTTCGCACTGGATTATTGGTAATATATCGGAAGGATTAGTTACGGACTAGGATTCGCGTGGGTTTGGAATTTATAATTGAGGGATGTGAATCTATTTCGTGCCGAATTAACATTACATAGGATGTTGATATCACTGTGC
Organism: Euschistus heros; assembly: GCA_003667255.2. Taxonomy (NCBI): domain Eukaryota; kingdom Metazoa; phylum Arthropoda; class Insecta; order Hemiptera; family Pentatomidae; genus Euschistus; species Euschistus heros. Next base: position 1,824,243 of record RCWM02000011.1, read on the forward strand.
TCAATATTATTTACGACATAATAAGGAAAATTGAGGGTAGTTCAAATGGATTGTATATTGGAGAAGTGTAATGGTATGATAATAGTCATGTAAATGAGTTCTCTTAGTATTAAATTAAGGTTTCAAAAGTATGTCAATGTCAGTGTATGGGCAGGAAGGAAACGCAGTATTTTTTTGAGGGGTTTATTTTCATTTGAATAACTCTTGGTAAATTCTTAAGGAAATAATAAAAAGAGCATTAAAGAAATTTAAAAAAAAAAAACAAAAAAAAAAAACAGCCTAATACTTCCCACTTTAGTTTATAGTATGAAAATAAATAGTAGGAAGGTGTGGTAGCAGAAAAGAAAGCAAGCAAAAAGGTATGATTAAATTGTAAAAAAAATTTTCTCACTTATTCTTATGTTTTGTGTGGTGTGTTTTTCATATATTTTTTACAATTTAGTCATAACTTTTTTCTTGTTTTCTTTTCTTCTAGCCCTGATGAAGACTTGCAATGCAAGTCGAAACGTTGGCTTAAACTATTAAAATAAAATAACAATTTTATTTTGATCTGCTGAGTATCTATGACTGCCTACCCTAACTATCTACATCTCCTATACTTTACAGTCAACTATTTCTTATGAATGTGAATGAGTAATTAGTTTTCTTTTATTAATGCAATTTTTAAATAAGATTGTCCTTTCTAGTTATTGTGATTTTTTTCATTTTCGAATTTTCATAAAGGTATTTTTGCAGTATATTGAGTATTTCAATATGCAACCTGTACCTATTTAAAACATGTAAACAAGTGTTTATCTACCCTTTGAATACTTCTTATGACAAAAAAAGGGTTAAATTTATTGACTTTTACGGGTGGGGTGTAAACACAGCAGCGTGACCTACTAATCATTTCAAAATCAATTAATACATCAAAATTCACTGAGTTAATTCCTGAAAATAAAGATTTACATATGAGGCATTATTCGATGTATTATATTTCAAAATCTTTCGATAAATTGTTTTTCCATAGTCCCGAAATTATTTTTTTTTTCATTACTCCAATTGGGAAATTTTCAGAAAAAAACCATATTGGTGCAAAAATGTTTCTAATGCAAATGCTTCACCTTTCCTTAGTTCAGATTTCTTAACTTCAAGAAATGTCGGCTTCAAAAAAACAAACAATTTACTAACATGCTTTAACTTACTTAATTTTTACAGAAAATTACAGTATTAGATTCTGATGGGAAATACGTTTGTTTATTTGTAATTTTCTGTTTGTATTCTTTGTAAGTTCTTAAATGTCATATGTGAGTCTCTAAGTATATTTTATGTAAGTTTATACTATAATAAATTATTCTATCTGTCATTTTTGTGTTTAGTAACTTAAAAAAATAATAAACCTTGTCAAGACAAAATTATGATTTTGTATTTCTTACCCCACATGCTCGTTACACTCACGCACACTTAGCCTCTATAAAATGAGTCCTTTATAATACTTTTGTATTTATCCTGCGTTCTAGATACTTCAACCAAGCCTCAGGTTTTATTTTATTATATTTAAGAAAAAAATAATTATCCTATCAAATACTTTAAAACTTATAAGATTGCATTAAACTATTAAACTTGGTTGTAATTAGTCTATGCTACAGCAACACGTGACTAAATTACTCTGGAGATAGCACATTGCTTCTATAAAGTAAGGCAGAAAGCTGAGTCAGGTAGTGTCTTAAGTATTAAGACCCAATAAGTCTATGTTAGGTGGCCATAACCTCACCTGCCGTTACCTGCGTTTAATGTTACCTAGATGAGTTTCCTCTCCAAACGAGGGTTCTATTTCTCAACACCGTTAAAGTCGAGAATACCGCAGAGTTGATTAGATCTAAGCTAGGAAATTAAAATTATTATTGGATTAATTTTTATTTTTTGTCCTCTGATATTCATTATTTTTATGCTCTATTGGTATTTACTGCTTAAAAAAAATATAATAGTTAAATGTGAGGTAAAATGACTACAAAGACATGGAAATAACTTGTGAAGAACTACCCATAAGTAGCACTTTAATATATATTTTTTATTAGAAAGTGTCGGGGGTATGTAGTTTGAAATGGAAGGATAAGTATCTTGTTAGAGTCAAACCTGCAACTTATAAGACAATTTGATAGCTGTGGATAAGAATATTTGCGACATAACAAGGAGCATTGAGGATTTCGGATGGCAAGGATGAGATAAGAATCTAAAGGTTTAGTGGACACCCAAAGCTCAACTCTATATGGGCTTTATATGGTTATGTATATAGTGTTTTGTTATAAATTGGGAGCTTTTAATGATTCAATTAAAAGTCGCAGAAGTCGTAAACGATGGACAGTTTATTGCCGTTTTAATCTTGTATTTTAAACAGAAGGATATTCCACTAATCTCTGTTGAACAGATCCGCTACCTAGGACTCCACTTGGACAAACGTCTTACTTGGAATCCACATACAAGACTAAAACGACAAGAAACTGCCCGTCGTTACAGATTACTTCAACATTTATTAGACAAACGTTCCCAATTAATTACAACAGACTAAAGTACATGACTGTGATTAGACCTGTCTGGACGTACGGAGTTGAGCTTTGGGGCTCCACTAAACCATCCAATTCATCTCGTATCCAATCCTTACAATCCAAAATCCTCAATGCACCTTACTTTGTCACCAATAAACTTATCCATATAGATCTTAATGTTCCATATGTTGCTGATTTAGCTCAAATCAGATATTTATCCTTTCATAGTAAGCTCCATATCCATTAAAATCTCCTAATTTCTCAACTTGCTTCCCACACCATTACTGATAATCCTCCGAGGCGTCTGAAAAGAAGATGGCCTAGAGACCTTCTATTGTAGAATTTTTATTAAAGTGCTACTGATGAGTAGTTCTTTTCAAGTTTTGTCACGTTATTGTAATAGTTAACAGCACATTTACTTGATGTATAAATTTTGTAAAGTTGTAAATTTCAATAAATTGTTATAAAAAAAAAAAAAAAAGATTTTAAACAGAGTTCAATATCAAACAAATCTATTGTTTAAATTTTCATTATATTTTTTATTTTATTAAATAAGATATTCGAGAAAAATTAGGACAGACTTGTCTAATAGAGTAGAAATTATAATGAAACAAAAAATTTCTTTGTAAAATGAGAATTGCCCATATTGTTGCTTAATATATATATACAATTGGAATAATAAGAAAACGGAAAGAGAGTAATCCTTTTTATAAAAGAAAAAAATCAATCAATGTTCGAAACGACAACAAACGCGCTATCCTGAGTACATTAGAAATCGTTAGACCCTGGTAGATCTGAAAATAGGATCCTTCAATGCTAGGTAAAAAAGAAAACGGGAAGAGAAGTCCTTTTGAAAATGGAAAAGATTTAAACAATTTCCAAAATGACAAAAGTCAATTTTTAGGGAAGGAGAGGCTAAAGGTGTTCTTCGGCAGACAAATATTGTTAGAGTCTGGAAGATCTTAAACTAGTTTCCTTCATTTGCACGGTAAATTTTTTTTTTGAAGCAAATCATAATTGTTTGTAATTACATATCTGATAATTGCATGTACATCACAATATGTAGGGAATTATAAGTTGTTATAAAATTAATATTTCCCTCTTTACGTTGCTGAGTCATATAAGTCGAATAAATGACTCAGCTTAATTGTCACACGTTAAGAGGGAATTAACACTGTGTGGATACCCTTCAAGTACTAGCGCTGGCCTAGGCTCTCATTAGACCTCAGACCCTCTAATAGACCCTAACCACAGACCCAATATCAGGGCCATAGACCCGCTAACAGTTGCAACCCTAAGCAGGGATATTGCTAATACTTCCAAACATATTAGACTGCAAACGGCGTTAGACCCGAAACCCTTAACGACCTCTAACACACCTCCAGGGTTCCAGTGTTTTTTTTTTTACCCTCCTCAATCCCGTTCGAGGCCATTTCCAGACTCGTTATCTCCAGGAGGAGAGACTTCCAGTTGATTACCTCCAGGAAGACACGGTTATTACGTCTTTTAGCCAATCTCTTTGTGAGTTCTATTTTGGGAAGGAGAGTGTTAGCTATATTATCAGTGTGATCCCTTAAAAAAATACAATCTACTTGGTTTACAAAAAGCAGGGACAAAAAAGTCAAAACATTTGAAGTGACTCTGGACTTTCACTTTCAAGAATACAAATATAAAATCTTTGTGTGCTAATGAAAACATGACTGAACTAATGCTTATATGATTTTTTTTTCAATTTTAATATGTATGTGTTTAATAAGATTCTTGTAGCCCCGTCAATAAATAAAAAACAACTTATTTTGGCGACGTTTCGAGACTATATAATCATATGATTATATGATCTAGAGACTGTATGACTATATAATCATGCCCTACAGTGAAAAAACAGGTTACAATAAAATTATATAAGTTATACAGGTTATTTCAATACATAAAGTTAGCTACAGTATAAATATATAAAATCATTCCTTAGATTAATTAACTACATATAATTACAAAGTATGTGGGAATATGAAACTACCTACAATGTTACTGGTGGATACACTATGGGTATCTACAAAATTATAACAATTCTAGTACACATCTGAACTGGGGGAATTTCTGAAGAAAAGTAATGGTTCAGAGGGATGGTATTTCCAAAGCTGGTGGAAAATTTCCAGGTACAGCTAGAAAGGATTTCCATATTTCTATGTAGTATATATATATATATATATATATATATATATATATATATATATATATATATATATATATATATATATATATATATATATATATATGATCTGGATGATGTAAATTAATATAAATGTACCATATATTATTAGTCTGAATGTATTAAACTGGAATAGCATACGTTGAGATTTAGGACGTCTGATTTTTTATTTATTGCGCGATTTTTTAATTCTTTCTATGGATTAATTTCTTTAATATTTTTTTTATAATTACTATTGTTTATACTTTTATTTTCTGATTTATCTAATTAATATTTTGTTTAGTTTATTTATATTTATCTTTTTATTTAATTGTAAATATATATATATATATATATATATATATATATGTATACACATTCATATATTTTGTTGATAATTTAAATTATGTTTACTTTATTTTATTGTAACCTGTTTTTTCGCTGTTAGTCCTGATTATCAGTGTATTTTTGCTTAATTTCTTGTCTTACATTTTAAAAAAAATATATATGCAGCAAAGTGCGGATGTTTTGAATTTTTTGTGTGTTTTTCTAATATAAGTGGAAAGTAACTTATCAATCTTAATTGTATTGATCCTTCTACACCATCAGGCGTACCTGAAGTAAAATATCCATCCGATAGCACGTTTTATTTAATATCTTTGTGAGATGAAAATTATTTTTTTATAATGAAGATGAACCATCTTCTGACTTTTAGCTCTAAATATCATACATTTCCGGAACTCCATTATTGAGAGGGACGCGAGGGTATAGTTCAAAATGTGGCCGAGGCTAACTCAGGTAACTGCATTAGCTAATGACCCTGGCTGATTGCGGTGGTCTAATAGCGGCGGCGGCTAATATTGACATTAAATGTCCCACAGCTACGTCAAGCAGATATAACCTCATTCCCTTCTTCAGGTCTGTCAGTCAGAGTGTTCAGGACAGAAATAGGGGCAGATGCATGAAATGGACACTCTGGTACCGCTATTAAGCGGAATCTTTTAAATTAAATTGATTAAGAAAGTTAATGTATCCCCTTAGAGTAAAAAAATCAAAAACTTATTGCTTTTTCCAAACTTAAAACAACCTAGGGTTTTGTAATAGGGTGTATAAAAAAAAATGACCGTTTTATCAAATTCCAGACTTCAAAAGTCTGTAAATATCTTAATGCTATTTATTATTTACCAATACTTAATAACCCATTTATAGCATTCTCTAAGCTCGTTTACTAACACTGGACTTCTTCAATAAAGCCTCAGGTTAGTTATTTATTTCAAAGAAGAAACATGAGAGTATCCTACGAAATCCCCGTAATTTTAAGACATTACTGGAGAAAAAAAATTCACAGCCACTGAAGCAACTCGTGAAATTATTAAATGTGAATGAGAAGGTGTCTTTGAAGAGCGCACTGCGCGGCGTTGGTTTGAAAAATTTAGAAGTGGAGATACGACGTTGGAAAGGAAGAAGGGCTCCGGGCGGCCATTAATGGATATTGATGAGGTTCTGATGGAAGCTCTTGAGTCAAATTCGTCCTCGCACCTTCGGATTACTACTTGTTTCGATCCATGGCCCATTTTCTTTAAGGGAAAAAAATTGAAAGCTGAAAATGCTGTCCAAGAGTTCTTTGACAGCCATCCCAAGGAATGGTATTAGCGTGGCATCAAGCAATTGGCTATCAGATGCGTAATGACAATAGATCACAATGGACTATACTTTGACTATTAATTGTATTTTATATCAAAGAAATAATAATACAAATATTCGTTTAAGAAACAGTCATTTTTTTTATACACCCCATTATAAAGAGGGGGACAAAAAATTGCTTTATGGTTTTCCAAGGAATTACTTCTTGTGTAATCACAGTGTAACACGTGCATCATAATATCACAATATTGAACATTTTTCAAAAATAAAACATTTTACAACTGTGTAATATTTTTTTTCTTTTTAATTGAGTGATACTCTTAAAAAAATAAAATAAGTAAATAAAAAAAAATTGTATTTTGTTTTGCAACTGTTTTATATGTGTTCTTTTATTTTAAATTTTATTATATTTTAAGCTACAGTCTTTTGATGATAACAGATTAATGTATTTTAAAGTATTCGATACTTGTTTAAACACAGCCAGAATACAATTGAAACACACTTTTTTTCTGAAATACAAACTATAATCATGTAAAAACAATTTCAATAGTTTAAAAACTAACGAAATATTTTTATCTACATCAAGTTGAGAAAAGTATCTGATGACCTTCATGAAAAAGATGTACCTTTAAAAGTACTTTCTTGATTCCTTCATATATCTTATTACCCAATTCCACCGCCCCCCTTAAATCTTCCAACTCCTCCAATTCATCTGAAATTCACTACGACGATACACGCTCCAGCTGTTCTCTGGCCTAGTTCTACAGAGGTTCGAGTTTCATTTCAAAGACTAGGGTAAAACAGAAAATTTAATTTTGTAAGTAATAGATATTCGAAAGAACTTCGTTTAAAAATTAAATTCTAAATTTAAAAACCAGTAATTATTCTTAAAAAAAAATATTGAATAATATAAAGTATTTATTATCTACAGCATCTCTATTATATAAAAGGACAAGCCTTTTTAGTTTGTGATCACTAACCACGAAAATTACTGAACCAATCTATCCATAATTCAACCGTATCATCTTTATAGTTCTCGGAATAATTTATATAAATTTTAGAAATAATAATATATACTGATTTTTTATTAATTTTTTATTTAAAAACGACAGTATGTGGATAAATGTATATACCAACCAAAATAATTGGTTACATTTATTTTGTGTTAAATTCAAACCGGATAGTTGTTCATTTAAAAAAAAAAAAAAATTAACTCGAAGGGATATGTAACTGATCAAAACAGTTACATGTTTTGTTTTATGTTTAAATAAATCATTTAAACTTTAAAAAATAATAAATAAAAAAATTTAAAAATCCAATTCTTGTTTCAAATGATTTGTTATTTCATTATTTAATTAAAAAAAAAAAAAAAAAAAAAAAAAAAAAGTGTGGAACGATTAATTACATTTTCTTTTATCAAAAAATGTAAATTTAAATTTTAAATTGATATATTCCATATAAATATAACTTAATGTTGGCTTTTAACATAGTTTTAGTTCAATCGTTTCAATGTTTTTAGTTTAAGCAGATGTAGTATTTTTTTGATATTTTAATTTTTTTTAAATATAAAAAGTAATTTTGAAATATTGTTTATGTACTGCTTAAATAAGTTTTTTTTTTTTTTTAAATTTATTATCGATATATGTGATTGGTTAATAAGCATCCCTCAGATATAAAAACATAATAATATTTTATTTCTTATTTAATTTATAACAATATTATACAACAGAACAATTTCAGTACATTTAAGATGTTTTGGAGAGCAAACTGTAGTATCTGTGAGATGCACTTTTCTCTCAAGGGTGTTAGAGACTAATACACAGAGTACTTTTATACACAGTTGTATGTAATCCAATGGGCATTAGGAGCCGGGAAAAAAATAAAATATGAAAATCACGTTTTATTTTTTTTCTTAGCTCTCAGTCAAGATAGAAAAATGATTCTTTCACCTTTAATTCCAGTTATGTATGATATTATATATAAAAATACTTTCGTAATGCTCAAGACACCACCCGGCTTTAGGGTGCTTAAAAACTCTAAAAAAATGACGAAATTCCAAGGAAATCCGCTGTAAATCAGTGGAATTTTTTTTTCATGAAAAACTGACCTTACATCTCGATTCAATGCACCATAAAACCCTTATACGACAAATTTTACCAAAATCAAAACATATTGATTTTTTACTCCTTTCGGGGAGGTTAAAATTTTGTTGAGATTTCATTCACAATTTCTAACGGCCATAACAACTGCTGCGTTTAACCGATACAGTATTAATAGCATCAATAGAATCTGCATACATTCTGCTTTTTATCCAAGCATATATCATTGGGATTACTCTCTTAGTGGACAAAAACTGATGTGAATGAAAAAATCTGAGGTCAGCTATAACTTGAGATATCTCGATCAGGAGAAATCCAGTGACCTCCGGATCTGGGCTTAAATATGCAGTTTTACGGCTTTTAGATGACCTTAAAATATGGTTTTAACCGGTAGCGAAATGTGTGAGATAGCGCAAATTATTTATATTTTTTCAGAAATTGACAACATCCTTGTCTTCTAAAATCATACAAAATTTTAAAGGTAAAAAAAAATTATTTTTGATTTCGACAAAATTTTGTTTCTACATGTTTTTTTGAGATGAGGAACTACAACTGTCGGACACTACAACAGGAGACACATTACGTGGAGTACTAGAGGAAAAAATATACACGTTAATTAAGCTCAGTATTAAATATGATTATTTTATTCATTAATGTTTTTCACAAAAAAAAAGTGTTAAATTTTTTTTTTTTTTTTTTTTTTTTTTTTTTTTTTAAATACAAACTCAAATCTCTAAAAAATAGTGCTTGTCAGATTTTTTTTTTTTTTTTTTTTTTTTTTGTTTTTTTTACTATTGAATCAAGCACACATATAAATATAAAAGTACTATATTATATAAAAAATACGCTATTACAGTTTTTGTTTTTCGAAAATAACGTCTAATCTCTAAAAAATGGTGCTAGATAAAATTGTTTTGCCTCCAGATTCAAATTCACCATACATAAGTATGTAAAAATCAGGAACAATATCTCACGGGAACGAAGTTTTTTTTTTTTTTTTTTTTTGCAGAACTGTGTTATATATAGATATATTTAAAATTATTGATCCTAAGTTAGTAAATAAATAATTCTTAAAGTTGCTTTGTAAAGCCTATTTTTTGTTAAACAGAAGGGAGTGGAGTTAATTAATTATTGGAGGCGTTAATGAAATAGGGGAGGGGGAAGTGGGTGGGGGGAGGGGAGGGAATGGAAGTGGAGGGGGTGAGAGTGGCTTTTGAATAAGGTGACAGATAGGTGCTCTTTGGGGGTGTCGACCTTTTTTTTAAAGGGAAATCTCATTAATTTAATTAAACACCTCCCCTTATAGTTAAATTTTCCTTTAATATATAATTTATATTCATAGTAAATTTTATCTTTCCTGTGAGAGCTTGGCTTAACAACAAAAAGCACAACTTAATAAAATCTTCTATAATTATCTTAATGTTCCATACGTTGCTGATTAACCCCAAAGCCTGTTCTTTCTTATTAGACTTCATAACAACACGGATCCACTAGTATCTCAACTTGCCTCTCTTCTATTCCTATAACGCTCCTAGATGTCTGAAAAGAAGTTGGTCTCGAGACTTTGTACTATAGAACTTTTACTAAAGTGCCACTAATAGGTGCTTGGTTTTCAAGTTATTTTAATGTTACTGTATTAATTTTCCCGCACATTCACTAGATGTATGTACTATATAGTTGTAAATATCAATAAAAATATAAAGAAAAACAACATAAAATCTGTAATTTTTTTTTCTCATACACTGTGAGTTCCTCTTAGAGTAAAAAAAAATTCGGTTAAACTAGATCAAAAATAAAGAAAAATTTCGCAGACCTTACTTTTCTATTCCAATCCGTTGCAGGTAAAGGATAATTCAAAGATCTTTTTCTCCACTTTGTGATATATATACAAAATGTGATACGTGTGATATGATCCATATAATCATATTTTCCCAACAGATTGAATGGTGAAAATTACTAGGATTTGCTACAAAATATCCTACCGCAACTTCATCACGATATTCCACCTTGAGTTCGGCTTTATGTTTTATTAAACAATAAATGTTTTCTTTGCCTTTTATTGCAATGAAAAGTTTATTACATTTAAAATACATATTTCTATTTAGCGATCATCATAATGTCTTATTTACACAAGTGACTGATTTGTATGCCAAATGAAAACACCATTTTTTTTTTCCGGTTTTAAAAATAAATTTATTAATTAAATCTATACGGAATCATTAATTTAATCATACCATATGAAAGCTAGTTAAATTTGCAAGTTTCGTGGATAGTTATTTTTGAAAAATGGTGAACGTTAAAGTAACTCCCTAAATAAAGTGAAGATCAAGTTCCTTTAGATCCCAAGTTTGTAAAATTCAAAGTTACATGAACTTTGAATCACTGCTCTCATAGGAAATTTAATGCTAAATCTGAAAATGTGGTCAAAATATAAAAAAGATCTGCTTTGTGTAATGTGGAGATATTACTGCTTTTATGGCAAAAAACGTGGTTTCCTCAAAAAATTCTTTGAATTATCGTATATATGCAACGGATTTGAATAGAAAGGTAAGGTCTGCGGCATTTTTTTGAAATTCTTCTCAAATTTTTATCATTAGGAACGGATTCTTAAGTAACAAACGCCTTTCTAGCATCCATGAGACTAACTGAATTGATGGTACTATGGGAGAAACTAACAAGTGGCAATGAAATATCAGTTTCGATTTTTTTTTAGTGATTCCTCCATTTAGCCTGACACTCATAAAATGTTTTCTGAGATGCTAAATATTATTATATCACAATATTATAATAAAATTTCATAAATTTTTGACCTTATTTTGTAAAATAATCTTGTACTGGACAAATAGGCTGCTACGCTGTTACGATATGTATGAGAAATTTTTTCTAGGGAAACATAAAGAAATAAAAAATAAAAAAATAATTGAGTAAAATTGGAATATGATACTATTCCTTTCATATCATTTTACCGTGCCCATCGTTATTTCAAATAAAATAGTAACACTCTTCTACGTTTTCAAATATTGAAAAATATTTGAGAACAAGATATGCAATTGAAAATAAAAATATTTCACCTTTTTCCTTACCTTTCCTTTTACGCCAATATTGCGCTATTTCTCCCTTCCACCTACGACCATGTGGTGCTCTTCAAAGCTATGTTTATGCTCTCTCAATTATTCATTTATTATTTTCTGCAACTCAAAATTCAGTCACTTAAGATATAATTTGATTAATCAATAATTTTTGAGTATGTTAATATTAAATAAATAAATCAAAATTTACACTTCAAATATGACGCTGTTTCTTCCTCCTTGTTTTTAATAAGTTATTTATACAACTATAGAACTTAATCTTAATGTTTCATAATATATAAATAAACCAGCCACTGGATAGAAATACGGTTTTCAGTAATCTTAGAAAAAAATAAATTCAATTGAGAAATTTAATGTGTATACAATTTTATAGAGACTCCATAAAAATACATTTTAAAATAATTTTCATACGAAAAATACCATATAAAATTAAAACAAATTATAAAATTATATATAACATTTATAATTTTTTAAAGCTTTCTTTCAATATACGTCTTTTTATAGTTTTACTCCTATTTTGTACCAATATTCATCCCTAATATTGGTAATTTTTGTTTTTTGCACCAACATTTTTTAACATATATTTAATTTACTGTTATCTATTATTTAATACGTATATCATTTTTATTTTTCAAAGATTTTTCCGCTCTTATATTTTTTAATTTTTTGTTTTATATATTAATTGTGTAGCCCTGATGATGGTCATCTTTGTTATAGCCGAAGCGTCAGCATTAAGAATAAAGAATTATAAATAAAAATTCATATTATTTCTAGTTGACTAATCCCTACAGTTATATTTATCTACCGTCAAAAAAGCTACCGATTCTATACTTTTTTAAATGTAAGGATGTGGTTTCAATTGAGAGAAATATATAAAGATTAAAGATATCATATTAATTAATTGCAAACGCTTTTACAGAACACATAATGCTTCTTTATGATTTAGTTCACAGGCGGGAGATAGGTAGATAGAGAGAGAGAGAGAGAGAGAGAGAGAGAGAGAGAGAGAGAGAGAGAGAGAGAGAGAGAGAGAGAGAGAGAGAGAGAGAGAGAGAGAGAGAGAGAGAGAGAGAGAGAGAGAGAGAGAGAGAGAGAGAGAGAGAGAGAAGAGAGAGAGAGAGAGAGAGAGAGGAGAGGAGGGGGGGGGGGGAGAGGGAGAGGGAGAGAGAGGGGGGGGGAGGGGAGGGGGAGAGGGAGGGGGAGAGAGGGGAGGGGGGGGGGAGGGGGAGGGAGAGAGAGAGAGGGACAGGGAGAGAGGGAGGGAGGGAGAGAGGAGGGAGAGAGGGGGGAGAGAGAGGGAGAGAGAGAGAAAGAAAGAGAGTGAGAGAGAGTGAGAGTGAGAGAGGGAGAGGGAGTGAGAGAGAGAGAGAGACTGTGAGAGAGAGAGAGAGAGATAGAGAGAGGGAGAGAGGGACAGGGAGAGGGAGGGAGAGAGAGGGAGGGAGAGAGAGGGAGAAAGAGAGAGAGAGTGAGAGAGAGAGAGTGGGGGAGAGGGACAGGGAGAGGGAGGGAGTGAGAGGGAGGGAGAGAGAGAGAAAGAAAGAAAGTGAGAGAAAGTGAGAGTGAGAGAGGCAGAGGGAGTGAGAAAGAGAGAGTGAGAGAGAGTTTTAATTTTCTATTAATAAAATAATAAAAAAACTAATACTATTAAAAACAATAATTTTCATAAATTCTTCATCCAACAGTGATAATAATATGTGTGTGTTTACATCAACGTTATTATTTCATGTTTGGAAATAAATAATAAATTTAAAAGTCAAGTTCTATACACACAAGAAAATTCGATTTATTTACTTTTTATTATTAATTAATTGCAAACGCTTTTTAAATAAAATGTTCTATCTAAACAAGAAAATTTTATTTTAAAAGTAAATAAATAAAATTTTCTTGTGTAAAGAGAACTTGATTTTTAAATTTATTATTAATTTTCAACCATAGCTTATTTTTATTTAAATAAAATCAAAGGATTTATAGGGTGTATATACAATACTTATATGCTCCAGTTTTTTTTATAGCCATTCCAAAGTTTAAGCCTCGAAAGAGATATATATATATTTTTTTATTTTGAATGACAGAAAAATCCCTTCCAATCCCAGTATTTTGATCTCGCTAGGGAAATAATACATTTTTTTTTACCATAGAGGATTTCCCTCTTTTTACGTTGTTTGATATTTCCCCTGACTTTTATAATACCCTTCATCATGAATATAAAAGCTCAGTGTTTAAAAAAAAGATTGATGTTAAAACATTTAAATATAACAAATTATTATTATTTATTAATAATTGAAACAATATCAGAAAAAAACAATATATGGTTTTTTTATGAAATATGACTGATAATTGGACCGAAGTTCTCACTTTCGCTACTCCAGAACACCTAACTATGATAACAAATACAGTTCCTCATTTTTCAGGAAAGGAGTGCGGTTAGTACTTGGACAAATAACTTTATTTAACAGAGATCCAAGTTTTCTATATTTAGGCAATCACTAAGGCCTACTATATGGAACATTTTGAAACCAATAATGCCAACAGAACCGTGGAGTAGTTTTAAAAACTTGGGCTCATCAATTTTGAGTTTATTCCCTTCCACCGAACAGCATTATACCAACACTCCTTTCATGCTCGATCCACTACCCTCTGGAACTCTATCCCTTCTGAAATTTGACTTGCTCCTTCCATAAACTCATTCAAAACTCTACTATTTCAACATCTAAATCTAAATATGTGGGCTAAATCAGCAACATATGGTACATTAAGATCTTGATGGATAAGTATATTGGTGACAATCTAAGGAGCATTTAGGATTTTTTGAAGGATTTTGGATTGTAAGGATTGAATACGAGATGAATTGGATGGTTTAGTGGAGCCCCAAAGCTCAACTCCAAATAGGTCTAATCACAGTCATGTATATGAGTCTTTTTTAACTAATTGGGAACTTTAAACGTTTGTTTAGTAAATGTTGAAGGAGTCAGTAACGACTTCTCGTTTTAGTCTTAATTTGATATCTAATTTTTAATTTGAATGTAAGAGTTTTTAATCCAGATGGACAGAGACTATTAAGAAACTCTTGCGGATAATGGACCTCATTATTAGTGCTTACAACTAAAAGCCCATTAATCATATTTTTACACTCAATATCGAAAAGGAAAGGATCGACATTTTGTATTGGTTATAATTTTATTTGGCAGAAATAATTTTATTTGTTTGAACCATAAAATTATATAACAGTGTGGCAAATCGCGTTTCTAACACTCAATATTATGCAATTAAATTATGATTAAACTACTTCTAAATCTTCCTAGAACTATGAATATGATATAGTTAAAATTTGAAACAGATGGGTTAAGCAGTTTTACCATTGTGGACTATATTAATAATGGAATATTAACCAAATATCTATTTTAAAACTTCACCGAGATCCATAAGCTGCACCACATATTAAAATCTTTTTTAAAAATTTAATTAAATACAATAAAATTGTATTATCAATTTCTAGCTGTGTACAACACCTTATCTTTGTAACCTCTCTTGAATGGAGCTTGCAACTTAAAGGCCAATTTTCAAACTTCTCTGCGCACCACATATTTAGGTTTTTAACAACAATTTAATTAAAAATATTTAAGTTTTATTATTGTTAAACCTCCCTTGAATTATGAAGACGATGAGGTTAAAATTTGGTACAGACTGGCTCAGTAGTTTCTGCGGCCAGTGATCACAAACGAAAAATGGCTTGTCCTTTTAAACAATAGTAAAGCTAATTATATATATAAAACTAGCAACCCTAGTCGCGGCTTTCCTCGCTATTATAAGTAAAGGACTTAGATAGGTTTAACTAATAATAGAAGCTATATTTTTAACATTAAAAATCTTATCATGCAGTTGAGAATTATTTATTTAATAATAGAATTATTAATTATAATCTCACAATATTTCTATATATTTTCACTCAAAGCTGAAATTTTATATCCGGTATTATTTCAATAATTAGTTGGTTGAAATTTACTTAGAAGCATTATTGGATATTCAATCATTGATTCTAATCCATGAGGTGGTAATTTAGATGGACAGAGAATTTTTATAAAGAAACTCTGGCGGATAATGGACTGCATTGTCAGTGCTTACAACCCAATCAATAGAGATATTCTCGGCTGTTACAATTTACTTTTTCAATAATAATGTTATTAATATTCTCTGCTATAGTATTTGTAGGTAAAATTACTGCTCTTTTACTCAACCAATGGTACGATTTATTAAATAAACCTGAAACATCAAAATGAATTTAAAATCATTGAAATTTTAGTCCTCTCAAAACCTTCATCGAAAACTAAGGTTAGTTCGCCCATTTTTTACACACAATATCAAAAATTAAAAAATCGATATTTTGATAGTGCAATAATGTTTAGTGCAGCAAAAATAATTTTATTAATGTCATTTGGTTGGATTTTAATTTCTATCTTACTATAAAGCCGGCTCCACACATTCGTGTTATGTCATAACAAGCAACACGAAACATACATGCTCGTCAAAGATTGGCGAATGTGTGGATGGGGTCTCGGCTCGTGTTATGTATTACGATATGGTTTCAGATCCTGTTATAGCCGTATAGCCAGCTCCACAAATTCGTGTTATGTCATAATACGCAACACGAAACAGACATGCTCGTTGAAGATGCCGAATGTGTGGATGGGCACTCGGCTTGTGTTATGTGTTATCAAGTTGTTTCTGCTCGTGTTATGGGTGTATCGCTATAGGAGGCGGTTTTTAACTCACATCAGGGGAAATTTGTTTCCCCAGAACACAAGCTGAAACAGAGAGAATCGCTTATTCACAAAGTCGCTTAGCAACAGCGAATAATCGTGAAGCCCAGTTAATCATTATTATCAATAATAACTGTTTTAAAATGAACCATTAAATTTAATAATAAATAACGTTAAGTAAGCACGTAGCGATTTAAAAAATATATAATTTAATTCGATAGCTAATCTTATACATTTTGAATTGAACTGGACTATATAAAGTATTTTTTTTTTTTTACGGTAGCATTTGTAATTGGAAACTACGTTGGTGACAGAGTTTTTTTTTCGTCTATTTAATTAGGCAAGAAGAGATTTTCGTAGCTTGATTTTTGCTCTTAGTTCAGTCTGAAAGTAAATAGATCATGGCGTAAATAATGCTTATTCAAACTTTATTAACACATGAGATAATGTGATAAAGAAATATTAAGAGCTGACTCTCAGGATCTTAAGTAGCCTCGCATTAAAAAAAAAAGGTGGTATTTGAGAGATTAAAGAGTCCTGAAGCAATGGCAAAATAAAATATAAGATTTAAGAAAGGAGGAGACCGAAGGATAAAACTCAATTTCTTCTAAACAGGGAAAAACAATAGATCATAGCCTAGACCATTTATACATCGAAGGATACCTGCCTAAAATACATGTTTTTAAATACAGCAATAGATACTTGTACATGTTTTTAAATTGAAAAAGAAACAGGTAGATTCCTGCAAATTCTCTGCCTCGCTTTTAAAACCAGCAATGCAATTTTTTTCCTCTAATCCGATTTTGTAATATTTCTCCGTTTCTAAAAACAGTTTGTCTGCAGGTACAGTTTAGATATCAAATAAAAGCTAATTAAATTTCCTTTAAATTCTTTCTTGAAGAAATTATTGTGAAACCAGTACTTTTGTTAGAATGCGGCCGAGAACTTGACTCAACGGAAAATTTTCAAATATTGTGAAACATCACTATTTTTTGGAGAACTGTATTTCCGCAACCAATTAATTTATATAGCTGCGGTAAGAATTAAAATGTCACACATTTAGTACTCTTTAATATAGTAAATGCTATGTCAAGCCAATTTTCATATTTTAGAAATATAAATTAAAAACGAAAATAGTGCTACAATTCTGCGGTTTATTGAGTACTACGAACAACCCACCTGATTTTGAGATTTAAAAACTTGGATTTTAACTATCCTGATGGGTCCTAACAACATATTAAAAACGGTAGATACATGCAATTTTACGAACATGGCTTATTTTAGTAGGTATTGATATATTGTCATGACAACAGAGAACTGTTTCGTCATTGTTTCGTGTTATGTGTAATGCCATAACAGAGAACTTTTTCCTCGTTGTTTCGTGTTATGTGTTATGACATAACACGAAACAGTTTCGGCGAACATTGTTTCGTGTTGCGTGTTATGGAATAACACGAATGTGTGGAGCCGGCTTAAAAGTTAATGACAGAATGAAAAAATTCTGCCACTTAACAGTGTGAATGTAAATTATTAATCTTCCTAGAAATAGTTTTTTGATTTTGTAGTTAAAATTTAGTACAGATGGGTTTAATAATTTTACCATTGCAAACACTGTTGCAGGATGCCGCTAACCCCATATCGTTCGATTATTAAACATCCCTAGAATCCACACTAAATATTTATAGTTTTTTTTATAACAATTTATTTGAATTAAGCCAATTTTATTATTAATTTCTAGCTCTATATTACACTGTACCGTTATAAGCTCTATTAAATGGCACTCGCCACATATCGGTCAATTTTAAATTTTCAAATTCACTTCGTACCACTTATTTATCGCGTTTTAGCAACAATTTAATAGAAAACATGTAAATTTTCTTATTGATAAACCTTCCTTCAACTATGAAGATGATTTAATTAAGATTTGGTAAAGATTGGTTCAGTATTTTTTGCGGTTGGTGATCACAAACGAAAAATTGTCGTTTTATATAATAGTATCGATATAGATTAATTTAGAACAAAAACCTGCTTAGAATTTACAAAAACCTGCACTAAAGTAGTTTTTATAAAAAATAAATGTTATTTTGATATTTATAGGATATTTGTTCGGGTGCACCTAGTACCCCTACTCTGATTTAAAAAAAAAAAAATTCAAAAAAACCTTCCCGGGGATATACCTAGTACTTTCCCAAATTTTCACCTCGATTGGATGTATGATTTTTCAATATATCGAGTGCAGACAGACACTCATTTATATATATATATATATATATATATATATATATATATATATATATATATATATATATATATATATATATATAGATTATATTATATGTTCATATTCTGTCCTGAGCAGATCTAGTAAGTATTAGGAGAAAACGAGTTAAGATTTGTTAGGAGCCTTTAAAAGACACTTATTGCCGTTGTAAACTAAGGTAAGACCCCGCTCCCAATCAGCTCGCCGCAGGCCATAACTCTGGTCTCGTTAGGAGCTAGGTCGCTGTTTTATGGTCTAGGTTCTACCCTCGCCGCTAATGCTCAGCTTGCTAATGTCGTTTAATGACCGCACTTCGTCGGGGTGGTGTAATGGCGTCGCTGGGGCGTTATGTTGCGAGTTTAGGAGGCCTCGCTGCGTGGGATAGGAGTCTGTAAATATCAGTGTTTCTTCCTTAGGGCCTTTCTGTGTTGCAATCATTATTAAATTATTCATATTTTAAAATAGAGAAGTAAAGTTATATCCTGAAAAAGACTCTTTTAGAATTGAAAAACCATCTGTACATAAAATATTTTATTTTATTTTTTAAATTTTCAATCTATATACTGAAATTAAAAAAAAAAAGCGAGAGACATAAATCTAACTAGCATGCCCTATCGCGGCATCGCCCGCTGTAAAATATCCTAAAATTAAATATTTATGAAACATTAGAAATAATAAAATTGTTTTAAACCGAATGATACGAGAAGGGGGCAGGTAGGTTGAATTTTGGGGTTCACTATGCGATTTCCCTTATGACTTATTCGATATTTCTGTTCCTATTGAAAAAAAAAAATTAAAATGTTGCTATTGGAAATATTTGTCTGGTCATTTAAACAAAAATCTGGATCGGTTTTTCAACAATTTTATTATTTCCAATGATTCAAAAATATTTAATTTTAGGCTATTATCTTCATTTTTACTCCCTAGTCTTTATTAAATTTACGCTTATTTTCATTTTAATAGATAGCATAATTGGAGTTTTGGGTCTTATTATTGTATGCTCTTATATCTTCTTTCAATCTTTGATTGATATTATCCATGTAACATAGTGCTGATATGTTGAAACTTATGTATATTTTAGAACTTCCTAGGTCCCATCCTCTACACGGTGTATACGGTGTTACACTTCAATAAAGGTGGGAAATAAAAAAAAAAAAAAAAAAAAAAAAAGTTTATAGGAGGAGTTTGGAAATCAAGTTTTAACGTTAATTTTTTTAATGTTAATTTTTTTTTTTAACATTATTTTTTTTTTTTCTGATTTCGATTTCATGTTAGTTTTCCTTTTTTTTCAATTGCTTTAATAAGAAAGCTGAATGTTAAATAAAACAATGTTGGTGATGCCCCTATCCACGAATTATTAAATTATAAATTTCTTTTGCCAATAAATTTTTCCATTTTTTTTTAATAATAATTTTCATTACAGAAATAATTAATATTGTTAATTTTATTAAGGTAAATGAATTGTGATGCTAAAATAGACCAGAATTAAAAGTTTGATAAAATACGTCGACGGATTAAGAGTGATAATAATAGGCGACGGAACAAAAACAAAAGCCAAAACAAAAGAAGATAGACAGGTCTCAACGGGGAGAAGTGATTGTGTTGAGTTAGGAGACAGACGCTCATTAAACGGCAAGGCCGGATTTTCATTTCTTTCTTTGAAATTGGACTCCAAATATTGGAATTTTGGATTCTTACCCGACAGGGGATTTATTCATCGAAGAAAATTTATGAGTCAACGTCATCTACAGCTCTAAGTGGACTCAACAACAAAATTGGAGAAGAAGAAATGGTGGCCGTCCCTTGATACCAATACATCGCTCGTTAACGCCGAAGGGTGCACCCAGATAAGTTTTATTTTATTTTAAGTTTATTTGTGCTGGTACCAGAATAAATCAAACAATAAATTATTTAATGGTTGCTGAATTTGGTTAATTAGTATTAAAAGAGAGAAATTGTTTAACTTTTGTTTGTTTGTTTATTTTGTAATATTTTTTTTTTTTTGAAAGCGAGCTCGCAAATATTTTATATTTTTGGACCACCTATTTACAAAGCAATATTAGATATTGTTTGTTTAATTAATTTGTAAATTTTGTAAAATTAAATTTTGATAATCATAATATGTAAAAATAATTTACGTTAACAGTAATAAATATGGTCCAATTTTCTTATTAACAAAATTGGTGTTTTTTTTTTTTTTCTTTCCTTCTCGTTTGAAAATTATTATTATTTTTTTTAATTTCCTTTTGCATCTTGGTCTCAAATCAATTAAAAACAAAAACCAGGAAAAGTGGTGACCAACATTGAAGGAGAGATAATTTTGATTATTGAGTAAAAATAATAAGTGTTACCATTTAATGGTTATACATTCAGATTTATGGAAATGGTCAAGGGTCATTTCTAAGGATTGAGTGCATGGTGGTGAATTTTGAATTCAGAGGTGAGATTCACAAAATTATTAATAAAATAATTTTATTTTATTTTTATGTTTTCAACATTAATGGGTTTTTGGTTTTGATTAATTATCGCAATTAATTGGTGGAAGTATATTTAAGAGTTAAACTATCTATTGTTTTCCTTACCTTTCTTCGAAGATTTTACAGTTTAAAATATTTTTTTTTGGGGCTATTTTATTGATTTATTTAACCTTATTTTATTTTGTCTCTTATATTTTTTTTTATCTTAGGTTTTCGTCGTTTTACCATTAATAAACGACGTGGCGCTCAACAATATTTTTGGTGTGTGTGTTTTTTTTTGGGTTCTTCTTTTTTTTTTTTTGGCTCATTCTCATTTCCTGACTAATTCTCCCCACCCCCTTCTCCATTAGCTAGCCTGACACTTACTGTCCTACTTGTACAAGTACTTGTGGTAACAGTTTTGGCGCCCAACGTGGGGCCTTTGAGTTTTGTTTAGGAGAATTTGATTAGGATAGAGGAATTTTTTTTTATGGAAAAGGAACTTTGTTTTCATTCAGGTTATTGAGTTTAAATTGTTTTATTCGAGATTTTTTTTTAAATATTTTTTTTTATTGATTAGCAGGGGATTTGAACTTTATTATTTTTTTTGTAGTTCGTTCTGATTTCGGGAATTTTTGTATGCTAGTTTAATTTTTTTTTGTCTGTTGTCCGTGTTATCTTTTGCTTCATTATCTTATTGGGAATTGATAATTATCAGTATGGACGTTAGCCGGCTTTTGAAAGAAGAGCTCGAATACGAGTTAAAAATTCGAGAATACTCCGATATTTCTGAAATCGATGAAATGAGGAAAAAAACTGAGACAGATTTTAGCTCTTGAAGAACGACAAGTGATTCAATCACCAAAGCCTGAAGGTTTGGATACGACCTCCGAGTTGGCGACTTGTCTTGGGAAAATGGAGATACTTCGTGCTCTTTCTAAAGATGCTTCTGAAGGTAAAAAGGTTGACCCTAGAAAATTTTCCACCAAACTTCAACATGTGCTAAATAGACTTCGGCGACTCAAGCCCTCCACCGAAGAAGAACGCAAAGATATACGAGCATATACTGATGAATGCTTGACGATGTTCGACCAGTTAGATGAATGGAAGAAAAAACCACCACCGAGTGATGGAGAACAGTCGTCGCCGCCGACAGTAAACACAGATTCCATGGGTGCTACCACACCAAGCGCTACACAGGATTCATCAATAAGGAGAAAACCAATACCGGTACGAGAATGGGGTATAAAATTTTCCGGCGACAGGGAAGGATTGAGTGTGAATGGGTTTTTAGAAATGGTCGAGGATCTCAAAATAGCAAGGAATGCCTCCAACGAAGACTTATTGAACTCAGGCTATGATCTTTTTTCGGGTCGCGCTCTGGTATGGTACAAAGCCATGCGTCGTGAACTGTCATCGTGGGATGAGCTGACGAAAGAGCTTAGGGCAGAATATGAACCACAAAATTATAGCGAAAGGTTGTGGGACGAAATTAGGGCCCGAACTCAAGGCGAAGATGAAGGTATTGGATACTATATTAGTATCATGAAAAACTATTTCCATCGGCTACCAACTCCCGCAACAGAGCCTACAATGTTGAAAATCATTTTAGCGAATTTACACCCATTTTACCTCGACCGGTTGGCGTTGCACACAGTAACCTCTTTAAAGGATTTGTTGACGAAAGGTCGAATGCTTGAAGAAAGCAGATGGCGGGTAAATGTGCACAGACCACCACCTCCGGTGCGAAAAACATTACTGGAACCGGATTTGGGTTACTCACCGACTAGCAAGAAAGGGAATGCTCAAGTAGCTGAATTAGATGTTCAAAAAAAACCCTCAAATGGAAGAGAAAAGGCATACTCGCTTAGAAAATCAGCAGGCGCGAGGTTATAAAGGCAGGTGCTGGAATTGCGATAAAATTGGACACCCGTCAAGGGAGTGTAAAGCACCTAAAATAAACTTCTGCGGTTTCTGTGGTCGTAAAGAGGTAAATACCACTACTTGCGGATGTCGACGGAGACCGGGAAACGGATCAGGGGGTCGAGTTTAAACGGGCGAAGCTCATTCCAAGCCCCGAAGTCCGATAGAAATTCAATTGAATGGCAGACCTGGTTGGCTGTGGTGCGTGCTGTCTATCAGGGCTCGTTTGCGACAGAGAGTAAATGCAAGGGAGACAGTCGACCATATCTTTCAGTGTCGATTTTCGGGAGGGAGTTCTGTGGACTGTTGGATTCAGGAGCGTCAAGGTCCCTAATGAGTTTGAAAGTTTGGGAGGTATTCAGAAACCTTGGTATGGACTTGGAAAATGTGTCGAAGTTTCAAATATCGCAGGCAGATGGTTCACCCTTATCACATATAGGAATGATTCGATTACCAGTAGAGCTATCCGGAAGAATTAGGATCGTTGAATTTGTGGTAGTGTCTCGGTTGACGTGTGACTTGATTTTAGGAGTTGACTTCTGGCGGGAAATGGGCATTAAATCGGACATGCGAAATGGATGGGAATTTGTTAATGTGATAGACACAAAAGAAGCGAACCCCGCTATCATTGGTCATTCAAATTTACCCACAGCTGAAAAGGATAGATTAGCAGCATTGGTAGAATATTGGAAAGCTAAACATCCGGAGAAGCTGGGCTGCACGAGTAGCGTAAAGCATATAATAGATACGGGGGACGCAAGACCCATAAAACAAAGATATTACCCCGTGTCCCCGTTTGTCCAAAGTCAGTTAGATAAGGATTTAGATGAAATGTTGGCTGAAGGAATAGTAGTGCCTTCCAAAAGTCCCTGGAGTTCACCAGTAGTCCTTGTTAAAAAACCAGATGGGTCGAACAGGTTCTGCGTGGATTACCGCAAGCTCAACGCAGTTACAAAAAAGGACGCTTACCCGATACCATATGTCTCCCAAATACTGAATAGGTTGCGTGATGGGCGGTATCTAAGTTCGATAGATATTAAATCGGCGTATTGGCAGGTACCAGTGGAGGAGTCTAGCCAGGAAAAAACGGCGTTTACTGTTCCAAGACGAGGGCTTTTTCAATTTGTTCGCATGCCATTTGGATTACATAACGCCCCAGCTACATGGCAAAGGCTGATTGACCAAGTACTGGGTGATGATTTGGAAGAATATGTATTTGTTTACCTAGACGATATAGTGATTGTGACATCAGACTTTACCCAACATCTGAAAGTTTTAGAAGATGTATTCAAGCGGCTAGCCGAGTCAAATTTAACAATTAACTGGGAGAAATGTAATTTCTGTCGTCCAGAGCTTCGTTACCTAGGATATGTGGTTAACGAAAACGGACTTCAAGTAGACCCGGAAAAGGTAGCAGCCATAGTGTCGTACCCTACTCCAACGACTGTGCGACAAGTTCGAAGATTCCTAGCCTAGCGTCATGGTATCGACGATTTGTACCTAATTTTTCGAATGTGGTAAGTCCTCTTACGGATTTGTTGCGGAAGGGGAAAAAATGGCGCTGGGAAGAAGCGCAAGAGTTAGCCTTTAAAGAAATTAAAGATAAATTAGTATCCGCTCCAATTTTAACGTGCCCCGATTTCAGTAAACCTTTTGTACTGCAAACCGACGCTTCGGCAACAGGCTTAGGAGCTATTTTGTCTCAGGTTCATGATGAGGGAGAAAAAGCTATTGCTTACGCTAGCCGAAACCTGACCAATGCAGAAAGGAAGTTTACAACAACCGAACATGAATGCCTAGCGGTTTTATGGGCGATTGAAAAATTTCGGCCATATCTTGAGGGAATGGAATTCGTAGTCATAACAGATCACATGGCTCTTAAATGGCTACATACTCTAAAGGAACCTAAAGGAAGATTGGCTCGTTGGGCATTGAAATTACAACAGTATGCGTTTTCAATTCAACATCGCCCGGGTAAAAACAACCTTGCTGCAGACGCCCTGTCGAGACAGAATGAGAATACTGAAGTGGCGGCGATTGATTGCTCGATGTCGGCAATGGACGAGTGGTACCTCAGGATGATAGGCAAAATAAATAAAGATCCTGCATCATATCCGTCGTGGCGCGTTGAAGATGATAAGATATTTAAAAGAATATCTAATAAGAATAAGTTTTTAGGGGAAGATCGTCCCTGGAAATTGGTCATACCAAAGTCTCAACGGAAGCAGTTGCTGTTTGATTACCACGATAGCCCGATTTCTGGACACTTAGGAGCATACAAGACGTTTCAGAGGCTCAAGGAGGCATATTACTGGCCAGGAATGGCTGGGGATGTAGCACGCTATGTGGCGAGGTGCGAAACGTGTCTGAGTTTAAAGCCATCACAACAAGCTCCAGCTGGACTTATGGGGAGTAGAAGGGTTGCAAAGGGACCATGGCAGATCATCACCGCTGATTTAATGGGGCCATTGCCTCTGTCAACGAAACAAAATCGGTTTCTGTTGGTAATAAGTGATTATTTTACCAAATATTCCATCTTGATCCCACTAAGAAAAGCTACTTCCAAGGCTTTATCGGAAAAAAAAAAAAAAATAGAAGAGCACGTTTTCCATATGTTTGGGGCCCCACAGTTTGTAATTTGTGACAATGGAGTCCAATTTAAAGGGAAGGAATTTCTGGGGAAGTTAGAAGAATATAAGGTCACCCCCTGGTATACGGCTCTTTATCATCCACAGGCAAATCCAACCGAAAGAATAAATCGGGTAGTGAAAACTATGTTGGCTTCTTATATACAGGATAACCAAAGAATTTGGGACAAGGAACTTTCTCGTATCAGTTTTGCGTTAAAAACTTCCGTACATGAAGCTACTGGCTTCTCACCCGCATACTTGAACTATGGCCGGGAATTGCCGAGATCAGGAGAGGATCATGCAGAAATAGCATCTGGGGACTCGGATCAACCAATTGCCATTGATCGAAATGCTCACCTTGAAAAATTGAAGAACATGCCGTTACTATTCCAGGAAGTGCAAGATCGATTGGATAGAGCCTACGGGAAAGCACAAAGATTTTACAATCTGAGGAGAAGGGAAGTGGAATTTGTTCCAGGACAAACGGTTTGGTGTAGAACTCACCCTCAATCGGATGCTGCAGCCTATTTTTCCAGCAAATTGGCACCTAAGTTCAGGAAGTTCAAAATAATACGTAAAACGTCCCGGGTAACTTATGAACTTGAAGATGTGGAAAGTGGACGTCCGGCCGGTGTTTGGCATATAAGCGATTTAAAAGGGTCTCCCGAAGGTTAGTTAGAAACGGATTCCTGATGATTCGATTTGGTTAACCCAGGATTGCATCCTTTTTTTTTTTCTTTTTTTTTGTACGTGAGTGGTGGGTGTTACACTTCGATAAAGGTGGGAAATAAAAGAAAAAAAAAAAAGAAAAAAAAGTTTATAGGAGGAGTTTGGAAATCAAGTTTTAACGTTAATTTTTTTAATGTTAATTTTTTTTTTAACATTTTTTTTTTTTTTCTGATTTCGATTTCATGTTAGTTTTCCTTTTTTTTCAATTGCTTTAATAAGAAAGCTGAATGTTAAATAAAACAATGTTGGTGATGCCCCTATCCACGAATTATTAAATTATAAATTTCTTTTGCCAATAAATTTTTCCATTTTTTTTTAATAATAATTTTCATTACAGAAATAATTAATATTGTTAATTTTATTAAGGTAAATGAATTGTGATGCTAAAATAGACCAGAATTAAAAGTTTGATAAAATACGTCGACGGATTAAGAGTGATAATAATAGGCGACGGAACAAAAACAAAAGCCAAAACAAAAGAAGATAGACAGGTCTCAACGGGGAGAAGTGATTGTGTTGAGTTAGGAGACAGACGCTCATTAAACGGCAAGGCCGGATTTTCATTTCTTTCTTTGAAATTGGACTCCAAATATTGGAATTTTGGATTCTTACCCGACAGGGGATTTATTCATCGAAGAAAATTTATGAGTCAACGTCATCTACAGCTCTAAGTGGACTCAACAACAAAATTGGAGAAGAAGAAATGGTGGCCGTCCCTTGATACCAATACATCGCTCGTTAACGCCGAAGGGTGCACCCAGATAAGTTTTATTTTATTTTAAGTTTATTTGTGCTGGTACCAGAATAAATCAAACAATAAATTATTCAATGGTTGCTGAATTTGGTTAATTAGTATTAAAAGAGAGAAATTGTTTAACTTTTGTTTGTTTGTTTATTTTGTAATATTTTTTTTTTTGAAAGCGAGCTCGCAAATATTTTATATTTTTGGACCACCTATTTACAAAGCAATATTAGATATTGTTTGTTTAATTAATTTGTAAATTTTGTAAAATTGAATTTTGATAATCATAATATGTAAAAATAATTTTCGTTAACAGTAATAAATATGGTCCAATTTTCTTATTAACAAAATTGGTGTTATTTTTTTTTTCTTTCCTTCTCGTTTGAAAATTATTATTATTTTTTTAATTTCCTTTTGCATCTTGGTCTCAAATCAATTAAAAACAAAAACCAGGAAAAGTGGTGACCAACATTGAAGGAGAGATAATTTTGATTATTGAGTAAAAATAATAAGTGTTACCATTTAATGGTTATACATTCAGATTTATGGAAATGGTCAAGGGTCATTTCTAAGGATTGAGTGCATGGTGGTGAATTTTGAATTCAGAGGTGAGATTCACAAAATTATTAATAAAATAATTTTATTTTATTTTTATGTTTTCAACATTAATGGGTTTTTGGTTTTGATTAATTATCGCAATTAATTGGTGGAAGTATATTTAAGAGTTAAACTATCTATTGTTTTCCTTACCTTTCTTCGAAGATTTTACAGTTTAAAATATTTTTTTTTGGGGCTATTTTATTGATTTATTTAACCTTATTTTATTTTGTCTCTTATATTTTTTTTTATCTTAGGTTTTCGTCGTTTTACCCATTAATAAACGACGTGGCGCTCAACAATATTTTGGTGTGTGTTTTTTTTGGGTTCTCTTTTTTTTTTTTTGGCTCATTCTCATTTCCTGACTAATTCTCCCCACCCCCTTCTCCATTAGCTAGCCTGACACTTACTGTCCTACTTGTACAAGTACTTGTGGTAACAACAGCTTACATTCCAACTCATCCTACCACTGTCCTCAGAACAGATCCTTGTTGAACAGATCCGCCACCTAGGATTCCACTTGCGCAAACATCTAACTTGGAATCCACATACAAGACTAAAACGACAAGAAGCTGCCCGTCGTTACAGACTACTTCAACATTTACTAGACAAACGTTCTAAGCACCCAATTAATTACAAAAGACTAATATACATAACTGTGATTAGACCTATCTGGACGTACGGAGTTGAGCTTTGGGGCTCCACTAAACCATCCAATTCATCTTGTATCCAATCCTTACAATCCAAAATCCTTCGAAAAATCCTCAATGCACCTTACTTTGTCACCAATAAACTTATACATAAAGATCTTAATGTTCCATATGATGCAGATTTAGCCCAAACCAGATATTTATCCTTTCATAGTAAGCTCTATAACCACTCAAATCTTCTAATTATCAACTTGCTTTCCACACCATTCCTGATAATCCTCCGAGGGGTCTGAAAAGAAGATGGACTGAAAAGAAGTGCTACTGATGAGTAAGTAGCACTTTTCTAGTTTTGTCACGTTATTGTAATAGTTAACAGCACATTTACTTGATGTATAAATTTTGTACAGTTGTAAATTTCAATAAATTATTATTAAAAAAAAATAAAAAAAATTTTTACAACTGAAGATGGATGTTTAGCATTCGAAACTAATATTCTAATAATATAATCCCAATAGAAGTGGAAATCAATTCATCAATCCTACTGCTTCAATGGTATTTTCATGCATAGAAGTATTTTTTAACCTGTTTAAATATGAACAGATTAGATGGTTGAAGATTACATAAAAGCAAAATTCAACATCCAATTTTCAGTTTTAATTTATGAGTTGGTTATCCAGATGGACATCCATATTGGACTGCATTATCAGTGCTTACAACTAAATGTACTTCATTTAATTACTTCATTGTTTGTTTTTAATATTTAATTTAAATATATATATATATATATATATATATATATATATATATATATATATATATATATGATTCCAAACATGTCAATTCCGTTCTTTTGTTTTGAACGATAATGATACTTTTAAGTTGTAATATTTTTTGAACATTAAATCCATTAAATAATTATAAAATGGTTTTTAAACATAAACAGAGGAAAGATATAATTTTCCTATTTAAACAGATTACCTTCAAAGTCGGCCAAATTACTATTGAAAGCTAAATGCCCCGTAAAGAGATAATAGAAGTTATAAAAAACTTTTATCATTAATTCCTCTCCCCCTGATATGGACCAGTTAACTAAAAAATCCTTTAAAAAACAAATAATTACCAGTCCCTTCTTAGCTCACAATTTATAAACGCCTGAGAAAATTATCTCGGAGGTAAAAAAAAAAAAAAAAATGTCTCTTTAAAAATGTATAATTAAGCAGGTATCCCCGCTTCGATTGAGTGGTAATTGAATCGAGAAAAAAAAAATTTAATCTTGCAAGTTTAGCTCAAAGGAGGGAAAATTACTATTTTGTGCATAAATGTTATTTAACAGGGCTCATATCTCCCGAGACCTTTTAGCATGGAAATGTAATTCGACTTCTCTCCTCTAATAGCTTTAATCTTGCTTTTGTTTATTATGGAGATTAAAAATACATCCGCTCGGGGGGAGATAAGCTTAATGTTAAAACAGATTTCATCCAAGATATTAAGATTTACTTAATTTCCCGAGATATTTTCCGAGTTTTTTAAAAAAACTTTGCAGATGTTAATTAAAAAGAAGTAACAAGTGAATTAGCAGTATCGGATACATTTTAATTAAATTAATGCTCATCGTTTAATTGATCCTATCATATGAATATATAGACCATTTTTACACAGTATGTTCGGTTAAGATAATTAAGAAATTAAAAAAAAAGAGTGTCTCTTCACAAGTTCAATTTTTTTTTTTTTTTTTTAAAGAAACAAAAAAAAAATTCTTTATTCTAGGCCACCTTGTCCGCTTAGAATAACTTCTTCTTCTTCTTCTCTCACTATCTCCTAAGTGCTGTTAAGCGTGGAGTAGCATCCTCTGACCATCTTGTCCAACGGTCCCTGTCCTGTGTAAGCCTTCTCATCTCCGGCATGGTGCTTCCTCTTGCTGCGCCAATTCTCTCAATCAAGTCTGCATACATGAGCCTTGGTCTGCCTTGAGGACGCCTTCCTCCCGGTCTTGCTTCTAATAGCCATCTGGCCTTACGGTCATCTCCCATTCTGTTAACATGACCAAACCACTTCAATTGTCTTTCCTTGATCGTATCCAGAACGGATCTAACTTCTAGTTCACCTCGGACCCTTTCATTCCTTATTCGGTCTCGCCTGGTTTTTCCTAATATTTTCCGTAGGAATCTCATTTCCGCAGATACTATTCTGCTAGCATGGTGGTCCAAGAATGTCCAGCTTTCCGATCCATATAGTAGTACTGGGAGAAAAACTGATTTGAAAAGCAAAATCTTTGTTTTCCTGCTCAACTCCTTTTTCCAATAAGTGTCATGGATATCTGGTAGAATAATCCGTTGGCCTTTTGGACTCTATTCATAATCTCCTGGTCTATTCTTCCATCCTTATAGATCATTGTTCCCAGGTAGCAGTATGAATCGGTTTGCTCAAGGGTCTCTCCATTGCAAGTGATTCTTCGATCATTGTTCCTTCACCCAACACACATCACCTTGCTTTCGGAGGCATTGATCTGCATGCTTCTTAGTTGCAGTTCTTCTTGCCACTCATCCACAGCGACCTGGAGAGATTCAGCAGTATCCGCAACCAATACCACATCATCTGCATACAACAATGCCTGTACCAACACTGGAGTCATATTCCAATATCCCACTATTGCTCAGGCTATCACCCTGTTTGACTCCCTTATAGAAATGGAATGACCTGGACTCAGTGCCGGCTAGCCTTATTACTCCCTTTGGGTCTTGGTAAACTGATTTGTTGGAACTTATAAGATTTTGTGGGATTCTCCTATCTTCCAATGCAGCCCATATTTCCTGTCTAGGAACGTGGTCGAAAGCCGACCGTAAATCCAAGAAAGCGAGGTATACTACTTTTCCTCTATCCCATGCCTTCTCTAAAATCATTCGCCAGGAGAAAATATGATCCTGTGTCTGCCTAACGGGCCTAAAACCTGCCTGTTCCTCTTCCAAATCCTTTTCCACCAATTCCCTTAATCTTTGTTCCAAGATCCGAGTGTATAGTTTGTATACCACCGATGACAAAAAAATGGGACGGTAATTATCACATACACTCTTGCTTCCCTTCTTATGGATTGGGATAATGATGTTGTTTTCCCATTTTATTGATATCCTTTTGAGATCCCAAACCTTTTGGAACAATGTTTGGAGACACTTGACAAGGTCATTTCCCCCATACTTTATAAATTCGGGTGCAATCCCATCTGGCCCAGCCGCTTTTCCCATCTTTATTTTAGTAATGGCTGTTTCGACTTCCTCCTCTTCTATGGCGTCATCCATGTCGGGGACTTCTGGTTCAGTTGTTGTAATTCTTCTACGGCAATCTCGAAAATTCCTCCTCCGTCTTTCTTCCATACTGAATTTTTCTTGAAAGTGTTTCCTCTAAACTTCCAGTATGTTCCTGTCCTCTGTCACCAATATGCCATGCTCATCTTTTACACTTCTCACAGGCTTTGCTTTCTTGTTCCTTAGTGCTCTTGTGATGTACCAGAATTTCCTTATATTTTCTTTATAGTTTTTATCCAGCTCTAGCCCGATTTCCTCCCAAGATTTTCTCTTAGCTTCCTTAACTATTCTCTAGAATAACTTAAAATTACAATACAAAGGAATTATTGTCTGGCTGTGAACAAATCAGTTTATCAATCTGTTTATTATAAATTAAATATTTATGCACTTATATATAGTATATAAGAAGTTTAAAATTTGGAACTAATCTTCGAGTTTATATGAAAATCACTCTTACAGTAATGTATCATTACACAATTTCGTAAGATCGATAATTGAGGTTGTGGATGAATAAATTGTTTTTAAAGGACGTGAGAGAAGGAGCATTACGAATCGAGATGGGTATGGAATTCCAAAATATGGCTGCACCAATATTAAAGGATTTTTTGAAAGAGGAAGTTCTATGAGAAGGAATGTATAAATCGATGGACTGAGATAATCTAGTTTTCAAACTTGGATAAAGCCACCTTAACGCCAGACAGTTCTCACCACAATCGAGGTGGGAAAGAATGCGGGGGAACACCAACGATTGACGAGTGATGCGTGGGAAAGATTCTCAGAATCTTAGGAGCTGTTTGAGAATGGAGATAGTTTTTTCGGTAATTTGAGAAATATAGTTATTCCAAGAGAGTTGTTGATCAAAAACTATTCCGAGGATTTTGATAGAGCTTTATAAATAATTGTTGGTATAGCTTATTCTTCAATGAAATTTAAATATAGGACACTCATACTTGCTTATTATCCGCTTATATCTCTGTTATAGAACCTTCAAATGTAGTCATAATTTTTTTCTATTCTTCCCTCTTTATCCAATCTGCCGGTGTTCCTCAAGGAAGTATCATTGGTTCTATCCTCTTCAAGGTTTATTCAGCTAATATCCCAACACATCCTAGCACCGTCACCACGCACGCTGATTGCACTATGTATGTTATCAGTTAATCACGATCCCCCCATAGCATTCCAAACACTCCAATCTCACATCACAAAACTTCGAGAATGGTGTCGAAATTGAAGAATCCAAAAAAATCTCATCAAATAATCTTTACCCTTCGTCGTCTACCTATACCAACCTGTTCTATAGAATCCTTTAATAACATTCTACTTATTCCTGCTGAGCAAATCCGTTATCTAGGACTCTAACTTAACAATTGTTATACTTGGAATCCGCATAAAAGACTAAAAAACACTAAAACACCTCGTCGTTTTCGATGTTTCCTAAATTTACTAGATAAACGTATAAAACTTTTGATTAATTATAAGATACTCATTTACCTGGCAGTTAGTAGACCTATTTGGACATACGGAGTTGAGCTTTGGGGCTCGACTAAACTAGTGAGTTAGGATAAATGGGATATTATTATATTATTCAAAAAATCTATTTTTATTTTTATTACATATTAGTTACAAAATTGTTTAACTAATATCATATACCATGAATCTAATGACAGTTTTATGATAAATGAAATATTTTATAAATAATTTAGATTTAAATTTATTTATATATGTGATATTATATAGAAAAATAATAATTTAAAATATTTTCTTTTTAAATTTGGGTAGGGTGGTAAACCTTGGCATGGAATAATTTAAAAACTTTTGATTTTTTCATATCCGATTAAGGAAATTTCGTTCAGGTAATCATCTTAGTTGTTATTAAAATCTAAATTATGTTTCAGATTAATTTCATATCTGATAATTAATTATTTTCTGCTTTTAGAAACTCATCCTTAAAACTTCCTTTGAACTGGCACGGAACATCATTATTTCCTCTTTGATTATCTTAAGATACAGGAAACATACATGTTTAATTATACTGAGCCTGTCTTAATCAATTTTTGAATAATTTAAATATTAATTTATGAATATATTTATTTATAACTAGGTTCAGAAGAGTGGTATTATATAATTATACTTCTCTAACAAAAGACGTTCAGGTGGTATCTTTTATATTATAAGAATCTTTTGAGTTGTGGCTTGAAGTTTTCTAGTTAAGACCATTGAGTTGCTCATATTATGACTCAGAGGCACTCTTTATTTCCACTTATTATACGTATCTAGAAATTTCGATGTTTTGGATCGACCTAGGTTTCAGCAATAGTTTGGATTTATTTAGATCGTGGTGTTGATAAAGCAGTTTCTTTAGTCATTCGATGAAGCGGTTCTACCACTTCTGTATTTATAAGTTATAACTTCGTCTCACCATAATTAATGTTATATGAAAAACGGACATAAAATATCAAAACCGAAATCGTCAAGTTTGGTCATTGTTTATTTTTTTAAATAATCTAACGGCAGATTCTTATATGCTGAAGAAAAACATATTTGTGCATTTAGTACCAACCCTTTACTTCTTAATTCATTATCATACTGCCCATTCTATAGTTATAAAAATAATATAAAATATAAAAATATAAAGTTCAAAGAACTTCCTTTGAACTTGAATGGGACATCGTTATTTCTTCTTTAATTATTTTAAGATACAGGAAAGATATATCCAGCAATTACCAAAGATTCTTACAATAAAATATGTCTATCCAAAAATGTAAAAATAATGCATTACAACGCAGTAGTGAAGCCGGAATGCCTATATGCTAGTGAATGTCTGGCATTAAATTATAATTTGGATAAATTAGAAATACTAGAAAAGCGAATCATGAGGAAAATATTAGGCCCACAAAACACAGCAGAAGGTTGGAAATTACGAAGTAATGATGAAATATTTCAAAATGCAGAAAATATATCAAATGTAATGAGGAAAAGAAGATTAATGTTTTTTGGTCACTAATATCGAATGCTAGATAGTAGATTAACAAGTAAGATTTTCAGATATCTGTCTGTATTGCTGGGTCAATGAAGTAAAAAGGGATTCAGAAAGAAAAACCAATATAAAAATAGAAGAAATAAATAATAGATAAGACTTCCGGCGAAAAGTATTGTAAATGGAGGAATTCCAGGGCAGGAAAGTGAAAGAGACTGGTGCAAAATGGTCGGAGGACGGAAAGAGGAAACATGGTGAACAGATGAAAGCATACTGGAAGACAAGAAAACAACAAGGGAGAAAGAATTGAAATTGGCACGTGGTCCTCTGCTGGCCCAATCGAAAAAAAAAAAAAATAAAGTTCAAAGAAAATCCAAAATGAGGTGTGACGGTTGCGGGAAACCTATTTGTGGAGAGCATTAAGTAATAAAAATTGTACATAAAATTAAAATAAATGCTACTCGTACTTTTACACTAACTCAAAACTAAAAGTTTTTATAAGATAAAATGTTAATTTCTTAAATTTGTTTGCTTAGTTGCTACCAAATGGGTAGTTGCTTTACAAGCAATAATATATCATTTTTAAAATTATCATCTGAATTTTAGTATTGAATAGCTCCTTTAAATTATGTTATAACAAGACTTTCCTTGTCCAGTTGTAATAATAATAATAATAATAAAGTAATAATAAGCTTGATCAATGTGAAAAGCGCTTGAAGTAACTTATTTCGAATCTTATTCTCAATGTTCCTGGAAAGCCAAGTATGCCCTGTTGCATCCATGATGACTGTCAGGATGAAAATGCTAATGTTTAAAAATTAAAAGTTAAACTGACCAGCCACCGATCCACATGTCATTTTTAATCTATTTTGTTTTAGCAGAAAGCATCCGACCACTTGGTAGTTTTATGCTTATTCCGAAATGAGTTATTGGCCAAAACTTAAAGCAAGTCGCTTAATATTATATTTAAATTATATTATAAATCTTACAACGAGAACAAAGATGGGCATTTAGCCTGGCTATTAATATTTCAGTTTAACTAACGCCGATCTGCTAAAAGTGGAAGCCTGCTGAAGGCAATGTTTGCACTAATGCTGGAAATGTATGCACAAGGGCTCCCGCTAATCCGTTCCATCCATGATGACTGTCAGGCGTGCTCATAGCCCCCGTCCGGGGATTTGGCCATCAGCAGTTCGCACCTTATCCTCTAGTCCCTCCCCATCTATTATCTCTCTCAGCCTTGGAAAAAAATGATCGTCTCCTTCCAGGATGACGGGATAAAAATTATGACAAGGGCCATTTTTTGTTTAGTTTCTTATAAGACGGTGTCTTTGTTACTACACAGTAAAAGAAGTCTTTCTCTTTTTACCTTTATATTCCTTAACATTTGCAACTTCTTCAGCATTTACTAGACAAATGTTAAAACCTACCTTTTAATTACAAGAGATTCGTTTATATGACAGTAATTAGAAAGCTGAAAAAAAAGAAAGCATGTTCATATAGAACTAATTGTTTCAAGAGTTTAGTTTGAAAGGGATGTAGCTTTTATTATTTAAATATACTATTAATAATTCTAATAATCTTAATTATCATTAAATTTTGATAATTATTTTAATAATGTTTGAATACGTTAGACTCAAATAGGACGGCATTAAAAATATTTATTGATAAACAAATTACACGGCTAGGATGAACTCCATCATATCAAGGCGCTATGTGATACAAACTCCGCTTTACATAACAGTCGTACATTGTAGCAGCTTAAAAGTTTTGAAGGGATCAAAAACAATTTTGCAGAACTTCATCTTCAAATTTTATTTGATTAATTCTTTTGAATGAATCATATTTACTTAATTTCACAATATCGTCCAACTTTAATTAGAAATTTAGACATGGATTTATCATAAAGGGATAAAAAGAAAAAAAAATGGGTGTGTGGGTGTGTCACGGACACGGCCGTGGTTTGTAAGTGAATACGTTTATGTAACGGGTTATTTTCTGAATAAAATATTTTCAGTTATGTATTTAGGATAAAAACAACGAAACTAATAATTATTATGTTACCTTATTAATTATAGGTCTGTGGTACGAAAAGTATGACACAAATGGCAAACAAGATACATCGAGATTTCTGTTAAATGTTAAATCAATACAGGTATTACCTAACGTTGTTAGAGAAGTTTCAATATATTGCAAATCGAACTCGCTGAGCATGAAGTCAAGCAATGAGCGGTTTTGTAATACATTAACGTTAAAGTCTCCAACTATCATAACTGGTGTAGTAAGATCAAGCTCGTAAGCGGTTATAATTGTAGCCATGTTTTTGAAATATTTGAAACACGACCGTAACAGAAAGAGTTTAATTTCTGCAAACACTTTGCCCGAGTGGATATGCACATCCTAGTACCAATTTAAAGATGCCATTGGCCGTTACGTTTACTAGACAGACACCACCAGGTGTTGCGTCTTTCATTTCCGAATAAATTTCTTAAAAGTCAGTGTTAACTCTATTACAATCAGTAAAGCTATTAATATTACGATATATATGGACTCCACCGGCTCTGCGACTTGATGATGATGATACCGCTTCCGATGATGTAGTTGCAATTCGTCTGTTCTTAGCGGTATTACAATATAATCTCAGTTCAAAGTTAGTGATATAATTTAATTTTCGATGTAGAAGATAGATTCGAATCTACAACGCCAAACTGTACCCCCCGATTTTGTTATCATTAAGATTTTTGGATTGCCCCCATATGGTAGCAAATTTAACTACATATTCACGTCAAAACCATCACAATTAATATATTTTAAATTCTTTATTTACAACTAGGTAGTTAAACTTCTTCAGTATTTAGTAGATGAACGTTCAAACATTCTGATTCATTACTAGAGACTCATTTATATGACAGTAATTAGGGATATACGAACGATCCAATTCGTCTCGTAGCCAATTGTTACAATCCAAAATCATTTTTAAAATACTTAATTATGTCAAAAATTAAATTGATACAGAACGATCTAAATGTTCCATATGTTGCTGTCCTATATACCTCTTCGAATCCACTAGTCCCCCAACTTGCGTATCACTTGGTTCCCGACAAACCTCCGAGACAACTGAAAAGAAGATGGCCTAGAGACTTTTTAATTTAGAACTTTCATAGCTGCTACCAATAGGCAGTTGTAACAACAAACACGCAAGCAATCATTTTTATCATTATCATATGAATTATTGTATTGAATAGCTCCTTTAAATTCTCTTATATCTAGACTTTCCTACAATCTGGTCAAAAATAAAAAAAAAGGAAAATTATTCAGCTGTTCGATTTGGCAGTAATTCAGTTGATTTAATAGCAATTAATTAACTCAATGATGATTTATCTTAATATTTAAATCCATTTTGTGTTAAAAATTAAATATGTAAAACATATAAAATCCATAAACTTATTTTTTTTTTTAGTTAAATCTTTTATTGAGTAATTTTTACAATCTGCCACAAATATAGGCAATAAGTAATATAGATGGCGTATGATTACATTCACACATTATCTACAATGATAAAAAAAAAAATTAAAATAAAGTAAATAAGTAATAAAAGAAAAAGATAAAAAGAAGAACTATGCTATACATAAGCAGTATAAAATATACTATATACAAAATAAAATAGTAAAACAAAAAAAATAAATTAAAAAAAAATGTGAATAATATTAATAATAAAAGATAAAAGGTAAAAATACAATTATAGTCTATTTACAATTTACACTCATCCTAGGGACCCCCCACCAGACCCGTCCCTCCACTTATGAAGGGATAAGCCAGGCACAGAGAGATCCCATCTCTTCTCTCTCAGCTGCATCACTGGTGTAAAAAAAAACCAATGGAGGCTAAGTGACAGCGCTATAACATTCACTCAGGGCATGAGTGGAGAAGCTGGCGAGAACCCCAATATAAGTAATTTTACAAAAGATCTCGGGGCCACTGCCGTTTTAGTATGCGAGGGGGGTTATCAGGATGTGTGGAAGCAGATAATGATTGAGCTAGTGGGTTAGGATGAAAGGAAAGGTTGCGATGGAATTATGAAAATTTAACGTGTATAAGGTCGAGGACGTATGGTATAATCAGATCATTATGTAGGGTTTTGTTACAAACTTATTAATTTTTTTTTTCGTAACTACTTATTAGTATTCACAATTACATACATTATATACAAGTAAATTTGAGGAAAATGATGGCAATAACATGTTAAGAATTACTCACTAGTAGCACTTCATTAAAAGTTCTACATTAGAAGGTCTCTTGGCCATCTTCTTTTCAGATGCAGATTATTATTAGGATTTTGGATTGCAAGGATTGGATATAGGATGAATTAGATGGTTTAGTAGAACCCTAAAGGTCAACTCCATATGTTCAAATAGATCATATAATTTTCATGTAAATGAGTCGTTTGTAGTGTTATTGGAAGCTTTGAACGTTTGTCTAGTAAATGTTGAAAAAGTCGAAAACGGCGAGCAGTTTCCTCTCGTTTTAGTCTTGTATGTGGATTCCAAGCTAGACGTTTGTCTAAGTGGAGTCCTAGGTAACGGACTTCATCAACAGGGATCAATAGAATGTTATTAATAGGAAGTGTAGAAACACCGGGAGATTGGGTTAAGAGGGAAGAAATTTTTATTACTTTACCAAACTATGTAATATGTAAAAATAGCCTCTATATTTATAGGATAAGATTAATTAAATGATTAGATATAAGGAGCATTGAATTGTAAGGATTGGATACGAAAAGAATTGGAATGTTTAGAGAAGCCTCTAATGTCCAAATGGGTAGTTTTGTATGTACTTATTATTACTTTCATAGGAATAGGTCTTTTTTAATTTAATGTCAGCTTTAAATGCTTGCCATGTAAATGTTGGAATTGTCGGAAACGACGTGCAGTTTCTTGTATTTTAAGCCTGATATGTTGACTTATTAAATCTCATTTATACAAAAAGGTAATCATTGGAGTTTTAAGGCTGATTATTTTACGCGAATTTACGCTTTTTATTTCAAATATACAAGTTATAATATCAGGTGAAAAGGGGGTCGAGGGCTGAGGCGTAGGGCTCAATATCGAGGTAATGGTCGCCTTGGATTGATTTCGGTCTCATCTTGCAGATCGGCCTTCGTCGCCGGAGAAAAACATATTTATAACCCATCTGTCACCCCCACCCCGGTCTCTCCCTTCCTAAGACATCTATCTCTTTCCTGGCCTGCCTCCTTTAATCTGTATCCTCCTCCATCCGGGTGATATATACCGAAACGTGTATTCTTAAAGATAAATAATTCATAATGTACTTTGAATATATTCAAACAAGCATACAGCAGCTCAATTATGTAAGGCCGATAAGCCGCAGAGGAGATAAGAAGTAGGAATATCTATTAATGCTAAGCGTTCAATTCGAATAATAGATCTGTTGAATAGGGGATCAGTTGGGAAGCATGTACTTTTTTTTTAATTTAATTTTATTTATTTATTTAGCGATCACCAAGATCGCTGATAACTCATATTAGTTATAGGTTGAAAATGATTCTTTCATTATATTTTAACTATTCACATACCTTCATGAATGGTGTGAAAATGGGAGATTTTTTTTTTCTTTTTATTGATACTTCAAAAATACGCATTATATACAACTAGCATTCTCTGTCGCGGATTAAGTAAATAACTGAAATAATTTAAAATAATAATTAAAGTTTTATTCGTTTATCGATAAAAAAGTCTTGTATTGAATGATGCATTTGAGCACTATATCCTCAATGATATTAGCACACATAACAGTTTTTAACTTACAAGGGGAGGACACACTCTGTCTCTCACGGATTTTGTTGGAAATTTTTTTTTGGTTTCTTGGTTTGTTTGGTTTCTGGTTAAAAAATATTAGACACGTGTTTCACCGTTCCGACCAATGGGCCCTAGAAGCCAAGAAAATAAAATAAAATAGCATTACTTTAATTTATTTTATATCTCGAGTTTAAAAAATGATATCAACATGATTCTTGCACCAAGATTTTTATTTATGATTGCGAATTTAAGGAAAAATACAGCTGCTCCATAGATTTTGGTTTAGTTTAATTAAATTCTAAAAAAAGATTTGATTTTCAAGCAAACCACCTCTATAGATTTTTTTAACACAAAAATTGACGACAGATTCTAATTCAGCACCCTCAAAAACATTAAAAAACGTTTATTCAATAAAAACAAAAAATATCATTTTTTCATTGAACTAAGTTCAATATAGTTTTTTCACAAGAACCGACATCGGATTCGAATTAAGCATTCAAAAGAACCATAAAATACGAAATTTCATCCAAATAGAAAAATTAAAATTCGTAATCTTTAAAATTTGCCTGACCAAATGGTTGGCAACTTTTGTTTAAATTGACAAATCATGAATTACGCTTAGACGGTTAAATGAATCAACTTTATTATTTTACATCTAACATAGGGTGGTAATACGCTTGAAATATCTTTGGTTTTATCATCCTATCTGGTTTCAAACTCAAGTTAAAAATCAAAATGTTTTTCGGATTTTAAAATTTTTTTAATAGGTTTATGTTCATCGAATTTTACATTTATATACACAAAAAGAAAACTGAGGCTCTCCTCTTTTCAGCGATACCAACCAGTGAATTGCATGATAACGTAATGGCGATTTAAAGGTATGTAACCAATAATCGGTTTAAAAATTTCATTTTCTTCGAAGAGAGTGAAAAAAATGATATTTTTTGATTTTGTTGAATAAGCGTTTTTCTATGTTTTTGAGAGTGCTGAATTAGAATCGGACGTCAATTTTTGTCTGAAAAAATCTATAGAGGTAGTTTGCTTGAAAATCTAATCAATTTTCGAGAATTTAATTAATCTAAACCAAAATCTATGGAGCGGCTGTATTTTTTCTTAAATTCGCAATTAAAACTACACATCTTAGTGCAAGAATCATTTCGATATCATTTTTTAAACTCGAGATATAAAATAAATTAGTTTAATGATATTTTCATTTTTTTTTTTGGCTTCGAGTGCCTATTGGTCGGAACGGCAAAATACGTGTCTAGGGTTTTTTGACCAGGAACCTCCAAAAAAATTGCCAACAACTTGTTTAAGAGACTGAGTGTTTGTTTGTTTGTTTGGGCTTATAGGCATAAAACCCTAAGGTCATCAATGCCTGCGTAATTTTGATTAATTCTATTTAAAATTTGGTCCCGAATGGGTGCTGCGGATAGAGGCGCGCCCCAAGGAGAGACGAATCGCACCCGCCGAGAAGGAAATAACGCCACGGCTTGCTTATCTGTATATATATAATTTTTTTTTTTTTTTTTTTTTTTTTTTATACAAAGCTCATTTGTGGAATGTAGATAAAAACCATTTAAATTTATTCTATATGGAAAAGTCTACATCCCCACGAGGTTTGGAGCAAAACTAGCCCAAGCAGCCGTGTCGCATTCCCCGCCAAGCGGGACCGATCCGCCCCAACCACAGGTAGCC
Organism: Euschistus heros; assembly: GCA_003667255.2. Lineage (NCBI taxonomy): Eukaryota > Metazoa > Arthropoda > Insecta > Hemiptera > Pentatomidae > Euschistus > Euschistus heros. The sequence continues at coordinate 1,866,325 of RCWM02000011.1, forward strand.
CCCGCCCCCAGCCACAGCCCCACAGAACCCCTGAGAAAATTGATTAAGAGAATACATATAACATATTATATAATATGTTAATTTATATAATATATTAAATAAATTAAGATCAACTTTGTTGTATAAGTATTATTTTGTTGTCAATTAACTTAAATATTGTTTAGCAGATCATTTTCTTTTAAAAAATTAAAGACTGTTTTTGGCTTTAGATATATCATTTCCGAGGGTGTCCGAAATATTAGTTGAAAGTCCTATTCTAGTTAATTTCGCGAGATAGAAAGCACATTCTTGAAATATATGTTTCACAGTTAGGGACCCATTGCAATGTTGGCACCTTGGCGGTGGCTGCTTCGTTATCAGATGTAAGTGGGTCAGCCTCGTATGGCCGATCCTCAATCTAGCCATAGCTACCTCCTCCCTACGATTCTGATGACTCGATGAGATCCATGGCTTTACTGACTTCTTAATATCCTTTAGTTTGCTTAGTGGACTTTCATTCCACATATTTTGCCAATTTTGGGGAATTTTATTTTTGAGGGGATGGCTCATTTCTTGTGGTGTTAAAATAGCTACGCCACGACCAGGGAGGGTAAGTGCTTGTTTCGCTGCTATGTCTGCGAGTTCATTGCCAATAATCCCTGTGTGACTCGGAATCCAGATAAAGTATACCGACTTTCCCATGTTTTCCAATATATTGAGGTAGTAATGGATTTTTATAATAATCGGATGTTTGTGGTATATGTTGCTGATGCCTTTTAATGAGCTTAACGAGTCCGTAACTATTGCGATGGCGCTTTGATCTATTGACATGGAGTAGTGGAGTGCTGATGATATTGCATGGAGCTCGGCCGTAAATATATTGCATAGTTTGTGTAGTTTTATTTTATGAGTGGAGTTGTGGGTAACAAAAGAAGATGCGGTTGAGAAATCGGATTTAGATCCGTCAGTATAAATTTCAAAAGGTTTTGGTATACTTTGAAGGAGACAGAAAAATTCAGATTTGTATACAGAAGGAGGGGTATTATTTTTAGGAAGTCTGGTTAACTGAAGCAGTGTTTTAGGAGGTTTGTTTGTCCATGGAGGGTTATGAACTTCTTGTTTATATATTGGTATTTCTTTTAAGAATTTGATAGCTGAATTTACTCTTTCTGAAAAAGGAAGTGTTGCGTTCGGCTTTTTTGAAAATAATTTAGCGAATTTTGATTTAAAAATGTATTTATGTGCTGGGTGTTCGGAATAAGGTAGGATTTTGGAGATATAATTAACTGCTAACTTTTTTCTTCTGAACAATAGTGGGGGTATCCCTGATTCACAACATAAACTAAGAATGGGACTAGTTCGAAACGCTCCCGTCGATAAACGAATTCCAGTATGGTGGATGGAATCAATTTTATTTAGTATTTGGAGTCGAGCAGAACCATAGATAAAACAACCATAGTCCAATTTCGAACATATTATAGCTCGATAGATTTTTAATAATGAGTGCCTGTCGGAACCCCATGAGGTGCCACTAAGATATTTTAATATTTTGAGTCTTTTTGTGGATGATGATTTTAGAGTGGAAATGTGTGATTCCCAAGTTAGTCTGCGGTCAAATATCATGCCCAAAAATCTGTGATTATTTGTGTAGGGAATTATGGAGTTTCCTAATCGGAGTTCAGGAGAGGGAGGAGTGTTTCTTTTACGATTAAAGTGCAAACAATTAGATTTTTCGGAGGAGAATTGTAGGCCGACGGATGAAGACCAGCAGAGCAGCCTATTTATGGCTTCCTGTAATTTTGTTTGTATAATGTATATGTTTTCTGAGCGACAAATTATAGCCAGGTCATCAGCGAACAATAGGGGCTTGACACCTCTCGGTAAATTTAATCCCAGGTCGTTTATTGCTAGGCAAAATAAAGTTGGGCTAAGGACACAACCTTGAGGAACACCATTGCTTTGTTTATGTATATCTGAAAGCTCGCATCCTATCCTGACTCTAAAGTGGCGATCTGATAGAAATTGTTGAATATATGTGAAAAAATGTCCTCTGATTCCAATGGATGATAGTTTATTTAGAATAACTTTGTGATTGATGTTATCGAAGGCCTTTTTTAAATCAAAGAATATAGCAATCATATGCTGGGAATTGATGAATGAGTATTGGGCTTCGGCTTCCAATATGACCAGGTGATCTACAGTGGATCTTCCCTTACGGAAACCGGACTGAAATGGTTGAAGTAAATTGTTGTTTTCTATGACCCACATTAATCTTTTATTCACCATGCGCTCCATAATCTTACTGAGGCAACTTGTAAGAAATATAGGGCGATAGCTGTTTGGGATCCTTTTATCTTTTCCAGTTTTTAGAATAGGAACTATTATTGAATTGCGCCAGGATTTTGGAAAGTGTCCCGTTCGCCAAACATGATTATAGAATTCAAGTAACCATTTTTGGGTATCGGCAGACAGGTTTTTGACCATATCATAATGGATTTGGTCCGGGCCAGGCGTTGTTCCTTTAACAGTATTTAGGATATTTTTGAATTCCCACATTGAGAAAGGGATGTTATAATATTCTGTTTCAAAATTTTCCATGAAGTCTGTTTCTATTTCATCGGTATTGTTGCTATTGTCTTCAGTGTTGTAAATTTTGTCATAGAAATCGGCGAATATGTTTGATACAATTAGGGGATCGTCAGATAATTGGCCTTTTGTTAATATGGTGTATTGTGTGAAAGATTGATTTTTGGTGAGTTTACGGACTTTATTCCATATATCAGGTGATGTAGCAGAGGAATTTATAGAGCTTGTAAATTTCTTCCATGAATCTGATTTACATGAATTAAACAACTTTCTGCAAATAGCTCTCTGTTTTTTGTATTCCGTCATGTTTTCGGACGTCATTGATTTTTGAAATTTTTTAAGGGCCTTACGACGTTCTTTAATTGCCTTTTTGCAAGCATCATTGAACCAGGGAACGAGTGGTCTTTTTGGAGAGCCTGAGGTCATAGGTATAGACACTGTAGCTGCTTGAATAATTGTATTAGTGATAATTTCGCACCCAATGTCGGTGCTCATTTCTGATGGGTGGTTTTGAGGTGGTGTGATCAAGGAGTTAAAAAGATTCCAATCTGCTCTGTCTAGGACCCATCTCGGTTTGGTGTTAGTGGGGTTTATATTTATGAATTTCATAAGCAAAGGGAAGTGGTCGCTACCACATAGGTCTGGTGAAACTGTCCAGTTTATTATATTGTAAAGGCTAGGGCTGCAAAGGGAAAGGTCAATTGAGGAGAATGTTCTATAGCTGGAGCTAAGGAACGTAGGTTCGCCGGTGTTAAGTAGGAGAAGATTTGAGTGGTCTAAAAAGCTCTCTATTATTTTACCCCGAACGTTAATATCTTGTGAACCCCATAAGGGATTGTGGCCATTAAAATCTCCAACAAAAAGAACAGGTTGTGGCAGTTGTTTGTATATGTCTAGTAGGCTTTTTGTATCTATTGTACGGTCCTGTGATAAATAAAGATTGCAAATGGTCAAGTTAAAGCGAAGGTGAACGGAGACTGCTACAGTCTGGAGGTGGGAGTTTAATGGTATTTGTTTGGAGTATACAGATTTGTTTACCGCTATTAAAACCCCATGATGATTATTGTTTGAGCTTGAAGTATCATTTCTATAGATTTCAAAGTTTTTTAAATTGAATTTATCATTTGTTGAGAGATGAGTCTCTTGAAGGGCTAGGCAAAACGGGTCTTTATCGTGAATAAGAACCTTCAGGTCATTAAAATGAGTCTTTAAGCCATTACAATTCCATTGAACTAAGGTCATAAAAGGATAATTTGTAATGGATTAGAAATATATAAACAAATAAATATAAAATAAAATAGCTTTGTATAACCCATAGTAGCAGAATATGTATATAATACACCAATAACCACAATAATGTGGTAGGTAATACAGAATTGAAGAGACGTAAGGAGATACAGAATTGAAAAAGAAAAAAAAAAAAAAAAAAATTTTGCAGACTTGAAAAGCCAAAGGAAAAGAGAAGAAGAAAGATATACTGAAGAAAAAATAAAGAATAAAGAAATGAAATAAAGAAAAAATAAAAGAAGAAAAAAAAAAGAAAAAAAAAAAAAAAAAAAAAAAAAAAAAAAAAAAAAAAAAAAAAAAAAAAATTCTTAAATTCGTAAAACACATAAAAATATAATTTATATAGTACTTCCATTGTAGTGGTACAACTCGCCTAGTGATAAGAAGTAATAACTTGAAAACGATAAAATGATTGTAAAAGCAGATAGGAACAGTAATATAGTAAATAAAAGGAATACTTACGTGTATAACAGATATATATGTACGTGACAGAGATAACAACAATGTGATATTTACCAACATTATGAGGAGAAAAGAGACGAATGAGTAAATAAAGGCACAAATATATAGTTTTAAACAGTTAATAATGATTAAAAGACTATTTAATTTAGGATTAGGAAATTTCATATATATTTTATTTGAATAATTAATTAATATGATAAAAGGTTTTATAAAGTTAAGAAAGTATATATCTGGGATTGGAAAACTGCAGTAGATGGAATTTATTGTATTTTGTGAATGTGAAATAGTAAATGGCTGAAAGTAAATATTTATTGTATTATCTATGTTTACGTTACATAACTGAGTGGATAATATTATTCTGAAAGTTATAGAGAAATTATAGTTATTATTTCTATCGTACGAATATATAATAGAATACCGGATGTTATAAATTTTATTATTATTGTTTGTCATGTAGATTATCAGTGTTGGTAAATTGTTTAATTTTTTTCAGTTTCTTTAGTCTTTGATTCTCTTTTTGCATTCCGTTTATTAATAACTTTTTTAAACCCCTGATCATCGACCAACTGGCCCGTATCTTCGATAGACATGGGTGAAGTGGGTTCGTTATCAGGGATTAAGGGTGCGTTATCACCTTGGTCTCTGGAGGTTGACGGAGTGGGGGGTAGAGACAAGGATGGTGGGGGGGAGGGGGTGGCAGTACCTGCCGAGCAGCTTCGTGTTTTAGGACGAAGTGGATTAGTTGGAATAGGAATGGGAGGGGGTTGGATAGGAGATGGTGGGGGAAGGGGGGCAGGGAGAGGGAGTGGGGTGATGTTATGTTTTTTTCTGGTATCGTTTTATTATTTAAATTCGGCTTAACAGCACTTTGAATGTTAGCCTTAAAGCTAACCTGTGGGATAGTGAACTCAAAGTCCACTTGAATTCCTATTTCTTTTTTTTCAGTTGATTTTAAAATTTCAGAAAAGGATTTTTGAAACATGATAGGGTTTCTACTTTTTATAATTTTTTTGGCTTCAGAATATGAGGTTTTATTGTTTACTTGAATCGCTTTTATTTCTTTTTGTAGTTTAAAAACGGGACAATTCCTATCTAAGGCATTGTGGCCCCCTTTACAATTTGAGCATTTGGTTTCGTTTTCACATTTAGAGTTATTAGTATGTTGTTTTTCCCCACAATTAGAGCAAATTGATAATTTTTTACAATCCTTAGTTGGATGAGAGAAACCCAAGCAATTATAGCATCTCATCGGGTTCGGAATATATTGTTTTACTTCTACTGTGAGAAATCCTATTTTAATTTCTTCGGGGGGTTTTGGTGTATTAAAAGATAAAATATACGTATGGGTATATATTTCATTTCCGTTTTTTTTAATTTTTATTCTAGTAACATCGGTAACAATATTTTTTAGTTCTTCTTTTATTTCTTCTAAAGTGGCAAATTGTAAGTCGTAACATCTAATTACGCCCTTCGAATAGTTCAGTGATCTATGAGGACTAGCTTCGACTTGAAATTGTCCACCAAAATTATCGATTGCTAATAATGTTTCACTTTGTTTTGCATTGACTGTTTCTATTAGCAAATTTCCGTCTTTAAGTTTTTTGATATTTTTTGTAGTACCTACCGTATTTGTTATGAATTTGTTGATAAAAAAAGGTGATACATTTTTAAAGTTTCCCTCGTCTTTTCTTATCAAAACTATATATGTTGGGGAAATTTTTTGGTTTGAAAAAATGGGGGTGTTATCGATAGGCGATTTCATTCTCCCTCTTTTTCTACGCTTTACATTGGGACTTGGTGGGTCAGTCCCATTCATTGTTTAATTTTAAAATTATTTATATATAAAAAAAAAATAGTTGTAATAATAATAAATGAAATCACTATTTACAAAAAAAAAAAAAAAAAAAAAAAAAAAAAAAAGTATAATAAACCAAATGATATTTTATTAAATAATTAATGAAATGTAATAGAAATAGTTGGTTCTAGCTTATCTGTTCTGGTGATCCTCTGAGCTGTGCTCTCTTCGGAGTCCAAACAAACACTATGAGAGACTGAGTGTGTCCTCCCCTTGTTAGTCAAAATTCTACTGAATAGGTGTTTAAAGATTACATAAAGGTATCATTAGACATTAAATTTTAAATTTTGAGATGGTAATCCATATTGGATAGAGACTAAAATAACTAACAGTGGCCGTTTTCTGAAGCATCAGTAAAATGACATTACTAGTATCCTATAAGGGTTGATTGGTAAGAGAATGAAATTTGATAACCTTTGGCGATTATAACTACGTTTAGATTTTGCTAATAATGAAAAACAATGCTTAAGGAGAACATTATAATTTTATAATTTTAAAGCAAGGTAACGTTTCAATTTGTCAAGTTTATGACTTATCTAAAAGTTAAAAACTATTATAAATGCCTATTTATTTAAATATTTTTAGTAAACAATACTATTTTTGTTAAATCAACAATTAAAAAAATTGTCGTTGGGAAAGACAGGCATGATCATATGATCACAGTTATAGTTACGGCAATTTTAAAACCTTCAAGATCATTATTTTTTTAATGAAATTCATACTAGATCATGATACGACTATATAGAGTCTAACTCTATTACCTCATCGGTTGAAAAAAAATTTAATAAAATTTTAACACTAAACGTTGCTGAGAATCGATTTTCAAAATTTGACAAATTTTAAACTTTTTTCTGGTGAGAGAAGCTCTTCAATCGTCACAGTTTCTGTAAAAAATCTACACCAGCACCTCTTGGGGAAGGGCTGCAGAGGTATAAAGGAATAAAATAAGGGTGGAAGAGCAGGGTGTCCGTCCTCTTGAGTGGGGGTACGTTTGGTGTGATCTGGACAAGCCAATTTAACCTTGAAGGGTTAAATCAAGTACATTTTTCTCCTTTAATTATAGGTTTTTTGTATTATATGACGTCATTAAAACTATTTTTTAATTAATTAAAATATTGATTAGATCTTGATTAATTTGCCAAAAAGAAATTGATTGGCCTTAGTAATCTAGAGAAAACACTTTCTGTCTGTTTAGGACTGAGTTTGCCCTTCAATGTAAACAGCAAACATTGACAACTTGTTAATTAATTACTTCACGTCACACAAATAACTTGACGTGAGGAGGGACTGAAGTATGCGCGCCCTTCTCACAACAAATACAAGACATTTGTTGTAGTCTGGACGGGATGTTTGTTTATTGTTCGTTTGTTTAACAACACCTCCAGTGTCACACAAGTCAAGCTGTTTCTAAACTCTATCAGTGTTTTAAATGGATGATTGAGTATTAATGGTAATCCTTTGAAATTATTCAGTATATATTCTTATATGTATAAGGCAAATTACTTGTAATAACTGAGGCTTTGAATTTTAAATTCATTTTTGAAAAGTTTTCACAGCTGATCAATAAAGATGACAGCATTAGGAATATTTTTTTTTTTTGTATGTCCGTTTTCAATGTGATTTAACTACTTTTGTTAGAAAACCGCCCACCTAAAGAAAATCAAGTTGTTGGACTATTAAAAAAAAAATCAGGAAATTGGACATGACTGGTGTTAATGGTGGTAATTCTACAGCTCAATTGTATGGGCAACGAAGATCACATTGCTATTAGAAAAAAAAATCTTATTGTTCTGCATTTTAGTTAACGTTTTTTATAGGCAAATAATTACATGTGTGTGTAGAATCTATTAAAATATTTTTTTTTTTTGGCTCATCGAAAGTAGTCAGATGAACCAGGAAACGGTCAGAGCAGAGATAGGAGCTGCTATTGATTGTGTATGGCACGAACTCCTTTAGTGATAAAAATACCCAGTAAGTTAGGCGTTTTCTGTCTAGATGTGGTCCAGTAAGTTGGTTTATTTATGGATATAATGCACAACGAAAATTTACTGAGATCAGAATATTTTACGAATACGTAAAGTATCGCGATCAGAAATATCTAGATCATTTAAAAAAAATCCAATATACTTCGGGATTTTTCTTCCTTTTTTTTTTTTTATTTTTATTTTTTTCTCTTTTTCCATTTCATGTTTTGGTCCACATCTCTATAATATAATAGTATAATAAGTGAATTCGCTGAACATGTAAGAATAAAGACTTTATAGAAATCAGGGAGAGTAGCTCTCAAAAGATCTTTGTATGAATTAAAAAGAATATATGTCAGTCGTGGCCATATCATTAATAAGTATGTTATTATCTCTACGAAGTCTGTTATGAAAACGTTTAGAATGGTTGTGTTTATGTTATTTAATTCAGCTTAGCATGTACCGTCCATATGCTAATCTGAGTAAAGTGCATGTGATGTACCAAATGTGAATTTCGTAATTAGTCTAAGTGGTTTTGCTTGAAAGCATTAAAGTGTACTATACTTGAAAACGACTAATCTTGATTTAAAATGATAATTCAAAGCCAAAATAATTTTATCAGGTAGCAAAAATTTAAATTTCCGTGCACCATTTTTTTACAATATCAAATCTTGAATTAAAGTATGCAATAAAGCATAATTTTCTCAATGATATTTTCACGCATAGTATTAATTTTCAAACTGGTAGAAATCACACATAGTAGCTGGTTAAAGATTACATAAAAGCATAATTAGGCATCGAATTTTTAATTTGAATGTAGTTGGTAATCCAGGATAACAGAGACTATTAAGAAAATCTTGCAAATAGTGGCAAGTATATGACAGTGTGGCAAACCTCGTATCTTCCAATCGAAATGGTACATTTAAATTTTTTTTGTTAGTTCTGCCTAGAAAAGTTATAATGATTTACTTAATATTGTAAACTCTATTGCGGAATAGTGCTAAACACTTATCGTTCGATTTTTTAAATTGGACTGGCATTCTACATGTCGCACCACATATTCAAATATTATTTTAATAATTTTATTGAATTTATGTAAATTTTATTATATATATATATATATAAGTTTATATTATATATATATATATATATATATATATATATATATATATATATATATATATATAACTGTAGATTTGTAACTTCTCATGTAGAATGGCGCCCGCCGCCTATCGGTCGATTTTCAACCTTCACTGTTATCCACATATTATCGTTTTTTTTTTATAATAAATTAATTGATAAGTTAATTTGAATACTACTATACTTTCCCGGAACTATAAAGATGACGTGGTTTGCTTATTTCGTTTAACGTCACTTTATGCTGCTATGGCTAATCGGACGATGCTACGGTGGGAGTAATAAATTTTGCCTATCCAGGTATAATTAGGATAGGGATCTTTAACGAGTACTTGACATCGCACAGGCTCGGGACCCTCATTTTACGTCCCTTCCGAAGGACGGCATAGCTAAGGATTTTTTACTCCCTTATCCTAAGGTCATCTGCCGGGCTGCGAACCCGCGGTCTTGGGTTTAGTAGGCTGCTATGCTAACTACCACACCAACCCAAGATGACGTTGTTATAATTTGGTACAGACTGGTTCAGTGGGTTTCGTGGTCAGTGATAACAAACGGAAAATGGCTTGTCCTTTTATATAATAGTATAGATTAATGGTACCCAGCTTGAGAACTTGTAGATGTCCTCATAAATTTTCAAATAAATCTTGAATATTTAGATAAATTCTAATAAATATTAACCCCCAATTCAAGATCCCCCCTTATTTCTTTTCTATCCTATAGCAATTAAAACTTTTAATCGCGATCAAAACTGTTTAATTATCAGATTATGACCAGCCGTTTTAAATTAACTTAAGGAGCTATCGCCTAGCTAAGGCATCGAAGGCAATACCTGCCAAGAACAAGAACATTCTCCGAAGTTTGACAGTTGAAATTAATTAATGTCGTAGAATGAAAGGAGATCGATCATCGGGAGGGGGGGGGCATTAGTACGATATCGGAAGCAGTGGCTATGAAGGAATTATTGCTTTTAATGAAACCTATTCAACATCAAAGAATATTCTTAAATATAGGTTTTTTTGGTTAAAAAAAAAAATGCCATTTGGTTCTGATAACATAAAGAAATTAATTAATTATCAATTACATACGATAGAAGAAGGAACTGGGGCCAACAAGTAATAAGTAAGTAAGCACGCTGTAATAAGCCAACAAATAAGTATTTGGCCAGAAGATGAGTTTCATCTTGAAACGCCTAGCCAATTAAATAAAGTTATTCATAGGAGATATTTGGCATTTCTAACATAAAAGAAAATTATAATAATATTTTCCTATTTATTTAAATTCCTGTTAATTATGTTATAAATAATAAAGGGGAGGAAAGAAAGAAATAATAGTTGGGATGACAGTGGAGAAGCAGGAAATACACTTTCGTTGGAAACGAAAGACTTAATGTGTCAAAAAGATTTACCGTGTCAGTTTCAGAAGATTGTCCCGTGTCTGGAACTAGTTTTGAACATCGGTCTTCTTTTTAGACACCACGGTAGATTATTGGGAATAAAATGGGAAGCAAGCGAGACTAGTGGATTAGAACGGTTATGGAGTTTACTATAAAAGGACAGGTATCTGGTTTAGGCTAGGTCAGCAATATATGGAACATTAAGATCTTTATGGTCAAGTTTATTTGTGAAAAAGTAAGGAATATTGAGGATTTTGGATTGAAAGGATTGGATACGAGATGGATTAGTTGGTTTAATGGAGCCCTAAAGCTTTACTCCATATGTCCAAATAGGTCTGATAACTGTCCTGTAAATGAGCCTTTTGTAACTAATCAGAAGGTTTGAACTTCTGTGAGTCAGGGCAAGAGTGAGCTTAATTTATAAATTTTACTTTTGTATCAACCTTTAATTCTACAACTATGACGTTGAAGTACATATCTATCAATATATCCTATTTGCCTTAATAATTAATTTTTTCTAGGCATTTTTGTAATCATTATTTTACATTTGACTATTTCTCTTAATCAAGATTTTTAATTTAACTAAAAACTAGTCAAAATTATAACACTAAAATCGTCTAAATGGGCATGCACAGTCTTTCGAATGGATATTTGATAATTTTTTATATCGATAATCAGTCCCGAGAAGTTTATAGGAGATTTGTTTTAAAAGTTACAAATTTGAGTAACTGAATGGTTTTCAGAGTATATTTTAAAAAGTATTATATATATATATATATATATATATATATATATATATATATATATATATATATATATATATACATATATATTTATTAACCATTGACCGTTTTGTAATTTATAAATTTTCGCTGAGGTGAATACTGGGGTAGCCACAGGTATTGTGAAGTCTACTGGAAGATGAAAAGGAGAGGGTCGTAAAATTGAACCATGAGTGACTGAATTATGTACTCGAGCGATAATAGGCGGCCTTAGAGCAATCTGAAACAAAATTGACTTGGTGTAATTAATGTGCTTCATCTTAGGGTACTTAAGTGAGAGTGCTTAGTTAACTTTATGGAGTTGATGTAGTTACATCTAAAGACAATGAAACTAATTTTTCATGCCTTTTGATATTATTAGTTATTATTAAAAACTATTTTTGTAGGGCTATTCAACTATTTAAAACATATCAATGATTCGTGAGAACATCAAACAAAATAGATATTTTGCGTCTTAAGAGAAAAAATTAACATTTTCTAAAATAATGTAGATGCTATTTTCGAAAGTAATATTTTTTTCCACTGAATACCACAGAATTCAGTAAATTTTTATAAGTCTATCATTGTGTGTGAAATTCGTAAATTAATAAGCAATGATTTGATTTCATTTATTGTTTTCATTTTTTTAAATTATATCAGTAAAAAGATCAATATATATTTTTTATTAGAGCAGTTTAGCTAAATTTAACAACTAAAAATGAAATAACTATAAGTAATGAAAGAATTAAAATATAAAATTAAAAAATTAATTTTTTTTTTTTTAATTCTGGCCCCCAATTCAATATTATTTATTCAATGATAAATAAAACGAAGTGGATATTAGGAACTTTGGAAGCGATCCAAATATACGATCAATTATTGGAGCCGATAGTCCAATGGATATTAATGTTTATTTATGAATATGCCTGTAATAAATTTTTGCCTGATATGGCTGGGGGGTGTTATTGCAGAATTAATGGTTTAGACCCACGACATGGCCAAATTACTTACCTATTTATTGTTTATATTATATATTTTTTATAATGGTGATGCTTGCCTAAAGTTTGAAGTTTGGCAATTTTGATTGTTGGTGTATTGTTAAGTAGGATTCTAAATTATTTCGTGCTAACAATGGTTGAGCTGTCTGTGAAGTACTGAATCCAGCATAAACGTGAACAAATATCCCTGTATCCGTAGTCCAACCTACAAAATTACTAAAATTTGCTAAGCTAAAGATATAATAACGATGAAAATTGTAGTGAAAATATCCTTGGGTATTTACCGTTTCTGCAACGTGAGGTTTCCAGACCAGGAGGTTGAGAGCGGGAAATTTATTGCAACGAAATAATTTAATCCTGTCACTGACCGAATTCAAACCAACGATCTTAGCCTAATTGGGTTGCATTTTCATACATACATATCCATAGATATATCTTCAATGAAACATCACAAGTAAATCAGAGGAAATAAAAACTATATTATTTATATTACTTCTATACTAGTGAAATTATAAAGTATTTTTGAAATTCATCTAATTCACTTCTTTTATTAAAATTTATCTAATCTAATTCACTTATCTGTGAATTAGAAGATTGATTGAATTTTTAATATTTGAAATTTAAGTAGCAGGTTCTTAAGATGCTTATGAATTTTCAGGAAAAAAAACAAAAAACATTTCTTTACTTTGGCTAGAAGTTGGCAGCTTGACCTGTGGATAGTAACGTACGTCAACATTTTTAATAATTTTTTTTCCCTATCATTGATCTAAAATCGAAATTCTATGGCCTAGATCAATTTTAAAAAATCAACAATAGTAAAATATTAAATATAAGTTTGTCTTTTTAGCATCAATATATATATAGCTAAATAAAAGGTTCGCGGGACTGAGTTTTTAAAAAGAGCGTTTTTATTGACAGACATACATTATACAAGAAAAAGCACAATTTATAGCCTAATACAAGGACTACGTGTTGAACAAACTGTCATCACAACGTGTAGAAGCAGAGTGTCAGCGGGCGAAGGTGGGGGTGCCCCTTTTATACAGTTATCTAGGAGAGGGGATAGTGTACATTTATTTATTATCTCTAATACCATTGGGTTTCCATAACTTCTCCCCCCCCAAGTTCCGAGGTCTCCGATGGAACAACTATCTTAGTGTAAATAGGTAAGATTCTATACAATAAAAAATAAAAGGTTTGGACCTTATACATTTCTCAATACCTTTTACACTAAGTCATAACATTACAGTAGATAACATTCTATAAACAAAAGGGATTGGACCTTATAATTTAAGTTTATACAAAAATAAAAGGATTATAACTAAGTTTAGGATTTGTACTATCTATAGTTTTAAATAAAAAGATTAAACTCTGTACTGAAATACAACCATCAACTTCCTATAAATAAAAGGATTATACTTTGAACTTCCTGTTTACTAAGTCAGGATTTGTTCACTCGAAAAAATAAAAAGATTAAACCTTGTGCTCTAACACTAAAATAGGATTTATATGATTGTCATAAACAAAAGGATTAGACCTTGTCCATTTCTTAATATTAACAATAAGCTTAAACTATAAAATGTTTATACATTACAGAATTCCTTACATGCTAAAGTACAAAAGATAAAATGATATTTCTTAATACTAAATAATACATTATTTAAACAAAAGGAAAAATAAAAATAAGAGTCTTTGAATTAGTTTCCTCTATTACAAATAATACTTTTTAGATTCAAAATTACTCAATTAAAATAATACTTTTTTAAATCAAAATAATAATTCAAACACTCCTTTACAATAATTACAATAATTACAATTAATAATAATCTCAAAATAAAATACATACTTTTCAATGATCAATCAAAATAATATTTCAAGACAAAATAATAGTATCCTAATATTTACGATAGTGACTTCAAAATATTAATTACAAAATAAATCGGACAGAATATTACTGTGAAATAAAATAATAATTTGAATGATCTTTTACATTATTAACATTGAATATAATATTTTACAACAAAATACAAAAGTCCGACTTTATTAAAATAACTACAGCATTGTCAATTTAATACAGATAATTCCTTCAATATAACATAAATATTACTCCTAATACCATTGCATTTATTATATTTAAAATAAAAGATTTTTAAAACATTTTAATATTGTTTAAATAAAATTAAATATTTTTAATCAGAACCACTGTCTGAATCGTAATTATCCGAAATGTTTACACGAAGAGATTCGTTGTCGTCGTCTGAAATAGATTGTTTCTTTTTCCGTTTTTTCCTATTGGGCCTTTTAATATTGTCGATATGAGTTTTAATTGGTCTTTTGTCTTTTACTACTACATTTACTTTTTTAAATTTGTCTCTACTTTTTATTTTCGCTTGGGTATTTTTCAAATATTCTGTATCCCCTAATTGTTTCTGAATATCTAAAGGGTCTTCTCTATTTTTATTTAATTTTTCGGTCCTTGTCTCTTTTTCGTCATTTATTTTAGATCTAATTAGTTTATGTAATAATTGTTGGTCCTTATGATATTTTAATACATATTGTTCTGTCAGGTCGATGTTTTCGTTTGATTCTAATCTGGAGGTTCCAAAAGTAATTTCATTAGGAGTTAATTTTAATTTATTGTTTAAGGTATTATTATACGCTATTACCGCTAATCTTAATTTTTGTTGCATCGAACATTTATCTTTTTCTTTTCCTATTATTCTCAATAATTCGTTTAGGGTAGAGTGGACTCTGTTCAATAATCCCAAAGAGTTTGAGTGGCTGGCTAAGGTATAATGTAAGATAATATTATTTTCTTCACAAAACTGTTTTACTAAATTATTTTTCATTTCCGTCCCTTGGTCTAATGATATTTGTAGAGGTGTGGGAAAGTATGTCATATAGTTAGTCAGTGCGTTACAAATATTAATTGCGTTCTTTGATTGTAGGGTTTGAGCAAATAAATGTTTCGAAAATGTGTCTACTGCTGTGAAAATTATGGCATTGTTAAAATTAAAAATGTCAATCATTAATTCCTGAAACGGTCTTTCCGGTGTAGGTGTAATTTGAAATTTGGTCTTTATAGGTTTTCGGTCATATTTCGTAACTTTACAAGTTTCGCATTTATTAATATACTCCGCTATTTTATTTTGCATCCCTGGAAAATAATATTCTTTTTTAAGTTTTTCGAATGTTTCGTTTATACCCCTATGCTTCTAAAACATAAAATTGAAAACTAATAATTGTTATGATTATGAATATTAGTAAAATTGATATTGATGTTGAATTCGAAGTTACCAGAATCAACAAATTATCCGATTTAAATATTTTTACTTAGTTTTTTTTCCTATATTTATACATCTTTTTTGGTACGATCCAAAGTAGAAAATTATTTTTTGATTTATTTGGTCTGATTTTAACCATTCCCTTTTTAAACAAATTTTGTACTGCTTCCTCGCCTAAATCAACATTTAGTTCAGCTTTAAGATTTTTTAACTTATTGTGGCAGTGAACATGCCCACTTTTTATGGAAATAGAAGCCATTACTTCTTTAAAGGTCTTTTGGTTTAATTCGTCAAATTTTGTTACATTATTATTTAATTTTTCAGCAGTTACTTTTAAACTATTTTTCGAAGCTTTTAAATTGTTTTTTTTCTTTCACTAAATTCGAATTTAAATCTTCCGTTTCTTTGATTTTACTAATTATATGTTTTTTTTCTTTTCCTTCCCGTGACTTATTAACGGTTTTTATTGTTTTATTTAAATTACGATATTTATTTCGGACTGTGTTTCTTTATTTTTATTAAGTTCTTCAAGTTCCTGGTATTTTAAATTTTCGTCGTCTTCCATATTCTTAATTTTTTTACAGAATTTTCTACACTTTCTTTTATTTCAGGTTTTAAATTAAACGCTTCTTCCACACTCTTAATATTGTTTACAGAATTTTCTACAGTTTCATTTATTTCCGGTTTTATATGTTCTTCGCGAATTAAGTTTTTAATTTCGTTTTTATCATTAATAAAAAATAAGTCATTCTCTAATTTGAATTTTTTCTTTTTAAATTTTAATTCATTTTTTTCTAAATTGATTTTTAATTTTAATTTTTTCATTGTCTCGTAGCCCAATAAAATATTAAACCTTTCGCTAAATGGAAATATTAAAAATTTGACTTTTTGATTAATTCCTATCAAGGGCATTAGGTCAATTATCACGCTTTGTGATCCTTCCGCCGTTCCCGTAGGTGTTCGAATCGCAAAATCCTCTTTAGAAATTTCCGAGAAATGTGGAATGTGATCGGGGTGTATATAATTTTTTTGTGGCACCCGTATCAATTAGCCATTTATTTCCCATACTGTCAATTAAGTTCGGCAAGTCGTTATTTAAATTTAAGTCGTGAATTTCTATTTGTTTATCCTGGTTATCAATGGTCTGTTTAGGATTTAAATTATTTATATCCGGTCCGGAGGTCTGCTTGTGCTCGGGCCTAAAAAAAATGATCCTGTCTTTTTTCCAAAGATTCTATTCGTTCTAACAATAACTTAACTTTTTTTTCGTCTTTTTCTTCTTCAATTGTATGTACCCTATTAGAAACAGTTCTCATCGAAACGGTGTTAGAATCTATTTGCGGTTATTGGTAATTTTGCCTAATATTTCTGGAGGGTGGTTTGTTAAAAATTTATGTTGCGACTGGGGGTCCCACGGTTGATTATAAATCGGAGTCGTATATTCAATAGCTCGCTGTTGTGGCCGGAAGTTATGTTGGTTGTTATTGTTATAAGAATTAGAGGTTGGACCTTGTTCATGCTGATACTGTTGCTGTCGGTAGTGTTGGGGATTATTATACGACGTATATTGCTCGCGGTGGTACTGATGGGGTCGGTACTTTTGATAATCATAGTGGTTGTTAAAATTTGGTCGGTACTCTTTGTTTTTAAAATTATTTTCGAAATTTTTCTTTTTATAATTATTTTGAGTTGAGTTATTTTTATACTGTTTTTTATCGCCATAAATTCTATGTACGATGTGAGCCGCGCTGTTTCTTAGTATTTCTTCTAAATCTTCTAACGAATCGAATTTTATATGGTAAATGAAGTCCGTTAGTGCTGGGTGTAAACTATGTACTGCGTGGTGGGAAATCTGCTTGTCATACCTATACATTTCGTCCTGTTTGTCTAAGATCTCATTGTCTGAGTAAATTCGCGCATATAAATCGCATCTTTTTTGGCCCAGTCGTTCCAAGAAATCGAGTGGGTTTTCATTATGGTAAGTCCGCGTGTTTAAAATTTCCGAAATTAATTGTTCTCTAGTTCTCGTGTCTTGGTACTTTTTCTTTAAGAATTTTATTATTTCTTTTACTGTATTGAATTCCTTATCATATACGGCGACTTTAGCTTTTCCAGTTAGTTTATTTAAGATCGTTAAAACAAGTTTAGCTTGGTTTGTATTTTTATGGGTATTATCATCTTTACAGTATAAATTATATAAAAATTCGCTATTTCTAATAAAATCAACTAGTTGTAACGGATTTCCGTCATATTCCGGGATTAATGCTAAATCATGATTTTTAATTTCTAGAGCCATATTATTTTCTTTTTTAATTAACGTTGAACCTGTTATTTTTAAGTTACTTAATTTTTCTTCCAAACCATTCATAAAGATAAATGCTAAATTAATATTTTTAAATTATTATACTTGTCACTAACTTATATTTAAATTACAAAATTACTTAAAAATAAAAATAAAAATAAAATTAATTATACTTTTTCTTGATACAACGTTGTCTTCGATATCTTCTTGATGACGCTCCCTTTAGCTCCTTCCCTTCGATTCTTTAGCAAGAGGATGAAGGTCCTTTTGGTCAATGTATTGGAATACCAAAGCGCTCCCAAAGACTTGAAGATCTGCTGATGTACTAATACTCAGCTCCCAATCTTCTCATGCCAGTGGAAAGAGGTCTCGCTGTTCTGTACCTGAAATAAGATAGAACTGCCACGAAGTTACGTTAACGCTTCCAAATGTCCCTGTTCGGGCGCCAGCTAAATAAAAGGTTCGCGGGACTGAGTTTTTAAAAAGAGCGTTTTTATTGACAGACATTATACAAGAAAAAGCACAATTTATAGCCTAATACAAGGACTACGTGTTGAACAAACTGGCATCACAACGTGTAGAAGCAGAGTGTCAGCGGGCAAAAGGTGGGGGTGCCCCTTTTATACAGTTATCTAGGAGAGGGGATAGTGTACATTTATTTATTATCTCTAATATCATTGGGTTTCCATAACTATATATATATATATATATATATATATATATATATATATATATATATATATATATATATATATATATATATAAAATCTTCGTTTAAAATTAAGATAGCCAGACTATTATGCAACCCTATTATACATGTTCGTTATTTTTTATATCATTTCATTTCATTTCATATATATATATATATATATATATATATATATATATATATATATATATATATATATATAAGAAGTAATAAAAAAAATAAATAATTACAAAAAAATCCTACCCTTATAATAAAGTGGGTACATAAGTCAAGTAAGCGTAGTTTTAACATCTCAGATACGTTTTTAATATGCCACTCCGACACTTACTAGACAAACGTTCAAAGCTTCCAATAAATTACAAAGTACTCATTTATTAAACCTACTTTTATATACCGAGTTGAGCTTTAGGGCTCCACTAAACTATCCAATTCTTCTCCTATCCAATCCCTACTATCCGAAAAAATCCTCAATCCTTCTAACTTGTCACAAATAAACTTATCCATATAGACCTAAATGTTCCATATGTTGCTGATTTAGCCCAATCCAGTTACCTACCGATCCTTCCACTGTAAACTGCACTCTCACTCTCACTCTCTCACTCATTAATCTTTTTAACTTGGTTACACTCGATTCCCGATAATCCACCGAGGCGTTTGAAAAGATGATGGACAAGAGACCTTCTTGCTTAGAACTTTTATTGAAGTGCTACTAGTGAGTAGTTCATCACAAGTGATTTACTTGTTGTTGGCTTTAGATCAGGCGTTACACCAAAGCAGTATAGACTCCCAGCTAAAACATATAGCCGTGTCGAAAAAAAAAAGAAGCTTTTGATTAATTGAAACTCTTTTTTTTTTTTTTTTTTTTTTTTTTTTTTTTTTTTTTTTTTTTTTTTTTAAGTTTCTGGAAAAGTCATCTTGCTGACCATTTATTATAAGGTAAAAAATAAATTTTTCTCCCCTTCCTTTACTATATTAAGCGTTATATTCCCTTGGGGTTTTGCTAAGGACGTGATTACATTAGGGTATGATGACGTTGGGCGATGTCATTAGTGGCGGTGCTGCTGTGAGCTAATGAATGATGAAGGATATGTTTAATGAAGTTGCCTCCCTGAGGCCGACCCCTCCATCCCTCTGCCTCTTTGGCAGAATTCCTTTCAAAGTCTCCCACAACCTGCTTATTAACTGGTTTATTATCAACCTATGTGCTACCTGGCTTTTGGGATCTATGTTCTAGATTCTATAAGGCACTGCTCGACAGATTCAAGGGTTATCGTTGTCTTAATCCATTTTATTAAAATTATATATTTAATATATTTTACTTTACAAAAACATACACTCAGTAAATATCATGATAATGATTATAGTAACATACTATGCGTTAAACTCTTAGTTTTTGATTGGCTATAAGGAGGACTTATTACCGTAAGAAAAATATCTGCAATTTTTCGAGCTCTGAAAATGATATATCGGTGATCAGAAAAATCGATACTTTAATTAGTTTCTTTATATCATATTATAAAGGCACCCACAAGTGATTTCTATTTAGTCCGACTCTTAGCAATCCTTCTAATTTCCTGCCATGATTTGCCAACATTTTTGTTCTGCAGACCTCCACCACATCTCTCAAAAGGTCCATTCACACTACACTGCCGCGACGTGATGACACATCAGCTGACGTGTTACGAAAAAATAAAAACCATTATTTAGAATAGATGTGCTCACACTACTCCGACGTGTGTCGTGTCATGATATGTCGCTACACGCTCCCTAACGCGTCAACTCCAAATACAAATTCCCAGATCTCGTCAGTAGGCATCCGACCGTCAGCAATGAGTATTGAGGAACATCTCCTTCCTTATTTCTAAGCGGACCGGAAGCTGATTGGAGGTTATCCAGAGTTATTCATTTAATATGTGTTTTGGCTACCGAATTCCCAGTATCCTGCGCTGGGGTTTATTAACGAAGGTCAGTAATGGACGGGTGATGTTTTCCATTACTGTGGACCGATTTCACGTTAGTCTTAAAAAAGCCGTATTTATTTATTTATTTTATTCGTTACTGCGCTTCCTAACCTTCCCCGGTCGCCCCAATTTTCACCTAGTTGTTTTTTCCCATATTTTGTATACAATCTATTAAATAAAATATGTTGACCATTTTACATGTAAAGTAGAATATATGTACAGTATATTACCTGAGAGAATAATATTTTGAACGTAAATGAAAATATGTTTACCATTGAAAATAATAAAAAACTAAATTATAACTAGATAAATTTTTATTTACAATGTTACAGTCAAATATAATTATGTGCACGTCTAAAATAGTTGTTTTTTTTTTTCAACAATAATTGTAAACAATTTTTTTTTTTTAGGATTAATTTTTAAAAATAAAATGTAGATATTCCCAAGCTGCCCCCCCCCCCCCCAGTTCATACAATCAACATAGGTTTCTGTATCATGATCTAGAACATTTTCTATTTCCTCTTTACTTAAATCGAATTTTTTATTTGATTGTCCGATTTTTTTCTTCCTCGTCTAGTTTCGTAACATTCAAGGAATATTTTCCAATTTTTTAGGTTTCCACCCAATCAAAACATTCCGAATAATTATTACATAATATCACTAAGATTAACATAAGTAAAAATTCAAAAGAATCCTACTTAAATTATATAGAATCCAACAAAACGAGACCGGTCGCTTGTTTTACTTTGTGCAACACTGAGGACTGAATATTTTCCAATCAGAAAACTAACCCTGCTATCACAGTGGAAAAATACTGGCAGCAAGCAGAGGAGTATCTCGAGGAATAGCTGAAGCCAATTTTCCGGGAAGTTCACCGGAAGTGAGAGAGAGGGAACAAGTCGAGTGTTGTACAAAATACAACGGCGCGACCGGTGGAAGTCTAAGCTGACAAATTTATCGACTCGTTATACAGTCACCGATCAGGACAAGGGATTCTCGAACAAATATCGATTGTGTTTTTTAAATATTAAATGCTCCGCATCACTCTTGCGAGTAGATTTTATTAATCAATTAATCATCAATTTTTTAAATGCAAGTGTAAATGCCCTCGAATAAATGTTAAAGAACATAACTACAAAGGATTTCAAATTTGTTTTCTCATCTTTATGTGTATTTCGGTAAATAAATATCTTTGAAATATGTTCAATGTCAAGGACTTTAAGTCTTTTTTTTTAAAAGATCCTTTCTTAAAGAGGAAAAGAAAAGAGGTCAACCTGAATATATATGTATATATATATATATATTTATTTATTTATTTATATACTAGCATCCTTCTTCATGGCTTCGCCTGATCTCGATAAATTCGAAGCAAAGTATCGATACAAAATCTTGTATTAATTATTGAGTATGATATTTAAACGCACAGCTGTAAATTTTAACTTGGTTAAAATTGCACAGATTAGGTTTTTGAAGATTACGTAAAAACAGTAAATTTTCAATTTTTTATGTATTGATTGGTAATCCAGATGGACAGAGACTATTACGAAACTTATGAAGATGATGGGCTGCATTATCAGTGCTTACAACAAAAGGCCCATGGATCATATATTTACTTACAATTTTAAAAAAGAATTGGGTCAACAATTTGATTTGGTAATTATTTTTTTGAGGCAGAACTTATTTTATTGATTTCATCTAGTTGGATATTTATTTCTAAGCGTAAGAGCATATGAAGTGTGACAGAGCTCTTTTCTGCCGCTCAACATTGTGCATTTAAATGTTTATTATTGTAAATTTTATTATTGCTAAACCTTTCTTGACAATGAAGCAGCTAAAATCTTGTACAGACGAGTTCAGTAGTTTGACTATTTTGAACTCTATTGCGGTACGGTGCTAACTACATATCTGTCGATTTTCAATTTTATTTATAACTTTTTTAATAACAATTTAACTGAAAATCAGTATATTTCATAGCTGATAAACATTTCTGAAACTATAACGATGATGTGGTTAAAATTTAGTACAGATTGGTTCAGTAGTTTTCACGTTTACTTATCACTAAAGACTGGATTTTCGTGCGATTGCATCTTTTTTTTGCCAACTTTAAATTCATTAAAACTTGGATAGAAATTCGAATCATGCAGACCACGACGTTGTTAATTCACAACCTTAAGTTGTTAACGTTGCACGAAATTGCATATTTTGAGGTTTTCCTGCATGGAATTGCACATTTTATTTTATTTTTAAATTTGTCTGTTATTTAAAAAAAATCAGTCAAAAAAGCGGATAAAACATTAAGATAAATTAATTTCAATACAAACAAAAACTATACGTTTTATAAAACAAGTGGCATAAAACAAGCTATTTTCTTTTAACCGGTTTTAATATATTTTTGAAGTTTTCAATTCTCGAGTCCCCCTGCGGATTTTCTGTGAATCGTTTTATGTTTTCAACATCCCCAGTCTCCCCTATATCCGATAGCCGTGTTTGTATTTCTCCGTTCTTTATTTTCCTTCCTTCTGTCACTGTCAAGTTATGCAATTCAATATCAAACATGCCTAAAGAGGAGAGTAGTGTTTGCTCCAAATTAAAGGGATGTATACCCAGAAGCAATAACTGATGGAAAAATCATTTTCTGTGAATCTTGCTGCAAAAATGCCGGTGTCAATAGAAATTCCCAAGTAGACGCCCACTGCCAAAAAAGTTTTAGACTTTAATTATGAAATGGCATTTCCTGAATTCTAATCTAGAAAAAGTAATTTAATGTACTACCTACATTAATTTTTATTTTTCAAAAACAGTCACATTGCCCAAATTATGCTGTCATTTAAATCATTTATCTCGGTCTGTACCTAATTTTTTTTTACTTTATTATTTTGTTTTATAGGTAGTCATAAACAGGCAGTTGAGTCTGCTCGGAAAAGAAAAAACGTAACTCAACTTTTGATAACAGGAAGCTGTAGTGGCGCCAATAAGAAGAATTCTTTTAATCATGAGTTGTGTATGATAGCATTAGCCTCCATCCATACTCCGCTATTCAAGCTTTTTAGAAAAATATACTGGACAGAAAATACCTGACGAGAGCACACTCAGAAAAAAAATATATAAATGTCTGCTTTGAACAGCAGATTAAAAAAAAAAAAAAAAATGAAATTCCAATCATTTTATTTATATTTCAGACAATGAAACGACCGATTCGAGAGGGGAATATATTTGTGCATTAATAATTGGTATTTTTCACCCAGAAACTGAGTCTACCCCTCACTTAATTTCTTGTAAAGAATTCGAAAAAAACAATTTTGAGACGGTGTCGCGGTTAGTTAACGATAGTTTTTTAAAAAAAATTTTTAGTCAAAACGGGTTTTAAGATAAGGTTTTACTTTTTGTAATCGATGCAGCCCCTTATATGCTCAAAACTGGGAACGCTCTTGAAGTTTTTTACCCAAGCATGGTTCACACAACATGTGTGTTTCCGAGAAAATACGTGAAGTTTTCCAAAATATAAGTAAATTAATAAGTTGTGGTAAAAAAATCTTCTTGAAAGCCTATCAGCATGTGGTTCATACAGGAATGTAATGAATTGCCCCTTGCCCCCAGAAGCAGTTCTTACCAGGTGGGAAACCTGGATAGCCACTGCCCTTTTTTTATTCCGAAAATTTGGATAGATATGCAAAGTTAATAGAACGTTTGGAAGAAGATGCTCTTGCTGACATCAAATTAAAAAGCATTGTAAAAAATATTCAGTTTTAGCCCTATACCCGTTGCAATAAAACGTTATAGGCAAAAAAATCTATCGTCAGATGAACAAATCAATATCGTACAAAGTATTGAAGAGACACTCAAAAAAGTAAATAACGACAAAGGGAAATTAATTTATGAAAAATTTCAAACCGTATTTGAAAAACATTTCGGCTTTAAAATTTTACAAACATTTAACGACATTTTTAATGACAAACGTTCAGATGTAGATGTGGAACCAATCATTTTAAGTTTCTATAAAAAATGCCTAATTACGAATATTGATGTAGAAAGAGATTTTTCTCTTTTAAGAAACCCTAATGACAGGAGGTATAATTTAAAAAAATAGATATGTACATTGTAGTAAAATTTTAACAAAAAAATTTTTTTATTTTGTTTTTGTCTTATTGAATGGTTTATATCATCTAATTGATTGATTCTTGTCCTAGAGAATGTTTCCATTGTTTTCGTCTTTTGTAGTTTAAAATTTAGATTTTTAATATATTCTTTTAAAACATAATATTACGTATCTACTTGATCATAATTGATAGAATTTTGTATTATGTTTTGTCTTACTGTTTATGATTTTTTAAACCGCATATAATTATTGTTCCTGAATGTGTTTTTATTCATTTTATTTTTACAAAATATAGTTAAAATAAAGGGAAATTATTAATTTCATTGAATTCAATATTTTACGTTATTTTATGACTACTTGGTGTTTATAAAAAATAAAAACGAAAATATTTTTATTTAGTACACCTTTTTGCTCGTTTTGATTTATTTATTGCACGTTTCAATGGTCTATACGGCACGAAAATCCGGTCTTTACTGATCACAAACGAAAAATGGCTTGTCCTTTAATATAATTGTTTATTTTTTAAATTAACATTATTATTACTGTTTATATTCTATTATATGTGAAATAAACACTAAAAGAACATTAAATCATAAAGATAAAGTCTATAAACTCTATGGGTTCAAATAATTAATTGAAAGGAAAAGATTTTTTTTTTCTTGATATATTTCCCTGGGGCAGTTGTATAAGACCCTTAGCCGTTTTAAACAGTCGTAATTAAGACTCGCGGTGTTTACCAAGGGCTATCCCTCTACCGCTACTCTTCTAACTTTACCGAGTCAATTAAACTTGTGGTCCGCTGGGGGCAGCAGTTGTCACAGCCGGTGTGAGCCCGTGTAATTAGTCAATTAACTAACTTGAATTAAATTCACAATGTTTTTCCCCTAAAATTTTAGTGGAATTAACTGAAATCCAGGATATGGGTTTTAAATTATATTTAAGTGTATATTATATATTTAAGCCTCGGTATGCAAACTACTTGAAAACGCTAGCTGGAATTAGGCTCATAACAATTTTTTAACTTCAAGTATACATATATCCAAGAACATATTTATTTTTATCATAGTTCATTATGTGTGTCGTTCAGGATGAAAAACCTATTAAGTCCACCATTTTTTTCCGAGTTTTCAGTTAATTCTATTGTGCAAATTGTTATATTTGTCACTTGAGGTACACATGATGATATAAAAGGATCAACACAATTCGGATTCTTTTTATTTGAAAACTAGTTCCGAATGTTAAACATTCATCATACAATTTAAAAACAACAGAACTGTGTTACATAGATTTTGTCTAATAAATGTAAGATATTTCATTTATATATATATCATCTATAATAAATGATGATGACACGGTAAAGAGCACAATATTACATAATACTTAATTTTTGGACCGAATTTCAAAACAAAACCCGTTAAGTCGAACACAAAATTTTGTGCTTATGGAAGCATGCATTGAAATTCAAAATTAATAAGTAGAAGACTACTCTAGGAATACGATATTGAAGATAGGAATAAAGTGAAATCAAAATATTCTTCTATCTAAAAATTAGTATTTTAAATTTTTTTGTGCTCCTGTAAAATTTAAAAGAAAAATAGATAAACGGTTTTTTTTTTTTTTTTATTCTAAAGAACTTATAGATCCAAGAAACTATTAGCTTTATCGTAGTTCTTGAGATGGATGTTTTTCTCTTTTTTTTCCTCACCGAAATAAAATTATTGTTACCTTATTAAAGCGCTTAACACTTCTATTGATAAAACACTTTTTTTTTTGATTAAAATAAGATATCTTTTGATTTATGAAACTATGTAGAAAAAAAAAAAAAAAAGTTTTGTTTATTAAGTGCATTTACTTTGGGTGCTGAGCAATGGCGCTCGCTCGGCTTTCTCAAATGTTTTATCTTAATTGACACCACAAAATTTTGATAATTTAGAAATTATCTGTATTCTAATTTTAAAAACTATAGGGCTTGGATAAACTAAGAAATGAAATGAAAAACAAATTATTAACAAAATGAAATCCCATGTTCACATTTTTCTTTTATGTTTTTAATTAACACTTAAAGCCAAGTGAATATTATTTTCCAAATACGAAGAAAACATAATATTCTAGTATACAGGGTGTCCTGAATTTAAATGGCAAAACTTCAGGAACTTATAGGGGACCGAAAAACTAAGGCAAAAAGTTCTTTAGAGATTTGCTCGTTTTTGCTTAGTTTTAGAGAAAATCGCAAAAAAAGAAACAAAACAAGTTTTCATTTTTATATTTATTTATTTACATTTATATTTATGTTATGTTCTTTTTAATATAAATATTGCTCAAAATGTTGTCCTCTTGCACCAATGCAAGCATTGCATCAAGCACTCACTTGATAAATTGCAGCTAAACATTGTTCTGATGATATTTAGTGCACTGCATCTATGATTCAGTCTCTTAATTGCTCTCTTGAGTTGATTGACACCGAATAAACTTTCTGCTTCAAGGTTCCCCATACGAAGAAATCCATGGGTGTCATATCAGGTGTTCTGGGTGGCCAAGGTACTACTCCTCCACGTCCAATCTATCGTTGTGGATAATTTATATCCAGCCAAGCTCGAGCAACTCTGCTATAATGAGCTGGACATCCATCGAGTTGGAACCACATTTCAATTCGTTGCTGTAAGGGAATGCCATCTAAATAATTAGAAAAGTCGTTCTCCATAAAATGTGTAAATGTGATACCATTCAATCTTCCAGTTAAAAAATATGGTCCCACTAGTAATCCGTTCCAAATTCCAAGCCAAAAGTTAATCGCAAAGTCGCTCTAATAGCTCTGGGATGTTCAAGAGCCCATACATGATGATTTCTTTGATTAACAATACCACCTCTTGTAAAGGTAGCTTCATCAGTCCGTATAATTTTTAATGGAAATAAATTATCATCGCGAATTTTGTCAAGAAACCAGTTACTAAAATTCAATCTCTTGACGTAATCTTGAGGTAATAAATTCTGAACTTTTTGAAGATGGTATGGGTAGCGATTATCATCTTTCAAAGTTCGCCATATTGCTTGCCGCGATATTGCTAATGCAGCAGATGCTCTTCGGATGCTAGCCTCAGGATTGTTATCGAAGTGGCGTTGGGCACAATTTCTTCTCCGATAATCTGCTCTGATTGCTGCCTGGCATTGGTCGCCTTCATTACGTATTCTAAAGCATTACCGTTACAGAAACCATACACAAAAATCATATCAGCGTATTCAACATTAGAATATGTATGCGGCATTGTGGCTGATGCTATTCAAACAAAAATATCTCAGTTACTGACTGAAGACTGACTTAGGAATATAATACTAGAAGGAAGCCAAAATGTAAACAAATAAAAGAATGTAAAGGATAACATTTAGTGTGTACATATCTCACTGCCTAGCCTGAGGAAGTTTGAAAGGTGATAATCGCTACCTGTGACATTTTTGTTTTGTTTCTTTTTTTGCGATTTTCTCTAAAACTATGCGAAAACGAGCAAATCTCTGAAGGACTTTTTGTCTTAGTTTTGCGGTCCTCTATAGGTTCCTGAAGTTTTGCCATTTGAATTCGGGACACCCTGTATAAGTAAAAAATATTAAATATTGTATCGGAACCGCCGGCGGACACACACGAAGGTTCCCTGGCCAGTAATGTTCTGGGCATATTGTTTAAAATATGAATACCTGACTAGTTTTTCATTGATTCTGTTGTTATAGGTAAGTACATTATAACGTTTATTGATTCTTGACAATTAATAACAATTCTATCTTTGGCTTTTTATATTATATTTCTATCAGGGAAAATGAAAAACACTTTATTGAATTCAATTTAGTGCCTACATTTTTTCCTAATCGTTTTCAATATTTTTTATTTACCTTTAATTAATGAAACTCCCATTTGGTAAAAATGTCAAATAAAAAAAAAAAAAAAAAAAAATGTGAACAGTTTAGCTTCAAAAGGTTCCGATGAAAGCCCATAATCTATCCCGGTACCCTTTTTCCGTTTGGTTTCCTTCCTGGAATTGAATTATAGAATTCGATAGCAGGGAATTCTAATCCTAGATTTACCCATCCCTTCGAAATGAATGAGGAGACCTATAGGCCAGTTTATACTCAAGCCTTTATAGGGATATAATTCACCCTTTAAAGATCTCGGGCCTAAAATTTTCTTGAGTGTATACTGTAAGCTGGCTTGAAAGGGATTTCCCAGCTCTATAATTAGAATCGAAAGCTGCTTTATTTTATTGACGCATATTAATTTAAGCATACAAAGAACTTTTGATTATTAGTGGATATAGTTTGTGCATAACGACGGGTAATCCTATACCCAGGGATAATACGATGGTTTTGAACATTTTTTTTACCTTCAAACATGGAGGGGAAGCCGGGAACAGAGAGTTCCCAGCGCTGTTCTATCAGCTGCGTCACTAGTAAAATCCAGTGAAGGCTGTGGGAGAGCGCTATGGTACAGTCACACAGGACTTGAGTAGAGAAGCTGGCCATTGCCAGAACTCCAATATTAAATATTTACAATAGGTCTCGGGGCCATTGCCTTTTTAATCTGCGAGGAGGGTTATAAGGATGTGTTGAATTGGATAATGAATGGGTCAGAGGGTTGGGATTGTTGGAAAGATTTTGATGGAATTTGGAGAGAATTTAAAGGGTATAAGGTCAAGGACAAAAGGTATATTGAGATCATTATGAAGGGTTTTGTTGGAGACATAATATGGAGCATTTACGATAGTTCGAAGGACTTTGGATTGAAAGGATTGAATGCGTTTGATATTCGATTGTTTTGCTGTCCCCCACAGTTCAAGTCCATAGGTCCAAATAGGTTTAATGATGGTTTTGTATATGAGGAGTTTGTTTTCAGTGGAGAGCTGGGATGTCCTATTTAGTAGTCTGTACAATTGGCTGAAGCGTCTGTTAAGTTCTTGCCTTTTAAGTCTAGTGTGAGGGTTCCAGGTAAGTCTTTTGTCTAAGTGGAAGCCAAGATACCGTACTGTGTCAGATATAGATAATGGAATATTATTGATATAAACAGGAGGGCAGGGTGTGCGGCGGAGGGTAAAAGTTACATGGGTACATTTTGATTCATTAACTTTGATCCTCCAGCTGTTACACCAGTCTTCAATCAGTGATAAGTGGGTTTGGAGATTATAGGAAGCTATTAAGGGATCTGGATGGGATGAAAGGATCGCAGTGTCATCGGCAAATGTTGCTAGGAAAGTGTCAGGAGTAGTAGGGATATCTGCAGCGTAGAGGATATATAGGACTGGACCAAGAACGCTACCTTGTGGAACACCTGCCTCAATTGGATAGCAGTGAGAGTATTCCATTCCGCAGCGGACTCGAAAGGAACGGTTAGTGAGGTAAGATCGAAGGACTAGGAAAAGTGATTGAGGTAAAAAGGTTTTAAGTTTGAAAAGCAAACCGGCATGCCATACCGGTCAAAAGCTTGCGCTATGTCCAGAAATGCGCCGGAGCAGTATTCTTTGCTTTCAAGTGCAGAGGATATATGGTCTACTACTCTAAGACCTTGTTGGACCGTGGAATGCTTAGAACGGAATCCAAACTGGTGTGAGGGAATGTTTTGGGATTCAAGGATGGGTAGAATGCGCTTGAGAAGGAGTTTTCAAAAATTTTTGAAAGGATTGGAAGAAGGCTGATCGGTCTGTATGATGATGGATTGTTGGAAGGTTTGCCCGGTTTCTGGAAAAGGATAATGATGGAATGTTTCCACTGTAAAGGGAAATAGGTTGTTCGAAGAATGCAATTATACAGGTAGGTAAGAAATATGACTGCTTTATGGGGAAGTTGCCTGAGGATCTGTGAGGTAAGGAGATCATATCCGGGGGATTTACGAGATTTTAATTTTTTTAAAAGGAATTTGACCTCAGAGGGGTTAATTGCCTTAGGAGGTAAGGATAAAGGAATCGGTGAATCAAGGAATTCATGGACCGTTGTTGTGTGGGGTGGGATTAGAATCAGGATGAGGAACAAATATGGTAGAGAGGTGCTGGGCAAATTCTTCGGATCTGTCCTCATCAGAAGCCGCCCATGAACCATCTTCACGCCGGAGGGGATGGGTGGTGGGTTGATATTTTAGGATTTTTTTAGTGGTAGTCCAAAGGGAGTTATCTGAAGAAGAGAGGGAAGAAAGATAGGAATTATAGGATCTGGATCTAAAGGTAGCCATATTTTTTTTAAGGAGTTTGGTAAGGAAATTATAGGATTTCCGATCATCTGGATGCCTGGTTCTTTGCCAAATAGCTCTGGCATGGCGTTTAGATTGGATAAGGTCCAGCAGATCTTGGGGTAAGGGATTTTTCTTTCGAACTTTGGGGGGGGGGAACGAGGTGAGGATGCAGCCCAGGCTGCTTGCTGGATCGTGGTTGTGAAGGAATTAGTAGCATTGTCAAGGTCCTGGGAGGTTTTTAAGGATACTCTGAGGTCTATAGTGTCGGCTATTATTTGTCGAAAAAGATTCCAGTCTACTGGCCCTCTTATAAATGAGGGAGGAGAAGGTTTTGGGATTGGAGTGACGGAAAGGGTTAGAATTAGAGGACTGTGATCGGAGGAAAGTTCATCCAGGCGTTCTATGGAGTAATGAAGAGGTCCTAAGCCTGAATGAATGAAGAATTCAAGAAGGTCAGGATTTCGGTTAGGATCTGTGGGCCAATAGGTAGGAGTGCCGGGAGAAATAAAGGATCTTCGGGAATTAAGTGCAGACTGCAATGCTCGCCCACGGGAGTTGGTGGTTCTTGAACCCCATTGCTGGTGCTTAGCATTGAAGTCAGCACCAAGGAGAAAGCGTTGACCTAAGGAATTAAAAAATGAGTGGAACTGGGATGTGGAAATTGGTTTATTTGGGGGGCAGTATGCCGCTACAATAGTGAAGGGAAAGGAGAAGGTTTTTATAACAAGTGCTGTGGGTTGTAGGAATTCATTTGCTGGTAAAGGGAATACGTGGTGAGAAAGGGAATGGTGAATGATCACAGCAGTTCCAGCATGGGCTCTACCGTCAGGGTGGTCTGTTCGGTAAGTTTGGTATTGTGATATATTGAGGCGTTGTTTACTGGTCAGTCTAGTTTCTGTAATTAAAGCTACATCGATTTCTTTCTCATGCAGCAAGGATGTTAGTTCGTCGGTGTGGTTACGAATACCATTCGCATTCCAAAGGAGAATGGATAAGGGTTTTGTGTGAGGCATTTAAGGGTTTTTTTGGAGAGGGATAAGCAGAGGAATAACATTTGTAAGGAGTGATATCAGTGGAGTAATAACAGTTTTTAGTTCTGATAAAAAGGAGTTAAATAAGGATGTGAGATCTGAGGTAATTGTGGGAGGAGGAATATGAGGGATCCGTAAAAGGTCTATGAATAAAATTATGATTTTATAAACATTTCATATTTAGCGCTCCTATTTCCCATTCTTTATACAGCTGATATCCCAACTCGCAATACTATCTTCACTACCTACGTTGATGACTCCAACGTGGTATCAGTCACTAAAGATACATTTGATGTATCCCAGACACTGGGCTTACCACCTTCACAACTGTTTACTCCTCATGCATATGGACAAGAGATAAAATAACTAATATTTTTATTCAATAAAGTAGTTTTTTCTAGTAGGTACGTCAAGCAATCAAGAATTTATTCTCCAGCGTGTTGTTCATCAGAAAAATGTTTAGACTCAAAAGGTGAAGTGCGATTGCATCATGGGTTACACCACTAAAAAGCTAACTGAATTCCGCAGTTTTTGGGAACTTATACGGCTTCTAAAATCTATTGAAAATTTAAGTTTTAGTAAATGTCTTGTGTTGTTAAAATATTTTGTGTGTGTTAAAAATAAAAACAAAAAATTCTTTCTCCTCAACAGATTGAGATAGGAAACTCGTTTCTGAGCCATTCTACCCCGTTTAGCATGCAGTATTACCCATTTTGTTTTAATGCTATGTCTGGGACACCCTGTATATATATATATATATATATATATATATATATATATATATATATATATATATATATATAAAAAAACCTGTACCACTTACAACCCATGAAGGGTCTCGGGTTCAGTACTTAGGTAGGCTGTACTGTTTCTAAGCCAACGGTTGTGAAAGGAGGTGATTTGGCCAGAATTCACGCTCGACCGCCAGGTTTTTCCCCAATTAAGGGTATCCACTTTTTTAAGAGGCTGGGTGGGCCCCAGGAGGGTCTCCCGACCTCGAATTCGATCCACGACTGAATTAACAGAATATAAATATTCTGCCTTCAGTCGGACTCGAACTCGGGCCCGGGAGCATGGTAGTCAAGCGCCTTACATATATATATATATATAAATCTACTAAATTCTTCAATGAAGGAGTTAACAATTATTGAATATTTCACTTATTATGGCATCACTCCTCTTTATTATTCATCTATTAAGTTACATGTTTCGGGAAAACTATGTCCCATCCTCAGAATTTAACATTTATTTCTCCTTGGTGTTAAAGTCTGAGGATGGGACAAAGTTTTCCCGAAACATGTAACTTAATAGATGAATAATAAAGAGGAGTGATGCCATAATAAGTGAAATATATATATAAATCTAGTAAATATATGGAATTATGTGTTGAACTAAATATTAGTTTTTTTGTTTGTTTTTTCTAGTGACTTTAATAATGTTTGGAGATGCTTGTATGGGGCATACTAAGTGCCTTGGCAGTATATCGACTCGTTCGTCGTGTGCTGATCATTTACGTCCAATGCTTTTCGCTTTCATTAAAAAATGAAAATGAACTGTATTTTTTTCCCATTTTTATTCCGTTGTACACTTATGGAAAGTACGGCTTTCAGTACTGATCTACCCGTTTCATTGACATTTTGGCGGAGCTTGTCCTTTAAAAAGGTAGGAGTGGGTCGTCGATCGTAGGGCTTATTCATAGTATATCATAGTATTGTTAATACTCCTTAGCAAACATTTGCGGCTTAATGTACCCCAGGAACTGTCATTTTTCTCTATCATTCTTGGTTTGTTCGGTCAGATCTCATTCCAGATAAACTGTGTCTCTTATTTTGTGGGCAATGTGATTTGACTCACTATCTTGTTGAACTCATGCGCCTAGTTTTTTCCTGAATAGCTGAATTGAGATATTTTCGATCGTGGACCAATATCTTTTGCTTGTGACAAAGACAGTGTTTCCTAATAAAAAAAATATGGTCCAATTGCTAGTGACATCACACCATACGAAACCTAACACTAAAGAGAGTTCACCTTGTTTAAATTTGGTTTGCATATTTTGTTGTATATTATTATATAGTTAGTTGGTTTATGAATAACATGACCGGGAATGTAGTCAGAAATAATAAAATAACCCTAAGTTTTGAAAAACGCTAAAGGAAGTGTCGACGTTTCGACGTTGCCTTGCATGTCTTCTTTAGGGCTAAAATAACATAAAGTGGATAAGACCAAAAAAAAAAAAAAAAAGAAGAAAATTAAATCACAAAAGAATATATTTTTAAATGTATAATTTAATTTACTTTATTCGTCATTTTTTTTGTGTTTCTTGATCACATCTAGTTTTTGTTATTTTAGCTTTGAAGAGTATGCCAATTTAAAATACTAGAAAGTACTCGTCGTTTTCGACTACTCTAACACTTACTAGACATACGTTAAAAGCTTCGAATAAAAAACCAAAGACTCGATTACATTGCAATAATTAGACCCATTTGGACATACGAAGTTGAGGTTTGTGGCTCCACTAAACATCCCAATTATCCTCATATCCAAGACCTAGTAAAATCCTCTGTACTCCTTATTATGTCTCAAACAAACTTATCTATAAAGATCCTTACGTTGCATATGTTGTTAATTTGACTCAAACCAGATATAGTATCCTTTCATAGTAAAATCCTCACCCATTCTAACACTCAAGTCTCTCTATTAGCTTCAAACCTAATTCCTGAAATCCTCCGAGGCGTCTGAAAAGAAATTGACCGAGAGATCTAATGTAGAACTTTTTAGTGCAACTAGTAAGTAGTTCTTTACATGTTATTGGCAAGTCATTGTAATAGTTTTCCTCAAATTTACTTATTGTACATATATTTATACAGTTGTAAATATTAATAGTTTTTATAAAAAGCCCAGGAGAAGACCTGTAAGGTAGGAATTTTTTAAATTAAATTTGAACATATTTTACTCCTAGCTACATCCCAGACCGAAGAAGATAGTCGTACGGTCAACTACACTATTATTGTATTAATGTAAACTTTAGATTTTATAAATATTGATCATTGGAGTTATTGATCATTGGAATCCATTTTTGACTTTTGACCGAACTTGAAAGTTTTTAAGAATATCGTTTAGTAAGATATTTATAAAAAAAGTTTTTAGGTTAAAAGTTAAAGTTCTATTAATATAGAAGGCCGATACTTTTGAAGACAATTTGAATATTATCCTCAAGGGCACCTAAGTGGCTGAGAATTCAGGATCGGGAAGAAAATTCGAGAAGAGATAGAAAAGGCTTTTTATTAAAGGTTGATATTTTCCGAGTGGGGATATAGAGGGGAGGTTAAGGAATTCATTAAGACAGCCCCCGGAGGAAGAAATTAAATCTTGGATGGAGGCTGGAGTCGAGGATTACCTGCCTGGAGATTTACTGCTCAACTGGGTCTTAAGGGTCCATCGTCGTTAACAGTGTAGTGGTCTTCGTCTCTTCATCACTCCCATTTTCTCCTATTAATTCTATTATAGAATTGCACCTAGATGTGACGTTAATCATAGGAATGTTTTCATTGAAAAGTTTATTTTAATAACAGCAAAATTAGAAGTAGGAAATAAATCATATCTACTCACAGAAAAAAATAGTGGCACTACAATTCTAACCCTAAATTTCTAAAATGCTCAATTTTTATTGTGGTTTAAAAAACATATATTATGTAGTTAGCGATTACTAGTTAGAGAAAAAAAAAATAAAAAAATATTATAATACAATATTTGACAGGAAAATAATTTTTTTATTTCAGTTCTTCTTTAATTTACTTCAGTCTTTACTGTTAATACATTTACTGTAGAAATATTTAAAAAAAAAAAAGTACCACTGCAAAATATATACTTCGTTACTACACAGTATTTTTCTTTCCGACTCAGAACTATTCAGATACTATTTTCTTTAAATTTTTGAACTCACACATACGACAAACATAACGCTTTTATTAAAATTTCACATTAACAGAAATATTAACGACATCTATACTCAATGATTTGTATTGTACATAGATGTCAAGAGATGTCCCTGCTACTATTTTTAAAGCTAGAGCAACGTTAAAAATGGTTGTTCCGCATATGGCACTGGGGGCCTTGTAGAGCTTAAACAAATAATGATAATTGAATACAAATAAAAAAGCGTGAAAATCGATAGTGATTAATTTTAAACAATTTATTTTATCGTATTTCATTCTTAAACCAGATTTAACAAAATTATTTGAGAAAATAAACTGCATTCAAAATTAATTGAAACCCGTTCTAAAATTTTTCAGTAGTTTGTCTCAACATACATTTCTTAGTTATTTCAGATTCTGATTACACAGGTTATTAAATTAAAAAAAAAAAAAATACTTTCATACTAACGGAAATATTAGTTTTTTTTCCACAGACAATTTAACTGTAATTATTACCAAATATAAAGATAATTTAAAATGTTATAATATTAATATTGTTATTACAAAAATTTTCGATCTACTGACATATGCTTTTCTTAAAACAGGTAGTTTTGATATGGATACGTATTTTGGCTGAATGTCTATAGATTTCTTGTATAACATTTTTCACCCTCAAAATCAAATTTAATTGTTTATTCTTATACTACCCGTTATCTATTACAGAAATTTTAATTTTTAAGATTTATTTCTCATGTAAATGATGTGTAAATAGTATTAATTTCTATTTTTAAAAAAATACAACTGTTAATTGGTGCCCACACTATGTCTAATCTGGTCGATCGACAATTTCGTTTAACACGATCGACTTCAGTCTAAATCACACTAAGGTACGTCCACACTACGTCGATCCGAGTCGGACGATGTTGTCAATCGGCTATGTCAAAATAGTGTGTACGTGTTATGTCGCGTTGAGCGAACGGCAACCCGAATTAAGTCGGTAAAGCTCGAAGAAAGGGGAATCGACAACGACAGTGTGGACGTTTCGAATGTGTTGTTCTACATCACTGAAGAATAAAACAAATATTATTTAGAAATAAATCTAAATTATGTCAATAAATTAGGAGGAAAATGAAAATGTTTATAAAATGACTGCGGCAGTGAATAGTCCTTTTCACACTGCCTCTTTGGTCTGTGTTCCAACTGATAACAGGTGACCTCCAACACCAAGTAATGACTCACTATATTAGTTTTACTATAAGTAAATTTATTGCTTTATTAATTCTAATTATGTATTCCTTTATCAGGAATTGGAGTGATGAGGATAAAATTAGATTTATTCAAAATTACCAGGATCGAT
Source organism: Euschistus heros (assembly GCA_003667255.2). Taxonomy (NCBI): domain Eukaryota; kingdom Metazoa; phylum Arthropoda; class Insecta; order Hemiptera; family Pentatomidae; genus Euschistus; species Euschistus heros. Next base: position 1,903,603 of record RCWM02000011.1, read on the forward strand.
GTTTTTTGTGGAACTTCTATGATTCGCAGTATGAAAACAAAAAAAAAAGACATGATGGGTTAACATAGTACTAATAAATAATAAAAATACTACGGAACTTTTTTTTCTCAACGGATCTCAATGTTTTTTAGGGTGCTGAATCCGAATTGGATGTTTGCTACCACAGTGGCCGTCGGCTTCATATCCTAAATCGCAACAAAATATTCAAAACAGCGGTTATTGTCAATTAGTTACTTTGCGTTAACTTTAATTTAATTAATTACTGCGTTTTTCAAAGAAAGTCCTTACATAGGAAATTGTAGCATGAACCAATTACCTACAAAATGAAGAAAACGTTACCAAAATTAGATTTTTCGCGAAATTATGATTTTTTTGTTCTTTACCAATTTCACTTAATTGCTGAACGTTATAGTACAGGGAAGTTATAAAAAAAAAAAAAAAAATGCACAAACCTTGAACTCCAAAAGTAAAAAAAACTTGCTGGAAATTGTTCACCACCTTGGAAGCTCTATGTGTGGTAAAACGTCTTCCTCGATATAGCGTCGGCTTATAGTAGAAGAGAGAGGGAAAGGGTTTAAAATAGCATTTTCCTAGCTTTTTGCTCAAATAACTCGCAAATTGTTACTTTTAGAACATTTTATGTTTAATACATTATTAAAGCAAAACTAACTTGCAACAAGTTTAGTTCTATTAATTTTTTTCTCAGATAACTTGCGGTAGGTCGCTCTTCTCCTCAAAAACACGTTTTTTCGGCATCCTTTTTGCTATAACTCCAAAAATGTTTGTCGGAACCTAAATTTCTTTTTTTTTTCATCTCAAAGCTTTACTTTACTATTACTTTAAATTTACTATCAGACCCGTATATAAAATTTGGATCATACCCCGTAAAACACACATGTCAGCACGCTGTACTATTGTGAAATTCTCGTTTTTTTCGGCACATTTTTCGCTATAACTCAAAAAATATTTGTCCGACCCAAAAATTATTTTTTTCATCTAAAAGCTGGTTAAATTTACTATCAAATCCTTTGTAATCAATTTTGATTACTTTCCGCGCTAGCACGCTAAAGTGTATGTTTTGGCAAAATACGACAATTTTGACACGTTCAGTGTGCTGGCGTGGATATTTAACAGAATTAAATAAAAATTTATATATATGTGAGACCTGATAGTTGATTTAACCAGGTGTGATTTGAAAAAAAGAAATTAGGAATCAGACAAATATTTTCGGAGCTATAGTGAAAAATGTGCTAAAAAACAAAGAAACTGGGATTTCATAACAACACAAGGCTTTTAGCATGTTGTGGGTATTTCACAGGATTTAATGTAAATTTCATAAATCGGATCAGATAGTAAATTTAACCAGGTTTGAGATGAGAATAAGAATTTTGGGATTGGAAAAATATTTTTGGAAAGTAAATATTTAAACGAAGTACGTCAGTTGACTACTATACATATACCATGGCAACGTGAACTAGACAAAAGCCAACCGTGTTGAATGAGATTGTCGATTGACTAGGTCGAATGCAAAATAGCACGTTCGCTTCAACTCGACAAAGCCGGTCAACACATCCACACATGATTCGACGTAGTGTGGACACAGCTTTATGGTACACACCTGGAATAACTATTTGGCAAGGAAGTATGGTTTCGGGATCAATTGTCCAAGGAATTATAGCACAAGGTCAGCAATCAACCCTGTCATTTATTCCTACGTTTAAGGTTGCTAAATTTATTAAGGCTGGATGTGCCGAAGGAGGGTCTTATATCCTTAAATTCAATTAGCCGGATTCGAACTCAGACTCTTTAAATAGAAGAGCAAGTTAATTTCTATTGTAATTATCTCTTATCAGTATTTTTACCTCGATTATATACTGCAGTTAATCCTCATAGTATACTATGTTAAAATTATTTTAAGGCGCACTGGTCCCAGAATGAATTTTATACTCATTTCATATATTAAAAATATAAATCTATATAATGATAAAAGTTGGTTGACTGGTATGATGAATGGAGAAGATAATCAGGGATGCAGTAATTTTTTTTTTTTTTTTTTTTGGGGGGGGGGGAGAAATGGGTGGATTAACAGGATAGGAGGATTTGTATTAGATTGAACGAAATAAGGTAAGGACAGGAATCCTCCCTTTTTTTTTTTCATTTAGCTTTAGCTTTTTTAACTTTTCATATATTTTTTCTTATCTATGCCATTCTATATTCCATTTGCTATCTGTTTATCGGTCTGTTATTTTTGTCACATCTGGTATGTTGTTCATCATAGCCCTGAAGAAGACCTGCAACGCAGGTCGAAACGTTGGCACGTATTAAAGAATTTCTTCTTAAACGTGGTGTTACTTTGACTGCATCCCTGATTATCTAAATCTATATAAATTAAAATATTTTTAACATACAAATAGAATAAATATCAAATAATGTATCTGCTTGAATATAAAAAGAAATTCACTTTTGATGGTTTCTATCCATGAACGAATGATTGTGAAAAGGCCGTTTGGTGTTTTCCTCTTACGAGATTTCCTCTATGCCCGGCTGCTTGGTATTCTCTCTCCAGATATACGGCGTCAAGGGTTAGGGTTAGACCCAGGCAGACTGATCCCCCGTTGAAGAGGAAATAGTGAACGATAAGGGCTGATCCGGATCCAACTCCTAATTCCTAATCCTTGATCCCATCTCCGAGGCCAATAGCCGAGAGACCTCTGGTGGTGATCTTGGGAAGCGGAGGCAATTAAGGACCAATAACTCGGAGGACTCTATTTATTGGCGGTGACTTTCGAGGAGAGAAGAAGCGACACTCGAGATCCAATCGATTCATATAAAGCAAATCTCCTGAACAAGAAAAAAATAAACAAATTATAATATGGTAGTGATTGTGGTGACTGTGTGTGGGTATTTAATATGTTTGGCTGATTTTAATCCTCTAGAGTAATCAATTTAGTTTTATAATTATCAATTTGAATACACGAGAAACAAAATTATATATGTATATATATATATATATATATATATATATATATATATATATATATATATATATATATTTATATACAGGGTGAGTATCTCTTAGCGTAAAAAAAAAAAAATTGGGTGAAACTAGATCAAAAGTGTAGCCAAATGCCGCAGACCTCACCTTTCTATTCCAATCCGTTGCAGATATATGGTAAATAAACGATTTTTTGGAGGAAAGCATGTTTTTTACGATAAAAGCTGTAATATCTCCATTTTGTTTAAATATTTTTCAAATATTGATCACATTTTCGGATTTAGCAATAAATTTCCTATAAGATCGGAGTAATTTAACCTTGAATTTTACAAACTTGGGACCTAAAAAATATCTTTATCTTCACCTAATTTAGGGAAGTTACAATTTCTTATAATACTTCAGCGCTCACTGCTTTTCATAAAAACAATCCACAAAACTGCAAAGCTCTCAAAAACTTACAAATTTAATAAGCTTTCAAATGATATGTTAAACGTAATGATTTTGTTTTAATTTCATGGAGAAATTTACTTTTGAAACCGAAAAAACATGGTGTTCTCATTTAGCATACAAATCAGGTACTTTGGTAAATAAGACATTATGATAATCGCTTGATGAAAATCTGTATTTTAAATAAAAGAAACACTTCATTAGAATAAAAAGCAAAGAAAAAATATAATATTTATTGACATAAATTTTAGGCCAGTTCAGGTATTCATAATAACAACAGCGACTTTGACCTCTCTCAGTACTAAGCACATTATCGCTATTTCATAGTTATTTTCCTGTTTATTTTGAAATGGGAGGGGATTATTGTTTATTATTTTATTTTTATTTTGATATAATGATTGAAAGTTTGATTTGGAAATTAAGAAGCTACAGAGATAAAAGTGTCACTATCATTAGAAAGACCCTTGCTAATATTGCTTATCCTTAGCTTGAGGGCCCATTTTATTTATTGGGATTATTTTTTTCTGTTTGGCAATACACCTGCGAAGATGGCAACGTTCACAAATGGTGAGTACGCTGACATACATTTTTTGTATGGTTTTTGTAATGGAAACGCGAGTGCAGCGCGGCGGGAGTACCAACTTAGGTTTCCAGATAGGCGCCTCCCCTCTACGATAGTGTTTTCACGAACTCATCAACGTTTATCTGAAACAGGTTCCGTTCATAAGTTACGTCAAGAATTGGGACAAGTTCCTCATGATGTTGAACTCGAAGAGGAAATTATTGATATAGTAAATGAAAATCCCAGTGTTTCATCAAGAGACTTGGCCCGTGAAATTGGTATCTCCCAAAGGTCAGTTATCAACATTTTGCACCGAGAACATTTTCACCCATATCATTTCACACAAGTACAAGGGCTAGAACCTAATGATCATGTACATAGAATACAATTTTGCCGCTGGCTTTTAAATAGAGACATTCAAGAACACCAGTTTCTGAGGAAAATTTTATGGACAGATGAGTCTCTTTTTACAAGGGAAGGAATTTTTAACGTCCACAACCGGCACTACTGGGCAGCTGAAAACCCACATATGGTTCAAGAAGCATCTTTCCAGCATCGTTTTACAGTGAATGTGTGGGCTGGGATAATAGGGGACCGACTCATTGGGCCACATTTTTTGCCCAGCAGATTGAATGGAGAAAGTTATTTGGATTTTTTACAAAATATTCTACCACAACTTATTCACGACATTCCACTTGATGTTCAGCAAAACATGATATTCCAACACGATGGTGCTCCTCCACATCATTCGGCAGCAGTACGGGAATGGCTGAACCAACGATATTCGACCTGGATAGGTAGAAATGGTGTGATACATTGGCCAGCTAGGTCACCTGACTTAGCTCCAATGGACTTTTATGTGTGGGGCTACATAAAAAGCGAGGTATATGCCAGAGAAGTGACCAGCATTGAGGTCCTAAAGACGAGAATTCTGGAGGCCGGAGCCAAATTGCAACAGCGTCTGACTTTAGCAGTGACCGTAGGGGCTGTGAGAAAGAGAGCAAGAAGCTGCATTCGAAATAATGGAGGACATTTTGAAAATTTAATAAAATAACGGACTCTGGCGGCGCTTTATTGACAGTGATTCTTTTATTTTCAAATTAACAAATTTTTTCTTTGCTTTTTATTCTAATGAAGTGTTTCTTTTATTTAAAATACAGATTTTCATCAAGCGATTATCATAATGTCTTATTTACCAAAGTACCTGATTTGTATGCTAAATGAGAACACCATGTTTTTTCGGTTTCAAAAGTAAATTTCTCCATGAAATTAAAACAAAATCATTACTTTTAACATATCATTTGAAAGCTTATTAAATTTGTAAGTTTTTGAGAGCTTTGCAGTTTTGTGGATTGTTTTTATGAAAAGCAGTGAGCGCTGAAGTATTATAAGAAATTGTAACTTCCCTAAATTAGGTGAAGATAAAGATATTTTTTAGGTCCCAAGTTTGTAAAATTCAAGGTTAAATTACTCCGATCTTATAGGAAATTTATTGCTAAATCCGAAAATGTGATCAATATTTGAAAAATATTTAAACAAAATGGAGATATTACAGCTTTTATCGTAAAAAACATGCTTTCCTCCAAAAAATCGTTTATTTACCATATATCTGCAACGGATTGGAATAGAAAGGTGAGGTCTGCGGCATTTGGCTACACTTTTGATCTAGTTTCACCCCCATTTTTTTTTTTTTACGCTAAGAGATACTCACCCTGTATATATATATAAAAAAATAATTTTATTCTGGGACCAAGTCCCACAAGAATTACAACTTAGTACAGAAAGAAATGGAATTAGGTGCATCTGGTCAGAGACATAATGAATAAATCAAATTTTAAAAAAATAAATAAAAAATAATAAAATAAAGAAGAAATAACAATATAACAATGATAATGTATACATAGATACTAATGTAATATATAAACAGGAAAATAAGAAAACATTCTACAAATGAAATAATAAATAGTTTATTTTGATACAATGCTTATTATATACAATATAAGAACCCAAAGATTGTATTCAAAAGTGAGAAAAAATTATTTTGATTGGTAACACTGGGTGTGTTTCAGAAAGAGTTAGATATCATTTAATTGAGAAGGTAGATTGTTAGCAAGCGTCACCTTGGATAAGAAGGAGGTATTTAAGAGGAATTTAAAGGTTTATAAAGGTATCGCTTGTCTGATATGAGAAGGAATGGAATTCCATAGGATTGTTGAGCGGAATAGGAAAGAGCACTGGAATGCAGTAGTTCTGTGGGATGGGGTATACAGATCAGAAAGGCGGGATCTTGTGTGCATTGAATTGATGGCAGATCTGAATTGAAGCATATTGTAAATATAGGAAGGATGAAGGGTGCTGATAATTTGGTAAAGGAACGGTCCATGGGAATATTTTTTACGGAATGTGGGATAAGGCCAGTTTGATTTGGAATAGAGGAAGAAAACGTGGGAGCGCCTCGGTATATCGAAGATATATCTGGCAAAGCAGTTCATAATTCGTTTCAATCTGTCTTCGGGTACCGCCGAGAGACCACCATAAACTAGACAACCATAATCAAGGTAAGGGAATATTCGGGAGGATACTAAAAGCTTATTACCAATTTCAAGCTCTGTTTAACACCGTAACTTAGTAACTTATCTGGTAGAATTGCGCTCGCTACCTATCGGTCAATTTTCAAAATTAACTGTTATCCTAGAGAATGAATGTTTAAAGAAGACATTCAAAATTTCAAAATTTTTCCTATTCAGTTCACAAACTCTGTCAAAAACCTCGGAGTAGTATTCGATCAACATTTGTATTGGAATAACCATATTTCCCACATTACCCGAAAAACCATCTCCATCCTCAAACAGCTCCTAAGATTCCGTGAATCTTTCCCTCGCAATACCCGTCAATTGTTAGTATCTTCCCTCATCCTTCCCCACCTCGATTATGGATGCTTAGTATACGGAGGACTGTCTGGCGAGCTTGAAATGAAGGTGAAAAGATTAATGAACTCCTTTATAACTTGCTGGTATTCCGAGTTGAGGTGGCTTTATCCAAGTTTTCGGCGACAATACTTCCTTGGTTCCTTTCTATTCTGATTCTTAAAGTCCAAAAAACCTTCGTACATTTACATCCATGCCCTTCGTTCTTCCATTCATCTTCTCAACACCAGATCCCAGCCTATAGATTTGTATATCCCTTCTCATCGAACTGCTTCCTTTGAAAAATCCTTTATTAATCGTGCAGCTTTATTTTGGAATTCCATAGCCATTTCGATCCGCAATGTTCCTTCTCTCACTTCCTTTAAACATAATTTATTCATCTACCTCCTCAATTATCAATCTTCCGAAATTATGTAATAATATTTTATTGCTAGAATATTTCTTTTTCTTTTATTTTCTTTTAATTTTGTTATTTACTTATTATTTTTTTTTTTTTATGTAAACCCAAAGACTTGTAGTATATAATTTACACTCTATATAAGTTACTGCCTGATATGTACGCAGCCTGACAATAATACCTTTTTATTGTTCTTATATGTTATTCTTAGGGGACAAGGTGTCCCAGAATAAGGATTATTTTTCATTTCATTTCAAAATAAATAAAATTTTGAATAGCTTATAATTTATGCAAGGAAAAAGGAAGTAAAATGGTAATTACAACTCTAAAGAACTGTCTACTGAAAAAATAATGAATACAACGCAAGAATAAGGAAGAAGATAATTATAAAAGGGATAAAAAATGTCTAGGAGAGGGTATAATTGTGATTAGTCTTTGAGGACAATAGTTTTTTTTTTTTTTTCTAAGAAATCTTGCTTATATATTTTTAAAAAAATACATTTGCATACTACCGTAGTTTTATTATAATTATTAGAATTAATAATAACTGTATAGATCTGATATATACATCTGCATTTAAATTATATACTATATATTATATATACACACACAGTCACATAAATAAAATATAAACCACTGTAGCAACTTCTATTAAAATTTATACTATCTGTTCATTCATCAAATTCTAAATGTTTGTCCTGTTCCAATAACCAACCTTGACTCGGTATCTTCATTAACATCATTCAGATTAGCATTGATATGTTCATTGGCAGCAGTGGGAGGTATTTATTTATACATCAAACGGCTGAGTGAATGATATTTGCACAACGCACTTTCTGCTCAGTAATAACTAATTTTGCAATTGTCAACATGATGGAACATCATTTACTATTGTCACAATATCGGTCATCGGTTTAGTAACATTCCAACTATTTTAAATTATGATTTTCACTAATAAACAACAAAAATAATTGCAAATTCTACTTATATTATGTGAAGCGCGATAAACTTTATGTACATGTAGAAATAAACATATAGTAGCCGCCGCGACGTACCGTATATCGTAGAGCGGAGAACACGCATTAACCAGCGTTAAGTTGGCGTTTATTGTGTAAATACATGGATAGGAGAGCATATCCATACCAATTCATGAACATATTCTTGCATAATGGGTAGTTATTGTAATTTGAGTGAACATCTTCACTATGTAAGAGATTTTAGAATCATTTGAGCTGTATATTTCCGCTATGTGAATCGAACCAAAAAAAACAACAACAAAATATATAGTTAGTGCAGAAGCCGTAGAGTTGTTGATTTAATTTTTAAATTATTTTTTAAATGCTCCTTACTTCGTCACAAACAAACCTATTCTCAAATACCTTAATATACCTTACGTTTCTGACTTAGCTCATATCAGATATCTATCCTTTCATAGCAAACTCCACAACTATTCAAACCTATTAGTATCACAACTTGTTTCTTGTTCCGTTTGAGATAACCCTCCAAGGTGCCTGGGAGATGGTCTAGGGACCTTCTAATATAGTACTTCATTATATAATTTTTAAGTGCTACTGCTGGGTAGTTATTGCTTTAAAAAAAAGGACGTGTCATTTTTATCAATATCGTCATATCGACTTGGTGCATTATGTTTTTATATTGTATATAAAGTTGTTAATTATAATAAAAAATATATTTTTTAAGTATAATAGCTATCAAAAATAATACTATTTAATTTAATTTTAAATTAATGTGTTCCATTATTTTACGTTTAATAACTGTACATTGGGGATCTAATAAACCATCTGATACCTTTATCCAATCTTTACCATCCAAATTTCTTCGTGATATTCTCAATGTTATTTATTCTGCCAGAAATAAACATCTAAAAATATATTAATGTTCCATATATTTCTGATTTGGCACAAAGAATCGTAGTAAATTCTATTTCCACTCGTATTCACTGCACTCACAATTTGCCTCACACTCAATTCCCGATAATCCTTCGAGGCGTCTGAAAATACGATAAACAAGTGACCTTCTTTTGTAGAACTATTGAAGTGCTACTAGTGAGTAGTTCCTTACAATTTGTTGACTAGTCATTGTATTTATTTTCCTCAAATTTACTTGTTGCATATAATGTATAAATACCTTTGTATGAAAATATGCAAGATAAACCATTGTACCACCTTTCAAGATACAATTTTGTTATTCTTAGGGGGCAATACGTCCCAGAATTCAGATTAATTAAAAAAAAATGTATACAATTATAAATATCAATAAATAATTTAAAAAAATTAATTAAATTTTTAAACTTGCATGTTGTTGAGGAATTTAAAATTGTCGGATTATGAGAGATGGCCATTTGCAGAAAGAGCCCGCTAAAGGAAGTTCCAGTGTGATAAAATAATAAGTTACCTCTAGCGCACTATCTTTTATAAACTATGAACTACCTTTAAGACTTAGGCTCTTTAAGCCAAAGACACTCTCCGACGGCCGCACGTAAATCCGATATGAACGTGATGATCTAGGAGTTCGATCGACATAAAAGAAATATTATCCTGATCACGTGACCCCTACGCCATAAAACAACGAGAATAATAAATGGTGGAACATTTGTGACAGGATACTGAATCTATTTTTTCTCATATTGCAGGAACCCCTTGATCTCTCTAAGTCAATACCAGGTCGGCCATATTTCTTTTCTGTGGAATGTATATATGTCCTTATAGCCCTCGGCAATTTCATAGGGAGCAGGTCTTCTGTTAATAATAAAAATCCCATGGCCAACACCTTGGAAGGAAATCGCAGCTAATAAATCAATATATATATATATATATATATATATATTAATTTTAGCTATGCCTTTTTAACCTTTTATTTAAAAAAAAATATATATGGACATAGGATTTAATTTTGTTAATTATTTTGTTTTCATTTTATTTTTCAATTCCGATGTTCCTCCAACTAGTCACCCAGGTACCATATTCTACACGTTGTATGCAGCTGACATCCCAATACATCCTACCACTATCCTCACCACTTATACTGATGACACATGTTTATTATCAGCTAGCAATGATCCCTTCATTGCCTCCCAAACACTCCAATTCCATATAGTTAACTTTCAAGAAAGGTTTCAAAAATGGAGAAATAAAATGAATTCCAAGAAATCTCACCAAATAACCTTTACCCTTCATCGTAAACCTATTTCTTTCTGTCCTACAGTGTTCTTTAATAAAATTCCACTAATCCCTGTTGAATAGATCCGCTACCTAGGGCTTCATCTGGGCTAACGTCACAAGACTAAAACGACAAAAAAAACTGCTCGTCGTTACAGACTACTTAAACATTTACTAGACAAACGTTTAAAGCTCCCAATTAATTACAGATGACTATTATTATTTACATGACTGTGATTAGAACTATTGAACTTACGGAGTTGAGCATTGGGGCTCCACTAAACCTTTTAACTCTTCCTTAAAGTCCATAACTCTTCGTAAAATCCTCAATGTCCCTTATTATGTTACAACTAAACTTATCTATTAAACTCTGTGTTCTATTCGTTGCTGATTTAGGCAAAACTGGATACCTATCCTTTCACAATAGGTTCAATAACCACGCAAATCCACTAATATCTCAACTTGCTTCGCATTCTATTCTTGATAACCTTTAGAGGTGTCTGAAAAGAAGATGGCCTAGAGACCTTCTACTATAGAACTTTTGTTAAAGTGCCTTTAATGGGTGGTTATTTTACAAGTTATTGTCGCGATATTAAGAACGCTATTATCACATGCGTCTTATTTATACCAACTATTTTCTTTTAACTTTCATATTATCATTGATCGTTAACTTAATTTAATAATTAATTTAGGTAATTTGATCTTTTAAATTTTAAAATGTAATATAGACATATTCACGATCTATTGTTTTTCCTCGGTCAGGATAAATTGAGTTTTTTTTATAGATTTAAATTGAGTTTTAAATCTGTTGTATTATGGAAACAGTGACATCAAACAAAGTCTTAGAAAAGCCCATCTTTTGATATACCAAATGATAGCTGTAACTTAAATAAGCCGAGGCCATCTTCTTTTCATCATAGGATTATTAGGAACAGAATTGTTGAAGAATAAGTGGAATATGGTTAGCGTGCTGTCATTTTACATCATATTTATTGTAATCATATAAAATGCACCATATTATCCTTACACCATGCTATCCTTATTGCGGCTCTTATTGGAACGTCTTATCGTGTTTATTTACAGAAGCAGCTGCGTCCTGATCCTCACCTAAATCAGGGTATAGTGCGTGATTTATCTATTGCCTAGCTTCTATCTTCTTTGTTCTCATCGTTTTCTTTTAATTTATTTTTTTTTATTTATTCTATTTATAAATTTATTGCAAAATTATTAGTAAACATTTTTGTTAAGGGTATCCTTGCATAAGAGAATAGCCTTCCATCTGCTTCAGTTAATATATTATTAATATTGCTATTTTTCAAAGAAACTATTTACTAGATATAGCCAGACAGCAAACGCTATTGAATCAATGGCGACTTTAAGAAAATATTTAGCTCATTTCCCAAAAACCATTAACTATCACTACCGATAATGGACGTGAATTTGATAATAATTTATTCCGTGATTTTCTTAAATATTTAAAAATTCATAAACACGAAACAACACCTAATCATCCAAATTCTTTAGGACTTTTAAATAGAGCAAGCTCCACATTACTAGACTTAATTAAAATAATTAACATTCAGTCTAACGAATCTGAAGAGGAAAAATTAGAATTGGCTACTATAGCCTATAACAATTCGTTGAATCAGGATTTGAAACTAAGTCCCAATGAAATCACTTTCGGTATAAGTCGTGAAAATTACAATGAAAATCCAGAGGTACAAGAATATTTAGTCCAAGAATATCACACAAATTTAAGAAATACCAGGGAAGCCATTAAAATAAATATTGAAAAAAATAAAGAAAAATATATAAATAAAATAAACGAAACTAGGGAAGATATACCTAAATTACCAGAAGACGTATATATCAGAAAACCCAGTTCTAATAAAAAAGACGTCAAATATCAAAAAGGCAAACAATTAAATGGGAAATTTATAGCACCGAAGGGAAAACAGAAAAAAGCTACATGCCAGTCAAATAAAAAGGCCAAAGAAAAATAAGGGAGAAACAGAAACAACGCGTCCCAGCACAAGTAATAACGAATGTCTTGCTGATAATCCATACGCCCAAAAATTGAATGAAGAAATTGAAAAAAGGATTCAAGAATTACGGATTAACCCAAACAATCTTCCTGTTGCAGATTTCGATGATGAAGGGCTCTTTCAAGTTTCTTCAGATCCTCATTCTTCTGGCTCTGACCAAGCAAATGGAAATGTTGAAAATCCAGACGCTATCGAATGGCCCTGGGGCTTCGATCATTCAGATGAATTCGTCGTTTCTGATGACGGAATGGTACACTTTCCTGCATTATAAAAACTTGTCCCAATTGAACGATGAAATTTTCACTCTAAAAATACACATTAACAATTTAAAAAGTGATAATGATTCAAAAATACTACACCAAATATTAGAGACCAGATATGATAGAATAATAAAACAAATTACTCACCTTGTTAAAAGAAAACATATTAACAGAGAAAAAAGAGGCATTATTAACGGATTGGGTTCAGCCCTCAGTTGGTTGACAGGAACGATGGACGCTGATGATAAAGAAAAATATGACGCCATCCTACAAAAAGTCGAAAATAATTTATATCACGTTGAACACAATGAGGAAGCCAGACTTAGCCTCAACCGTAAATTAACTGCCGAATTAAATAAAGATATTATAATTTTAAATCATTTTAAAAACAATATAGACACTAACAACAAAATTTTAGATGCTGCCCTTGTTAAATTATCCTACCATGATCTTTTAGCTTATCTCACTCTTATAGAAGCGCAGTTGCAAGATATTGAAGACGCTTTAGAACAATGTAAAATCGGTATGACTCATCCCAGTATTTTATCTTATGATGATATTAAAAATATAAAAATCCCTTACAACACGTTATTAACGAGAGATGTAGAATTAAATTGGCTGTTGAGCAAAGCAGTTTGTTCAATGTCCGAGTCGGGAATGATTTATTTCTTTATTAAATTACCATTAATGGTTGCCCCTTCGCCTACTTATTTTATTTTATCATATCCAACTATATATAATGAAAATATTGTGACTATTCCGGTAGAGAATAGCTTAGTAATAAGATATGATAATCAATTTTATAAAGGAGAATGTTTAAAATATAATTCTAACTTTTATTGTTATCAGGAAAGTATTAGTTTAGTTAATGATAAGTGTATTTTAGAATTAAGTAATAATCTAAAACTCGATAATTGTAAAATAATTAGAATTTCACAAACACCATTTATTAAACTTATACCAACTCTTAATCAGTATCTTACTTTTAATGTATCTACCATAGAAACTAACACTACGCAAGCCATGTTATATCATTTACCAATCACTAGCTTAATAAGTCTTGATAAAAATGAAATATTTGTAAATAAATCCTTAGCTGTAAGATATCAAGAATATGTAAATATACCTATTATATCTCTATATAATATTAAGAATGTTATTAATACAAATTATACCTTTGATGAGTTAAATACATTAGATTTAGGAACTTTAAAAATAGAAACATTAGAAGATTACTCTGTAACTACTTATCCAGAAATTATGATCTATATAACAATTTCATTATGTGCATATCTATTTGTTCACCACGTATTATTTTATTATGTTAAATTTAAGGAGTATTTTGTAAACAAAACTAACATCCCCATACCTTTAACAAAAATTGTAACTCCTGACCTAAACCCAATCTCAAGTCCTACTGAATCATCCTTTTGCGACGCTAGATCCAGAGCGTGGTATTCCTACCTCACCGAAAAACAAAAATCGTAGTTCGGAGGACCTCACTTTTTAAGGAGGGAAGAGTTATGGCGACGGACTCTGCTGAGTTAACATTTTGTACCACCTCCCACTCCTCTCCCTATATATACCTCCCATAAATCCTAGGCAAGTAAGAGATTTGTACCAGTAGTAATTAGCTAGTCGTAATGTCAGTTGTAACGTTTGTTTACCAATAAAGTTTTTTTTTTTTTCACTTCTCCGAGACAGAATTTCGTAATTCTGTAGCGACGGCGGTGCGCACCCTGCTAATTTCAGAATCCTGAGAAAAGAAAGATATATATATATATATATATATATATGTAAGCGGTTACTTCCATGCGTCCTGGTTGCGATCTAATTTCCAACTGACTGAGCTAGCCACTGCCGCACGAAGTCCAACCTCCAGCGATAAGAGTTCCAACACAATAAACAGGCGACCCGACGTGTGATCCACTTCCTCTTCCTTTTTTCTTTTATTTATTTAAATTATGAATACAATGAAGCTAAGGTGCTAACATTAACAAAAAAAATAATATTCTAAATTACAACTAATTGTTTGATTTTCATAATTGGAAAGGTGAAGAAAAAAAAAAAAATTAAAGTTGACTCTTTGAAACAATTAAAATGATATATTTTTTAAACTAAGCGTAAACAATGCCCAAGGTATTGAAATATTTCAACTTTATCTATAAGATGCTGTCCTACTATTATCTCCTTCAGCCTTTTCTGTTACATATTTAAACTTCTTATAGTTTATGTTGAGCCTTATGTTTTCTCCCGTTGCTAACTTTTAGTGGGTAGTAATCACAAACGAAAAATAGCTTGCCCTTTTATAAAATAGTATAGTTTATTTATCTTTAGAAGATATAATTCTTGATGGTCTCACCAACCAATTCTTTCCAGGGGTACAACAATATCCGAAACCTGGAAGGACTGGACGGCCTCTACAAACTGCGTGTACTCCACCTGCGGGGAAACCTCATCATGACGGTGAGCAACCTGTCCATGGATCTCATCTGCCTCGAATATCTCAACTTGAGGTTAGTTCTAGGTCCAACTCTGCATGTTTGAGTGGAGTACAACGCCTAAGTTAGATCTTATGTTGAACTTCCAACTTTTGGATAGCTTCAAACCAGTTACAATGTCTTCATTATGATTGGATGAATTTCTATTTGTGACGTTTTTAAGGTTATCTAAACATTTATTCACAAATAGAAACAAAATAATCATATCAGGGCTGCTGACTTGATGATTAAGATAGACTTAACTGAATTCAAATTTTTTTAGTTTTTCCGGATATTAGTGCAGCTTTATTCTTTTTAAATAAATCTATGATGGAAGTAATTAGAAAACAATTTTATATTTCAAAACACTATATTTTACACATTACAAAACTCTACTTTATATTTCGTTTAAAAATTGGCGCAGGTCCTTAAAAAAAAAAAAAGTTGGTAGACTAAAAGTCTGGAGAGAAGGGCAGTTGAGGCAAGTACTCATAGGTGAGTTACAAAAATGTTATAACGATAAACCTTTCAGAACGAGGATTTTTATTTATTTTTTTTTCTGATGGCCGCGGATTCGTTCGATTAGCCAACTGTTTTCGAAAAGTTTCCGGATTTTTATCGGTCGAAGTTCACCCATGAATTCTCCCTCTTGAATATTTGTATAACCATTGCTCAGCGGTGTAAACAGATTATTAATTTAATTTACCTCTTTAGGCCCTGTTAGAACCGCGTTTGAGTTTGTAATAATGACGTGAAAACCTCTGAGCAAAAACTGGATTATTTCCTAGAAGTTAAAGTTAGAAAGAGGTAAAACAATAAAATACTAGAAGGATAATAAATGATGACGTTAATACAAGTAAAATAATCTATTAATTATTCCCTGCTTATTAGGAATAGAAGATATTAAAAAAAAAACAAGAAAGCTTGCAATTTTCCGGACAAAATAAGTTCATAATTAATTTAACTGTTCAAAAAAGTTTTTACTTCGAAGTAGTTAAAAGGGAACTTGTTTTAATATTACGTGTTAAATTTATAAGAATGACCTGGAATCCACTGAGACCTACACGTTAAATAAAAGCTTCTTTGTATAAACAAGAGTCTAGAACTCTAGTATCCTACAAAAATGCAAATAAAAACTCCTACAGTGACTAAATACTTTTTTTTTTTTCCATAGCCCCTATTGGATGATTTCTTGAGTTGGAATTTAGGAATTTCTAGGGATGTTTAGCCTTTTTCTGTACTGGGTACACTGTAAGGCCAAGAAGAAGTTTGTGATGATATCTTGAGCTGTGGGTTTCAGAAAGAGTATATTTAGGTGATAGGGCTCACCTAAATCATGTCGTAAGGAAAACTTAAAACTATTTACACTTACGACTTAAAAGAGAAAATGTCTTTGTGGTCACATTTCTGACCCTGGGTTCTGATTAGCCCGTTGGGATGTCTGGGCTACGGTCCGGTTGTTAGTTGCCAGCGGACCGGTGGTGGCGCTGGTGTCAAGATTCTGAACAGGGTGTCCGTCAGAAACTGAAGAGAGTCCAGAAACTTGACATGCCGGCGCTTGATGAATTCCGGGACCGTCGGGAGGATGAAGATCTCGTGTAAGTCTTCTGGCTTCTTTTTCTTTAAGGAAGTCGTTTTTTTTACAATCTTCTTAAGCATTGAGTCCTGGAATCGCTGCAGATGCCATCTAGTTCCGTCAGAAAGGCAGGTGAGAAGAGGGGCACCAAACAGGAGTGCAGGCCTTAACATGCTTTTGTAGATGCACAACTTCAGTCGCAGGGGAAATGCTGGAGAGGAAAGGAGGTGGTGAAGACGGTAAGATCTTTTCCTCACCTTGCGGTGCGCCCTGTAACAGTGAGCTGAAAATTTCAGCCCTCTATCCAAAGCGATACCCAAGTAAACGAAAGAGTTTGAGGGGGCAATGGTGGTGTCTGCCACTCGCAGGGTCTTCGGCAGTGTGAGAATACTACGCAGTTCGTTTTATTTGGATTTACTTGGATGTTAAGTGAGTTCAGCCGTTGAGTAATCTCTGCGCAGGCAGTTTCGGCTTGGCGTAGTGCTCTTGTGGGGTTCATGCTGCTGCTGGTAATGGCAATATCATCGGCAAAAGCCGCTACTGTCGCCCTACCGTAGTTTTTGCCAACTACGTCAGCAGTATAGATGTTGAACAACACCGGAGATAATACTGCTCCTTGTGGCACACCGCAAATAAGTGGTACTGACTTTGAATAAACATCACGAACCCGCACAGCGAGACTTCTCTCACTGAGAAAGGAGACAATGACTCCATATAGCTGCTCAGGGCATTCAAGATCTTCCAATTTTCTGCATAGGATCCCGTGAGATACAGAATCGAACGCCTTCGTGCAGTCTATGGATATCAGCGCTGTTGCAGTGTTCCTGTTGAACTTTGTGCACGCCTCAGCTTCATCAGGTACTGAGACGTGCTTAGAAACCCGTCTGTTCAAACGGAATTACTGAACTCTCCTCGCAAAAGTCACGTAGATAATTGAGAACAATTTTCCCGAGGTGGGGCAACAGGCTGATTGGTTGGTAGTGTTCTGGCTTGTCTCCTGTTTTAGCCGGCTTGAGGAGTGGAGCATGCTTCCATTGAACGGGGAAGTATTGCAACCTCAATCAGGAGTTGTACAGGTTCGTGAGGTGCATCATTCCTTTTTTTGGGAGCTGCTTGAGCTGGACTGTCTGTATCCCATCATATCCAGGAGCTCTGTTTCCTTTTGTTCTTCTTAGAATTGTTTTCAGCTGATGGACATGAAGTTGTTCTCCTGGGCCATGGTCCGAAGAGGCTCGGCATCTATGGTTCTGTTTGTAATATCCTGTCTGTAGTACTCAGCAAGCCGCTCTGCTTGGTCGGTGGGGGTAAGAAGTCGATCTCCATCGTAGGTGTTTTCTTAACAGCCGATCTTGTTAACTTCCAGAACTTCCGGTAGTCGTTATGTGTCGCCCTCAGCTTGTCCTGCCAAGTGGAAGTTTTCCATTGGTGGAGAAGATTTCTGATCTGGGTGGTAAGGGCGTTGAGGGCTATCTTGACGTCTTGGTCCTGGGTTCTGTACCACCTGTTTTTGAGGTTCCGCCTGCTCGATATGAGAGCCATGATATGAGGAGGGGGGTTTTGGAGGTGAGGAGGGAAAAGACGGAAGGTAGGGTAAATACGTACACTTATTTACTTAAGCTAATATTGACTTTGCCTATACAAGTAGACGGGACTGCAAAAAATACAAATATATTATCCCAAAATACTTAGACAAATCACGAAATCACCTTGGCACACCACACACCCATTACTCATAAATGTACCCTTAGTAAACTAACATATACATAATATTTATAGACGATTTCATGTAGTCCAGTCATATTAGGGGATATTACCTGAAAGTAATACCCTATAAGGGGAAACTTCCCATATGTGTAGTACTAGTACCTGTTAATAACATATTAAAAATCAATACTCGTGAATGTTGTACAATGGCCACCATCTTGAAAAACCGCGAATTTTTATCCCTATTTTCATTCTTTGCTTATATCTCTTATACTAAATTTGTGTCAACTTAAGCCGAATCGCTCACTAGATTAATTAGTTACGGAGTCACACATATCCGCAAAAACATTTTTGTCTTATACTCTTTTAGATATAAAAGAGTATTATTTTTGCTACGTTGTTAATGAGAACTGGTACTACACGTATGGAAATTTTCCTCTTTTAGGAAATTATTTCCAGGTAGAGGATATTTTTACCTAGTATGACTAGCCTGTTATAAGAGATTATAACATGCTCATTAATGAAATAGCAACGGCTGACACCCAAAATAATATCAGAAGGCTGAAGGAAAAGCTGTATGAGAGATCTGCTTAAATAATTTAATACATTTTATTTGTTTTTAATCTATGCCAGGAGGAGATTCTGTTGAGTGCTACCCTCTCTCATATCTGTAAGTCCTGTATTATTATGTTTTCAGCAAATTCACTTATTGTTACATTTATAATATAGGTGAAAAATGACGAAAGCGAAATGATCTAGTTTTTGGGAGTAAGAAAACTGGTTTTCAATATGATTGAACGAAATATAAAGCTATGCAATTCAATTAGGGGATGCTGGAGTGCCCAATTCATTACTAGGTCGTTGAGAAGATGGCTAGAGATTGCCCGGAGCGTGATCAGCACAGCCGATGTGGGCGTACACCTGGAGTATACAGTACCAATATTAGCTGTAGGGGCTCCAGGGTACGGCAGTCTTCTCCAAACAAGCATTCGGGGCCTAGTGTCGCATTGGATTAGCGGTGCCGGCCCTATAATTGATTATGGTAATGGTCTAGGAGATCTAGGCCATCCCTAGCAGTTTGGGATAATTATATTCTAAATCGCTTTCTGATAAAACGTGTTTATAAAAATAAATAGAATATTTTAATGTTAATACATAAAAAAAAAAAACTCAATTACTCCCTGACTGGAAAAACAATGTATAAATGGATATGTCTATTTGTAATTTGCTGTTTGTTTTTTTTTTCAATTTAAATTTTAGAATTAAAATGACTAAATAACTTTAATTTATTTAAATTCAAATTGCGCTTTCAAACGTTATTTTTTTATTCAAACTAATACATGGTAGTCAAGTCAAAATAGGAAAATCAGAGAAACTAAAAATACTAGTTCAAATTTTGTCAGAAATGCGTATGGGATCGTCCTCTAAACAAAAACAAATACTTTAAATACTCCATTTTTAAGTTTTTCTCTTATAACTCGAAAAAAAAATAAATTCTTTACAAGTTTGGTTATATATTTTTTTCACGAAAAATGGACCGTTTTCGTGCTATCGGTGTCAAAAAAGTTGTAATTTTAGAACAAATTTATTTAAGCAAATGTTTTTTATATTCTAGACCTCCACTCGTTTATTTTAGAGGAATGCCACAGGGTACATTAAATTCCCTAAAATAATTCATATCATATGCTCATTTATATTGGACACGTTGCAACTTACAGTAAGCTGGAAATGAAATTAATGATATAAATAAAACAGCTTGATTTCCCAATCAAATTTTAATGTTTTATTCAACGGAAACAACAACAGCGGAAATTGGTACAACTGTTAAATTACACATAGTAAGTGATAAGGCATAGCGGAAAATGGCATAATCGGGTGTGTTTTCAAAACTTGTGTTTTCATTTAAAAGGGTACATTTCTCCGCGAAAACACGCATAACTCCAAAACTATTATTTCGATCCATAACTTTTTTTTTTTCATTTTAAAGGTGGTTAAATTTAATATTAGATCCCACATAAGAAATTGTGATCAAGTCTAGTAAAATATACTGGACGCTAAAATACCTGTTCTAAAATCCAATATTCTTCTTGCCACATTCTTGATTATAACTCCAAAACTACTCGTCTGATCCATAATTTCTTTTTTTCTATTTCAAAGCTGGTAAAATGTACTATAAGACATATATATGAAATATTGATCGAGTCTTATAAAATACTTATTTCAGCATGACAAAATAAACATACCGTTGTGATATCTTTTTTTTTTTTTTTTTTTTTTTTTTTTTTTTTTTTTTTTTTTTTTTTTTTTTTTTTTTTTTTTTTTTTTTTTTTTTTTTTTTTTTTTTTTTTTTGTCAAATCTTTTGCGAAAACTCCGAAACTATTTATTCGATCCATAAGTCTTTTTTAAATTTAAAATCTGGTTAAAGTTGCTATAAAACCCTATACATTTTATTTTGATTACTTCCCGTAAAATACCTACGCCGGCTCACATAACATGTAAACTTTTTCAAGCTGGCGTTGTTTTTTACGGAATCAAATCAAAATTTTATATACGAGGTCTGGTAGCAAATTTTAAATATGGATTGACTGGACTATAGGTTCTTTATTGATAAAAAACAACAAAATAATAAACATACTACAGCTCAACTTTATTGGATACATACACATCGTACTAATCTAACTAAACATAACACTTGTAATATAACAATAATTCATGATATTTATAATTTGGTTATAATTCCAAGATATAATATATAATATAAGATACTAGAAAAATTAACATATTTTTTCTCTTTTATTTTATTTTTCCTATTTATTTAATTTGATTTTTTTCTTTTTTTTTTGTATTTTCCTCATAATATTAACACGTCTCGTTTTTATCCTTATTTTCCCTTTTTCTTTCCCTCTTCCTACTACTTAACTCATACATTGGTATATACATATTTGCACATATAACAAAAAAGAAAATAAATTAAACTCATACACATATATAATAAACAGAAGATGCATTAGTCCGTCCTATGTGTCAAGAATGTGGTAGTGAACAATGCCCAGGAAGTCCAATATTTTCGGCTATTATCGCAATATTCCCTTTGCCTCCACACCAAGGTCCTCCAAGACGCTTCTTGTTTAAGGAATAATAACAAAAAGTATTTTCCATTAAATTTGTTATAACGGACTGTCGTAAAATTTCGGATACGAGCATTATCAACAGAGCTATATCTATCTTCCACCTTATCAGAGTTCTTATTTATTTGCTCATATTTTTTTATTATTATTATTGTTGCAATATATTTTAACTAAAAGGTCCTTTCACCATATCAGATATTAGGGAAATAAATAAGGAGATGTGGGTTCCACTTTTTCAGTGACAGAAAAAATTAGCTGTTATAACGCCATTTTATTTTTTTACCGCCAAAAAAATTAAAAATAATACGCCATGAAAATGTTTTAAAAATGGTTTTTTATAATGTTAAAATGTGCTGTAAAAATGATGTAATGAGTCCATTAATTTTGTTTGTAATGTTCTGCTTAAGTATTGTCAATACGCCTTTTTAATTAATCCTATGCTTATTAAAAAAAATAAATAAATTTTATTGAATCTTATTTAACTAGTAATGCCTTAAAATTATATAATTTGTCCTCGGAAAGTTCTCAGAAGTTTGAAAAGCAGAATTAAAAGAATTATATTGTCTCAATTTATCTTCACGATTTTGACACGTGTGATCTTATGTAAAGGAAAAAATACATTATAGTATTATATATCCAATAAGATCAAATGAAACTGGAGAATACAGAGATTGCGTAAATAGTAAATTCTAAGCTTAAGTGTTTTTCTTTTCTTATTTATTGGTAAATTGATATTTATAACCAAGACAATGAAAAGTAATAATATTATATATACTGATTTGTGTTAACTATCAATTTTAAATTAACTATGGGAAATATTTGCAGTGATGCGTAACAACTTACAGCGTTAAATAAAAATTTAGGGATCCCATAAATTTTATTGTTTTATTTTTTTTTTGACAATTTAAATCACACATAAATTAGTAATTCTGTTATCCGTAAGTTGTTGCAGAAATATAATGATTCAAAGGTTTTTTTTGGAGTTTTTTTGTTTTGAAAATGGTTATTTAAGGTTTTTTGCTATTATTATTGGTGTCTTTATTCACTTTTTTCCCATTGGTAAAAAAAAATTGTCTTGAGATATTTCAATGGAACTTCTCCTTCTAATAAATTATCTATTTTTTTTATTATTTTTATTTTTTTTCGAAACGATCGTACTTATATTTAAATTATTTCTTGTCTAATTAATTCTTGAAAAAAAAAAATAGAAATGAAAGGCTTCTGGTAGAATGTCGAATATAACAGCAGTATACAACACCAAACACGATTCAATCTATGCTTAGTATTTTCGGCTTAACTACGATCTGTGGGATGATGCATTATCCCGTATTCACGGGATTCCCCTAATCTGTGTGTCGCTTAGCCTAAGCTGCATATATGCATTCTAGATGTACAGAATAGGGCTAGGATATTGTGAGTTAGGATGGATTCAGGTATATTTAAAATATTTAGAGGTATTATTTTTAGACATATTGTCCTAATTTTAAATGTATTTATTTTATTTATTTATTTTTTTTTTTAGGTGTATTTTAAGTTCATTAAAGATATAAATAGATTTTTGGTTATTTTTACCTTCTTTTCATATTTTATAATAAAAATTTAAAAAAAAATTAAATTGATACATTATATCTTTTAAATATAACGTATATAAAAATAATACTGTATAGTTTTGAAAATCCGACGAATATGGGACCAAGTACTGCCGGAATACGAAAATAGATCTAAAGAAAAATAACAACAAAAATTTACCCACCATTTTACAAATTAATTACACCATTTTTGTCACATTTGTGTTTTAGATGAAAAAATGAGGTGTTTTTCGACATTTCAAGATCTTTTTTATCATTGAAAGCTTCAAAAAATAAAAAAAAAACCTATTTGATAATGAAACTTTTGTAATGTATTATAAAATGAAAAAAAAAAAAAAATAGAGAGCATAGGTATAAGGCTTTGTTGCATAAATGACATTATTAAAGAATTGCTTTTATCATGTATCACCATGGTTGCAACATGTCCTCAAAAATTCAGTAACAGTTCTGGATAAACACGGAGAACGGTTTTATCAAGAGATTGCCCAAATGAAAAAAAAAGTATAAAGGCAAATGCTACTGTTGGGCACTAAAACGGGAGACACTTGATGTAGAGTACAAAAGGAAAAAATATACACATTAATTATATTCAGTATCAAATATTATTATTTTATATTTTACTGTTTCTCACAAAAAAAATATGCTATTTCAGTTTTTTCTAACAACCTCCAATCACTTAAAAACGTTCTTGATAAATTTTGTTTTGCTATTGATTAGAATTCAATACACTTGTTATTATAAAATTCCCAAAAAATTTCCATAGTTGTGAAAAAAACATATTAAAAAGAAAATACCCTATTTCAGATTTTTAAAAAGTAGCATCTAATTTTTCAAAACTGGTGCTAGATAGACGTTTTTCGCCTTAAGATTCGAATTCAGCACACTTTTAAATATAAAAGTCACCAAAACATTTTCAAGGGGGTGACAAAAAAAAATTAAATTAAAAAAATAATAAAAGTTTTTTATTTATTTAGGTTTCTATTTTTTACGCCTTAAAAGGTTTTTCATAACGTCTAATTTCTCAAAAATGATGCTAGATAGATTGTTTTTGCCTTTAGATTCAAATTCAGCGCACATAAAAATATAAAAAATCAGGAACAATTTCTCAAGGGAGCGAATTTTTTTCTTGCAGAACTATTTAATTGCATTATTTACGAATATTAAAAAAAATTTAAATAAAAGAGTCTATTAGTACAACACTAAAGTCAGACAATATTTTGATAATTTTCTGCCTGAAACCAAATCTTTCCTATGCAGAAGATTTTGTTCTATTGCAGACTAGATAGTTATAGTTTTTCTTGTCGGCATAATAGATTAGTTTTGGTCCCAAATGGTGAACTTTAGACGCATATCTATCACAGATAAGTTTGATAGAATGATCTTATGACATTTTTCTCCTATGATAGCAAGGAATCATATTCCAATATGAATTTTAAGTTTATCTACTCATCCGTTGCTAGCCTTAAAATCCTCTTTTCCAGAGATTTTATCGTATAAAACTTTAGCTTTTTCATTTAAATTTTCTACGGAAATTTGTGTGTTGAACATCTCATTCATAGAAGCAGTAGCTGGTGATCGCAGGTTCTTACGAAAGGGTCGGATTAAACGGTTCTGTATGTAACAATTACCATCCCATGTTTCGAAGGTTGGTAAATGGGAGTCTATTTCAACCTGAGATTTAAAGGGCTAAATAAAAAAATAAATAAAAACAAAAAAAATCAATAAATAAGTTAACGGAAACTTTAAGAGGTGTTTTTAAAACTAATAATTTTGTAAAGTCAGTCTAAAAAAAAACAAAATAATAATACATTAAATTTTATTGAAAAATGAAAAAAAAAAAAAAATTAAATATATATTTTTTTTTTACATTACAACCTGTATTGTTAAAGGGTAACAAGTAATAATCTGTAATTAAATTTTATTGTGTTTTGGCAATAAACAATAGACAAATGTTAACTACTAAACCGGACAACTTCATCTGGAAATGTGGATTTTAATGAAACGAGCATCGGGGCCAGAGAATTTCTTGACGATATGAATTTTAAAATATTTTTTGCTTAATAAAGAAAGAAGCTTTTAAGTAATGAAATATTAAGGAGAAAATACCGTCATTATTATTAATGTTTTTTATCTTAGATGTTGATGATATTAGAAATGTTTCATAATTTTCCACAAAAAAAAAAAACAAAAAAAAAAAAAAACTAAAGACTATACTGAAACACCAGTCATAACATTTAGAATACTTGTAAATCTGTTAACATAAGTAGTTACATAAGTACTTTATGTAACTAAATACCTTTAGGTTCAATCGTTTGGGAATAAAAAGTGATAAATTATTATTATTGTAAGAAAGGGAAAGATATATCTTTAATGTTGTTGATTCGATCCACACAAGATACTTATTCAGTTATAATAAATTTTAAAACCACTCGAACATACTAACCTCCTTACTTGCCTTCCCTTCGATTACTAATAAACCTCAGAGAAATTTAAATTAAATTATGAATTGCTCAAGAATTTCTCACACAATTCAGTTTAATCACAAAAACTTATGTTAAGAGCATATCTGTGTTATAAACTTATAAAATGGTTCTTCACTATAAAAGCAAACCTATTTTCACCAACTTGGAACTTATGCTAAGAAGTACAGTTATATGGTAAATATTTGTGAAAACTTCTGTTCATCGTTTGCGATAACTTTAAGAGGGAAGTGTTATATTTTACCAGTATATAATAGAATTATTTATAATAAAATTGTAAAATATACTTATAACCTTCACGGTATTATTGTACTTTCCCTCTTTTTATTTATTTAATTTTTCTTCTTTATTATTAATACTAAGGGAGATTAAGAATTTTCAATCAGTGATTAACTAACATCGGTAATTTCTTCTTTGTCATGTACGTCCTAATACTCAAAATAAACATTGAAATTTTTAATAATAATTTCTAACTTTTAATAAATAAAACATAATCTTTATTGTAAATTATTTTTACTCATTTAACTAAATGTATCAACCAAAATTCTTTCAATAGCAAAGCCATGCTCAATGCGAAGAATCGATGTTATTAGCAAGGGTTAGTAAGGTCAGTCTAGGTCTCTCTTCCGTGACCCGTTCTTCTCAGAATACAATTAAAAGCATTTATTTTACAGGAAAATGTTTAACACGTTTAAAAATATTTAAAAAAAAAAAAAATATTTTATGTATATTTAAATGCTTTTTAAATGTTGGGCTGATTTTGTTTTTAATATATAATAAATATTTTTTATTTTTTTAGATTGATCAATCGTTTGGTACTTCTGTTGGAATTTATTGCTTAAATATAGTTTTGAGCATTAAACGTTCTTCATCATTTCTAAAACATATGAAAATTTAAAAAACATAATCACTTTGCTAAATAGACTATATGGTCATTCTCCCATTTCATACGAATTTGTGTACCGAAGCGATTGTGGTTTCTTCATAAAATTTCTTGCAACCCAATTGTAACAAGTAGGTGCAGGGTACTTACCTCTTAAACGTGAAGTAGTTTTTCCATGGTTATTGATTTGTTTTCATGTTTAAATTTGAATTCAAACTGTCAAATTCTATTTCCCTTACTTGTCCTATAACATGAGTTGGTAACGTTAAATGCGAACAAGTTCCCCATTTTTACAATTATTAACTTACTTTTTTTTTCTAGTACCTCATATAAGTTTCCATATATTTAATTTTAGAATTGAAACCGAGACTAACTGCTTACAAAAAAAAGAATGCCTTATAATACCTTATAAGGTATTTCCCTCGCATTTTTTTTTTTTTTTAAGCCCGCCAAATCATAACCAAGATTCATTTCATCATATTTCAGGCCGGCAACATTGCAGAAGCTTTCCGCCAAACTGAGGGTAACCTAACTTACAACAAATTTTCTTTGTTAGTTGTCCCAAGTTTGTGTCGTATCAAGTGTTCGAATCGTGTCATTCATAATTCTATTTACCTAAAATAGTGATTTTTCAAAGAAGGTAACTTTGATTCTGGTTTTATTTGCATTGAACAATATTTCCCATGTAGTTCAGAGTTCTTTTTGTTGTTTTTTATTTTTAAATGCATGTGGTTTTGTTGATCTTAAATCAAACTCAAAATTCTATTTCCCTCACGCCTAAAGTGAGGGAAATAGACCACAATAGAAAAAACTGAATGTGAAATAAAAACAAAAAAATGTTTATATGAGTGTTAACTAATATCTTTTAATCGACTAGTTGATATCATACTTATTAACAATTATTTTGTACTATAAACATTTTATTATTAGAATTGTGAATGTTTTCTATTTCCCTTACACCCTATCAGTTTCCTTTACTCTCATGATTTCCATTATGATCATAAATGTGCAAATTGACTTAATTCTAAAAAGGAATTTCTCGCTAGTAATATTAGTAAACTTTTATAAAAATGTTTATGAAGAATTTTTTTTTTTTTTTTTTTTTTTTTTTTTTTTTTTTTTTTTTTTTTTTTTTTTTTTTTTTTTTTTTTTTTTTTTTTTTTTTTTTTTTTTTTTTTTTTTTTTTTTTTTTTTTTTTTTTTTTTTACATAACTTTTTTCTAATGTAATCACAATTATCGAAATTCCGTCGAAATGATAGAATGACCCATATATTTCATTTTATTTTTAAATGTAAGACAAGAAATTAAAAAATGTCGTTATTCATCTTAGGGGGCAAAATAAAAAGGGCTTATGAAAGATATCTAGACATGGAGCGGACTGAATGTAAAGAGGCGAAAGGGTCAGGTACATATGGTTTTCCCTATTTCCCTATGAGTTTTTTCTTTTATAATAAATGGAAATTTGAAATGGAATGTTGGGGCTCCACCGAACCATATAATTCATATCATATCCAATCCTTGCATTCCTAAATCCTTCGTAGAATCCTGAATTCCTCACTTTGTCTCAAATAAACTTATCTATAAAGACCTGAATGTTCCATATGTTTCTGATTTTGTCCAAACAATATTGCTACATTTTCTTCTTAAACTCCATAACCATTCTAATCCACTAGTCTCTCAACTTGCTTCCCATTCTTCGTCAATCCATTGACGCGTCTGAAAAGAAGATAGCTGATTAACCATCTTATATAGAATTTTTTTATTTTTGTTTGTTTGTTTATTTCGTTTAACGTCACTTTATGCTGCTATGGCTAATCGGACGATGCTACGGTGGGAGTCCTAAATTTTGCCTATCCAGGTATAATTAGGATAGGGATCTTTAACGAGTACCTGACATCGCACAGGCTCCATTTTACGTCCCTTCCGAAGGACGACATAGCCAAGGATTTTTTACTCCCTTAAAAAAATCCTAAGGTCATCTGCCGGGCTGTGAACCCGCGATCTTGGGTTTAGTAGGTTGCTATGCTAACCACTACACCACAGGTGACCTCTATTTTTTTATTTTTTATTGAAGTGCTACAAGTGAGTGGTTTTACACCTGTTATTGACAAGTCGTAATAATTTCCTTAAATTTACTTATTGTATATATGTATAAAGTTGTGAATATCAAAAGATAGTTTTTTAAAAAGACGACTATTGGAATCATTAAAAAAAATTAATATTTAGTG
Organism: Euschistus heros; assembly: GCA_003667255.2. Lineage (NCBI taxonomy): Eukaryota > Metazoa > Arthropoda > Insecta > Hemiptera > Pentatomidae > Euschistus > Euschistus heros. The sequence goes on from RCWM02000011.1 coordinate 1,932,485, forward strand.
TTTTTTTTATTTACTAAGTACTTGCTTTTGTTTTATTGATCTTATTTATTATTATTTATTGATCTTATTTATTATTATTATTATGTATATATTATTCGAAGATGAAAATTTTATTATTTTACTTTAAACTTTACAATTTTTGTTTTACTAAGTAGTACTTTAGCTATTTCGGATACATATTTTTTTTTTTTTAATTTCACGCATATTTTCATTTAATTTTTAGTAAAATAACTCTCTAATGTTTACTGGATAATGTAGTGATTTGTGATGCCCCCACACTTTCATGGGCTTTGGTTGCTATACTGTTGGGGTACGGTTGGGGTTGCTATACTGCTAATTACATCGTTAACTCGGGGCCACCTGGTATAATTACTTAATTATAATACCTAATATCCAGCGGCCTTCAATGGGCTTTACTGAACTCATTTTGAAAATTGAAATAATATTTTTTAAATCTTTCTATATATTTTTGTTATTCTTTATATAAATCCTAAATTGTTAATTTAGGTTTATATTCATATAAAACGAAACTAACCTATCATAGACAAAATCTAATGATCTATAACAATTAGCATATAATTTTTTTTTATTGGATTAGCCATTTTTGTGTTATAGACTCTTAAAGTTCACCAAAACAAACTTTTTGAGAATGTTGGCGAAAGACGTTGATTTTCGATGGTCGATTGAGGCTAAACCTCTAAATCAAATTCAGCTTAAGAGATGTCTTTAGACGCAAAATTTATTAAACTTTAATTTTGTAAATGACAAATTTTTCGATTTTTGTATATGTTTTTTTTGCCCCTCAAAAATTTTCAGCTTATCAAATGTAGTCACATTTTTGATATTTTATTCTCAGGACCCATCTAGACCACACCGAATCATAAAACCACCTTTTGCAAGGTAGGCCCTCTTATAGGTGTATTTCGACTAAGTAAGAATATTAAAACAAATTTGTGCATTTTTTGTATTGTCATTGTTCCTTGACACGTGTGCAAATTTTCAAGATAATTAGATAGCTGGAAATAGGTGAATATTACGATGCAAGATTCCGGCCTAGGTGAAGTTAATCAAAGCGTATTAAAAATTGAATACTAATTGAAGTTATTTTGAATTCTTAATAAGGTTATTACTTTATTAATAAATTACAGCAATGTTACCATGTCCTCATTAATTTCGTGAGGGTAGTGAGAATTTTATACTTGAAATATTTTCTAATTGATTCATAAAGATATTTTTGAGAATTAACATTTAAAACTGCCCCTACAATTAAATATACAGCTTTCAAATGTGACATTGTTTATTCAAACCAATATAACTCCTAAACACTGGGTCCTATTGACGAATATTATATATAAAATAATATTCTCCATTATATCTCTGATTATTATTATTTATTATTATCTGATTATTATTATTATTATTATTACAACCTTACCATATTTTCATTTCGAAATTATAATAATGATTTTTAATTAGATCCAAAGCAGTTTCTGCATCTAATCCAGGAGGCTGTCATACATAGACATACAAGACCTCCCCTGACCACATGAAGGAACCCCACCGAGGAAGGTAGCAAAGGGCTCCCCTTTAATGTGGCTTCTCTTCCATTATTCATCAATCTCCTCCTAATGACTTCCTACACTTCATCATACGTCCCTCACATAGATTTATATATTCAGTTTCACAACATATATCAATTTAAAAAAATATATATATATTTTATGTAGGAACATTTGAATTATAAACAGCTCCAACCATAGTAGAAGTTCATATTAGCATGGCTCTAGATCTGGGGGTGTATCCTGGAGTTTTATTGAGATTTATGTTAGTGGAAGCATTAATAGAACTTCCTAAGTGAAACATATACCGGCGGGAAACGTGTTCCCTTTGTATTATACTCGGTTTATTATTTTTTATGTGCACATTTATTATTCTTATTCAGTTCAAAAATAATTCCATTAGATAGCGTAAGGTATATTTTATCCTGTCAGTTATATCATTAACTTTGGTTACAAAACAAAGATATCACAAGATTATTTATTAATTGAACTTTACTTATAGTTAAAACAATAGTTATAATCAATGGTATATATAGATTATGTATCATAGGAGGCACCGAATTTTTATATAAAAATTCACTACTGGTCAAAAAAGAAAAATTAATTTAATAGCTTTATTTAATTATGATTTTATACTAATCACATTTACTAAAGCAGTTTCTAAATCAATATTGCAATAACTTTATTTAACTGTTAAAATTTTAAATTTTTCATAAAGAGCCTAGCTAAATAAAGAGTTTCATACAGCGAATCTCGGAATGAAAGATATGAAGCTGAATTTTTGCATATACTTTCGTTTTGACCGTCTAAATAAGGGGTAAAATGTCACCGACCTCAGTGTTCTAGCTTCATTAGATATTCAAGGTCAAAGGTTACAAAAATCAGTTTTTGTCTATCTTTTAACAACTCCAAACGAAGCTGTGAAGTCAAAAACTGTCGCATATCTCATGCACTCTACACTATTAGTTTTGGCTATAATTCCGAAACTAATAGTTCGATTCGAAATATCTTTTTTCGTCTGAAAGCTGGTTAAATTTACTATAAGAATAAAACATCCCGTAAAACACCCACGCTAAGTAACGATTACTGTTTTTAAATCTTAAATTTTAAATGATTTAAGTATAGTTGGCTGTTATGATGAATGGAGAAGATGATTAGGGATGCAGTCAAAGAGGAACACCACGTCTAAGAAGAAATTCTTTAATACGTGCCAATGTTTCGACCTGCCTTGCAGGTCTTCTTCAGGGCCACCGAACCTCACTTGTGAGAAGACGAACGAAACGTTGGCACGTATTAAAGAATTTCTTCTTAGACGTGGTGTTCCTCTTTGATTGCATCATCTTCTTTTCCTTAAATTTTAAAGATTTTTTGGAACATTTTTCAATATAACTCCAAAACTATTTGTCCGATCTGAAATTTAATTAAATGGGGGAAAACCTGGCGGTTGAGCGAGATTTAGGCCCAATCTCCTCCTTTCACAACCGTTGTCCTATTAACAGTACATCCTAACATAAGTACTGAGCCCAAGACCCTTCATGGGTTGTTAGTGGTACAGGTTTTATTTTATTTGTATTAAATATTTTAAATTGATGCAACTTTAGCAAACGTTTTTAATAAGTTCTAGAGGTCTAAGGTTTAGAACGCTCGGCTATAACGAGGTAACGTATGAAAATTTGATGTCTTTTCATCTGATGGAACATTTGAGGCATGGCAAAAACCAAAAAGCAGGCCTAAAGCATTTATGCTTCACTGTTAAACATAGATGGTGTTTTATCGTGTTTATTAATACATATCGTGCTAAAATTAATCGATGTAACTATAGACCGATATAGCTTATTTGAAGAAATTGAAGCATAAAATAAAATCTACTGCAGCGAGTGTGAATGTGGCCAAGGATGTCATTCGGCCTCAAAAAATCCTGGCAGATCTTTAAAACAGTTTAAGTAAGTTATCCTTTCACCATATTAAAATCGTTAAATATTTCAAAACAGTATCCTCAAGGACAACAATGGTGGAAGTTATCCTTCGGATGACTTAAAAATCATTAAAACAGCATCCTTAAGGACGAACTCCAATTGCCCCTCCCCCCTTCCTTCCCCCTCCTATCCCCCTTCCTTCCCCTACCCCAGCTCCCCCTGCTAATACAGTCCAACCTAGGACTCGTAATAAAACCAGGAACGCAGGGTCCCCTCAACCAATGCCTAGCACCTCCTCTATTTCAACCCCCACTGAACCTAGAGACGAAATAGCCTCTGTTCAAGTAGATGATTCGCCGATGTCTATTGATGACACCGGTCAGTTACTCGAAGAACAGGAGTTCACTAAAGTACCCCATAAAAAAAATATTAAAAAAGAAAAGCTAAAAAATAATACCTAAATCTAATTACTCTTTAATAATGATAGCTCCCTACAAGAAACGCAATAATATTATAATTAATGATAGCTATTACACCACCTACCCATTTAATAAAAACAAATATCTACATCATTTAAATCATCAACTTATCCTAATCTCTAATGTCTTTGATCCAATGCGAATTGCAACACGTGTTAGACCCAGACATTCCACTTCAATGATTACATAAATTAACTAATTCAAGAGCGCACTAGACACCATTTTGCATTTAGCATCTACAGAGAATACGCACTTCTAATCAAACCGTCATGATCCAATTCACAGGTTAACAATTTCAAAAGTTTTAAGAAATGATGTCATAGCCTACTTGATTCAAGCCGTGCGTATGTAGAGGATTGTAGGAGAACGATTCGAAGATGCATATAGCATACTAACACACGAGAAGCTTGGTTTAGGATCCAGCAAACTATTTAAGAAATTATTGATGACTCCTCTTCAATGTCTATAGCAAATCAGAATATCTAGCCACCCTATATCCAGTTTCACAATTCTGTAACATCTATCGCCACCCAAGCACGAAAACCACTATAGTACTTATCAGGAAAAACTTCTGACAGCAAACAGATTCGCTGATAGGACAACAACTACCGCAAAACTCGAGTCCGTGTTAAGCATTGCTGAGATTTTAATGGCCCTTGACACATAATTCGACTATTAGGGCGCTCTAATGAATGTCGTAAACACTAGACGGTAAATGGTAAGGGATAGACGAAGATTTTGTCAGAATTCCACGCCCTGACTTCTATGTTTATTCCTTAATTTCGGTTTGAGAACCAAACGTTTTTAAGCTCGACCTACAGAACATTTTCGGCAATTGAGATGTACATATCCCTTTGGAGTCACATCCTTCATTATACGATCATAGAATAGGACTGAGGCGCAGTAAATTACACGAAACCATATCATGGGCATAAGATGGCCACCATTTCCAGGCAGATCAACGCTACTGAAATGGAAAAAGAAATACCAGATGCATCATAAGCTATAGATTACCAAAATGGAATCATAGAAAAAAGCAGACTGGTCACTATTCAGGTTCTTTAGCTAATCCGCACTCAAAAACCACCCAAGGAACCTAATATCGACGAGAGATGCCTAGCTATAACTCAGGGTTATAAATTGTTGCCGCAGAGACTTCGATCCTAAACGAAAATTATTTTAAAGACCACTCTTCCCTGGGTTAATCGTCGACTGCAAAAAACGAAATTAAAACATCGAAGAAAAACGCACTCAAAAATTTAAAAAAGGAAATGATCTAGCAAATCAAGAGAATACAAAAAAGAAAGGGCTATATGCAGAAGAATAATAAATGATAGTAAAAGAGAGTCGTGGAAATCATTCATCGAGTCCATAAATAGTTCTACTCCTAGCAAAATCATATGGGAAAAGATCAGAAAGATAAAGGAACTGACTCTCCATATAAATATACTCTAATCTACGATGGAAAACTATGCGACGATCCAGTTAAGGTAGGAAGTACATTTGCCCAATATTACTCTGAACTATATACACAGAGCTCTCCACATGAACCATGCAATAGCCAAAAATTAGACTTTTCCTCCAATGTTTCACAACATGAATATAACAAAACTATTTACATTGTGGGAACTACAATCAATACTCCAAGATGTTAAAGGTTCTTCTCCTGGCCCAGATAATATACATTATGCAATGCTACAACACCTACCAGAGATTACATTGAAGTGGCTTTTAGATTTCTACAACTATATTTGGGTTAGTGGTAAACTTCCAGATAGCTGGCACCAATCTATAGTAGTCCCGATCCCGAAAACCGATAAAGATAAACGTTACCCATCCAGTTATCGACCATTTTCCTAACAAGCTGTATATGTAAGATAATGGAACGGATGGTAAACAAGAGACTTATGTGGACCATAGAAAAATATCAAATTATCCAAAACTTTCAATGTGGTTTTAGGAAAGGAAGATCGACGGTCGACCACCTGGTACAAATAGAAGCCGAATTGCATTACGCATTTATTAATGACGAGCAAGCAGTTTCAGTCTTTTTCGATATGCAGAAGGCTTATGATAGAACAAACAAAAACTTCATTTTAAAAAAACTCTATTCCTTGGGTTTCAGTGGTAATTTACCAATATTTGTCGAAGAATTTCTTTCATGTCGATTCTTTCGTAACTAATTCTAATTGTGGAAGGAGAGAGTGGCCAAGGATGTCCTTCGCCCTCAAAAAATCGTCAGATCCTGGCAGATCTGTAAAACAGTGTAAAACCAACAACCAAATAATAATTGGATAATTCGATTCCAATTATTAATATTTTTTTTATATATTAATAAATGGAGGATAAGAAAAAAAAACGTTTTAAATTTTTGTATAGAACATTTCGGACGTCGGTATAACGCTTATTCGGGTTATTATATTATATAATCATATAATTATATTATATTACAGTTATTTTATTAGTAGTTTACGCAGTTATTATGTTAATATATTTTGGAGAAAAAAAAATTCAAATTTCCTGTACAGCCAAATTTCACCCGCCGAAGAGCCAAAACGATGGCAAAAATTATTTCAAATATGAAATTATAGATTGATGTTTTTTTAGTGTGTAAGTACACATTATTAAACCGTGAGCCACATCAATTAATTATTAATTAAACTATATTAATTGATAGAAAAAATATCCTAAACAAAGTATGACTCCTAAAAATGCTAGAATGCAGAAGGAGGGGCATTTATGAGACTTTATACAAGATTAATATAAGAAGAAAAAGTTACTATGAAGTAAAAATATTAGCACTTTTTATAATAAACATCGTATAAAAAATAAAAATCATTCGTGTCCATAAGTAGTTAAAGTAGAAGAATAACTGCTAGGATTTTTTTATTATTTTTTTAAATTTTATTTTGGCCAATTCGATGAAATTCCTGTTCGAACCGTAAACTACAAAGAACTTAATAAGAAATACCTTTGTGAGAAAGATATGACGGATCGTTGCTAAGGGTTGAATATCACCCTCACCCAATGGAAACGTCAGCAGCCTAGATCCTTGAAGGAGAGGCACCATTATTCAAGTTCTTTATGTAACCTGCTACTTGAGAGGAATTTATCTCTTCAATATCGAATATTACTTCAACAGAATTGAACTACAGGGATTCAAATATAGTTGATTCTCAATAATACGAAGTTGTATAGACCTTTAAAGTACATTTTACATAAAGTATCAAAAAATCAAGAGTATAAGAAAGAAAAATTATCTAACGTCTTTTTATAAATATCTATTGCTATTTAAAACCATATACATTCTAAACAACTGGTAAAATTGAGGAAAATGATTACAATGCTGTGCCAATAAAGAATTATTCACTAGTAGCACTTCAATATATTTTTTACATTAGAAGGTCTCTTGGCCATCTTCTTTTCTGACGCCTGGATTATCGAGAATCAAGTGTGATTTGTGAGACTAGTGATTAGAGTGGGAATGGAGTTTACTTATAATAAAACGGAGTTTAATTATATACTAATTGCTTATACACTCCACATCAAGGGTCTTCAGTGTCTATCCTTCAATGCGTATAAATTTTTTTAAAATATTTGTAACTATTTTTAAATTTTTTTTTTTTTTTTTTTTTTTTTTTTTTTTTTTCTCGCGAACAGGCCAGCTATGGACCACGCAAATATCATTTGTCCCTGACTCCCTTCCTCCTTCTCCATACTTCCTTCATTCTCTCCGAGTGAAGTGCCCTCCTCTCTTCAGTCCATTTTCCTCCGGTATGCTTTTTCTTATCACTAATGACCTTCAAACTATCAATTTGCCTTCTGAATTTTTCTCTGTCCATGCAATCTCTATTGCTAATTTTAAGTTCCTGGAGTTCTTCTTTTATTTGTTTAGCATAACCTCCCAGGCTTTTCATTTTGATTATTTTCTCAAATATTTGCTTATTGAGCCTTGAGTGATCCATTCTTATCATATGGCCATAGAATTTCAGCCTTCTTTTCCGTATTGTGGTTTCCAGGTTTTCCACTTTCCCATATATTTCCTGATTTGATCTTAGGCGGTATCCTTGTTCAGTAATTTTGGGTCCGTGGATTCTCCTCAATATTTTCCTTTCCATTTTCAGGAGTTTTTCCAGATTGCGGATACTGGCTGTTTCTATTCCATACAGAATAACCGGTTTCACTACGGAGTTGTAATGCTTGATTTTGGCGTTGATGGACAGATTTTTCTTATTGTAAACGTTATTTTTTAAATATTATTTAAATTTTTTTTTTTTGTTTTAAGAAATTAGCGATTTTTTCTGTATCATTATTATTATCACCAAGAATGGTTGGGAAGTATCTTTGTATTGTGCTTCCAGAAAATAACTATCGCATAGGAGGCAGTCCTATGTGTGTTATTGTATGTGATGCACTTCGGCGGACTGTTCTTTGTTATAATTACAGGAGTTTACTGTAAAAGGATAGGTTTCTGGTTTGGGTCAAATCAGCAACATATGGAACGTTAAGATCTTTATGGATAATTTTATTTGTGACATAATAAGGTGCATCGAAGATATTACGGAGGATTTTGGATTGTAAGAATCAGATACTACAAAAATCGGAAGGTTTAGTGGAGCCTCAATGATTAACTGCCAAAAGGGGCTAGTTATAAGTCTTTTGTAGTTTATTGGAAGGTTTGAACATTTGTCTAGTAAATGTCGAAAACGCCGCGCAGTTTCTCTTCGTTAATGTATTGTATTGAGATTCCAAGTGAGAAGTTTTCCATAAATCAATTGATAATTTTTGTTGTTGTCATGGTATATCTCCAAAGCTTTATTCCGAATGTCCAAATGGATCCAATTACTGTCATTTATTTATTTATTTAGATATTTTCTGATGGCGTGCACCACTACATTTGGCTAGAGACACTATACACAATTTGAGAACTTCTAAGTCCTTTTAGGGATAATTTTTTTCTGGTCAATAAGGATTGCTGTTTTAACGGTTTTTTAAGTTATCCGAAGGATAACTTCCTCCATTGTTGTCCTCCAGGATACTGTTTTAGAATATTTAACGGTTTTAAGATGGCGGTCCTTAAAAGGGCACTTTTTAAAAAATATTCGACTATTTAACTGTTTTAGGATGGCGGGAGGATATTAATTCGTTGTTAACCCATTCTACGGGAGGCTGGAGAAAAAGGTACGATATACGTTTCACTTTTTGTTAAACGTTAAAATAAATACCAGAATCGTATATATGAAATTAAAGCGAATTTAATGCTCTATAATTTTGATTCTGACATTTTTCTGAGAAACGATTGTGGAACGTAATAGAAGCAAAAGTTTGACAAAAAGTGAGCTGACATTTGTTTTTTCCCGAAAATCATCTATTTTCAATTACGTATATCTCGTAAATGGTAAGAATTACGACAAATTTATATGTAATAAATTTTATAGTGAATTTAAATATCTTTTATGTTTTTTTGAAACATATTTTTTTAGAGTCAATAGTTTTCGAGATATAATGGAAAAACCAAAAAAATGGAACTTCTCCTCTCCCCCACCCTTAGCTCACCCCCCAGCAGCTGGGACTTTTAGTATGTTTACCTTCTAACTACTAACGAAACTAAAGAATTTTATAAAAATCTTCAAACATCTAACAGGATTTATTACAATGATAATGATACGAACAAGATATATGAAAATATGATTACCTGCCTTACAGATTCACTTTTAAAATCACAACTAATGAAGCTGAAAAAATATCCTAATAATAACACCACTTCACAAAAAAAAAATATGGTTTGACCTCGAATGTAAACAATTAAAGAGACTGTATCACAAAAAATATACTTTAATGATCAAAAGTAATTATGAAGAAAATTCGGTTCAAAATATCTAAATGCTAAAACAAAATATAGGAAAATAATACTTATGAAGAAAGCGGAATACCGAACTGATATTATAAAAAAATTACAAAACGTTAAAAATAGTACAGAATTTTGGAAAGTAATCAAATCCCTTAAACCACCCTCAACGCATAGAAACGAAATAGAAATAAAACAATGGGTAGAATATTATAACATCTTATACGGGAAAAAAAAAAATATTACATGTTAATTTCTTTTCTGTTACCCATCCACTCCTAGATATCCCTTTTTCATTAGAGGAATTACAATATTGTATCAAAAAATCAAAAAAAAAAAATAAGTCTCCTGGATTTGATAATATCACTTATGAAGTTTTTAAAAATTTAACTCCTGAATGGGAACACTACCTCCTAAACCTCTATAACATGGTCATGGACACTGAGAAACCCCCGTCTCTATAGTCTATATCAAAATTACATCTAGTCCACAAGAAAGGGGACAAGAAGGATTTAACAAACTATCGCGGCATCTCTTTGATAAACAATGCTACAAAACTGTTTACGGCTATGCTGTCACAAAGAATTATGAGATGGGCGGAGATGGAAAAATTAATTCCTGAAGAACAAGCAGGTTTCAGAGAAGGAAGAGGATGCGAAGAACACATTTTCACACTTTCTTCACTAATAAATATTAATTTGCGCGCTAAAGGAAGCTACGTATATGCTATATTTGCAGATTTTAAAAAGGCGTTTGATTCTATAAACCATAATTTACTATGGCAGAAATTGTTTGATGTGGGACTGAGTGGAAAAATTATCAGAGTAATGAAAATGTTATATGATAATGCAAGCATGCATATAAAAGTTGGCAACAAAGTTTCTGAAAACATCAATATTAGCTCAGGTCTTCTTCAGGGTGAGAGCCTAAGCCCAGTACTCTTCATTCTATTTCTTTCAGATATTTTATTATATTTCCAAAGTAATGGGGCGACTGGGATTTCCATTAATAAAAACAAAGAGGTTATAATGCTCCTATTTGCTGACGACATTGTCCTTTTAAGTAATTCATGGCAAAGTACTCAGAAGAAGTTGAAAATACTAGAAACATACTGTGATAAAAATTCGTTATTCCTAAACCCAGATAAAAGCAATATAGTAGTTTTCCACAAATCCCCTAAAACAAAAAAATAAAACCATTCTACTGGAAAGAAAATCAACTACAAATAAAAAAGGCTTATAATTATCTAGGAGTACCATTTACCTCAACAGGAAAGTTTGCAAAAGCAGCTGATCACTTTGTACAAAAAGCAACTATTGCAATGCAAAAGTAAAAGCAATACTTATAAAGGGTAAAAGTGATTCCTGGGAATCAAAAATGGTTCTTTTTGATGCTATGGTCTAATCAACACTTCTGTATGCAGCTCAGATCTGGAGTTAAAACTACCTGGAAACTATCGAAAATATTCAACTTAAATTTCTAAAAACACTATATTTCTGGCCCAAATGTACACCAAATAATATTGTAAGATTAGAAACAGGACGGAATCCGTTATTCATCCCAGTACTAAAAAAAATAATAAATTTTTCAATTAAAATCATGGCATTACCAGAAAATCGGCAACCCCCGTATCTGCCTCGAAAGACTTTTAGATTTACATACCAATAAACCAGATTTTCATTATAACTGGGTATCTCAAATTAAACAATTAACCATTAACGGCAGTATCCCAAAACACTTTCAAGATTTTTTCAATCCACAAAAATTATTATCTAATAAAAATAACATAATAGAAAAAGTCACGAATCATTTATTATCAACAGACATTGATCGTACTTTAAATACAAGGTATAACCCATTATTTATGAAAATTTCAAATTTTAATAACCCTCAGCCGGAAGATTATTTAAAATATAACATTAATATAACCAAAATAAGAACCGTTAGCCAACTGAGAATAGCCAAATGTGACTACTTGAAAATATTTTTTAAAAATAACAGTTTACAAATTAAAGCTAATGAAACATGTGTAGATTGTAGCTTATTCATCATAAATAGCTGTAAACATCTGTTGTTAGAGTGCCAAAGACACGATAATTTTCGAAAAAAAATACCTAAAAGACTATATAGTTCAAACAGATGATAGTCTGTCTTTGGAAAATATTTTATCCTACAATAGCATTGAAAAGATAAATAACGTCTTCCTATTTATTTTAAATGTTTTAAATGCTAGCAAAAAGTAATTGATTTATTTCTTTTGAATTAACTAAATAAAATATTGGATTCTATTGCAATTGCTGCTACAACTTCTGTCACCCTAGACTATAATCAATATCAATTATTATAAATTGTAAAAATGTATGTTTTATTTTTATTTTATTTTTTTCTTTGTTTGTATATATCATTATAGCTTGTAAAAAAAAAAAAAAAAAAAAAAAAAAAAAAAATCTTTTGTTCGTATAAATCATTATAATTTGAAGAAATACTTTTTCTGTTAGTACTAATTATATAAAATGTAAAACTTTTTTCTATTTGTATTTATTGTTTATTTACTATTATGTAATTATTATTGTTATTGGCTAACTCAATTGCCATAAAGTTTATACTTTAAAGCAATCAATAAAAAATAAAAAAAAAAAAATAAAAAAACTACTCCTAACGAAACTATGAAGCCAAAAATTATCGCATATTCCATGCACACTACAATGTGTTTATTGACTGGACTACGAGTCTTTATTGACATTATGGGTATTTTCATTTAGATGGATAGTGACATTGCAATTTTGGGTCTTATCATTTGGCTTCACAGTTATAAATACACGGGAAAATTCATAAATTCTTTAGTATATATAATCCATGTAAAATAGTGCTGATGTATCAAAAATGTTTTAGATTTAAGATAATGGTTTAGCATTCGAAACTAGTTTTCTAATAAAATATTTTCAATAGAAGTGGAAATTTATTCATGAATCCTAATTGTATTGATCCTTCTATACCATCATGCGTACTTCTTTTGTTATTTATTGCGAGCTTTGAACGCTTGTCTAGTAAATTATTTAATGCAAAAATAATAACGTTAATACGAACTTTATCTTTTGGACAAACGCGGCGATTGGAAGTCAACAAAGGAGGGAAAAGGAAAAGAATAGCCACACGATACACGCAAAAATATTTTTCGAAGGTATAATACTGTTATCTCATTATATGAGCAATACTTATTTCAAATAACTTCCTGTAGGATAGTTCAGAAGATAAGTTTTGAAATCTCACCGCTCTTGTTGACCAGTTAGCAACTCAAACAATTCACTTAGAACTGTTTACCGATCCGAATCGGTGCTATCTGGAGCTGTTTTCATTAAGGCCTGCCGTGGAGTCCGGACGTGGTCTGGACTGCAAATACCCAACAGCTCGGGGCGATGCGAAACCTACTAAAGGAGAATTCTCAAGCCCCTAACGTTTTTTCCTTGTTTATTTCACAGTGTGAAAATTCCTAGCTCAATTACTGCCCTTTAAATAGTGCGTTCCCTTTAATTTTTTTTTCGTTATGCTTAGCGTTGCACAAAGACGCGTAAAAGGTCTTGTTAATCATTTAAATTCTCTAAATTCACATTTTAGCAAATGCGATTGATGTGAAATAAAACATGTACTACTTATCTATACTTTTATATAAAAAGACAAGCCATTTTTTCGTTTGTGATCGCTAACTACGAAAACTACTAAGCCAATCCGTACAGAAACTGTAGTCTTATATAAAGAGCTTGAAATTCATAACATTTATTTATAATAAATTAAACTATCAAGAAAGATTTAGATCTTTTATGTGATGTGGATTCCGACTAACGTTTACTATAGTAAAACTACTAAACTCATTCAAATTTTAACTACACTATTATCAAGCGAATGCACTTAAAAAGCAGAGAGAGATCTGTTGGTCTGACGCGTTGGGGCAGTTATGACTTAACTATTGCAGAGAAGGGACAAGGGTCCCATAATGTCCTCAGTTTATCGATCGTTATAAATAGCTTGGTTTTTTCACCTTCTGTCGATTTTATAAAATAGACTTTTGGCTGTCTAGATAAGCCAAATACCCTTATGTGTGTCGCCAAAATAGTTGTTTTTATTTATAAACTGAACCTCAAGAACCTTACTTTACATAAATATATATTTAATTTCATTTATATGGTATATTTAATATTATTTTTGTATGCAATTATTCTTTCTGTTTCTTTTTCTTTTATCGTACATAATTACTTTTTGCCCACATTTGTGGCAAATTGTAATAGTTACTCAATAAAAGTTAAAAAAAAAAAATTCTTAGGAAAAGCGAGTATGCATTGAAGATGACTGGTTTTCGATCATATTAATGCTTTGAAGTGAAGGAATCGAAAAAAAAATTAAAATAAAATAGAATATTAATCAAATTATAAAATTAATCATAGTTATAAAAGAAAGCGTGAATTTTTATTTTCTTTTTCTTTTTAAGACAAGCCATCCCACTATGGTACCTTATAAACAGATAAAATCGTTCTTGATTTTTTTTTTTTTTTTTTTCAATTTTATTTTTCAACCTTTATTTATGAATTCGATTAATTTACAGACATAATAATTAGCATTATTATTTTTTTCTCGAAACGGCCTTGGAGACCACGCGAATATCAATTTTTGGCTCCTCTCTTGTTTTTTCTTTCATTATTTCTGCGTGTCTTTTTTTTTCTTTCTTCTGTCCACGCCACACACTTTTTTGAACTTCACCTGCCCACAACAACCTTCAATTCCTTAAGTCTGTTTCTATATCTTTCTCTCTCCTGGCAGTCCTGGTCTGTTATACATAATCTTTCCGTTTCTTCTTTCATCTGTTTTATATATCCTCCTAAGCTTTTATATCCACAGATTTTCTGAAATATTTGTTTATTTAGTCTTTCCGGGACCATTCTTATCATATGTCCATAGAATTTTAGTCTTCTGACCCGGATTTCCGTTTCTTCCGTCCTTTGTATCTTAATAGATTTCCCGGTTGGGTCTAAGCCTTCTTGAGTCTTTTTGGGGCCATAGATCCTTCTTAGGATTCTCCGTTCAATCCTTAGTAGTTCTTCTAGACTAGGAATGCAAGTGGTTTCTGTCCCGTATAAAATCACAGGTTTAACGACTGTGTTGTAATGTCATATTTTTGCTTTTGTGGACAGGGTTTTTTTGTTGTAAACGTTAGTGGTTGTAATAGATAATTTCTGTTGTTTAGTTATTCTTTCCTTTTTCCGAACCGTTGCTACATATAGTCTCGCCTAGGTACTTAAATTTGTTTGTTACTTTTATTGTTCCGTATTTGGTTTCCAATGATTTTTTTTTTTCAAGTCTGGGTCGGTAGTCATTAGTTCTGTTTTTTCGTAAGAGATTTGTAGACCTGTTTTTTCCGAAATTTCTGTCACTATGTTTATTTGTTCGATCGCTTCTTCTTCCGTTTCCGCTAAAAGGACAAGATCGTCTGCGTAGGCAAGGCATCTTACTTTGACATGGGTGTTCTTGGTCCCTATAGTCGCACCCGTATTATTAACTTTCCATAGTTCTTTCATTATTTTATCCAATACAACGTTGAACAGTGTTGGGGAGAGGCCGTCTCCTTGTCTAATAAATAATAAATTTTAGACAATACGAAGTAGAGTGATCGGAATGCTACAACAAGAAATTGATATATATCAAAATACTGGAGAGGAGGAAGGCGAGTAGAATAGAATCCGACCTACAAAGAGTCCCCTCAAGTACTGTTGCCTTTGTGGACCTTTCAGTCCAGTCCAGCCGAAGGACCCATTGTGCTCGATGGCTGGTAGGGCAATGTCAATTGATACCTGAGTGGGCCGATGGTCTTTTATATATCTTTAATACATTTCCAATAATATTTTTGAATGGATGTATTTAATGCATGTTAAAAAAAAAAATAAATAAAATGAGATAGGATGCTGTTAACTAGAAATATATGAAAAAAGTAATCAAGGATCTTGTCAAAGAAATTGGAGAAAAAAGGAAAAAAAAAAAACACTTTCAGGTTGGAAAAACATAAAGTTTAAACGTCCCATCCTGTTTTACTTTCTTATCCAGAGGTAGCTTAACAAAGGAAGATGTAATTAAATTTCGTATACAACTAAATATAAAGAAAAACAATTTATACGGTAACAATGACTACTTGATGTGAAAGATTTAATGTGTTTCGATGAGGTGTATTGCATCGATACCGATGTATCTACAGGATAAACAGACATTGAATTTTCGAAAAATGGAGAACCAGCGTTAATTCTAGACCATAAAAGTGTGTGACAGGTGAATTTCATTTCTACTACTCAACATTGTACAATTAAATTTTTATTATTACAAATTTTATTATTGCTAAACCTTCCTAGAACTAGAAAGATGATGTGGTTAAAATTTAGTATATATTGGTTCAGTAGTTTTACTATTGCAAGCTCAGAATGACGCTTCCTAAAATCCATTTAGAATGGGCAGCACCGCTTAATAAAGTGTTTTTCTCTCCGTCTCTCCCTCTCTCCCTCTCAAACTTTTTTTTTATTTATGACTAATCAACTGTACAAATAATACATTTTACTTCTCCTTACTTGGAATATCTTCCTTACTCTCACTGACACGACCGAGCTTGAAATTGATAATTAAATTTACTAATTTTTAACTAAATTAAATAAAAAAACTTTTAAAAAACGATAAATATCTGGTGTGACATGTGTTTTGGTGTTGTGTCCCAGTAAAGTTTGAAAATTGATTGATATGTGGAAATTCACTACAGAGTTTACAATGAGTTATAGCAAATTTTAACATCACCTTTGTTGTTCTATAAATGTTTAGCAACAATTAAATTATCCTAGTGTCAAAGATATTTTACTGTTACCAGGATAGAGAAATTACAGATATACGTGGAGATATCCAAATAAATCTACTATTTCAATTCAAATGATTACTATTTTGAATTAAATTTATTTTTGCCATTAGAATGAAAAAAATCGCATAACCAGACTTACGAAAACATTGAAGTAGATCTTCCAACTGAGTTTCTTACGCTCAATTATATGGAGGACTTTTCAAAACTAGAAATCATGAAACCAAAATTGGAAACTAGCAATCAAATATTTCTCATAAAATCAGGATATAATATTCGGAATATTTATGAAATTCGAAGTTTGATGATTTTTTTTTTTTTTTCTTTTTCCTTGCTTTTTACCATGAAAGATATTTTCATGTAATACGTAAAACTGCAATTAAAATTATCAAAATTTATTACGCATTATAGCAGCTGTTACGAAGGATGCTTTTATAAGTGCATATATACATTTGTGTCATGTTTTAAGTTTATTCAATTTAAAGCACCTGCTATAACGAATAATTTATTTAACGAATCGGCTGGATTTGAATAATATACTACTGGGAGTTGTTTCCAGAGGTCAGCGAAAGTTGAGACACTAATAATGTTCCACTGGATAGGAGGCATAATTCAACCGAGTTCCTAACTTCATCCATTACCTCTGGACATATTGTTTGACTTGATCCATGTTATTAAAACCCCACTCCGTTATGTATCACCATAACGAATTATAAACCGCTGCGGCTGAGTGTATTTAATAACCATAGGGTTCGCTGACACGACGAAGTACAGAGGGATGGAAAATAATGTAAATGTCCGAACCCGCAGTGAAGGAAATCCAAGCCCTAGAGGCCATATCCCAACAAGGGGGCAGGGAATTATGAAGCCGAGAATGGTCCCTACTGGAAGCAGTCCCCTACTTTTGCCTTGAATTAGGTCCCTCGTAAAGGATAGGAGTGCGCATATCTCTGCTTTATGCCACCTTATTTTTTTTCTCTTTAATACCCATGGCACAGACCAGTTGTCCAATAGGCATAACTGTTAAAGCATATTTCAAGAAATATGGAAAAACTCTCTTCTAAAGGTTTTATATATTTTTTTTTATTGTATTGTACGCAATGAACTTCTTTTCACTACAGTATTTCTATTTTATGTATCCCGTTTAGTAATTCTCAGCCATCTGGATCCTTCAATTGTGGTTTCATGATCACCGGAAACAGTAATACGGTATATGTTAGGTATAAACCAAAATAATTTGTAGAATAGGAGATATAAAAGTCTTGATTCTGGGACAAAGTCCCTTAAGAATAACATTGCATAACACAAAATGAAGTCATAATTGGCTGAGAGATTGTTAAAATATAACAACATAGATTAAAGTGAATTGAAATATGTACCTATAAGAACAAAAACAGAGAAACAATATAAAAAGAAAAAAAAGAAAAAGAAAAAAAAAAGAGAAAGAAAAAAAAAGAAATAGGCAATACAGGAGTTAATATTATAAACAAAATTACAGAATAAACATAACAGAAAAATAAAAAATAAAAATAGAAATCATAAATTATTTTTACAAAAAATTAAAATATCATCGTAACCAAACTATAAATTTATGCTAATGTCTTACCTCTGACAGACTTTGTGATTACATTATATGATTATATAATTAGAAAGTGTCAGGTTGGAGAGAAAGGAGATGGTGAAAGAAAAGTGTTTTAAATATTCCGAGGGAAGAAAAGTCTAATGATAGGATGTTTTATCACTCAATAAAAAATATAAATATCTCTTGTTAGAGATTTTGAACTAGTGACAACAAAGTGTAGCAGCCAGGTGAAATAATATAGTTACCAAAGTATAGTGAGGAAGATTTCTCCAATTTGGGCAAATTTCTGTTATGCTCCTTCATATTTTTCCCCTGGATTTCCCCAGTCAAACTTTACATGGGAATCGAACCTATTTTATGTAAAAATTTTATTAGTTTTTTTTAATAACATTATTAATTTAAAATATCTTTTATTAATTAATCAATTAATTTTTTTCTTGTATTAAATAAATAACTAAAGTCTAGAGGTTTCTCAGATAATTTATTTTTAATAATTTAGAAGGTGCAGGCGGATGAAGGAGTTATGTAACAAAACACAATTTTGAATAATTTATGTTTAAAGTCATTCTTTTAGAAGGAAGATGTTGCATAGCCCCTTCATCTTTTTCTTAAAACGTTTTTCAACTTTTTTGAAGTATTCAGATTTTGCTACGTAACATTTCTAACCATAAACCCTTCATCTAATGAACTAAATTTTATTTTAAATGAAATATTACATAACCCCTTCATCCACCAGATGATTGAATTAGACTATTATAAAAGTAAGTTATCCATTATTGTACCGCAGAATAAAATATCTATAAACAAAACAAGCATGAACGTTTGGCAGGAGCTACATCAGTCAAAGCTACTTCCGTTTGCTGACGGCCAAACGCTTTCGGACACATCGAATGATCAAAGTATCGGTCTTTCATTGAACACTAGCAAGGAAAATAATTTTTTTCTGGTGAGTAAAGATCAAATTTAATAAAAGTTATGAATAGCATGTAAGTTTGATACGATCTTTGTTTTTTTGACCAACTAGCTAGTTAATGTTTCTCGGATCGACAGTTTTATTACAGCTTCCATATCAGGATTTTAATATAAATAATATTTTTTGTTGTATGCTTTTAGTTGCTAGAACCTACCGTTTTGGAGTTATATTGGTTAAAATGAAGGAAGACACGTTGTTCATACATTCATCAAGTGTTGATAGAAATATCCATGATATATTGTTTTCTCCGGTCATTAAATTTAACAATTTAATTGAAAATCTGTTAACTTTATTATTACTAAATCTTCTTAGAACTACATGAAGATGTAGTAAAATTTTAGTTAGTAGTTTTCATGGTCAGTGATCAGAAAAGAAAAATGGCTCGTCCTTTTATATAGTAGTATGAATTTTTTTTTTCTTTAAATAAATAACAAAATATTAATATTTATAATATCTGTTTTTATTTTTTATGTAATATTTATTAATAAAGAAAACGGACCGTATAATAATGTTTCAGAAGGCTTTGAATTTCCTCTTAAAAGTAGTAGAAGTTTCAAATAGGTTAAGTAACAAAGTCTTATTTTGAAAATGTAAACATTTAAAGTTTCCATCATTAAAACTTCCTTATTCGTTTTTAAGATGTTAAATTTTTTTTATACAAAGTTAACTTTTCCTTCGTTTCATTGTGATCGTATAAGCTTGTTCGGAGGGTTCTATATCAGCAGGAAGTTTCGCTTAAGTGCTATTGCTCAAGGTTTTGATTTAAAAGTATTATTATTATCATCCATTTTTTTTTTTAAATTTTATTTCCAAGAGTTTATTAATAATATGAAAAAAATTTAAAAAGGCCAAAGAAAGGTACTTTTAGCATTTTATATCGCAACTAGCAGCTCATACTAATTAGGCATGTTTTATGAACTTTTATTTTCAGCTTTATTTCTAGAAACTTATCTTTTATAGGCTTTATTTGATGAAAATTACCATCGCATAGTGTTAGTGTACATACTACTAGAGCAGTGACAAATACATATATACATATACATACATACAAACGCACATGTTCTGGCTAAAAGTTTTATAATTCATTTATTTTTTTTTATTTTAACCATGTATTAGAAATCGATAGGGAATAGGTTGAAAATGATTTTGAATTAGGTCTTGTAAAAAATTTATTTGTTTTCTTTAAATACTTCTATTTTAAATTTTATTTAATTGACTATCCTAATAAGATTCACGTGCTCTCGTTAAAATATATGGTGAACCAAACATCTAAAAAAAAAAAAAAAAAAAAATTAAACCTCTAGCCGAGAAAACGAAAAAAATCAATATGCTGATATTTTTTTTTTTTCTGTATATTTCTAGTGTCATTAAGTAATAAAATGAATTTTTCAATATTTTCAATATTCAAACGGGAATATGCTCATCAAAAATTTCATAGATAGTTATATAGTGACTTTTACCTCTAAGCTGAAGGTACTATACTGGCCCCCGTCGCGGCTTCGTGCCAAAATCGTATATATGAAATTAAAAAACATTTAATAATGTACAACTTTGATTCTCACATTTTTTCTAAGAAACGATCGTGGAAGGCACTAAAAAGAAATGTTTGACAAAACATGGGATAAAAACTATTTTTGTGGGAAAATTATCGATTATCAATAACAAATATCATATATATATATATATATATATATATAATATATATATATATATATATATATATATATATATATATATATATATATATATATATATTTGTTATCGATTATCAATCTATAAAAAAATCATTAATTTATTAAATAACTAGCATACCCTGAAGCGGCTTCACCCTTCCTTATAAATAAAGAACTAAAAAGGGAACGTTTGCAGTTGTAACTCACAGATTTGAATGCCGACTTTCGTGTGGGTAGTAGGGACCTATAATAGTGCAAAACTAGAGTTATAGCCGCCAATAAGCATTGGGAGCCGAGAAAAAAAATTAAAATATGAAAATCACGTTTTTTTTTTTTTCTCAGATCTCAGTCAAGATAGAAACATGATTCTTTCACGTTTAATTGCAGTCATGCATCATATTTGATATAAAAATACTTTCAGTATGCTCAAGACACTACCCGGCTTTAGGGTAACTAAAAAACTAGAAAAAATGAAACATTTCCAAGGAAATCCGCTGTAAATTAGTGGAAATTTTTTTTCATGAACAACTTACATCAAATTTCAATTTAGCGCACTAAAAACTCTTATACGTGAAGTTTTATCAAAATAAAAAAATACGTGAATACGAAATTCCGAGGTCAACTATAACTTGATATATCTTGATAAGGAGAAATCGAAACCGGGTCGTACTTTGAGCATAACGAAAGTATTTTTATTTCAAATAGCATGCAAAACTGCAATTAATCGAGAAAAAATCATTTCTCTATCTTGACTTAGAGCTGAGAAAATAAAAATAAAATTTCCCTATATTATTTTTGTTGTCGGCTGCTAATGCCCATTGGCGGCAATAACTCTAATTTTACTCTTATAGGTCCCTACTATTTACAAAACATTTGGCATTCAAATCAGTGAGCTACAAGTCAAAACGTCCCCCTGTAACATTTTTTTTTTTTTTTTTTTTTTACTAATTACTGATTATTTATTATTTTTGTTTATTTAATTTTTTTGTTTATTTAATTTTTTGTTATTAATTTTTTTTATTTAATATTTTTTGTTATTTTCTTTGTTTATTTAATTTTTTGTTTATTTAATTTTTTTTGTTTATCTATTTTTTTTTGTTTATTTAATTTTTTTGTTTATTTAATTTTTTTTGTTTATTTTTTTTTTTTGTTTATTTATTTTTTTTTTTTGTTTATTTAATTTTTTTGTTTATTTAATTTTTTTGTTAGTTTAATTTTTTTTTGTTTATTTAATTTTTTTTTGTATTACATATTATGAGATTCTTTACTTATTTTTATTTATTATTCATTTTTTTTATTGTTTACTTTCTTTGTCTTTGTTTAATATTGTAGATATTGTCTGAATGGATCCATTAAGCCATCCATATTACTTATTCCCCACATTGAGGCAGATTGTAATACTTTCTTTAAATAAATGTTTAAAAAAATAAAATAAAATAAAAAATAAATTGAATTTTATTTTTTTATGAATAAAAATCGTGCATTGAAGTATGTATTTTAGCATTATTTCTCCAATGATATTTTCATGCATAACAGTAATTTTAACCTTATTAAAATTGCATTGAATAGGTTTTTGAAGAGTACTTCAATGTATAATTAGACATCCACTTTGGTAGAAATAATTTTATAGGTCTATCTCGTAGGATTTTAATTTCGATTCATAAATGTAGATAGTTGTTGGCAAATTTTGTTTTGGGGGGCCCAAGACTATACATTTAAATTATTATTATATTAAAATTTAGTATTATTAACCTTCCTAGAACTATGAAGATGTAGTTAAAATTCGGTATAGTTGGGTTAAATAGTTTATCATCGCAAACTCAGTTGCAGAATAGCCACATGTCGGTAGATTTTTAAACTGCTCTGAGATCCTCATGTCCCTCCATTTATTTACAGCTTAATAACAATTGAATTGAAAATAAGCACATTTTATCATACATTTCTAGCTCTATATAACACCGTATCTTGTAACCTCTTTCGAACGGTGCTCACTGCGCACCACATATTTATCCTTTTTGATGGAATTATAATTGAAAATCTTTAAATTCTTAAGTAGATTATTCGAATACGAGAATTATCGTTCTGTAAGAATTCATTTAAATAAAATACAGAATAAACAAAATAATAAATAAATAGCAATGAATCACTACATACATAAAATGGACTACCAATAAAATAGTACTACCAATATTTTATGGAATCTTTAATAGCCTTGCTTGTGAGATAAATTATATCTATTTTTTTTTCTCTTACTAATAGCTTTTTAGAAAAATACGCTCTAGGAAGTAATATTCCATGAACTTGAGGCTGTTTCAAATAAGCCCCAATGCCTCTGTAGCCTAGCATCAGTTTCAATATACACATCCTTATTCAAGTCATATATAGATAGTATTGGGGAAGGACACAAATAATCTTTAATTAAATTGAAACTCTTTTGGCAGTCATCTGACCACTGAAATTCAACATTCTTCCTTAATAGTCGGTGCAAGGGTTTAAATTTTTCCGCATTTTTTTCAATATATTAAAAAAAAAAAAAATCATAGAACCTGATACATTGCGTACACCTGATTTATCTGTTGGCCTCTTAAAATATTGCGGTCAAATTTTCTTGTGCAGCTGATACTTTGTTCTATTGAATAAAATGACCTTAATATTTGACTGAATATGCATTTCTCCAATTTTAGTTCGTAACCATCGTTCCTGATGACAAAATCTAAAATCTAGTTCGTAAGAAATCTAACAGAATGGTCAATATGGTCGGACCAAGCCTTTGAAAATATCAAAATGTCATCAATATAATTTATGCAAAAGACATCTATATTATTCCTTGATATTCCACTAATCCCTGTCGAACAGATCCGCCTCCTAGGACTCCACTTGGACAAACGTCTTACTTGGAATCCACATACAAGACTAAAGCGACAAGAAACTGCTGGTCGTTACAGACTACTTCAACATTTATTAGACAAACGATCAATCCTTCCAATTCATTACAAAAGACTTATTTACATGACTGTTACTAGACCAATTTGGACGTACGGAGTTGAGCTTCGGGGCTCTACTAAACCATCCAATTTATCTCGTATCCAATCCTTACAATCCCAAATCCTTCAAAAAATCCTAAATGCCCCTTACTTTGTCACCAATAAGCTTATCCATAATGACCTGTTCTGTATGTTGCTGATTTAGCCCACACCAGATACCTATCCTTTCATAGTAAGCTCTATAACCACTCAAATCCATTAGTTTCTCAATTGCTTCCCACTCCATTCCCGATAATCCTCCGAGGCGTCTGAAAAGAAGATGACCTAGAGGTTTTCTAGTGTAGAATTTTATTGAAGTGCTACTGATGAGTAGTTATTTTTAAGTTTTTACATGTCATTGTAATCGTTATCAGCTCATTTACTTGATTTACATATTTGTATAGTTGTAAATTTCAATAAATTGATATATATAAAAAATATATATTATTCCTTCTTAACTTGTTTGATAGAATACGTTTAAAAATAGCAGCAGCATTTTTGTACCCAAAAGGAAGAACTTTTCACATAAATTTTCCATATTTTGTTATAAAAGATGTCTTTTCTCGGTTAGTTTCTTTTAACGGAATACTCCAAAAAGCAGAGTTTACTGATGTAAAATATTTGCAGTTAGATATTTTATCTATTATATCATTGATTGTAGGGAAAGGAAAGCATTCTGAAACTTATAAATCTATTCATAGTCTGGACTTACGCCCATCATATCTTTTAATGCTAGGGTCAAACAACTGCTTAACTTGCGATTTAATTTCTACTTCATCTGGAATAGAACACTTGTATGCTCTAGATCAGACATATTCATCTCTTATTAATTTAATTTCTGCTTCTTTTGACTTCACTCACCCTCTACATCAAATTTATCAGTAGCAAAAACATGCTGGTATTTGTCTATCAGTTCTAAAATTTCCAACCTCCTTTTCTTTTCCTCGATAAGAGCCAAATTTACTTGGAAGTTAGCTCCATTCGTTAAATTAATCCTACTTAAATTTTTATCTAAATGACCGGAATTGAACTTTCTAGAAATGTCTCCTAAATTATTTGAATCAGCCCTCACTGAAAAATCTTTTTAAGCTTATAAATTTAACATCTTTAAATCATCTAAATTTTGCATCTTTGAATTATCTGTTAAACCATCTGAATTTATTATTTGTGTACCTGATTTCATAACCTGTTTATCTCCTACACGTTGCGAAACATTTGAGTTATCATCTTGTATTAGCTTAAACTTGCTAATGGCATCAAGACCTAGCAGTAAATCATATGAAAAATCATTGTTTTTTATTATGTAAGTGTTAAGAGTGTCAAATTTCCTATTCGTAAGGTAATGTTTGCCCGGGCCGAACTAAAGTTTGATCCTATTGATCGATTTAAAAGCACTTTCATGCTTTATGAGACTTGATTTTAAAAGGTTAACAACCCTTTGAATTATTAGGCTTACATTGCTCCCAATGTCATAAATTGCCTTCTCTCTCCATCTTTTTATCCAATAGGACAATTATTTTGATCAACTTCAATTCAATGTCTCCGGGCCTTTTAGTTTAAAGATTTGCTATCGATATTTATGTTAATCATCTCTGCTGCTTATTGGCATAACCTTCATGAGCATTTGCCTGTTTCTATTTGGTGACATACATGGTTTTGTTTCTGCATTCGTTTGAGGGATAAAAACGGTTTGGCCATCCAAGAGATTCACACATGAAACATGGTATCTTTGACGTATCGCTGGTTTTATTCTTCCGTTGTTCAACATACTTAATTCTGGAATTATCTAACATTTTATCACTATTGGAGGTTGTTAGGTCATAAGTTTGTTATTTTTTTTTCTTGTAGAATAAATCACCATGTTTTCTCAGCTCTGTGAACAGACCTTCCATATCTGAAATCTCTTCTCGATCGAGCTCATTTTAAACATCTGTTGGTAGGCCAACAACGATCATGTTTATTCCAAGCAAGCCAATTCACTTCCTCATTTAAACTTTACTTTTCCTCCAACTCTTTTATCTTTTTATTAAAACTTTTTCCTCCTCAGACTTATAAAAGAATGGCGTAGTATCAGCTGAAAAACATTCAGAAATTTCCTCAAAGAGGATTCCCTTATAACAAAGGTTATCATCTCAAAATATTCCTTTTTTAAATCCTTATCAATTTTTAGTGCTATTCTACGAAAACCTCTTATGGGTTTTATTGCAGCAACAGCTCTAGATATAATTGGTTTATTATACAGAACCTTATGTTCCTTCAAACTTTTGTACTCATCCGGCAACTTGTACCACAGTTCCATGTCTTCTGATAATCCAACTATTACGAACTTCGTTTCAGTCATCTTAACAACATGTACAAATAATCTGTCATCGTCTTTATTCAGTTTGTAAATTAACTTGTAAGTAAGAATATTCAAATACGAGAATTATTGTTCTTGTTCTGAAAGAATTTATTTAAATAAGATACAGAATAAAAAAAATAATAAATAAATAGCAATGAAAGGTAAACATACCTAAAATAATAATTAATTTACAACGTTATTTGAATATTGCTTTTATAACAATGTAACTTCAAATGTATGAACTATATAGGGAAATAATAATTTACAAATTTTATTATTGCTAAATCTTCCTGGAATTATGGAGATGATGTGGTTGAAATTTGGTTAAAAATTAGTGGTTAGCGATCACAATCGAAAAATGGCTTGTACTTCTATATAATTATCATTTTCATATTCATTTTTTTTTTTTTTTTAGTTTACTTTTCGTTTTTATATTACCTAAAAGTTTTAAAGACCGATGTCATCAATGGTTTTTTTTGATATATCTTATGCTATCAAACTATAGCCACTCTTAAGAAATACTTTATGTGGCCACACAACTTTTATATTATCGAAATATTTTAAATTTCTTTGATATTCAAGATGTAGCAATTGTACTGAATGAAATTAAAGGAAATTATTGATTTTTTTTTTTTTACATGGATATGTATTTTGGCTGGGGTCTATACTTTACTGCTGTAGCTTTTTTTACACACTCAAAAATGTAACATTTTTACACACACTGTAGCTCAGTTGGAGTGCTTGAATCAAAAATTAGACATGAGTTTCCCGATCAAAGTTTGAATGGAAAATCATCAAATTATTAAAATAGTGAATATATGATAATATCCCTAAGGCTTGAAAGTAATATACTACTTCTAAACTAATTATGTTCTATGTTAGGAGGTCTCGTGTCTTTTTTTTTTAGACGCCTTGGAGGGTTGAAATTGGATTCTTTTTAATCTCTAAACTTTTTTTAAACTATATAGAATATTATTACCTCTTGATAAAATTATTTTCCTAAATATTGAAGCCACAAATTGCCCAAGGGTCTTAAATATCTGAGGAATGAGAGGACTTTATTGGCTTATTGGTTGGGGTTTTTTATAAACTAAAATCTTTTTATACTTAAAAAAAACTTTGGGTTAGGTCAAAACATTGTTTAATAGCATATCCTGGTTGCTGTTTATTGGAATCTGAAGTTCTTTACCCAAACTATGAAGGACATATTGGTTATTATCAGTAATTATTTTCTGTGTTTACCTGATCACTACCTATCTATAATTTGAGCCTTGCTATTTTTTTTTCTTATTCTTTTATATTCTTTAGAAATTTTTTCTTGCTTTCCTTAAGAACAATAAATTAAAAATATTTAGGAAATTTCGAATCTACTATAGGCTTGGCCACCACTCTAATTAATAATTAATTTATATATTTTCAATGCATAATTGAATTTATAGTTTGAGTTTACTCCCCGATTACTTAATTTATCATACATTCCTGTAACATTTCCATATTAAAGACGGACCGAGACTGATATAGTTGTAAATGTTTAAGGATCTTTAATGGATATTATCCTTCTATTTTGAGCAGTTGGATTAAGTTTAAACATATGGTATGTTTTAAATCAATATAATTATTTAACAATTGAAAATATATCCGAATGTTTGAATATTTAAATATTTTTACATAGTTATGTTTATAATTCAAACGTAACAATATTCTGTAGTAAATAATAATTATCGACTCTCATTCTCTTTTATTTATTTTAATATTGAGAGTAATTACATTAATGAGAGTTAACAGTTTTTATAGCAAAATAATACAATCTGCCGAAATTTATTCTTGCATAATTTACAAATCGTCTGCTTGCGGGTAAAAGTCACTAAGTGTAATTTTTCCCTAATTCCACAAAAAAGTCGTTGTTTGTTGATATTATTTTATTATTTAAATTTATTATATTGATTTCTCAAGTGATATAAAATATAAAAGTCACTAAGTGAATATATCTGCTATATATGCAGAAGAATAAGAAGATGAAAAAGAAAATGAACTTCTGGGACAACTTATCCCCTAAGAATAACAAATGAGTACAATGGATAGGACAATCGTCTGGCTATGATAATTAATTATAATATATAATAATAATAAATAAGTGAAGATCCCGTAAACAGCTTAACCAATGATTTTCGCGTGGTCCTGAGTGGTTACGTGTAAAAAATAATAATAATAATAATAATAAATAATAAAAATTGATTAATAAATTATGAGTTACAAAATAACTGAGAAGTCTTATTTATAAAAGGATACATCTTATGTATGTAAAATAAATATACATGTTTTACATTTGCTCGGAAGATTGAAAATCCAGGAGGTAAAGAAATAGATGATGTTTAAAGGAAGTAAGAGTGGTGCTTTTTCGTATTGAGATGGGCAATGAATCCCATAAAGAGGAAGCGCAGATTATAAAAGATTTTTCGAAGGATGTAGGATTATAAAGGATTTTTCGAAGTTCGATGCGCAGGAGTGTACAGGTTGATGGGTTGGGTTCTAGTATTTCAAAGGTGGATGAAGAAGCGCAGAGTAAATTGGTCATGGATGTATGTTTTTTGATTATTAAGAATTAAAACATGACTGCACCTTGGAAGTATTGACGTCGGAAACTGGGGTAAAGCCCACCCTCTTTCAGAATACCTGTGAGATATGTGAGAACATCTAGCAACCCCAAAAATAAATATAATTAAACAATTCGTTAGTCTTTAGCATCTCATTTCAAGCTCACTAGACAGTCCCTCATATACTATGAATCCGTAGGCAAAGTTGGGAAAAGCGAGAGATGATACTAAAACTTGTCGAGTGGTTTTAGAATTGTGGTAATGAAAAAGTTGGTTAAGAATAAAAAAAAATATTTAATCGTGATTTTGGAAATACGATTAGACCAAGAAAAATGTTGATCAAAAGTACTCCCAGATTTTTAATGAAATTTTGAAAATGAATTGATCGGTTTTTGAGATGTACATTAGGGAATTAGAAAATTGACTATATAACTGAGAAAATTTTAATGAGCATATTCCCGTTTGAATATTGAAATAGAATAAAAATGATTTTGTTACTTAATGACTTATACTTCCAAGCAGGCGAAATACATACAAATGAAAAATTAATTTCGAATAAATTAAATGTTTATGGATTATTATAAAATATATATAATATATAATTATTATATATTGGATTATATTAAATGGATTTAAATGTTTGTTATTGTATTTTAAATCAATAAAAATAAAAGGGGATTAGAAGAAAAAAAAAATTAATTAAATTTTAAAAAATATAATAAAAAACTTATTAGTAATTTTTTTTTTTTTAGTTTCTCATATTCTAACCGGAAAATACCTTTTTCAGTATTTTCCTTAGTTGGATAGTTGTATTAAACGTCTTTCTAGAAATCCTGAATCTTTTGAACTATTTGAGAGACAATAATAATATGAGCCTTCTTAAGGATTCCAAGTTTTAAGGACTTAGTTAAGCCACTTTGGCAAACTTTTTCATAGAGGCCGACGCTTTAAAAGTAGACCTATTTTCATAAAAATGGGAAAATAGAAATAAAGATAGGACACAGGTATTAGTTTTACTGTGTATAGTGTTTTTTAAACAAATGTTTTGTGTTGGCTTTTATAAAATTGCTCAAATTGTATAAAAGTTAAATGAAAAGACATAAAACAAAACAGATAACCAGAATAGTTGATGTTTGATAAAAAAAAAAAAAAAAAAAAAAACCCTGACCTTTCTTAATTGATTTGAAATAATAGATGACAAACGGCCAGGAACAAGCCAACTAAAAGCAAACTCTAATTAATAACGTATTTAACTGGAAAAAAAAAACCCTTTCTGAACTTGTCTATAAATTCTTTATCAATTTTTTGAAACTTTTTTTGTATGCAATTTGGATTATTCAAACGCGATTTGAAAATATTATACCTGAAAAAAAAAATAAAACATTTTCTACCTGAATGTGAAAAAATAGATGATGATATGAATATTGATAATTTACTGTTTCTATATCTACTCCTTCTAGAAGGAGTCTGTCAACAAATTTTTAATCCGAGCAACACCAACAGGAGAGAGCGGCGCGACGTGACTTTTTTCATTCAAACCAATATACCGCCTTAAATGGAGGTTCTTGCGACTAATATTATTTAACAAAAAATATTTTTCATTAAATTTCCAATCAGGAAACTGCTATCAAATATTCGATCCGAAAACACCAAGAGAGCTAGAGCGTATCAAAACGTTACATTTTTGATTGTGAAAATAACGCTACACAAGTAAACTATTGAAGCCCAGCAAGAAGACATATTCATGTAAAACAAATAGTCCTAATATGTATAACATCTGTTTTTAATATTGATTTGTATTATAATGCAAAATCAAGTACTTACCGAACCCTCTTTCCCAAACGGGTAATGAGCTCCATCACTAGATAAATATTTGTATGAAATTCCTACAGCAAATTGTTGTGATATATACAGGGTGATTATCTCTTAGTGTAAACAAAAAAAAAAATGGTGAAACTAGATCAAAAATGTAGCAAAATGCCGCAGACCTCACCTTTCTATTCCAATCCGTTGCAGATATACAATAAATCAAAGACTTTTTTGAGGAAACCACGTTTTTTTCCATATGAGGTGAATTTTATGGGCAGATGAGTCTGTTTTTACAGGGGAAGGCATTTCTACCTAGCCATGTATATCGTTGGTTTCTATTTGTATTGCCTTCGAATAATGTGGAGAAGCACCATGGTGTTGGAAAATCATATTTTGCCGAACTTCAGGTGGAATATCGTGATGAAGTTGTGGTAGGATATTTTATTATTTATATTTATATTTATATTTTATTTTATTCCAATGAAGAGTTTATTATGTTTAAAATGCACATTTTCATTAAGGAGCTGTTTATTTACACAAGTAACTGGTTTGTATACAAATGAGAATACCATGTTTTTTGGGTTTCTTCATGAAATTGAAACAAAATCAATAATACGTTTAACATATCATTCGAAAGCTGATTAAATTTGCAAGTTTTTATGAGATTTGACGTTTTGTGGATAGTTTTTTCGAAAAACGGTGAGCGTTATAAGTAATATAAGACATTGTGTTTTCCTCAAATAAGGTAAAGATCAGGCTGTTCTTTAGATACCAAATAAAATTCAAGGTTACAGGAACTCAGCTATTATAGAAAAGTTAATGCTAAATCCGAAAGTGTGGTCAAAATTTAAAAATATTTTAACAAAATGAAGATATTACAGCTTTAATGGAAAAAAAAAAGTGGTTTCCTCAAGTTATTGATTTATCGTATATCTGCAACGGATTGGAATAGAAAGGTGAGGTCTGCGGCATTTTGCTACATTTTTGATTTAGTTTCACCCAATTTTTTTTTTTTTTTTACACTAAGAGATATTTACCCTGTTTAACTTCTTTAAAATACTACATGTACAGAAAAAAAGAAGACATATTTTGCTTTTGTATTTTTTTTTCTCTCTCTTTAATATTTAAATCCACTCCTGTCACTTACCCCCTAACAACTAGATATTATGATTGTATGCAAGATAATTGGCATGTCAGGCATTAGGGAAGTCAGCACCCAGCGGTACTTACTGTTAACATCAAACAGTAATAATTATTAATAATTAAATAATATTTAATTAATTTTAACGTAGTAGATCTCTCAACCATCTCCTTTTTAGTCTTCTTCGGGTATTCTCTAGTATGCTTCTCGAGACAATAGTTAAGTAAAGTATTTTGTATGTAGTCTGGATATCATCTTGTACCATGGGGATGCGTTAGTCTGTGTGTAATGCTATGTTATTGACATGCCAGGGTGATTGTGTAATGAGCCTTAAAGTTTTTTACTGGAGAGTATGTAGTTTTTGGATTTTTTTTTTTTAGCTATTCCCTAAATTTGTGAGGCGTACGTCCATAGAGGTTTTAATAAGTAAGTATAAGTACTTAGTCTTTGCGTAATTTTCAATTTAGATCGTGTATGTACGATAAGTGGATATAAATTCTCAGTCTTTTGTTAGTGCTTAGGTTTGTGTTTCACAAGAGGGCCCTATATCATACTTCTAATTATTGAACAGTGTTAGTCTGTTTAACTCTTTGTTTCTTGAACTAATAAAATTAAAAAGGGATAAGAAAAAAAAAAGTACAAAATTAAAAAAAAAACAACTGCTGCAGACCTAAAGCTTAAAAATATTGAAAAATTTTAATAGCGTAGAAAATATATTACTTAGATGAAGTAGAAACCAGTGGTGTAATTTCTTTTGATTGCGACAAGCTGAAAATGTATTTCTACAGAGTCCTTAGAGCTTAGTCTGCCCTGGTTGTCTTAAGTAGTAATCAAGTTACGCGTCGAAGGCACGCTTTTTGCTGGCTACTGTTTCATTTCCTCTCCAGGTAAGTGCGTTATATTTTAAATGAGATTCAGATCTGAATGAGGAGCTGTAATGACATTCTAGATCTACAAGGCACTGTTTTGTTAAATCTTAATGAACTGAAATGGTCTGACTCTTAGAAGTTCTAAGGAGTACTTCCGGTTTACTTTTTTAGAATTCTTAAAACGAAAGCTGTAAGTGTTCTGTCATTTGTAATTCATTTATATCATATTTTTAATTTATGAGTTGGTAATCTAGATGGATAGAGAATTCATAGTCCAGTCAATAAACGTATTGTAGAGTGCATGAAACATAGATAATTTTTGATTTCATAGCTTCGTTAGGAATAGTTAGAAGATAAACATACTAAAAATTCCACGCCTGTGGGGGGAGGGGTGAGCTAACGGTGGGGGGGAGGAGAGAAATTCCATTTTTTTGGTTTTTCGATAATATATCGAAAATGGTTGACTTTAGAAAAATATGTTTCAAATAAACATTAAAGCTAATTCAATTTACTATAAAATTTATTATTCCATTTTTTCAATGGAAAATTAATTGTTAATCAGTAGATTTTATTATTTCTTCGAACAATAAAGATGACGTAGTTAAACTTTTAAACAGATTGGACTAGTAGCTTTAGTTTCTTTTTACATAATAGTATATAAAACTGTCAGGATTTCATTTCAATTGCTATTTTTGTAAGTATAAAACCATTAACTATAATAGCGCTACTGACCGAATAATCGCTGGTTATCCCATCTCTAATAAAAATATATATTTCAACTGTTGATTTCACGCTTATAAGGCAGTGCGACACCGCAGCTCGGAAAAGTTGACATAAACAAATAAACTTCAACTTAATATCTTGACTTTATTTTTATGAACCCAGTTCTAAATATTAATGATAAATATGACGCAAATATTTTTTTTCTGAGGGGGATTATATCTATACCCGGACCAGGCTCGCCCACATTCCGTATATTTGTTTTAAATTTCAAACACGCTATGAGGAAAATCCTCTGATATGAGCTCCCTGAGCGAGGAAGGGATCATATTATTAGGGAATACGCCAGTCTAAAAATCATGAGAAGAATAATGTACAAGATTGATGGATTTATCAAGGCCTAGGCGCGAATTTAATAAGAGGCTTCATCAATAACATTTAAGGCACTTTGGCGTTTTACTATATATACTAATAATAATTAATTAATATTTCATATCAGTTTATTAAAAAAATAATAATTTTAACTGTAATAATAGTAACTGTAGCATTTCACTATAAATTACTATAATAATTTTTGGAATATATTAAAACCTATTGTAATAAAAGAAAATAAAGTAACACGACATATCGATATTTTTCCTTGACAAATATTTTTTATATCCATATTTTTCCCTTTAAAATATTTGTCATAACATTACGTACGTTACTATAAATTGTTCTCCCTATATTATAAATATATAGCATACACATTGATAAGTTCATAGATTTCACATAAGATATTCATTCTTATGTCCATGTGATTTCACACAAGAACAAAAAAACACCACCTCATATATGGATGCAGACTACTCACTGACTACAGAACTATACTACAGACAAAAACAGTGCAGAAACTAGGACATTGGCCGGTGGATAGACAATGTTTGATGATGATGTTTGAAGACCTGATAATATTTTTTTTTAATTCTATTGAAATAAATGCAGATATTAGTATGAAATTGGATATCTCAGGGGGAGACACACTTTTACTTCCTACATCTTAATCTGACATAACGGTAATCCGGTTTAAACAGAGGATGTTGAAAAAAATAAAGAACAGTATGTAGAAACAATATAATATATATTTTTATTGCGGAAAAGCACTTAAAATACACGCCTCGATAAACTATAATACAGTATATATAGTTTAACTTTTCTGAAAAAAAATTGTTAATTTGAGTTGCGTCAGCATGCCTTTTCCACAGGAGAAGCTCGGCCGATGTGAACTGATCCGGGCTACCCGGAGATCCGACGTAAAAGAGAACAACTAAACGAGGTTGTACTGTTCTATATATCTAATTGGGTAATAGGTAATAGGTCTACGTACATAACACTGAGCTGGCGAGTAATTGCTCCAAGAGTCGGTAGGCTTACCGGCCTACAGTTTTGGGGTGCCTATCTTATTCTGATGAGCATCCCATGAGATTAGGGTATTGAAACGTAATTAAAACGAAAATTAAAAAAGCAAACATTGTTTGAAAATACTCTCTAAATAAGACCTATTACACGGTACATGGAACCATCATACTCGACTCAAACGAGAAGAACTCAACAGACGCTTCAGCCCAACTGTATAGACTACTAAATAAGATATTTCATATTTCCGTTGAAAACTAACTTCTCATATACAAAACCATCATCAAACTTATTTGAACTTATGGACTTGAACTGTGGGGGACAGCTAAAAAGTCGAATATCAAACGCATTCAATCCTTCCAATCCGAAATCCTCCGAACTATAGTGCATATTCCTAACTATGTATCCAATAAAACCCTACACAATGATCTCAATATACCCACGTCCTCGACCTCATCCCCTTGAATTTTTGAAATTCCATTGCAACCTTTCTTTTCATCCTAACCCTTTGGGTCTATCACTATCCAGCTCCACACATCATGATAACCTCCCTCGCAGATTAAAACGGCAGTGGCCCTGAGACCCTTTGTAAAAATATTTTTTTGTTGGTGTTCTGGCACTGGCCCGCTTCTCTAATAATGCCCTGAGCGGTTGTACTATTGCGCTCTCACTCAGCCTCCACTGGGTTTTATTTAACACCAATGACGCAGCTGAGAGATAAGAGCTGGGACCTCTCTGTGCCCGGCCTGTCCCTTCATCAGTGGAGGAACAGGTTTGGCAGATCCACAGATGAGTGTGGAATGTAAATAAAGTATAATTCTAGTTTTAAAATTTAATTCAGTTCTTGAGGTTCAGTCTATAAAAAAAAAAAAAATCAACTATTTTGGCGACGTTTCGAGACTATATTGTTCTCATAATCATGCCCTACAGTGAAAAACAGGTTACAATAAAATTATATAGGTTATACAAGTTATTTCAAAACATAAAGTTAGCTACAGTACAGGTAGGAATATTACAACATGTGTAGGGTAATAAAAATATATATAATTACAGAATATAGAGGAGTATGAAGCTACTTACAATGTTACTGGTGGATATGAATAGACAAACAATTCTAGTACACAACTAACCTAGGGAAGTGAGTTTAAACAGACAGTTAACAAGGGTTAGCGGGGAAAAACCCTATTTCTTAAAAATTAAGTTAAAAGGACTGTGTGGGTATTCCCAAAGATGCAGGTACAAAAATATTTCAGTGTAATATACTAATAAGTGGAAGAATGGTTTGTATGATGTATATAAATGTAAATGTATATTATTGGTCTGAATGTATTAAGTTGGAATAACAGGTGTTAAGATTTAGAACGTCTAATTTTTTGTTTATTGCGCGGTTTTTAAATTTTTCTATGGTTGTCATTTATTTAATATTTCTTTTAAAATTGTTTTGTTCATGGTGAATAATTTTGGGGAAATCAAATTTAAAAGT
Organism: Euschistus heros; assembly: GCA_003667255.2. Classification (NCBI taxonomy): domain Eukaryota; kingdom Metazoa; phylum Arthropoda; class Insecta; order Hemiptera; family Pentatomidae; genus Euschistus; species Euschistus heros. Next base: position 1,968,767 of record RCWM02000011.1, read on the forward strand.
ATGTTTTGTTTGCCTGTAATGTGTGGTGAGAGCTGTTTGGTCAGGTTTGTTCGGGGGTTTTTATTTATAGACGTGCAACTGTATTTATGTTGATACACTCGTCGTTTAAGATATTGTTTCGATGTACCAAAATAAGACTTGCCACAACTATCTTCACACGGAATTTCATAAACATTATTAGACTGTAACTCTAACTTATCCGTATCTTTGGTTTTGGTGAATAATTTATTAATGGTGGAGGTATTTTTTTTGAATGTGACCGTCAGTTTTATGGTTATTTGTGAGTGTTTTCCTGAGCCTTTCTGATAGTGTTTGTATATATGGGATGGTGTAAAATCTTTTATTCACATTTTCTTGTTGTTTCTGTTGAGTATTTGTTTGTTTGAGTAAGTTACAAATGAGTCTATGTGGATATCCATTTATTAAAAGAAGGTCTACTACTTTATTTTCCGCGGTTTGTTTATATTTTTCTGTAGATAACTTTATTGCACGATTAATAAAATTTTTTGCGGTGTTTATTTAATAACTTTTGGGACATTGACTAGTATAATGTAAATATCTTCCGGAATGTATTGGTTTTTCCACCATTCTGTATCTATTATTCCATTAGGGTTTCGAATTAAAAGTAAGTCTAAAAACGGTATTTTATTATCGTATGCAAATTCCATAGTAAACTTTAGTCTATTTGAAAATTTATTTCATGTTTATTGTCTTCTGTAGGTATAGCAGTAAGGATATCATCTACATATTTGAATAGAAATGGGATGTTGAAGGGGATTTTGGGGATAACTGAATCTAGGAGATCCTCTAAGTATATGTCTGCTAAAATAGGAGCGATTGGAGATCCCATAGGAAATAACCCCTATCGATACACAGAGCTAATAATTTGAGAAATTGGTCTTTAGGAATTGGTGTGTGTGTTTGAAGTTTATGTCAATGTTTTTCAATTATTATTTTTACTTTAGTGGTACAAATATTAGTAAATAACGAGGATGCGTCTAATGAAACTATTTTGTAACCTTGTGGAATCCTGATATTAGTTATTTTATCATGGAACTCAAACGAATCTTTGACATTATAGTTATCTGTGGACAAGTGTTTTAAGATATTGGTTAGGTATTTAGATAATTACTATGTGGGAGAGTTTATGAATGAAACAATAGGTCTCACTGGGTTGTCAGTTTTATGATTTTTAATTAGTGAATACAGTTTAGGGGATGTTGGGGAATAAGTTATTAGTTTAATGTATGTTTTAGTATCTATGATTTTTTTTGTTGTTTTAATTTAGCTAATGTTGAGTTTGTATCGTTCATTAGTTTATGTGTTGGGTTAGTACCAACATTTTTATATGTTTTCCTATCTTTTAATAAATCGTTAGTTTTATTAATATACTCGTATTTCATAATTGCTACTGATTGATTAGTCTTATCTGTTTTAGTTATTATTATATTTGGATATGTTTTTAAAAATTCCCTGGTAGCTTTGTATACCTTGCGTGTTTTTTCTTGAATATTATTATTACAGTGATTATTTTTATTGTAATTAGAATTTTTATAATTGGTTATTATATTAACATATTTTCCTCTCATTTCATCCCGTTTACTTTCTTCTACACTATTATGTATTATAAATTCAATGTCACTTATAAGATTTGTTACAGGTAGTTGATTAGATTCATGCGGTAAGCAGTGTTTCGGACCGAGGGACAGAAATCGTTTGACTTCTTTAGGGAGCTCTATATTGGTGAAATTAACGAACCATTTTTCATTCCCTAAATTACACGAATCTGTTTTGTTTAATTTGGTTATTTTTTTAATTTGTTTTTCTTTAGTTTGGTTAAATTTTTGTTCATAATTTTTACTGATATTATTAAAAAATTGTTCACTAACATTCGGGGGGATGATTTCACATATTATAGATTTATTATGTTCAATTTCATTATTTAAATTATTGATTTTATTGATAGCACTTTTTATTTCAATGTTTAAAATACCTTTCATGCATCTATTTACTACTTTTTTTAGTTCTGTATTATATTTCTTTTCTATGTTACATGTGGAATGAAAGTTATGGAAAATGTTAATGATATGAGATGGAAATATGTTTTCTGACCTGCATCTTAGTAGGAATGTCCTAGTGTTCTTCACGCTTGCTGAAATATTTTTGTACCTACATCTTTGGGAATACCCACACAGTCCTCTTAACTTAATTTTTAAGAAATATGGTTTTTCCCCACTAACCCTTGTTAACTGTCTGTTTAAACTCACTCCCCTAGGTTAGTTGTGTACTAGAATTGTTAGTCTATTCATATCCACCAGTAACATTGTAAGTAGCTTCATACTCCTCTATATTCTGTAATTATATATATTTTTATTACCCTACACATGTTGTAATATACCTACCTGTACTGTAGCTAACTTTATGTTTTGAAATAACTTGTATAACTTATATAATTTTATTGTAACCTGTTTTTTCACTGTAGGGCATGATTATGAGAACAATAGTCTCAAAACGTTGCCAAAATAGTTGATTTTTTATTTTATGACTGAACCTCAAGAACCTTACTAAACATTTAATAGGTAACAGTCAAGAAATTTATCCATATATATATATATATTTATATTTGTTTTTTTTTTTATTCATATATTTCACTAGTATTCATATATTTCACTAGTATCTATATATTCTATATTGTTTATTATTTATGTATAGCATAGTTCTTTTCTGATTTTTTTTTTTAATTATTATTATTTTATCAGTTTCTTTTTTTTTTTTTTTTCTTTCTTTGATTCTACATAATGTGTGATTGTAATCATGAAGTCATCTATATTACTTATTGCCCACATTTGTGGCAGATTGTAATCATTAATCAATAAATGTTTAAAATAAAATAAAAAAAACACATATTATGTAAAAAAAAACAGCACAATAATGCACAAGAGAGTTGTGCAAATATTTTCGAAAGGTCACCTAGGTAGAATTTTTATATACTATGTATCATAAAATTAACAAAGTGTTATCCTTTAATAATAATAATAATAATAACTTTAAATATTTTTTAAAACAATGTACCCTTTTTTTTACAGAGATAACAAAATAGCAGACCTGAGGTGTATAGAATACTTGGCGGGGTTCGAATATCTTTCAGAATTGATATTGACGGACAACCCTTTTACTTTCCATCCAGTCACTAGAGGGTAAGTTATAAATATTACTATTCGTATATTAATTAATTGTTATTATATTTTTATGTTCTTGTTAATGTTGTTAAATAATGTTATTTAATTTATAATTTCGATTCTTTAGGAACACTAATAAGATTTTTTGTGACATCTGATTCATAAAATTTGAATACCTATTCGTTTGGAAATGTTTAGAGGAGAATGTATTTTTTTTTTTAAGGAATTGACTAAATATTTGAAACTATTATGATAGTTAGTTTATAGGAAGATCAGTTTCATACAATAAACATTCACATCAATTTCTAAAAATATACTAAATACTAGAAATTCTATATACAGTTTTTAGATTTATTATATCACTGTAAAAATATATGAGGAAGTAACAAAAACATATTGCTTTCGCCAATGGAAAGGGGAGACTACATAAATATTCAAATGGTTATTTAAACTATATTATTTTATTTTTTATGATTTAACATTACTTATTAACAAATTCATTAGGTATAAATATCCATTATTAAATATTTGCTAATCGTCCGAGATAATAATATTGTTTAAATTTTTTAAATAATTATATATTGTGGTTAAAATAAAAAAAAGTAAATATTCCAACAGTCATACTTTGAACTAGTAGTAGGCAAAGAAAAAGCGATCTCTATTTGTAACCTATAGGTTACTTATACTTACTCCATCCGGCACTTTTATGCAGGTTTATGGTTTTATTATAAAACTATAAAAAAGGAAAACATTTTTTTTATTAAAAATATGCTTTGATCCATAAATAAATTTCAGCCAACGTTTTGGCTCCTCTGAACGGAATTTTGAATCCTATTTATACATATACTAGTTCTTATTTCTATCGGCTTGATCATTAAATTTATTTTTGTTTATAAAGTTGTCCAGGTCCTTAAAGAAATATTTGTTGATAGACTAAGAGTTCTGAATAAAAGGGCAGTTAAGGAAGGGACTCATAATTAAGCTTCAACGTTTTACTTACAAAAAAATCGCTTATAACGAAAAATTAATACAATTATATTGTGATTATTTGGATGCTCACCCCTGAATTTTTGTCCTTATATATATAAGTTTTATATCCAGTGCTTGTGTTCATTGCGTTATATATTCGATAGGGTGTAGATCTAGGTATTCGATAGAGTATAGATCTAAGGTGATTTTGAATAAATTCTTTAGTAATATGGCCCCATCTAATACAGAACTGTAATAAATCATATTGATTTGAAAATTTTGTAATTTTAACTTTCTTTAAATTATGCTTGCTATATATACAATAATTTTAAAATATTATTAATGTATATAATAATCCTCAGAAACGAAGATGAAATTTCTAAGTAAGAATATGAAAAAAAAAATCATTGGGAAGAATTTTTTATATGTCAGTCTATGATTGCATTTAAAAATTTGTTTTACTGATTTCTTATTTTGATGCAAATAATTTTTAAAAAAATCCATTCCTTACCTTTTCAAGGATTATTTACGTTTTTATTTAAATCTCATCTTCTCTCTCTCCATATTTCCACTATCTACCTTTGGTTTTTTTTTGTTTGTTTTTTTGGGGTAGTTAAAATATTGAATAAACCAATAACTATACCACAACGTTATTCATTAAAATAATCTCTTTTACAACAAATAACTTTATACAACCGAAATACATGATCTCAAATTTCGTTTTAAAAAAATTTATTTTCGCAGATAAAAGAATGATTTGGTTCCAATTCTATGCTTTTCTGGTTATAAAGGTGATAATTATTGGGTAGCAGGTCGTAATCTGAATCAATTAATTCCCGAATTTCGTGTTCTTTGGCAACACGAAGTCTTCCAGAACAAGCATAATCTGCATACGTTTCATCAGCTTGACGAAATTTTGAAAGCCAAATTTGAGCTTTACGCCCAGAGAGTGCCTTCTCTCGAAAAACGGAGCATATTTTTCGAGGGGCCTTGGTAGCCTTCAAGCCAAGTTTAGATTTATTCAATAAAATTTACCAAATTTTAATATATTTCTTTAATTTTTTACCAGTGTTTGAATTGAAAGGTAATCCTTATTTCAAAAACAGTTAACAATATTATTTACATTAGAAAATCTTATACATACCAAACAAATCTTAATTAATGAAACAATGATAGGACTTTAGAAATGGCCTGGTACTTGGATTTTATTTATATAATTGGTTAATATGTCCATATCAAATCCCAATTTATTTTATTTGTATTATGACTTTCAGATTTTTTACTTTATTCTATGACAAAGTAGAAATTAAGTCTATGGTTCAAGTTCTCCCCCGCTCTAAAGCCATTTCAAAATATTTTAAAGTGAAAAGGAGCTAAAATATTTAAATATTTCTATCCTCAAAGCTTTTAATGGATCGAGATAATTTCGGCTAAGGGAATTAATTTACCGCATTAGGTCTTGGGGAACAAGAATGAAACTGTTTCCATAACTTATGGCGAACTCTTTCTCAAAGAATAGCAAACTGACAAAGTTTCACCGAATTTTATTCTAATTATGCCGCGGTTCATTAGAATTCAGCCCCTGCCTTCGTACTTATTCAATGTAAATTTTCATCTTGCTATTATAAATCTGCTCAAAACTATTACGGGAAAATTAATAATTATATCTACTAGAACAGCCCTGTTATATATTAATTTAGGGCCATTAAATACACACACAAACGTATATATATACACACACACATTAGAGATGGGCCGGCTAATCGATTACTTCTGTATTCGGCGATTAGTCGGCAAAGGGCGCCGACGAGTAAGGCCATTTTGATTAATTTATATTTCGAAGCTTAAAAAAAGGTTGATTGAAATGAAGACGTGGTCTTTACTAATTTATTATTATTTTATATCCATCTTTGCATGTTGTTATTTACTCTAGGATTAAAGAACTATTTTTTTTATTATTATTTAAAAAAACTTTGAGAATGACTATGTAAATAAAAAAAAAATCAATAACTTCTACAATATGTACTATTATATAAAAGGACGAGCCATTTTTCGTTTAGGATCACTAACCGCGAAAACTACTGAACCGATCTGTATCAAATTTTAACCACATTATCTTCGTAGTTCAAGGAAGGTTTGGCAATGATAAAATTTAAAGATTTTCAATTATGTTGCAATGAAAAAGCGATATGTGAAGCGCAGTGAAGTTTGATAACACAGGGCAACGAAACAAATGTTTTTGGAAACTTTTTTTTACTTTTATAGCTGATTTTTATAGATTTTTGTGTGCTTAATCCAAATTTGGTCTTAGATTTTGTATCACCTACAGTTTTTGAGAAATTTGCTTTTTTTATATACAATTAGGCCAGTTCTTTCTGCACCAATGTTGATCCCTTGCTCTACTGATCAATTCACACAAAAAACATGAAACTTTGGTAAAACCGCCTTGCTGATCAAGAAGCATGTTACTTTCAAGTCAACACTTATCATCCAACCATGAGCCGAATAGCCAATTTTATTCAACACTATTTCTAGGTTATCATAGCTGTCTTTCATATGTACAAAATGGCCAACAGGTATGGATGCATAAGTGTTACTATTGTGTAATAAAACAGCTTTTAAACTAGTTTTGGAAGAATCAATAAACAGCCTCCAGTCTTCTTTTTTGTATTCTACACTAAACTCTTTGATCAGACCAGGAATATCTTAACAGTACACTAAATCACCTTCCTGTTCAAAAAATTTCGAAAACTGCTGCTCTCTCTTCCTATACACATATATGCTAGTTCTAACTGCCAGCAAGTTCTTTTCTTTTAGTCTAGAACCAAGCAATTCAGCTTTTTCTTTTGTTAACCCAAGATCCCTAACTAAGTCGTTAAGCTCAATCTAAGTAAACAGTTTAGATTCTATATGTGCTGTATTCTATATGTAGCACATTGGAACTCTTCATCATCTTGCTCATATATATCTATATCTGTTTCAACAGTGCTGCCAACTCTTCTACATCTAGCACAAATTATTTTACAATTTGTAGTATATAAAAGCTGTTAAATTCTGTAATAAATCATAAAATTGAATATACTGATGTGCAAATGTGAAAAAATGGTAGGTGATACGGCTTAATAAGTGTCATATTTGGATTTAGCCATAATAATAATGTGCCATTAGAATAATAATGTGTTTTAAGTAAAAAAGTTTTTTCATCGTTGGCCTGTGTAAACGACCAACAGATGGCGAGCACTATTTGAGAGAGTTTCCAAAGTTACGGTGTTATATAGATTAAGAAATTTATGATACAATTTACTTAGTTTTGAATTCAATTGGTATTAAAAAATCTATAAATATATGGAGATATTTATTCATACCCGTCAACTAAAACGACTGACAATCATCTAACATTCAATAGAACATTTTTTTATATGGATGGAAATATTTATTATTTTTCTCAACTAAAAATTAATATAATGATAAAAGAATGGTTGACTGGATGATGATGGTTGACTGCATCCCTGACTATCTTCTTCTCCAAAAATTAATATACCTCTTTAGAAGTTCTCTGCTTTAAATTAGGTCGTTACTCGCAAGTTTGCTTTGTGTTCAGACTCGATCGCCACAGGGTTCAAATAGGCGGAAACCCTAATAAAGTACGTCGCAAAAAAAAAAAAAAAAATAAAAAAAAAAAATAAAAAATATAAAAAATATAAAAAAAAAAAAAAAATTCGTGTACTGTTCAACAATAGTTTAAAAAAATTCGAGACACAGTATTCAGCATGGGATACAGAGAGGTTTGTAGCTCCACTTCATCTCAGAGGGAGACGATATTCGACGAGTGGATTAGTGGATGAAAATCTTATAACTCTTCGAAAAGATGCAGAGAAAAGAACAGTTGGAAAAATTAACTTCGTTGGACACTTCTTCTTAAAATCGTTGGAACAATTCCCAATAATTCTTATATTGTCACAAATAAATTTATCTATAAAGATCTTAATGTTCCATATGTTGCTACTTCAGTACAAAACCAGACACATATCTTTTCATTGTAAACTCAATAAGTATTCAAATACTCTAGTCTCTCAACTTGTATCCCACTCTACTTCCAATAACTTTCTCTGAAAAGAAGATAGCTCCGGGACATTCTAATATAAAACTTTTATTTGGGTGCTGACCACAGATAGCTGCTTTACAAGTTATTGTAATTTATAATTTTTTATAAATTTTATAATTTTACTATATTGTAAGTTTAACCTTAATACCAGACCTAAAAGACAAGAAACTGCTAGCTGTTTCCGACTACTCTTACATTTACTAGACTTCAAAGCTCCCAATAAATTACAAAAGGCTCATTTTCATAAAAATAATTAGACCCATCTGGACATGCGGAGTTGTGCTTTAGGGCTCCTGTAAACCTTTCAATTCTTCTTGTACCCAATTTAAATGTTACTAATTTAGCCCACACCAGAGTTATATATCCTTTGATAGTAAACTCAATAATCATTTAAATACTCTTGTTCCTCAAATTCACACTCGATTTAAATTCTCCGAGGCGTCTGAAAAGAAGATGGCCAAGAAGCCTTCTAATTTGCTACTAGTCAGTAGTTTTTTTTTCATGTTATTGACGTGTCACTGTTATCATTTTCCTTAAATTTATTTGTTGTATATAATTTAGGAATATATTACAACAATATATATTTAACAATATATATACAATTGTAGATATAAATAAGTAGTGTTTGAAAAAGTTTATTTATTTCAACTATTATTCTTTTAATTTGTTATTTTATTATTTTTTAAAAATATTTTCTGCTGAATTAATTTATTTGTCACCGTATTGATTTCACACGTGTTTCTTTTCTAGTCAAGTCCGAAACGGTATAATTACAGAAAGATTCTAAATTTTATTGTTTTGAATATTTTTATTGTTATTCCGAATAATTCTTCCTACTCATTGATAATCCTTCCATTAAAAGTATCAAGAATAAATTATATTCATAGAAATATATAATCGTATATCATTACATACTAGAATGTAACCGTTTATATTATCAGATGATACATAGTTCCAATGGAATGGATGATGGGAAATTTTCCACCCCAAATGACAACAACATCCATCAGTGCCCGTCCAGACAGGCCTAGTGTACTCTGCTATCGGGTGACACTAGATTATTAAAAACGACTTTCGTTCATTCTTATCATTTCTCTTGATCTCGAAATATAATTATATATATATATATATATATATATATATATATATATATATATATATATATATATATATATTAACGATAAAGAGTGGGTAATGAGTTCATGACTACGGATCGAAACTTTAAGGAAAAAACAGTCAAAACAAAATATGGGGGAATCAGGGTCACAAATAGCTTCAAGTATTTAGGAGAAATTCTTTGTAGTAATGGGTCCGAGGAAAGGGGTATGGACGAGAGTTTGGTCAGGATGGAAAGACTCAGCGTTGCCACCAGTAGCCTATACTGTAAAAAAGGTCTTTCAATAAGAGCGAAGATTAGACACTACAACACGGTCGTAAATCCAGTTATTCTGTATGGAATGGAGACCGCTTCTCTTCCTAGCTTAAGGAGACTTTTGGGAGTAGAGAGGAGGATCTTGAGGAAAATTTATGGGCCAATAAAATTACCGGAAGGATATAGGCTGAGGCCTAACAGAGAATTATGCAGAGAAATGGATGTCCTGGAAACGGACATTAGGTCAAGACTGTTTCGATAGGGATAGATATAGGGAAAAACTAAGGATGTGTGGGGAGAGTGGGTAGGAAATGATATTCACGTGGTCTATAAGGCAGTTTCGTGTCAGGATAGACACCTAGCCAAATGATATATTCATATAACAACAAGAATAAATAATAAGATTGTCTTCTTTTGTTTAATATTCTGGAAAATCAATGTGACGGGGACAACCAAAATACACCTTGGAATTTTAAAACAGTGTCATTTCCACAATATTATGTTTTGTGCCTTGCTATCTCAATATCCTCTATATGAATGAGGAAAGGGTTGTTCGTTGCTCAGGATGAGGGGAGGAAGCAAAAAGGGCACTTGGAGGGTGATTAATACCTCGACGAAGATAGGCCCAGGGGAATAAGAACTGCAATGATATACGAGCGAGGAGATCGTTTATATCCGGCTTCGAGGCGCGGACCGCAACTCGGGATTAATTCTACTCCTAATACGTTCCTGTCTGTCACTAGCAGTCAATTTCTCACTTATTTATACAAAGAGACCTCGTGATATAGATCGGCATTTTTCTTTGTTTAATATTATGCTAAAGGTGTAATTAATAATCGACAAATTCACATAATAATAAGCAACAATTATTTCATTTTAAGTCATTTTTTGTTTAAGCTGGTTGTATCATGCAAAATATCAATGAATTGTCAGACATTGTTGACCGACTCAAAATTTGTCATTTTAATTATTTTCCTCAAATTTATTTGTTGTATATGATGTATACGGTTTTGAGAAAATGTTTATTCATTTCAACTATTATTCTTTTAATTTTTTTTATTATTATTATTCGCAATATTTTATGTTTAATTACTTTAATTGGTACAGTATTGATTTCTCACATTTAGTTACTATTTTTTTTTTTTTTTTTTTTTTTTTTAATTTTTGAATTCACCGGAACGAGTGACGTGACACTTTCATTCATATTTTATTCTAGCTCACAGAAACATAAACGAAATCTATACAAAACTATTTGTATTATACAGTTACTAAATATCCGGTGCTTCTATCAAGATGTCAAGACATCTCTCCTAATATTTTTATTGCTATAAGAAAGATAAAAATGGTTGTTGCACATATGGTACCTGAGGCCTTTTAGGATTACAAGTAAAGATTGATACAACGCGCAATCGTCGCAATAGTACTATCGGCGAACAGACTAGGACTTTTTCACCATCAGAGACAAAATCATGTATGCATTTGTTTATCGAGCCCCCTCATCAGTCAGCTGGTGGTTATGCAAAGTTAAGACAACATAACATCGAAGTGAACCTAGGTCTTATTGGTCTTAAATAGTTCTAGCTTAATGCCCGAAATGCCATCGATGACAATCAGTTGTCGCTTCTGTGGCTTGAAAGGCAAGTTCTCCGGAGAATCTTTGGCGTTTTATGTTCCAAATAAACCTTGAGAAGAAGATCCATCTCCGAAATCTGTACCACAATTTCTGGCAATTCATTAAGCTCTTCCGGCTACAATGAACGGGTCATGTCAGATTGTGCCCGAAGGTAATATTAAGGCACTTGCAGAATATATCTACTGTACGAGGCATATCTAAGGACAGCGATGGCAAGATAGTGTTGCTACTGACTCAATAACTCTACTTGGTAACAGAAAGGAATGCGGCAGCACTTAACCAGGAAGACTGACGATCAATGAGTATGCCAAGTCTCTATTACCAGGTTAATAATGATAAACATTGATATAAATAATTGTTGTTTAATTGCGCTACAACTCGTGAAAAGTCAAGGCCTCCTGTTGTCTAAGCCACCAATCTTTTCTGTTTTATGCTGCACTCCTGTGTTCGATCCTAACGTCTACAACCACACAATCGACTCACCGCAGGCGAGGTGTCCCCAGTTTTCTGCGTCCATAAATCTTTTCATTATCCTCATTGCAAAATATGCTGGTCTTTATAGAGACGCATGAGCTTAGCGTTTTTTTTTTTGTTTTTTTTTTTTTTTTTTTTTTTTTTTTTTTTTTTTTTTTTTTTTTTTTTTTTTTTTTTTTTTTTTTTTTTTTTTTTTTTTTTTTTTTTTTTTTGTATCTCTAAATACCGCTGCCACAAAATCATTCTCAGAATCTTACTTTCAAATCAGACTAGCTAATCCCTGTTGAACAGATCCGCTACCTAGGACCCCACCTGGAAAAAGTCTTACTTGGAATCCACATACAAGACTACAATGACAAGAAACTGCTCGTCGTTACAGACTGCTTCAACATTTACTAGACAAACGTTCAAAGCTTCCAATAAATTACAAAAGGCTCATGTACATGACTGTGATAAGAGTTGAGCTTTGGGACTCCACTAAACCATCCAATTCATCTCATATCCAATCCTTACAATCCAAAATCCTCAATGCTCCTTATTTTGTGACAATAAACTTATCCATAAAGATCTTAAAGTTCCATATCTTGCTGATTTAGCCCAAACCAGATATGCATCCTTCCATAGTAAGCTCCATAATCACTCCAACTCACTAGTCTCTCAACTTGCTACCCTCTCCATTCCCGATAATCCTCCGAGGCGTCTGAAAAGAAGATGGCCTAGAGACCTTTCAGTGTAGATTTTATTGAAGTGCTACTAGTGAGTAGTTCTTCACGAGTTATTTACATGCCAGTGTATTCACTATCAACACATTTACTTAATGTATATTATTTTATACAGTTGAAAATATCAAAAAAAAAAAAAAAAAAAAAAAAAAAATCAGACTAGGGACAATTCTAGGCTTTAGTTATCGCCCAGAATTTTAACAAGAAAGCGAGAACAGGTCTGATCAAGGTTTTGTTTGTATTTTTGGAGAGAGATTTGCTTCTTAGAAGCTTCTGAAGTCCATAGTCGCAACTATTGGCTCCAATAATCCGACTCCAAATCTGTGGTTGTCTATTATTGGTGGAGTTAAGTTGCGTTCCAAGGTAAATAAAATCCCCTACACAATCGAAGATGAAGTCCTCAATTTTTACAACTCTTCCTAGATACTTCCCTCTGTTAAAATTAATAAGCTTAGCTGCTTTCTGAAGATTTATTAAAAAAATATATGAATAATTGAATAGAAAATCCTTATAGGATTATACGAGTTGGAATCAAGGGTTGTTTTTCTTTTCTCTAGGACTTTTGTAACAATTTAGTTTCTAAACGACATGTTGCAGAAACTTGAAAAAAAACAACAAAAAAAACAAGTAAATAAATATTACATGAATAATATGATTCAAACATTTCCTTTGACACTTCCACTCAATTTTCAAAGTGGTGGGAGAAGCGGTCCCGCTAAGACAGACGGTATTTATTAAAGCCCTAGATTCGGCCGAGTCCATTCGCTTTGAAGGATGCCCCTTGACTAATGATACACCCCCCTTCCCCCACTCCTGACAAAAGCTAACTAATGATTGTTAGTAAGATTGTTTTAATGATCTCTGCTCCAGATTGTACATCACTCTGCTATGGAACAGATTTAGGTTAGCCGAGCCCTTGGAAAACATTTTTCGTATTTATGGTACACTTTTGATGAATTTTCTTTCGTTTTCAAATAAAAGGAAACATTTTTTTTTCTTGAACGGAAAAACTTAAAAATACGGATATAGTTTAAAATAAAAATTTTTGCGGCTAACATATTCAAATTCACATTAATGATATTGATAATAAATATTTTATTTTGTTCATTTTGTTATTCATTGTAATTGGCTGTCTCTCATTATTTTGTTTTATTGGAGTTCTTTAATTAAAATTATATTATAACTGAATAGAAAAAAAAATAAGAGGATTAATAAGGGAATTATGCTATAGAATGCTATAGATGTTATAGAATTTTCACGACCCGATTAAAACCAGAGGAAAACCAGAGGATCGTACGATATAATAAATATACCAATCTCTTATACAGAGCTCTGTTGACTCAGAAAACTATTAGACCCCATCCATGCCAAGCACTATTATAGAGGAATTAGGGAACGCACGATACATCCATCCGATCGTTGCACATATAATTAATATTCGAAACTAGTTAAGCGCGAGTTGGCGTTCTTTAGATTCTAGTCATTCAATGCCTTTCCATCGTATTCCACTCATGATAATTCCTTCTGGAACAACGAAAATCCCAAAATACATGCCCATCTCTTATTCCCTCCGACGAGGTGATGGCTCATGGGCCGCATCAGACATGGAAAAAACAGAGGAACTAGCCAATCACCTTTCCCAAACATTGACTCCAAATCCTGGACCGTGTTATAATCAATCCATTACATTTAAAGAGTTCTTATTAGAAATTCGCTAATTTGAAAGGAAAAGTTTGTAGGCATTCCGCGTGATATAAAATGCCTAAATTTGGATACCTACTATTCGTATAACCTTTTTTTTTTAAGAGGAGAAAACTCGCCACTCACTATTTATAACAAACTATTCAACTAGTGAAGATGGTGATTTCACAAATGTGATCTTGGCTGATCCATCAAGCGAAGATTGTAATTTTTTGGATGAATTAATGAATGATTCTGAAAAAGGTAAAGAAATTGAAGATGAAGAAATATATGTTGGTAGCTATGTTTTGTGTTGTAAAGCATTTTATAGCTTTGATCAAAGAAAAAGTAGACTCGTTCACGTTCAACATTTGCTACTTGAAGAAAATTTCATCAAATGATAGAACCCCATAATTCATTCTTCCGGTCATCGCTACTAATTATGGAATTGAAATAAGAGATATAAAAAAAAATTACCACAGCCATCTTTTATAACTGGCACTGGGAGATTATGTAAACAATTACATTTTCCTACATTTTTTCATGGATATGATCTCTAATGTTCGATTTTTTCTATAAAAACGTCTGTGAGACTCGTTAATAATAATTATAGGTACATAAAAGATTTATTTTTTTAAATAATGGTTTAAAAATAAGTTAAGTTTCTATTTAATTTCACACGCTAAATTTATTGTTGTCACCTTTCTAGTCGGCCTTCTATTTCAATAATATGAAGTCAACTTTTCTTGTTTAAATATTCTATTTTGTTTAGTACTTTTCATAAAATATTATTGCTGATGTTTTTCTCTAAATTTCATTTCAATTATCCCTATATACCTATGAAAAAATGAATGTCCGTTGGTACAACCACTAGTGTCCACAGGTACAAAGGTGGAAGGTACCTAAGGACACTAATCAGTAAGTTATAAAACATTATTTTCTGTAAAAATAAAATTACTTTTCAAAATAAAGACACCAGGGTTCGAAAGCCCCATAAATTTCTTATCTAATGGTACAATAACCATTCAGATAAATAAAGCACCAAAAATTAGAAAAATTTATAAGTGAAAATTGTCCACAGGTACAGCACCTTCCCCAATCAACTTTATTGTAATAAAACCTAATACTGGTCTGGATATGGCAAGAATGACAGTCAATAGATCAGAGCACCTCCTTCGAAGATCAGGCGAAAAGACAATTGCTAATACAAGAAAGAGAACCGTTAGTCTCGCCATCTGCCACAGGACGATTATCGGATACATACACGATATCGTGCACCCGGCGATGTATACATCATTCTTTCTGTTCCTTCCGAAAACTTTTCAGGAATCATCCATCTTTCGTTTGTTGGGGCGTGGGCAACTGTTTTCCCCGCAAATCATTAATCACAAAGGAGGGCTGTATCTTGGGGATCGGGAAATACCGTGTTCTTCTTCTTTGATTTATATTTTTCTTAGACTGATATAAACGTGTCAACGCGGTGATAAGAACTTGTATCACCTTTTATAATGTATTGTGTATTGTTATATATACATAGTTCATATATATATATATGTATAGAGAGAGAGAGAGAGAGAGAGAGAGAGAGAAGAGAGAGAGAGAGAGAGAGAGAGAGAGAGAGAGAGAGAAAAAAATATGAAAATCAGGTTTTATTTTTTTTCTCATCTCAGTCAAGATAGAGAAATGATTCTTTCACGTTTAATTGCAGTTATGTATGCTATTTAGTATAGAAATACTTCCGCTATACTCAAGACACCATCCGGCTTTAGGTTGCTCAAAAACTCTAAAAAAATTCCAAGGAAATCCGCTGTAATCAGTGGAAATTTTTTTTTCATGAACAACTGACATCAAATTTCAATTTAACGCTCCATAAAACCCTTATATGTGAAATTTTTTATCAAAATAAAAAAATATTGATTTTTTGCCCTTTTCGAGGAGGTTAAAATTTTGAAGTTGAGATCTCATCAGCAATTTCTAACGGCCATAACAACTTGTGCGTTCAACCGATTACAAAATTAGTAGTATCACTAGAATCACTATTATTATTACACTATTATAGTATTACTCATGATTTCAGTGGACAAAAACTGTTGTGAATGAAAACATCCGAGGTCAACTATAACTTAAGATATCGCAATAAGGGGAAATCCTGCGACCTCCGGATTAAGACTAACCTAAGCAGTTTTATGACTTCTAGATGACCTTAAAATTTGGTAATAATCGGTGACGAAATGTGTGAGCTAGCGCAAATTATTTACATTTTTTCAGAAAATGACAGCCTTCTAAAATCATGCAAAAGTATAAAGGTAAAAAAAAAAAATTATTTTTGATTTCGACAAAATTTAGTTTCTACATGTTTTTTGAGATGAGGAATCTGGAAATAATATCATTTTTTAGTTTAAAAAATTTAAAATGTTTATAAGTATTTTTATACTAAATAAGATACATAACTGTAATCAAACGTGAAAGAATCATGTCTATCTTGACTGAGAGCTCATTGGTGGCTATAACTCTAGTTTTGCACTATTTCCCTATGCACTATTTCCCTAGGTCCCTACTACCTACACACAAATCGGCATTCAAATCTGTGAGTTACAACTGCAAACGTCCCTTTGTTAAAGAAACAGTTTACCAGATTTGTCTTCGATATACCGAGGCGCTCCCTCGTTTCCTTCTATGGCTTCGCCCGCTCTGATAAATAAAGAACTTTGATCATTTTAAGTAATAAGTGAATTTCACTTGCTTATTGATAAAACTTTCATACTGAAGAATGGAATGTACCATTATATCTTCAATGATATTTTTACTCGTGGCAATAATTTTAAACCTGGCTAAAATTGCATTGATTGGATATTTGACATGGTTAGACATCCATTGTCAATCCATCTGTTTGGATTTTATTTTCTAACAATAAACGTATATTGGATTTTGGTTTGGCGAACCTCGTTTCCGGCACAAAAGACTATATATTATTTTTGTAGTAAAATTAATTGTTTTAAACCATCCTAGAACTATGAAGATGTTATAGTTATCATTTGCTACAGTTGGGTTTAACAGTTTTACCATTGCAAACAATGTTGCAGAATGGCCATTTATCGGATGATTTTTAAACTGCACTGGGGTCCATGTATGTATTGCTTTAACCTTCCGCCGGTCGCACCAATTTCCAATTTCAATACGAAAGGTACAAAGTACAACACCGAGTTTTTTTTTATCAGTTTTTGTCCAAATTTTATAATAAATCTATTAAATAAAACATTTTAACCATTCTACATTAAACAGAATATAAGTATTGTATATTACCAGAAAGGATAATATTTTGAACGTAAAGGAAAATACGTTTAACACTTGAAAATAATTAGAAACAAACTTATAAATAGCTCAATTTTTAGAGAGAGAGAGAGAGAGAGAGAGAGAGAGAGAGAGAGAGAGAGAGAGAGAGAGAGAGAGAGAGAGAGAGAGAGAGAGAGAGAGAGAGAGAGAGAGAGAGAGAGAGAGAGAGAGAGAGAGAGAGAGAGAGAGAGAGAGAGAGAGAACAATTCGGGTGTTGTACAAAATACAACGACTGGACCGGTGGAAGGTTAATAGCAATTAAGTAATAAATAATATAATAAGTAAATGTTATCCTTAATTTTTAGCCTTATATAACATCGTACCTTTGAAACCTCTTTCGAATTGTGATTGACACCTGTCGGTCGATAATCAATCTTCACTGCGCACCACATATGTACCGCATTCATATGGCATTATAATTGAAAATCTATAAATTTTATTATTCCTATACATTCCTTGGACTATGAAGATGATGTGGTCAGTTTGGTACAGATTGGTACAGTAGTCTTCGAGATTAGAGATCACAAACGAAAAATGTCTTGTCTTTTTATATAATAGTATAGATTTGTTTAAAGGATATTTTGTCACATGGCCATAACTAAAAAAATTATCAAAATTTATTTGGAAGGAAGTTTTAGCATATTTGTCAATTTTACATCCAATAGAATAAACTTTTGGGGATCTGAATGTAACTCAAAATATCATCTTACAAACTGTATCAATAAAATTCCCTTTCAAATCTACCACTTCCCCTAACTATGACTATAAATAGTTATTAACCCTACATATTATCAAACTAACTACCCTAACTTCAGAGGTTTCAATGTTTTCCAATAAATCAGCACTTCTTTAATTATTCTAACTATCTTCTAACTAGCCTTCTGATGGAACTACTTGAGATTTTTTACTAAAGATTTCACTCTGTTATTTATATCTGATAGGTAATGGGGAGAGTTTACTTTTTTATAACCCGAGGTAAAAGAAAGTTCGACCTTATAATAAATTACTTAGGTTACTTGTATCATTTTAAAAATAAATTAGCTCCTTATACTTTCGAAGAAAAGCACATTTAAGCCTAAGCCTCAATAAAGAGAGGACTGACGAGGGGCTTAGAAGAGAGCAATAAGGGATAGAAAGGGCTTGGGGATTACCAGTCGTCTCCCAATAAAAGGAATCGAAGTATTTATCGAATAATGTAAAGAATCGATTAATATGATCTAATGATATAAGCTGCTTCTTTAGCCTTCCATATGTTCTTATGTAAAAATCATATATTATTTATGATATATTATTTTCCAGTTCTATTGGAATTTTTATTCAATAATAAATTAATGTATGAGTTGGTAATCCAGATGGACAGAGACTATTTAGAAAACCATGCTAATAATGGATTGCATTATCAGTGCTTACAACTAAAGGCCCATGAATTATATTTTACGCACACTATAAAAAAACTAAAGGATCTACATTTTGATTTGGTAATTATTTTTATTTGGCATAAATACTTTTATTGATTTCATCTGTTTGGATTTTAATTTCTAACCATAACAGTATACGATAGTGTGGCCAACCTCGTTTTGAATGAATGGATGGATTAATAAAAATAGCCTTTATTTATGCAAAAGAATTTGTATACATGATTCAAAATATAAACAGGACAAAAGAAAAAAATATTGACTTTTTGTTTAGAGCTTTTTTTCTATGAATATAAATGATATATATATATATATATTTGTTTTTCCTTTCTTCCTTTCTTACATGCATAGGCCTTCCCTTTCGGGAGTAATAGTCAGCACTTCCCGGGTTGACTGACCCTATTGGGATGAGTTCGGTCCACTTCTTCCAAACGTCTCTGTCCCAAGCAGCTCTCTACCAGAGGGGCCTTGCCAGCAGCTTCAACGTGCCGCTCCACCTTTTCTTTGAGCCCCCTTTTCCTCTTTTAAGATCATTCATTAACGATTTTCGACCATCTATTTCCTTCACACCGAAGATGATGCCCAGTCCACTTCCATTTGCTCAGTCCTATCCCTCTGAGTGTGTCTGTGAGCCTTGATTCTTTCTTGATCTGGCTAGTTCTCACCCTGTCTCATTTCCTCACCTTCATAATACATCGTTCGATGTTGTTCTGCCACAACTGGATCCTCGTTTTAACATGGTTTATTTAAATTATTATTAATGTAAATTTTATTATTCCTAGGCACTCCTGGAACTATAAAGATGATATAGTTAAATTTTTATTTTTACTTAACTACTGGAAGTAAACATTGATATCAATAGCAGAAACGAAAAAAATACTTATAATTCCTTAACTTATAAGAACGGAAGCTAGAATTGAGAGCTATGTTAATACACAAGTACTTCCATAGAAACCTAATATTACTTGAGATACGCACGATGGTATAGATGGATCAATGAAATTAGGATTGATGAATTAATTGGCACTTCTATTGGAATTGTTTTTTATTTTCTAACTATTTTTATATGTTAAACATTCATCATCATTTCTAAAAAAAAAAAAAAAATTCAAAATTTGAACAATTTGCTTCGCGCATAAATCGCGTCAAATTTACTGCATAAAAAATTAATAGGGGTATATACTATATTCGAAACTTGATAAGTCGAAGTTGAAAGGGGAAAAAGAAATTCAAGATATCGAGTTCACAAAAATATATTCGAGTCATCGATTTTTTCCTATAATATTCTTATTTATATGTAGGTGTATGTATAAGTTCAATTAATTTTAAACAACTCAACGTTTTGAATAATTTATTCTAACAAAAATTAACAGAAACATATACTAATGCAAATAATAATAACAAAATACATTGGCAATAAATTAAATAACGACAAACAGTCTGTAACTTTCTTCTGCATATCTATAAAAAATTTACTTCAAGTGAGCGATAGTTGGTTCGAGTCAAAGAATACAATTCATCATATTAACGTATTCGGGAAATGTGGTTCAATTCGACTTAGTGAGTTTTGTTTTAATCCATAGTGTGCCAGCATGAGGAACGTTCATTTATACATCATCATTCCTTATGCCTTATAGTCATACTACACGAATTATTACAAGATTACAAAATTTGGCAATATCAGCTTTTTAAATAGCAAGTAAAAAAAAAAAAAAGTTTAAAGAAACAAAATACAAAAAAAATAAGCTAAATAAACTCAACAAGAAATCACCTATGCTGCCCATTACTGGTCAGTTTGTCAAAATCTAGCTATTGTAAAAATGTAAATCTGTTTTACATACTGTTTTAATTTTTTTTTCCTCTTACCGTGTTCTATGTTTGAGTAATATGATTTTTATTATAATAAAACATTGTTTCTTATATGATATACATTCTTAAAGTATTTATCTAAAATTTTAAATCCGTCCGGTTTCATTACGTATGGCTGATTGTAAAATGTTAAATAGTCTTAAATACTGTTAGGTGTTAACCTGGTGTGTCAGCTTGTATAGTCAATATGTAGGTTTGTGACTATTACTTGCTATATATTTATAATTGTGTGTAATATACTTATGTAAACTCGGTGATGAGGTCACCCATAAGTGTTTCTCGAGGTCCCATCTTTTAAACATATCAGGGACTGTATCCCTTAAAATATGGAAAGGGAACTTTATTGTATCAAGACATCAAACCACCATTGTGTATTAATTAATAAATAATAATTTATATACTTAATATAATATTTATTATAAGCAACATTATATAAATAATATAAGCAATAATTATTATAATAATATTATAAACAATTGTAGAAAACATCCTTCGGTGTTGTTCAATTGACAGGAACAGACTAGATCAATACCTTCTCAGATTGCAACATTTATCATCCACATTACGCCTCGGGGAGAAACAGTAACTGGTCGCCTTCTAAGATCCATGGAATAAGGTCAAGGGCTTGAAATATAAATTCGTCGTGGATGTCGGGGACTCCATTTTGTATCTTCGGCTCCTATCGATGTTTTATTCGCATATGCCTGTCCTATTTGAAATATTTTGGATATGTGGTATTTTATTGTATAATTGTCTACTCACTAATTTGAGAAATGTCAAATGTAAAAAAAAAAAAAAAAAAAAAAAAAAATATATATATATATATATATATATATATATTATTTTATTTTTGTAGAGAAAAGATTTGACCCGGTCGGGATTCGAACCCAAGTTTCCACCTCTCTAGCGTGGCGCCTTATCCAACTAAGCCACCGGGGTCGTATCCGAACCAGGCAAATCTTCTCTCTTCAGTGATCCATAACCCCCGGGCACTCGCAAATCGCGATGTGATTCCGGGGATGAATGTCGCATCGCGATTTGCGAGTGCCCGGGGGTTATGGATCACTGAAGAGAGAAGATTTGCCTGGTTCGGATATGACCCCGGTGGCCTAGTTGGATAAGGCGCCACGCTAGAGAGGTGGAAACTTGGGTTCGAATCCCGACCGGGTCAAATCTTTTCTCTTCAAAAATAAAATAATATATTTAATAATAATGATTTATATCAAGAAAAAATTACATATATATATATATATATACCGGTGACGGATTGTCAATAGATCCAAGTTAAATGTAATGTTCAATATGAACATTCATCCCCGGAATCACATCGCGATTTGCGAGTGCCCGGGGGTTATGGATCACTGAAGAGAGAAGATTTGCCTGGTTCGGATACGACCCCGGTGGCCTAGTTGGATAAGGCGCCACGCTAGAGAGGTGGAAACTTGGGTTCGGATCCCGACCGGGTCAAATCTTTTCTCTTCAAAAATAAAAATAATATATTTAATAATATTGATTTATATCAAGAAAAAATTACATATATATATATATATATATATATATATACCGGTGACGGATTGTCAATAGATCCAAGTTAAATGTAATGTTCAATATGAACATTCATCCCCGGAATCACATCGCGATTTGCGAGTGCCCGGGGGTTATGGATCACTGAAGAGAGAAGATTTGCCTGGTTCGGATACGACCCCGGTGGCCTAGTTGGATAAGGCGCCACGCTAGAGAGGTGGAAACTTGGGTTCGGATCCCGACCGGGTCAAATCTTTTCTCTTCAAAAATAAAATAATATATTTAATAATATTGATTTATATCAAGAAAAAATTACATATATATATATATATATATACCGGTGACGGATTGTCAATAGATCCAAGTTAAATGTAATGTTCAATATGAACATTCATCCCCGGAATCACATCGCGATTTGCGAGTGCCCGGGGGTTATGGATCACTGAAGAGAGAAGATTTGCCTGGTTCAGATACGACCCCGGTGGCCTAGTTGGATAAGGCGCCACGCTAGAGAGGTGGAAACTTGGGTTCGAATCCCGACCGGGTCAAATCTTTATATAATATATATATATATAATATAAATAACTATTTTAAAGATTCGGGTTATTTTAAATTTCCTTTTTTCACTCTCCTCTCTCCTCTCTTTATTTACGTTTCGACCCCTTATTTATTGGGATCCTCTTTAGAATAAAAATTGGTACCCCGAAACTCCAGGCCAGTAAGCCCACCGACTCCTGCAGCAAGTGCTTGCCAGCTCAGACACCAGGGTACTCCCATGTGTATCAGGGTACTCCTTATATTGTTAAATATAAAGGCCCTATAACCCGAATATTGTAAAATAGTTATATATATATATATATATATATATATATATATATATATATATATATATATATATATATATAAAGTATTTCCCAATTTGTTAAATATTTCCCTTATAAATAAAACAAATATGCATTTTTCAACGACAGTTCTTACAAAATGCACTAGAAAAATTTGATTTCTGTTTGGTAAGTTTTCAGTACCACATAGAATAATCAGAAAAATCAAAATCATATGGCTTTCATACTTTTTTGAAATTATAGATAAATATATATATATTTTTTCTTTTTATTTTAAATAATTACAAATTACCTCACTCAAGGGCAATGAGTAATATGGATGCCATAGACTCATTTACACAGTACGTAATACAGGTTAAAGTAGTCTTATACTACAAATTTCAGAAGATTTTCTTAAATTTTTTAAATACTTTTTAGAAGCCGACTAGAATAAAATATTAAATAGGGTTCAGCGCCACCAGAAATCGATAATAGCCCAGTCAAATATCACCTCGGAAATGAAGCAATGATCAAAAGGCTATCATGCTTAGTTATTGATTCACTCGTCAGTTAATTTAATAATTTACATAAGTTATGACCACAACCTATTCTACTCAGTCAGTACTCGAAAATGATTTAGAAAGTAGCTTAAAGTAATTTTTTTGGGACAATGTTTTGCTTATTTTTGATAAAGATGACTTACTTTTTCGTAGTTATAATGATATATCTCATTTCATAATTTTTTAAAACCATTAGAGAAGAGACGAAAATATATATATATATATATATATATATATATATATATATATATATATATATATATATATATATATATATATATATATATATATACACAAGGTGTCCTGAATTTAAATGGCAAAACTTCAGGAACTTATAGGGGACCGAAAAACTAAGACAAAAAGTCCTTTTTGCTTAGTTTAAGAGAAAATTGCAAAAAAAGAAACAAAACAAAAATGTTAAAGGTAGCGATTATCACCTTTCAAAGTTCGCCAGGCTAGGCAGTGAGATATATAAACACTTAATGTTATCCTTTACATTCTTTTATTTGTTTACATTTTGGTTTCCTTCTAGGATTATAATTCCTAAATCAGTCTTCAGTCAGTTACTCAGATATTTTTGTGTGAATAGCACCAGCCACAATGCCGCATACATATTCTTTTGTTGAATACGCTGATATGATTTTTGTGTATGGTTTCTGTAACGGTAATGCTTTAGAAGCGGTGCGGGAGTATGCACGCCGATTTCCAAACAGAAGAGTGCCTAATCGATGAGTCTTTTCTGAAACTTTTAATAGACTATGAGTAATTCTTAATACGTAATGAAGGCGACCAATTCCCGGCAGCAATAAGAGCAGATTATCAAAGAAGAAATCGTGTCGATAACAATCCTGAGACTAGCATCCGAAGAGCATCTGCTGCATTAGCAATATGGCGGCAAGCAATATGGCGAACTTTGAAAGGTACCCATACCATCTTCAGAAAGTTCAGAATTTATTACCTCAAGATTATGTCAAGAGATTGAATTTTAGTAACTGGTTCCTTGACAAAATTCGCGATGATAATTTAAATTAAAAATTATATGGACCGATGAAGCTACCTTTACAAGAGGAGGAATTGTTAATCAAAGAAATTATGATGTATGGGCTCTTGAAAATCCCAGAGCTATTAGAGATAATAGGTTTCAGCATGAATTTGCTATTAACGTTTGGCTTGTAATTTGGAACAGATTACTGGTGGGACCATATTTTTTACCTGGAAGATTGGATGGTATCACTTTTACACATTTTTTGGAGAACGAATTATCTAACACCCATGGATTTCTTCGTAAGTTTATTCGGTGTCAATCAACTGAAGAGAGCAATTAAGAGACCGAATCATAGATGCAGTGCACCAAATATCATCAGAACAATATTTAGCTGAAATTTATCAAGTGAGTGCTAGATGTAATGATATTTGCATTAAAAAGAACATAACTATATAATAAACTTTATAACTATATAATAAAAACTTCCAGTACCTAAATGTGACAACAACGTTTATAATAACGTGTCAATTGCTTGTGAGCTAACTAACCACTGGTAGCAACTTCAAAATAAAATTTCTATATGAGAAGACCTTTTTTTTCTGATGCTGGTGGACCGAAATACAACAGGAAGCGAGTAGAGAGATGAGTAGATTTGAATAGTTGTGGAGTTTACTATGAAAGGATATGTATCTTTGGCTAAATCAGGTACATATGGAACATAAGAATTTTTCGAAGGATTGTATACAAGGTGATTTAAAAGATCTAGTGTAGCCCCAGATTTTAGCTCACTTCTTCCAAATAAAGAATGCATAAACTGGATGAAGAATACGGTTTTATATTTATAAAAAAAATAAAATAAAATAATTTTGAATATTGTAGGTGTACCGAAAAATGGCCCAATAAAACGAAGCGTGAGAGAGAAACATTTAGGATAAGCCCAAACGTGGAAAGTTGCCAAAGAGCTCAGCGCAAGAGTAACTGGCAGCATAACGCTAAGGGAAGCGATACATCGAGGGTGAGATATTTATATGTCGATAATCGAATTGCTTCGAGATGTGTATTCGATGTTCGAGTGGTGGGTCGAAGTTTACTGTTTACTCAGATAGCGTGAGGTCGTATCGTTTTGATTAAAAACATACATAGAAATAAAGTTAGGTATACCTCTTTCTGAAAAAAAAACCATCTCTAAACCACTTTATTTTCAGTTTTAGTTATTGATGCTTTAGTTTATAAATTAAGTGTTTTCTTCCCTATATTGTTCAATTTACGGGAGGTTTGTTTTTCTTTCATTTGAAATAAAAAAACCTTCATTTATAAACTGTATCTTCTGTATTACTGATAACAACTGTTTTCTCAATCAATAAATTATTTTATTCTAGTCTATTATTTTAACGAATTTTGTTACGATTTATGAATTAATTGGCTCTTCTGAAGGAATTTTTTATGTTATATATTAGTTTCACTACTGAACCTTCCATGAATTATAGTTGTTTTTTTTTTCGCCATTAAACATATTGTGAAGACAGAATATTACGAATTATTGTATTTAAAAGCAAAATTTAAGTCTACTTTACTTAATTCCTTTCCGACTTTAGTTGATATTAGCCCGTATGATTGAATTAAATTATATATTAAATCCGTAAAAAAAAATATTTAGTTCCCTCTCGTTCTGATTCGTTATAAATTTTTTATCTCAATAAACATTGCTGGAGTCAATTCCCGAGTAATGTAAGCTGAAGCGAAATGAAAGTCCTTTTTCGAGCGCAAATTTTTGTAAACATCTCTGAACCTTATGAAGGAACCCACGCTTTCCAGGAGTAATATAGCCAGCATCCCCCTCAAGGCATTTTAACAACTTAAATATTAAGCACTATAAACTTCAGAATCAACTTTTTCGAATCATCTGTGTGAGGTCAAAGGCTCCGCGACTATGACGTGCACGATTAGTGGACATTTTATTTGTGAAAATCATTCTTTAAAAAAATTATTCGTAAGAACAACTATTTTAGGCATGTAAATATATCATATATTATATTTGACTGTACTATTGTAAATTAAAATTGATCTATATGATATGATGCTATTGTAAATAATAAATTGATTAAATTTGTTTTAATTCATAACTTTTTTTTTTTTAATACCAGTATTATATTTTTAAATACAGAATGATCAGAAAATATAAAATATCGACATATGCCACATTTTCGGATTTAGCATTAATTGTAATCTTGAATGTTACAAACTGGGAGCTGAAGAACACTTTGATCTTTACCTTATTTAAGAAAGTTACAATGCCTTATAATACTTCAACGCTCTTCGTTTTATTTAAAAAACTATCCACAAAACTACGAATTTCACAAAAACCTGAAAATTTAACTAGCTTTCACATGGTATGATCAAATTAATTATTCCGTATCGATTTCATAGAGAAATGTATTTTTTAAAAAGCTAAAACATGGTATTTTCATTTGGCATACAAATTAGTTACTTGTGTAACTAAGACATTATGATAATCGCCTAATGGAATTACGTATTTTAAATATAATAAACTCTTCTTCGGAATAAAAAGAAAAGAAAAAAAATATTATTTAATAGAAAATATAGGAAAACTGTCAATAAAGCGACACCAGATCAATGGATTTTATGTAATCACATTTATGTTTTTGTTATTATTTATGATTTATTTATTTAATAAATTATATTTTTCTATTATACTTCCTTATTATATTTTTCTGCTATCAAACAGTTTTTTTTATGGTTTTATGTTAATTAAATTTCATAATGTAGTTAAATTATCCTCATGGTTACAAAAAATAAAAAGTAACCTTTTCCTTTAGCCGAGAATTGATAATGCCTGGAGGAGTTGCGAGTTTTTCGCTAGCTTTCCCTCTAAGGGGAACTATAACTTTTGGGAAGACCGAGGAAGCAAAACCTTGAGTTTTGAAAGGAGCGCCCTAATGAAGCCGTAATAATCACGTTTTATAATTAGTGAGTTAGGAGTTATAAAGGGAAGGTGGGGGGAGTTGGAGATAAAGTCGGAAATTCCATTCCTTTTAATTCCTTATTTAAACAGAACTTTTCCACTGGAAAATATAATGTCTAATTTGATTCGGTTTTATATTTTATTACCGTTTCAGAATTTATTTTTCGCGTCCTTTGGTTGTTAGATTGAATTATATTAAATTATATTTTGTCGGTCAGTAAATAAAAGAGATGGACCGACTTGGATTGTTCCGTTGGCATGGTGGTGTATCGGGTGACATTGGCAATGTTCGAAGCTCTTCGTTTATGGCTTTATAGTCGTCAGTACACGTATGAAAAGGTTGTTGTTTAACACATATTTTTTGTCTTCTGTTGTAGATTGACCAGTATGTAACAGAGTATTTTTTTTTTTTTTTTTTTTTTTTTATAAATCATAAGTCAGCTAATTTATTAAACATAGCGCAGATTATCAATTCCAAAATTTTGAATTCAGTCATGATGAAAAAGATATTCTGGTTATAAAAATTGCTTCATTTTTCCCACCCTGGTTAACGAGCAGTATAGGACTTATTTCCAAGTTAATCAATGCGCACTAAAAATAATAATAATGAATTCCTGAACAAAAGAAAAATGCATAGTACCCATAAGTTTAAAAATACAAATTAGCCGAGAAAAAACGAAACAAAAATGATATTTTCAACTTGAAAATTTTCACGAAAACTTGTGACTAATGTGTAACATTAATTATAGTTTTCAAATATAGTCCGTTTATTAATTAATAAAATCAAGCGAGTAGAAAGTTGGTCGTGGGATCGAGATAGGTCAGCGATTTCTATGGGATTTCACTAGCCTATGTAGATAGACAGTGGCGGCCGGGCGGTATCGAAGGCCGGGCTGATGCTGCGATGTCTAAAAGGATAAAGTTGCGCAGAGGATGCATATATATTACCTCATTCCAAGAATGAAGATATCTCCAGTTCCCTTTTCCTTATTGCTTACAATACGATCTGTTATTCCATTCTTCTTTCCAAGTCCCTATAACTCTGTTCAATGGTTCTATTGGCTTTTTTATTTCTTCTAGCTGCCTTTATTGATTCTTTTCTTTCTTTGTGTTGTGTAATAATGTAGATTAATTTTATTTAATTCTTTTTAACTGAAGTTTATATTTCAATAGACAATTGACTTCTGAAGATATCTCAAGTTACAGTTTTTTTTTAATAATCAGTTTTTGTCCACTAAAATCTTGAGTAACCCAATGTTATTATACATTCCATCGATGTCATTACTATTTTAATCGGTTGAACACAAAAAAAATTATAGCCGTTAGAAGTTGTTAATAAAATCTCAATTTTAAAATTTCAACGACCTCGAAAGGGGTAAAAAAAATATTTGTTATGATTTTTATAAAATTTTACATTTATGTGGTTTCTAGTGCGTTGAATCGAGATTTGAAGTCAGTTTCACATGAAAAAAAAAATTCTCACTGATTTACAGCGGATTTCATTGGTATTTTGTCATTATGTTTTTTGGAGTTTTGAGCACTCTGAAGCCAGGTCGTGTTTAGAGCATAAAGCCGCGTTCTCATGGGGCAAAAATACGAAAGCGTTTCACGCCTTAGTTTTCTCGTTCGTGGTGCTTGCCTGGAGTAGAGGAGAAAAGTGAACTAGCCGAAAGTCGTGGACAGTTCACACGACCACGATTCAGTTTGCCCCTTGAAACCTACGTTGGAGGAGCTTCTCGTGGAAAGTTGTGCAGTTTTGAGTTCAGTTTTTATTGATATGTTGGCAAAAAGATTGAGAGAGTCACGTGGACATATAAAAAACGGAAGAAAAAGCGTTGCTGGGTCTGGAACTGGATACTCGCAAGAAAAGTCATCAAATGTTAATGGGACAGTATCCTTAAGGACAACAATGGCGGAATATCCTTTCCAAATATTAAAATCGTTAAATATTAAAAATATTTTAAAACAGTATCCTTAAGGACAACAATGGCTGAATATCCTTCGGATAACTTAAAAACCGTTAAATATTTTAATATTAATAAAACAGTATCCTTAAGGACAACAAAGGCTGAATATCCTTCGGATAACTTAAAAACCGTTAAATATTTTAATATTAATGAAACAGTATCCTTAAGGACAACAATGGCTGAATATCCTTCGGATAACTTAAAAACCGTTAAATATTTTAATATTAATAAAACAGTATCCTTATAAGGACAACAATGGCGGAATATCGTTCGAATCCTGGAATATTTCAACATATTATCCATTTCTGTTTTAAATAAACCACTTGCTAACTCTCTCGACTGGCGTGGTCCACGCCTGAAAACTAAACAGGTTTGATACCGAGCGTGAGTGGTCGTGGACTCCTCTCTCTCTCTCTAGATGACGTCAGAGGCAAACTCACGCCACCTCGTTCAGACGGAGGAAATTCCACGAATGCGTGGATCACGCTAGCGTGCCACACCCCTTGAGAACTTAGCTTAACATTCTCATTTCAATTAACATACAATACTACAATTTATGTGAAAGAATCATTTTTGTATCTTGACTGAGAGCTGAGAAAAAATGTGATTTTCATTTTTTTTTTTCTTGGTTCCCAATACTCATGGAACTAGGATGGCACTATTTTTGCAATATTATAGGTCCATACTACTCACACAAAAATCGGCATTCCAATTCAAAACGTCACACATTAAGATAAAAATACTTGTAATTTTTATTTTATTTTATGTTTTTAAACCGTAAAATTTTAGGTTGAATTAAACCGAAAACAAATTGTGAATACACATACTTATTTTAAATATTAATATTTAAACAAATATCGTATAAAACAAAAGTAAAAAATAGATTAAACCCATTTCCATATAAATAAATCAATAAATTAAGAAATTTTGACAGTCAATGCTTAGTCGAACATGTAACTTGGTATATGTATATTTTTTAAATTTTATTTGTCTTATTAAATATTATTATTTTATTTAATATTGTATTGTTTGTTTTATACATATAATATGCACTTAGACATTACAATACGACGGTTGCGCTTGATTCGAATGGCCCAAGCCTAATATGCGGGGTACCTCTCTGCTGATTTATCACTAAAATTAATTAGAGAGATAGTGCCTTGCAAGCCTATTGCTCTACCTGACATTGGCCAGATAGTACGAGCTATATCACCTTATTTACATTTTATAATATTTCATAGAAATAAGAAATAAGATTTAAAATCCATTCCATCATTATACTTATAAATTAAAACTATTAAATCTCAGAATATCAGTGACTAAACTTATCGTATTCCACTTCATATTCAGCACGGGATTTAGCCGGCAGTTGTTCCTCCATTGCTTTCTGTGCCCCTTCTAAAATAATTTCCGGTATTACAAGATAATCTTGTTCTCCTAACATTTTTTGAAACAGTATACGCAGGTTAACTATGAACTGAAAAACCTAAGTAAACACGAGTAAGTTTTTCAAAACATCTGTTTATTCAATTGTTTCACTATGCGTCCTAGGGCTGAAGTCACTTTGCGTACTCAAACCGGGTATTGATAACACATGTTTTTAATACTGTATAAAGAAAAATATTTTTTCTAGCAGAGTTGTATTATAACTATTTTTTATATATGGAAGTTGGCAAAACAGCGACATTTGAGGCAATTGGTGTCTTTTCCGATTTTTCTTAAATTAAATAAATAATTGTTTACTATTTATTCGTTAATAGTTTGAAAAATATTTATTTTTGAGATATTATACATTTGAAAAAATATTATACATTTGAGGCAATTATAATACATTATTATATCTAAGTTGAGACTGGTTTATTTTCTTAGTAAAGCACGTAATTTTGGGAATTGTAAAATTATATAAGAAATAAAGAAATAATAAAAAAAAAAAAAACATTATTATATAATTACATTACTTCAACATTGACTGAATAGAATAATCTAAGATATTTTTGTTTATTCATCCTGGGTGTCGAGGTAAGTAATTCATCCGTTCAGGAATCAAAAATGGGAATCACCAATTTATCAGACCTTTGACAGCGGCGGCCCGCGAAACTTTTTAATACGCTTCGTTGACTCACTGCGGTTATGATGTATTTTCCGACCTCTGGAATTCCACTGTTCTCGAGTTCTGTTATAACAAAGACTGTTCCAACATTTGTCCTTGGTGAGGGGAACATCAAATAAGGTAAGATAAATGTCTCCGTCTTAGAATTATTTTTTTCGATTACAAAAACTTCGGTTCTTATACCCATTCTTGTGTAATTACAGCACTTTTTAAGAAGAATGAAAAAAAAATTTAATAAGGGATTTTTTTAGCTATTGAAAATTCTTTCAATTAACGAAAAGTTAAAATTTATTTGCAAAGTGCAGAAAGGAGAAAGACGTTGGGCGTTTGTTGCTAGTAAATTCCGAATTCCGCGTAGTTCTCTTTAAACCGTCCTAAAGAATAAAGAAAAGATCGCCACTGGTGGAAGGCGGTAAGTCAACTTTTGGGCACCCTCAGAAATAAGCGCATTTCAGTTGAAAGTTATATGATAAATTAGTACCAGGTATTTAATTTTCTTTATCAACGATTTTATATGTATTTACAAACAACATGCACATACCCATTAATGAAAAATATACGTAATGATTTCAACTCCGCTTTTGTGTTCGATTTTCCCAATTACATGAAGATAAGTGGAATGATAACCTCGATAAGTCTTTGTTCAGTAAGTCGAACCATTTTTCAGGGAAGCTTGAAGATCGAGAATTGACTGTATAAACAAAAATACATTCACCACTAAAAAGTGAAAAATTAAAATAATTTTTAGAGAAAAAAACAAAACCGACTTCAAGATTAAACCTACATATTCAAACTTGAACTAAAAGGTAAAAAATAATATTTTAATTGCTTCAAAACAAAAACCATTAATTGAAAATCAACGAAATTATCGATACTTATATACCTATTCACAATTTCTGATCAGTTATTTTTGGCGTTGGTGCCAACCAAAACAAACAGAATTTGAAAAGAAATTGTAATCGTTAAGATCCTCCCACTGTTACATCACCGCCAAACTGCTGTCTCTGGCCATTCGAAAATTTATTGTAAAGGCAGGATTAAACTGCCCTTCTTGGCTAGAACCGACTCCAAAGATAACTGGTCATAAATTGTGAATAGGTATATAAGTATCGATAATTTCGTGGATTTTTATTTAATGGTTTTTGTTTTGAAGCAATTAAAATATTATTTTTTACTTTTTAGTTCAAGTTTGTATATGTAGGTTTAATCTTGAAGTCGGTTTTGCTTTTTTCTCTAAAAATTATTTTTTTATTAGTGTTTTTTTGAGAAGTTGCAGGGAACAAGTTGGTGCATTTAAAGGAACATGGTTCAATCATTGTAAACTTCCGTTAAGGAAATGTATATTGTTTATGTACGCCTGGGCTAATGAGTACGCAACCACTAAATTTTGTAAAAAAGAATTAAATGTGTCTTCGAAGACTATAACAGACTGGAAAAATATGTTAAGGGAAGTTTTTGCTATGGATATATTAGAAAAACCTATGATAATTGGTGGTGAAGGGTTGAAAGTTGAAATAGATGAAAGTTGTTTTTCAAAAAGAAAATACCAAGTGGGGAGAGTGTACCCAAATCAATGGGTTCTCGGAAGTGTGTGTAGGGAGACAAGGTGCAGTGCCGACCAGAACAGTAGCAACATTATTGTAAATATTCTATGCGCCATGGTACAACAATATACTTCGACTTATGGAGGTCTTATAGGGGTAAAAAAAAAAACTTCCAGGTATGAAGTACAGACATTATACTGTCAATCAAGGTGAAAACTTTGTCGACCCTAATGCAGGAGCGCACACACAAAGAATTGAGTCGCTATGGGCAATTGTAAAAAGAAGAAATAAAAAGGAATTTGGTACAAGAAGAAGCCTGTTTGATTCCTACTTATGTGAATTTGTATATAGGAGAAGATATGAAAAAAAAGGATATTTTGGAATCATTGGGAGACTATAGGCCTCCAAAATGAAAAGTTCTATGAATTTATTATGAAATGCCTACTTTGATTGTTTTTTGTAGTTGTAGTTGAGTAGTTGCCTACTGGGATCCGTCACTCTATATATTTATAGCTTGTTTAATAAAAATTGAATTGAAAATAAGTAAATTATAAGTTTCTAGCTCTATATAAAGCCGTACCTTTGTAGCCTCTCTCGAATGGTGCTCGTCACCTATCGGACGAATACCAAACTTCACTCCACACCACACATCGCTCATTTGCTGCAACAACTTCATAACTCAAAAACTTTTTGCAGAAGGACAGTCTTGTGAATAAAGTACAGGACGATTTGTTTACATACAATGGTGAAATATTCTGCTCTCTCTCTTAGTGAATAGTTAAAGGTCAAATATAATGTTCAACCGACTAAAACTACATAGGTGAATGGTTCATTATACTGCCAAAAGTTCGGCGTAGCTCAAAAACTTGTTTTAGAGTTATGTTGTTTGAGTTGACCGCATTGTTGACTGTAAAGGGATAAATTGGAAGAAATGGGCTGGGAAACTCTCTCGTGAAGAAAATCAATGAGTAGAACTCCCCTTGACAAAAAAATTGTTGCCTCCTTACAGTCCAGACCTGTCCCCTGTGACTCCTTACTTATTTATTTTTTGTTTGCGCCCCTAAAAGAATCACTTGGAGGAAAACGATTTGAAAACAATGAAGACGTCGAAAAGCACGTGCACGAATGGTTAAAAACTCGCCCTCAGTCTTTTTATGAACAGGGAATATTCAAGCTTCCAAATCGGTGGCAGAAGTGTGTAGATAATGCAGGAGACTACATTGAAAAATGTTGAAGGTATAGTTTCTGTATAATATTATTCAATAAATATAATTTTGAAAATTACCGTTTATATTTGATTCACCCTCGTATATATATATATATATATATATATATATATATATATATATATATATATATATATATATTGAGACATTGAGAATAGAGATCGGAGCATTGAGAGATGTATTATACTATTGTATCTATATACTGTAGTACGTATCTCACCTACAACCTTTAAATAAAATAAAACAAAACTCTCTATAAACTTTCGATAATAACTACAATGAATAAAAAACAAATGAACGTAATTCATTTAATTATTTTTTTACTGTTCGTAATATTTGAAATAATTATTACTAATACTAAAAAAATATTATATATAATACAATTTTATAACACAGTTGTATTAAAACATAATTGTTAAAACATATCAAACGACATTTTAATATCATTCAAATTAAATTTCATATACTAGCTCAGGAGAAAAGATAGTTAATTTTTGAAACATTTAAAAAATTCTTCAATATCGAGCTCGGATAAGCTGAACAAAAAACTTCTTAAATTAAAAATACTTCTGGATCCACAGCCAGGGGCTAAACTTTGCCTTTTTCATTTTTAGTTGTTGTGTTTTTTTTTCCTCTTTAAGACCCAATACTTAATATTAAATGCTAGTAAACGGCCCTTCTTGGAAAAATATTTATAATTCAACTGCCATTTCGATCTTCATTAAAGTTTAAAAATTGGCTTGAATAATTAAAAGAAAAAGTATAAGGCTTTTAATTAGAGTATTATTAATTTTTCGCTAAAGCATTACTCATCTTTTATTATCATAATCACCTATTACTTTAATTAGTTTTTACACCTGATTCGTGTATTATATGTTCTATATTTTTATTACTCTAAACATTTTTATTGTTGCGTTAAAAAAGACTTCTAGCGTAAGCTAAAACGTAAGCAATTTTTTTTTCTTTTTTCTTTTAACTTGGCACATGATTTTACGGACATTAGAAAAAATCTAACGATCTACAATTACTAGTATATAAAATTTTTTGATTGGATTAGCCATTTTCGTAAACATGATCAAAGCTAACTTTTTGATAAAGTTTGCGAAATTCTTCGATTTTGACAATCGATTGTGGCTGACCACCTAAATCAAATTCAGCTTAACAAATGCCTTTCGATGCATAATTTAAGAAAATTTAATTTTGTAAATAACACATTTTTCGGTATAAGGCATTTTTATATGTTTTCTTTACGAAATTCTTAAAAATGTTGAGATTTTTTGCCCCTCAAAATTTTCTCCGTATCAATTGTCATATTTTTGATTTTTTATCCTCATGACCCATCTGGACCATACTGAATCATAAAACCTACTATCCCACCTTTTGTAAGGCAGACATCATTTTTGTGCATATTTCGACTGGACTAATTAAGAATATTAAAAAAAAAAAAATTGTGCAATTATTGTATTGTAATTGGTCCTAGACACGTGTGCGAATTTTTAGGATAATCAGATATTATTATAATAATAATAAAAATATCAATAAGAATATTATTGATATTATTCAAGTGTGACTCATTAATTACATAAATTCCAGTACAACACGTAGTAGTTCTTGTATAGTCTTGGTGTTTGCACGTAATATCAACTTCACTGGTAAGAACTACGTTACCTGAAATCCATATTATTCTTTCTTTAGCCGTCAGGTAAAGAAAGAAACTACAGGTAGGCCTGTAGTTTTTGTTAAGAGCTCTGAGGAATTGTCCCACTGCTTATCACTGCAAATATTTCGTATTTAAATTTAAAAATAATTAATTTTATACATAGCACAGGTAATGTTGCCTTGATTTCAGAACTTACAAGACTACTGTAATAAGCTGGTTGCCACAGTTGACCAGGATCAACAAGCAGTACATCAGCGAGGGTATGAGAGCGGAAGCAGAGCACCCGGATATCTTCGGCGGTGAGGAAGCGGATGAGTACTTGGGGAAGCCGGTCGACGAAGGAGAAGAACTGGATTCGGACGACGCCAGTGAAACGAACCCGTAGAATAAAGACCAAAATGCGGTATTTGAATTAGTTTAAATAAAATTCCTTTGAAAATATTTTTGTATTTGCTGAATTTTATTATTTTTACTCATAGCATGCGATACAGGGGGAAAAAAAGTTTTTTCCTGTCTTTTACACGATACTTGGGTTGAGAGGTATAAGTTTAGAAACTCCTACAAGCTTGGCCCAACCTGGAAATATATCGTTAATCCTCCACCGATCGCGCCGTTGAATTTTGTACAACACTTGACTTGTTTTCTATCTATCTCGCTTCCGGTGAGGTTAACAGAAAATTGGCTTTAGCTATTCCTCAAGTAGCACATCTAATTTTTCGCCGGTAATTTTCCACTGCAATAGGATGAGTAATATCCTTCCTGGAACATATTTAGTCAGTCGAATCTGCTGGATTCGATATAATCTAAGTAGGATTATTTTGCATTTATACTTTTGTCTATCTTAGTCTGCGAAGTATTAATCATTCGGAATGTTTTGATTAGGTGGAAACC
Source organism: Euschistus heros (assembly GCA_003667255.2). NCBI lineage: Eukaryota > Metazoa > Arthropoda > Insecta > Hemiptera > Pentatomidae > Euschistus > Euschistus heros. The sequence goes on from RCWM02000011.1 coordinate 2,005,789, forward strand.
TATAAAATTGGAATATATTCTTCAAATTTTGCAGAACTAGATGAAGAAGAAAAAAGGACCGGATCTGTGGGGGGGGGGGGGGCGTATTTAGGTGGCGAGCGTATTTATATGAAAGGTTACAAAGGTACAGACGGCGTCATATCTTTCAACCCAGTCAAGAAGTGTTTAAGTTGGATTTTGACCAAAATGAGTTAAGTGACTAAAAAGAATCATGGAAGTGTTTTCTTCATGATGAATAAGTGTCAAAGTAAGATATTCATTTTAAATAACTATTTTTAGCAACTAAACTCAAAATTTGTCTTAACCACTTATTCACTAGGATGGCAGGTATAACACATAATCCATTTAAAAAATAAATAAATAGTTTAAATTAACCATTTATCAGTATTTCCACAATGTCACATTTTTTTATTGTTTTTTACAATTCGCTGTGATCAGAACAATGTCTTGTTTGAAAATGTTTTACACTTAAAGCTTAAAACTACTGTCACTTGTAGGGTCAACATTACATATGGTTCAATCAATAAACATATCGTGGAGTGCATATAATACGCGATAATTATTGAATTCATAACTTCGTAAGGAGTAGCTAGAAGGTGAACATACTAAAAGTCGATAGTTTTCGAAAAAAAAAAAAAAAAAAAAAAATCGCCTCACTTTTTGTTCAACATTTGCTTCAAGTACCAGAAACGCAACTTAAAGTAAAGTTAATGCTGTACAACCTTTTTTCATTTGAAACGATTTGACATTTTTTCTAAGAAACAATCGTGAAAGGCACTAGTGGCAAATGTTCGACAAAAAGTGAGATCAATTTTTTTTTCTCTAAAAATTATCGATTTTTAACCGCCATACAAAAAGCAGGTTATCAGTTTGACATGTTTGTATGTAATATTGATGTAATTGGATAATATTTGAGTATGGTGATCCATTTAGGCTTCATAGCACGTGTAAATGTCTTAAGCGTATGTTTCTATGTTTGTCCACGAATTTCTCGAAAACTATAAGTCATATCGAGATGATCCTTTTTGATTTAAGTTTGGTACACTTCAACAGTTTGTTTATTTTTGTCATAATACACTTGAATTTTGTTTTCCTTATCCGTAATTCCTAAAAAATATTATTTTTTCCCTTTGAGTTCACTGTCTGTTTATAATTTTGTATACCTATCTACCAATTTGAAGTCGGTTTTTTTTTTTAAATTACTTTTATTAATAATGTATATTTCGGAAACCGTTGGAAGTTGAACACATATGAATAAAATTAATTTTATAGAAAATTTAATTAGCTTTAATTTTTAATTGAAACATATTTTTTGACCGTTTACCGTTTTCGAGATATAATCGAAAAACCCAAAAATGGGACGTTCTCCCTTCCTCCCACCGCAGGCAGGCTCACCCCCCCCCCCCCCCTCAGGGACGAGGACTTTTAGTATGTTAACCTTTTCACTACTCCTAAGACCTGAAGTAAAAAATTATCGCATATTTTATGCACTCTACACCCCTCATTTCAACAATCATTGATTGGACTTATATCACTTTTTAGTATTACAAGTTTACATGCTTGCTCAAAATGGACTAAGTATTATAATTAAAAAAATAAAATTGTTGTTATCTAAATTTAAATGCTTTCTCTTTATAATTTGGAATCAATTTTATCTGACAACGTTATTCTAACATTACAATTTAATATGTTTTTAAGCTTTTCAATATTATTCTATAATGTTTACTCATTTTTCAGTTGTTTAACTTCTTACGTTTTTTCTCTCTTTTGATTTTTTTTTTTTTTAAATTGACTTTTATTACTGGCCTCTCCAGTTTGAGCTACCCCGAGTCGACAATATATTTTTAAATATATTCGTTTGTTTATTTTTATAACATATTTTATATTTAGGCAGCGCTATTATCAAATATAGTATTTTACCTACTCCTGTTTGTTAACATTTTTCAATTCGTGGTTTTCTCATGTATTAAAAGATATATTAAAATTAAATTTTATTTGCTATGAATTAATATTAGTTGAATTTAAGATACTGTCAATCCTCGTAGATTTCATAATCCTTTAAGAAGGAAGATAGAACCCATTGCTGGCCAGACAAATAACCGAGCGGCCGGTGAGAATGAAGACAGGGTCGGGATCTTGATGGAGGAGGAGGTGAGAATTTGACCCGCCATTCGTCAGTGTCTGCTAATAGATAGGATCCCAGCACCATCCATTCATCCTCTCGCAATCACTTTGTTAGACTGTGTTGGCGATAGGACTGCTTTTGATACTCATTGGTAGCAAAAGTTAATTTTTTTCTAGGATGAATTTAATTTTAGCGATGGAGAACAGATTACAATAAAACATTTAAAATACTGCATAATACACATACGATAGTACATAGAAATATATTTTTGACTATTTTGAAAGCTCTTGTAGTATTTTTTTATTGTATTTTTATTTTATTTTTTTACTTTATATCTGTCATTTTTCTTCATCAAAGATTCAATCTAAGGTTGTATTGTAATTTATTTTATGTATTAGTGCTTATGTGTGCATACCTGCTGACTTGGTAAACCATTAATATGGATTAAGAAAGTAATTATAATGTTCTATGGTAAACCAGACATTTATCGACATCCTATCTTAAAAACAAAAATTTAGCCAAAACAAGGAAATCATAAAAATCCTCTTTAGTCCTACAACTCAACTGTGTAAAAGTACTTTTAATTCCGTCCTTATTTTAAATGATATCCATAGAGTGTTATTAACTGATTTTACATAGGTATAGCTACTATCTTGTAAAATGCGTTCCAGTAATAATATTTAGTGTGATCTTCCTTGCTTAGTTTAAAGTGCAGTAGTTAAAGAATAATCACTGCACATTTCAACTTTATTGAAATATTCTTTAATTAATTTAAGTATGAATATTTCCTTAAGGGTGCCAATATCTGTCTGGTTTATCCTATACAAATAACACCCACCGTCGCTTATTCGCCCTCTCTCATAAGAACGTATATAATTTTAACTACAATAGAATTTTTATTTTGTTTATGATAAAAAATCTTGTATTTTAGCATGCGATTAATAAGCATTATTTCTTCAATGATATTTTCATGAATCGCTGTAATTTTTAATCTGGTTGAAATGACACTGATTAGGTGGTTGATTTTTGATGTTTATCGATTTGATAAAAAATTATGATCACTCACTGAGTGATACGGTGTTGCATAAATAATAAAGATTAAATCACGATAAAAAAAAATGTTGTTTAGAAAATAAAAACCACTTTTTACACACAAATTGATTAGTATGTTTGTATACAATATTATTTTTTGAATTATTTCCATATTATCATGGAGAAAATTTAACTTTCTGATTTAGAAAGGAATTACTCAAAAATTATTATTATTGTTAATTGTAAAAATTTTGTTCAAAAATAATGATCAGAATTTGATTTTTATCACTTATGATCAAAAATAAAAATCATCAAATGATTTAAAAAAATAAAAATCTTGATCGGATTTGATTATTGTTATTATTTTTTTTAATTATCGATTTCAAACTTTGAAAAAAAGTAAACAGCATAAACACATGTTATATTTATAATAAAAAATTTTTTTTCGATTTCATTTACATGTTATTAAATTCTTTATTTATTTTAGGAAATTCAATTTCATATTTTATGTCTTTCAATAAATAGTCTTATAAAACTTTAAAATTTGTTTCCTAGATTCATTACCTTACCAGACCCAGTCTAGTGGATTTTGTCTTAATATATATTTTTTTAAAGAAAATAGCCTCATTAATAAAATTGCGGACTATTTGATCAAATTTCCTATATCAATGTTAAGAACTTCCTGGCTGTAAATGGAATACAAAAAACGAAACAAGATAATACTGATTTTTTTTAACTATAGAAAAATAAATAAAAAAACCCTTAAGACTAACATCACATAACACAAAGTAAAATCATAACTTTTTTATATTATCATAAAATATATTATATTGGGAAGATTAGTACTTTCTTCGCTATTTATCGGAAAAAAAATATTAGTCACTCAGTAGCTCCATATGCTCGTATAAAATGTCCCTAACAGAAATCTACCAGGATTCGAATGTACTATTGCTGAAGGGGAGAAGTAAAAACAGAAGCCGGCGCTTCAGCTGTTTGATGAGCAAATAGATGGCCGCCTCATCTTGGAGTGGTCGCACACTTGTTTTCTTTTCCTGGGCCTGTTTGATATTTTAGTGATCGCTCAGGCCTCTGTTATCTTTGACGTTAATCGATTTCCGTTCCGGAACATTTATTTAGTATCAACTGAACAGAGCTTACTCGAATATCACAAATGTATTTCGGTGGACAATTTAATTATCTTCTCTTTTAATGTCTAAAAGTATTAAACCCAAACGTCCATATTTATTTCATCACCTTCGCTCTTGTGTGTTTGTAAATTTATCAAATTTGAAATCAAAATTCATAATTTAATTTTATAAAATAAACTTTTAAAATGTATTTAAATTTATAAATTATGAGGAAAAATATTTACATCAAGTAAATGTGTTGATAACTATTACAATAACATGTCAAAACTTGAAAAGAACTACTCATCAGTAGCATTCCAATAAAAAGTCTACACTAGAAGGTCTCTGGGCCATCTTCTTTTCAGACACCTCAGAGGATTATTGGGAATGGTGTGGTAAGCAGATTGAGAAATTAGAGGATTTGAGTGGTTGTGGAGCTAAGTAACGTGCATTGAGGATTGTTCGAAGGACTTTGGATTGTAAAGATTGAATAAGAAACGAATATGATTATTTAGTGGAGCCCCAAAGCTCAACTCTGTAAGTTCAAATAGGTCTAATAAGTCACAGTGATGTAAATAAGTCTTTTGTAATTAATTGGGGGCTTTGAACGTTTGTATAGTAAATGTTGAAGTATGAGTCCAAGCGGAGTGCTAGTTAGCGGATCTGTTCAACAGGTAATAGTGGAATATCATTAAAGAATATGTAGGATAGGAAGTAGGTTTATCATGAAGGGTAAAGGGTATTTTGTGAGATTTTGTTTGAATTTTCCAGTTTTAGCACCAATCTTGAAGGTTTAGGATATGGGATTGGATTGTTTAATAGGCAATAAAGGGATCATTGTTTACTGATAACACACATGTTTCATCACAAAGAGGTGAGGACTGTGATAAGATGAATTAGGATGTCAGCAAATATATATTTTATTCTATTTACTCCTTTTATAACCCGGTATTTTAAAACATTTTTAAATTTTTTTTTAAGTTAGTTCGCTTTACTCATTTTTTTAAATTTGTAACAGCCGTTCCTACGGAGGTAATTTAAATGTGTGATATAAATAATAGATTAAATTCTAATTTTAAAAAGAAAGAAATACTAGAATAAGTATTTCCAAAAAATATAAAATAAAATAAAATAGATGGTTTACAACTCGGTTTAAAATCACAGTTTATTATCTATAAATCGTGTAAGGAGTAACAATAATACACTGCTGTTGTTTTGTTATGTTTTATTTATATTTTATTAAATATTTATATTACAATACGTGATTTATTTAATATATTTATAAGCATAGTAAAAATAATTATAAATAAAGAGTAATAATTATTTTATATATATTATACATATAAGCTATAATTAACCACTGCTTCCGTCTAAGCAAAGCCCATTAAATTTTCATTAAATGTATTCACATTTTTCAACAATCAACTCTTTTACCAAAGCTTGATAATTTTTTTTTTTTGTCATTATTTAATATTAATCATAATAAATTTATATAAGCAAAATAACTGTTCTTCTATTAGGACAATGCCCATTGATTTTGTTTTTTATATTTTTTGTTCTTTAAATATTTTTTTATTAAAAAATTACTATATTACAAAAAAAATAATAATATAAAATATAAATTATTATATTTAAGTAACTTAAAAAAAAATCTATAGGTGTTTTATACAAAAAAATAAATATATATAAAAAAATATAGTTTTTATTTATTTATAAAAGAGAATACTAGAAAAATTAAAAAAATATTTTATCATATTATAAATGACACGTTGTTTTTAAACATAATACACACACATATATGTATATATATGTGTGTGTGTGTGTGTGTGTGTGTGTGTGTGTGTGTGTGTGTGTGTGTGTGTGTGTGTTAAGATGATACACTAGTACTAACAATTCATTTTTTTTTTTTTTTTTTTTTTTTTTTTACTGCTTATTCTAGCTACTTTACCTAGAATTTAAAACTTATAATATTTTTAAAGAAGGATGCCCGCTAAGCGAAACCTATTTTCAGCATGAACGTATAAAAAGAAAATCCTCATCAATGCTTGAAGATAGTAAAACCGTTACAGATAAAATAATTACCTTTCTAAAAATATAATTTGAAAAAGATATAAAAAAAAACTTTAAAGCTGTAGGAAAAAACATTATGAATACTGAAGACTTTAAATGAAGAATGTAAGGAGAGGCGGAATGCCCAATAAAATCAAAACTGAGATTTCTGTTAGCTTGGAGTTTAAGAAATCATTTCTTAATGATAAAAGATATAGACTTCGTAATTTATTTTTGCGATTTACTCAGTACTATGGGTAACCGGACATCTCCCTTTCCTGGTCTATGATTCTTTAAACATTTACAGTCCAAAAAATATTTAACTACCTTATAAATAGCCTTCCTGAGATCCTAGAGCAAGTCTGAAAAGTTAGGAAACCGCTGTTCTTTTCCGACTACTTGGAAATTCACTAGACATATGATCTAAGTAAACTTACATCATCATACATTATTTTTTCTATGATGGGTGCTTCGAGCTTCGAGTACCCATTAAAACATCGGACTTTTCTTATATCTAGTCCGTGCAATCTGTAATCCTGCCAATCACCCTCAATGTTTTGCCACATTTATTTGCAACGGCTTCTCATCTCATATGCTTCTGATTTCATAGAAACTCGATATTCACCGTTCCGTTTTAGACTCTATACTCCTTCGAACAAACTAGTTCCTACCGCTACTTTCCATTCCAGATAATCTTCTTGGTTGGAATTAATAACTAAAACCGAATGAAGAAGTTATTTTAAATGGATTTTGCAACACGGAAGAACCGATCATTTGAGAAACCAGTCACGGTTCCAAACAGCCGGCCAAGAGAGGCTCTAGTACTAGCAGAACTTATTAGTTCGTTTACTAGCAATATTATATTGAAGTAAATGTTTTGAAAAATATTAAATCACGCTGATACGGAAGTATCTCTGTGTGAAGTATTTGCATTATCAGAGATGTTTAGCAATGAAACAAGTAATAATTACGCTTAAACACGAAGCATAAATGTTGATAATTAGCTGGTTGCCGCTGCTTGTTTGAAGTTCGGAAATATGATTTCTACGCAACCTTAAAGATAATACGCTTCGGGAGTCGTTTTTGAATTCCGCGAAACCCACCCTCTCTTTTTCTATATCGAATATCGTGTAGACTTTCGATATGAAGGCATCACCTAAAATCCATTCTGCTCCAGAAATCGAAAAATTAAATGTATGAATTTGTGGCACGCATCCTTTGTTGGACTCCCTGTCGCGACCCTGAAAGAAAAAAATGTATTAATTATTAAATATTTCTATAAATATAAATATTTAATTATTAAAGTTACCTATAATAGAAATAAAACTAGGAATCAGTGAATAATCAACCACTTCTGAAAGCACTTAGTTTTAGATTTCGAGGTTTTTCTTTATTGCTTCTTTTTTACTTTATTTATTTGTTATTTTTCAAAAATTTATTTAGAATTAAAAAAGTGATACAATATAAAAATCCAATAAACCTAATAAACAAAGTTATTTTATCATCTAAAATACTTTAAAAAATATTGAATAGATAAAAATGTATGCAATTTACGAATTTTTAATGTGTTAAAGGTATTTCATATTAATTACCTTTATTTTTGGTATGGACTTTTAAAAAAATATGTTTTAAAGTCTTCAAGCATATTGTTCATTAAACATTGACCATCCACCGGCATGTCCTAGTTTCTGTAGTGTTTTTGTCTGAAGTATAGTTCTGTAGCGAGTAGTTTGCATTCATGAGTTGCATATATGAGGTGGAGTATATTTTGTTCTCTTGTGAAATAACTAGGTCATAAGAATGAATCTATTATTTTTTTTTTCTTTGAGTCAGATTCTGTAAGTCTGGAATGTAATGATGTAGGCTGGGTTGTGTAGCATGTACTAGGTGTTCCTTGGATATAAGGGTTTATGGCAAAGGAAGGGAAGGATCCTCCGAAGCAACCTTGTCTTATAAATCGTTCTATGCTTTTATCCATTTGAATAAAATTCGATTGTTACCATCAGTTTTTGTTTCAGAAAGGTTCGTATTTTTTCAATAACGGGTTTATGACAGTGTATGTTTGTTATCATGTACAAACTTTATTTAGAGTATTTACTATACATTTTTTATTTATTTATAAAATAATTTTTTTACTTAAGTTTTTTTGTTTACTCTAGTATTTTAATGAATTCATTGCCATCATTATTACATATTGCCTTTGAGTGAGGCGTCTTGTAATATTTATTCAATAAAATTTTTTTATAGCAACAATAGTGATAAAGGTACTTTGTCTATTTGAAAACTTGAATGACTGTGAAACTAAATAAACTGGTAAAACTAGACCATCACTAAATCGGAGATTAACGGAACTGTCAATCTCTAATTTTAGTTATTATTTATTCTAGAATTAAGGAAAAACTGTTGACGTCAGGGATGACTTTATTGTCAGCGATTTAACAATAACTGCTAATGTCTTAGGTTTGTTCTTTGGCAGAGATTTATCAGGTGGAGAAATCTCGACTATATTTTTCTCATTTTCTCTCCGGGCTTCATTAATTTTCTTTTCTTGCGATTTAACTTTTCTCCTATTTCTTTTGATCTTATAATTCTTATTTTCATATAATCATCTTATAATTTTTTAATTTTCTTTATTATTTTCAATGATCGCCAGTTGCTAGTCCTGAGGATTCGGCCTTGGCAAGCGGTGGGCAGGAGGTTTTCTTGTATACCCCTGAATGGCTTTGAAAAAAAAAAGAAAACTGAATGTTTCCTTCACTAATCTTTGAACAAGCGATGAGACTGAATCTCCTTCGTTATTCTCTTTACATTGTTTGACCTTAAAGTTGAGGGTCTCCTATATACCTATTAATCGGTCAGTTTCCTGGTTACGTTATTCATATTTTTTTCACAATTTGGAATGAATTTACGTAAGTTTTCTTTAATTTCCTTTGCTAATGCAAACAGCTATCACTAATGAATTCTCCATTTTCTTCTCCGACATGAGACCCATTTCTAAGTCTTTTTGCGGATGGGCGTGAGTCCTTAAGGATCGCTTATTCAGGAGGATCTCCCTCCATTTTCTGAAAGGTTAATCTCTAACCTCAAATCGTGTGTTACCTAACCCTAACACAAAAAATCGCTTAAAACTACAAATATTTATCTAAATGTTATTGAAACTTCAGGCAATAACAATAAACAATGAACGAACATAAAATAAATGAAACGAAATAAACAAAACACTAAAAACTGGATTTAATAACACAACAGACAACAGCAAATAACTCCATAGGCTTCTATATTATATTCTTACCAATAACACGTAATCTCTTCCACTCAAGTCGAACTTCCTGCCACCAATCACAAAAGATATTTTTGGAAGTTTGTCAGGCTGGCAGTTCCCCTGTCGAACAAAAAATGAGATTATTAACATTATCTTTCTCCCTCTCTCTGTCTCTCTCTCTCTCTCTATCTATATATATATATATATATATATATATATATATATATATATATATATATATATATATATATATAGTGGCATTGTGGCATTGAATCTTTAAATATATAAATAAAATAAACTCACATGAAGTGTTGCTCCTAATGCTCTATAAATATTATTCATTTCATTAGCTGGTCCCCAAATACCTGGGAAGTTCGAGCCGAGAATAGCTTGGCATCCGTTTGTGCATCCGTACGGTTTTCCATTTATTTCCACCCTGAAGAGAAAAATAATATTAAAAAAAACTGATTTCTTATCACTTCCTTAAGACTATCTTACAAGGGGAAAACACACTCAGTCTCTTACGGATCTTGTTGGCAATTCTTTTTTTATTTTCTTGGTCAAAAAAATTAGACACGTGTTTTGCCGTTCCGACCAATGGGCTCTAGAAGCCGAAAAAAAATAAAAATAAAATAACATTAAATTTAAATATTTTATATCTCGAGTATAAAAAATGATATCGACATGATTTTTGCACCAAGATTTTTATTTTTGATTGCGAATTTAAGGAAAAATACAGCTTCTCCATAGATTTTGGTTCAGGTTAATTAAAGTCTAAAAGAATTTTTTCATAATTATTGATTGTTGATCCAATTTAATTATTAATTTAAGTAATTTTATCCTTCTCATTCTAAACTGTGAATTCTGAAAAGCAGTAGATAATAGATAAAAATATTTATGATTTATTGTTTTTACCAGTCAGGGAGAAATTCAGTTAGTTTGTCTTTGGTCGAATAAGGATTTTTTTTGTTCTTAGGCTTTCCCTGATACTTTCGGATATATAGCTTTTAATGATATTCATACAAACATGGCAATGAGACACAGTAAAAACCGCAACCTGTTCTCATACTTTCCTCTGCGGTTATCAAGATGTGACAACAGAAAAAGCCACTTGAAATAATTGAATCAGCACTTCAGTGTTACGTTCAAAGGTGTCACTTATTTTTAATTTGAAAAAAAATAAAACTCTTAAGATATCACTGAACAAACACGTGTCGTTTTATGCTTTTGTGATGCCTCAGAAGAAGAAAATGCACCAGAAATATGAAACTTACAATTAGATCAATTTTCACGCAATTACAATAAACTGTATAAGAAACAGAAAAAAATTCAAGCAACAGTAGTTTTGATATGTTTTAGAGTGGTTTAGGTAGGACAGGACTCAAAGATAAGATGAAAATTAAAATGTAAACTATGTGTTCATTATGAACGTTATTGTTTATCATTTACTGAAACTCCCCCTAGTTTAGGAATCACCTATGTATGTAAAACTTGGAATTGATGTTAAATATGTCCATATATTGTCATTTTGATCTTGACTCTTCTGTTTTATTTTGTATAAAAAGAAAATATTTCTTTTTTTTATTAAAACGAAGCCACTGACAAAAATCTTACAACTTTTTGTCACCCCTGTATATATATATATATATATATATATAGATAAATTATTATATTAACTTATTAAATTATTATAATCATACCTGTCCATGTATATCTGCCAGTAACGTGAGTCTTTCACAACCGGTGTGTAGGTCGGCCCACCTTCCGCTATCAGCTTATCATCTACTCCACCAAATATCAGTTCTCCATTCTGTGAGTAATCCATCGCTGAATCCTTTCTGTATACAAAAGGATACAAGTCAATACGAATCCATAAATAGGAACCTAAATATATTTATATTAACTGTGTTGTGACAGCTTTATTGGTATATAGATAAGCTTACCTGTGATTTACTTGTCTATAGGAGATATATTTTAAAATTAAATAGCGTAATCCTACTGACCGCCTATGCCATTATGTTCTTTTTTTTTCTGCTAGCCAGTATGGTTTTAAATTATTTAAATAAAATTAAGAATATATGATCATTCGTAATAACCAAAGTTGAGACAAAATATGGGTTCCAAACGTTATTTTTCAATTTAAATCTATATAGCCCTTGAACGATAGGTCCCAGCGACAAATGTTGTGCAACAAAAATATTCTCCATTAATTTTTTTACAAGTAGGATGCACATTATCACCATATTATAGGATCACCGGTAAAACATGTTCCATGCTAATAAATATAGCTTAAGAAATAGAACGTATATTCTAAATTTTTATTGATATGACGATTAAGATATATTATGATATGAAACTACCTGCAATAGATTTAACGCTTAAAAAAATCACTAAAAATAACACTACAGGACTTACGTACTTAGCAGAATATCAAAAAATAAAGGAAAAATATGGTAATAGAAAAGAACATTATACAGACGGTTCTAAATTAAATAATAATGTTGGTTCCTCTTTGGTATCGGACTCCAGGATTGCTTCCCTCACCAGCAACTTCACTTCCGAATGTTATGCTATTTGCGCGGTACTCTACTATACCATGCAATGCGAGGAAGAAAACTTCGTAATATACACGGACTCCCTATTTGCTCTAATGGCACTAAAAAACATCTATAGTAAAGACCATCTTGTAAGGAAAGCACAATTTTATGCATCAATGGTAAAAGATCTGAATAAAAACATATCTCTAGTTTGGATTCCATCACACGTGGGGATTAAAGGTAATGAAACAGCAGATCCGGCTGCCAAGGAAGCAGCATTGTCATCGATTAATGTTACAAGGATCTACACCGCATCCGACATTTGCCACTTTTTAAAATATCGAGTAAAACTAGCCTGGGCCCAGCACAGAGAAAACACAAACACAAAAATAAGCTGAAAACTGTAAAAAGAAGATTAAAAATATGGAAAAGTTCCAACCGTAGTAACAGAAGGTAAGAGGTAGTTATAACTAGACTCAGAATAAGCCACACCCGACTTACCCATGGTTATCTTATGACAAAGGACAGTCCACCGAAGTGCACTGCATGTAATAACACACAATTAGAATTAGACACATACTGGAGGACTGCCCCCTATGGGATAGTTATTTTCAGGAAGCACAATTGCAAAGATACCACCCAACTATTCTTGGTGACAATAATAAAAATATAGACAAAATCATCCAATTTCTCAAGAAATATAATATTTTTAATAAAATAAAAAAAGGTCAAAAATATAATAAAATAATATAGATTGAAGGACGGACGCTGAAGACCCTTGATGTCGAGTGTCCATAAGCAATTCAACCTAACCTAACCTATTTTGACATGAGTACCATTGTTGAATCAGCAATGGGTGTCATTATAACCAACGAATTCCAATCACTTCACAATCACGCCCAAGACTTCCAATGATCACTTATAATGATGACAAAACATGGTTTTTAGTTATTAACGAGTATAGTTGTTCAATGACTGTTTTGATAAGTATACCTTCTTAGTAGAAACGTAAACACTCCGTTCGAAATCCCTTGCTCTACTAAATTCTTCAGCGGCGTTGGATACTTCCTATTAGACAAGTCACCAAAGGAAAGACCGAATACGCCATCAATGGATTTGGAAAAGAGTTGGGATCCCATGATCATATTAACTTCACAAAATGTCTGGCTTTCTATCTCCATTCCGCCTAACTGGAAAACCAAAAAGAAAATTCAATAACATTTCAGAAAAATCACATTGAAATTTTAAATTCTTAATTTTTAACACAATTTAAATTAAATTTATTTTTTCACCAAAATAGTCTGTAATAATTCTGTTCTACCATATGAGTTATCAACTCAAACATTAAAATTAATAAATGGATATCCAATTATGCTTTAACGTAGTATTTAAACACATAATCAGTGCAATTTTAAATGATACTTCGATACAAGGTTATTATCGACAATTAGTCAAACAATTAGTTAAAATTATCTGTTCTTATTTACGAGAACAGGTGAAGTCGTGATGGGGGTCACTAGGAACATATATTGATGGTAAGTCTTTACATATATAGTTCAAAGTATGTAGTTATTCCAAATAAAATTCTGCCCAAGACTCTACCCGTATCCTGTGGTTTTCCTCAGAGATCTTCACTTCAAGATTTGTATATACTCCTGCTCATTGCTCAGCTGTTTTCGACAGATCTTTCGTAATCCGATCCTCTTCTCTGTGGAACTCCCTCCCTCTCAACATTCGTCATTCAATTACCCTTTCCACTTTCAAATACCACTCTAACCTCCTACTAATCATCCAGATCCACAAAAACTGTCAATAGCCACTTTTTAACTGCATAAAATATGAAACATTAATATTCATGAAATTTTATTGTTTTTCTGAAAAAATGATTTTAAATTTTCTGTTAAAGGTGTCGAAATCGGCGAATTAAAATTAATCCAAGCAAATTCCATTATATAACATTTACCCTTCGTCATAAACCTACGACTTTCTGCCCTACTGTATCCTTCAATAATATCACATTGATCCCTGTTGAACAGATCTGCCATCAAGGACCCCAACTGGACAAACGTCTAACTTGGAATCCACATACCAGACTAAAACGAAGGGAAACTGCTTGTCGTTTTCGGCTTCTTCAACATTTACTAGACAAACGCTCAAACCTTCCGATTTTCAACAAAATACTCACATTACAGCTATTAGACCAATTTGGACATATGGAGTTGAGCTTTGCGGCTCAACTAAACGTTCTGATTCTGTGCGTGTTCATATCTAATCCTTACAATCCAAAATCCTTCGAAAATTTTTAATGCTCCTTACTTTGTTACAAATAAACTTATCCATAAAGATCATAATGCCCCATATGTTGCTGATTTAGCTCAAACCAGATACCTATCCTTTCATTGGAAACTCCATAACCACACACATCCACTAGTCTCTTTACTTGTTTTCCATTCTATTCCCGATAAACCTCCGAGGTGTCTGAAAAGAAGATTGGCTAGAGACCTTCTAGTGTAGAATTTTTATTGAAGTGCTACTGATGAGTATTTCTTTTCAAGTTTTATCATGTTATTGTAATCATAATCAACCCATTTACTTTGTATATTTTTGCTTTGTTTTTATTTTATTATTATTATCTGTTATTTTGTTCTAAAAATATTATTTCATTTTAAGGCTTTGTACACTATTTTTTTTTATTCTTATGATATTATGAGGTTCCAGAATAAATAAAGAGCTTTATTATAATTATTATTTAATAAATAAACCTTGTTTACGAAGTGTATATTAAATATTTCAAAATTACTTGTTATTCTCTTAACTGTCGCAATCTGAGATCGATATCACTCTTGCTAGTAAGCGCTAAGCAGTGTATAGTCATTAGGATAAGATCCAAAATGCCGTCAACACCGGTAGAATTGTTACAAGATGACGAAATGGCATTTAGGTCCTTGCTAGGTTTTTAAATATATCTTGTTCTATGGAGTAATCAAACATGAATTGCAACATAAAGTTAAAAAAAAAAATACCTACTCGAACTGTGTCTGATGACAGGTAACCCACCATGTTGCCGAACAGATACCAGAATGAAGTAAATTCCCCATTGCTCACATATGATGCAGAATCCCTGGAGTTATATGTCTTGTGCCCCACTGAAACATATACAATGAGTAATGGGATCTCTACCAATAATTAAATGGATATATAATAATATATAAATAAAGTCTTACTGCATAAGACACATCCCAGTGATTGGTTAGAAAACACCCAAAAATCAGACGCCATTGTATCGAACAAGACGTTGAATTTCTGTGGTGGATTACCTATACTTATTTCTCCATAGTGTTGAACCTGAAATTAAAGTTGTACTAATAAAAACTAAAATGTTCCGGCTTACATCTTCTACACAATTAAAATAATTTTATTTAATAGTGCATAGATTATCTCTAAACAGTAGGAAAAACAAGATAGAAAAACCGACAGAACAAAAAAAAATAAATAATTATAATTAGAAATAAATAATATGATTTTTTTTTTTTTAAATAGCCTATATGTATAAATCTTAACAAATGTGATAGAACGAAAAATAACTAAAATGTTTGTATAATATCTTATATTTAACAAAGCTAACAAGATTAAGTAAAGACATGTTCTTTTGCGCGTATATCTTATAAGTGATGTTTTATTGTAACTACCGATTTCTCGGATGAGCGAATTTTCTGAAATTGTTGTCTTCCCAAATTATGTTTTGGTTTGATCATGGACGTAAAGTTGGATAGGGATAAGATTGAGATCGCGCAGAACTTTTGATATTTTTTTATACCGATGGTAATCATTGATGATCCTATAATGATGATCATACACATGTGAATCCTTTCAAGTTTACGGTAGTTGGTTGCACAAGTTGAGCTGCTCACAGGTGAAACATACGTAATTTGGGCTCAAATAACTGTTTTATACAATTATTAAAACCCTTCGTCCTTCTTATATTTACAATATGTTTCAGTTCAGATATGGAGTTAATACAATGCATACAAGATCCTGTATTTCTGATATGCCTTTATATATCTCATTCTATATAACCTATCCCAAGGAACTACTGCATTCCAACGCTCATTTCTATTCCGCTCAACCATTCACTGGAATTCTATTCCTCCTCATATCAGACAAGCGAGATCACAGAAAAAATTTAAATCCCTCTGTTTTCAGTACCTCACCTGATCCAGGGTGACTTGCTAACAATCTGTCTACTCAATTAAATGGTATAATGATCTTGCATTCCTGGAATACTTTCAATAAATATTTGCACAATTTACTTTCCACTCAATATGATTTTTCCTTACTCTGAGCATAACTTTTTGAGATTTCTATTGTATATATGTTACAGAGAAAGTTGATTCTCCAGGGAGAGTTGACTCTCCCTTATTAAAAGTCGTTCTTATAGTAAACATTTAGAGCCCTCCTTACCAAATTAAAACAACCTCAAATAAAAGTACAAATTTAGAGCCTCCCTCCCAACAATTTGAAACATAACTGTTACGGCTCTTTCAAAATTTACTTCTCCTAGGAAAAGTGTGTATACTTATTTCAAATCAACTTTTACTGAAACGACCAGGCAGACTCAACTTTGCCTAGAAAGAGTCAACTCTCCCTGAATAATCAACTTTCCGAGTAATATATACAACACTAAGCATTGCAGCTAAATAATTTATTTTTTTGATGAATAATTTTTTGATCGGTAGTTCATACTTCAGAGATGGACCCATACAAATGTTATTGAAATCAACAGTCGTAAAACACTTATCACTGTTATATAAACGTCCACTATAAACCCCTTACTCCATGGTGACTTAATTATTTATTCAAATAATTTACATATATATATATATATATATATATATATATATATATATATATATATATATATATATATACTTCGAAACAAAGATTATTAAAGGACATTCAACGAAACTATAGATACTCATATACCTATTTACAATTTTTAGATTTGGTGGCAACCAAAACAAACAGAATTTAAAAATATCTGGTATTCGTAAAGATTCCCCCACTATTTCATCACCGCCACACCGCTGCCTCGTTCCATTCGAAAGTTTGTTGCAAAGGCTGGATTAAACTGACCTTGGCTGGCACCGAATGCATAAATGACTGATCATAAATTATGAAAAGGTATATAAGTATCGATAATTTCGTTGATTGTTTCTTAATATTCTTTGTTTTGAAGTGATTAAAATACTATTTTATACTTTTTGGTTTAAGTTTGTACATGTAGGTTTAATCTTGAAGTCGGATTTTGTTTTTGCTTTTTCAGATATTAAATTTATTTATGGTATTATGTCATTGACCCAGATGTTGTAACTCTAATTCTGTACTTATTCGATATTTTTAACGGACTTTGTCCTGGAGTAAAATTATTTCTCTATTCTATTCTATATGAACTTACAAACACTAAGTTGCTTATCGGTCGAGATTCATAATTCACAAGCGCTGAAGTTTGAAATGTATGGAACAATCGGTGGATGTTCTCGATGTGCTCAGCGTAAGGCTTGACTGCTTCGTCTATCCGCATCAGCGGTGTTCTAAAAAAAAAAAAATGTTTAAGATATTAAAATCGATTTCTAAGGTTATCAGCTTATGTTTACAAAGATCAGGCAAATATTAATTCTGCTACCAAGAATTCAAAAGATACAGAAATGCCTAGGCTTGTGTTCGCATGAGTCTGTTATAACGTGAAATTATTCGAATATAAAACGTGTAATATAATAAATAAGAAAATATAGTGTGTCTGTTATACAGTGTTTCAAATGTGTTATACCTCGAAATGAGGGGCACCTGCGGTTAGCATAGCAACCTACTAAATCCAAGATCGCGGGTTCGCAGCCCGGCAGATGATCTAAGGATTTTTTAAAGGGAGTAAAAAATCCTTAGCTCTGTCGTCCTTCGGAAGGGACATAAAATGAGGGTCCCGAGCCTGTGCGATGTCAGGTACTCGTTAAAGATCCCTATCCTAATTATACCTGGATAGGCAAAATTTAGGAATCCCACCGTAGCATCGTCCGATTAGCCATAGCAGCATAAAGTGACGTTAAACAAAATAAACAAACAATACCTCGAAATGATTTTTTTTTGTTTATTTCTTTTATTTTGAAAACTTGATTAATGAACTATTTCCCACTTCTATTGGGATTCATTTTATTTTAAAACTAATTTAGAATGTTTACCATTTATCATCAGCTCTATAATATACAAAAAAAAATATAATTTTTATTATATTTAAAAACATAATACTTCTGTGAAACGGTGTTTCCCTTCATCGGGTTTCCATCAGGTCGAACATTCTTCCCAATGTTCTCTGTCCCACCCATCACCGTCCCTCAGAACTCTTCCTGTCATTTCCTCCGCTATTTCATCCTCCAATTTCCTTGCTGGTCGTTCCTATCCTTCTAATTTTTGCAGGGTTTCAGTTTCTCACCATTTCAGACAATCTCCCAGGAGAAATCCAACGTAAATGTCCATACCATATTAACTTCTAACATATAACAAGTTCCGTCACGCTCTCCGTAATTTCAATTTTCTTCCTTATATCTTCATTTCTTATGCGATCTGCCCTGGTTTTCTGAATACACATCCTTCAGTAGTCCATTTCAACTACATTTAATTTATCCCTAATACTCTAGGTGAAAAACCATGTTTCTGCGCTATATGTGAGGATGCTATCATAGTTTAATAAATTATTTAACTAATTTATGAAAAACATTGAAATATTTTTACTATGCCGTTGCCTTTTTAAATAATATTTCAGAAATTAAATTATTAATTTCAAAATTACATGTAAATTTTTATTTATCTAAAATGTAATTAAACGCCAGCCTGTTTAAAAAACAAAATTTTATAGTACAATAAAATAATTAAATTCACTTTTTGTTACACATTTAAATACAGAAATTGAAAAAGATTCTTTAAGTTAAATTTACTGTTGACCAGTTACATATCCCCTCCGATACGAACGGATGCCAAAATAAATTAATGTATATAAATGTTGAACAAAAATTAATTCAAGGATTTTAAATGAGTGTTTGGAAAGTGCACTCCGTTGCTCTAGTAAACAAAATAACATTTTATAATGATTTTAGGTAAATAAACGAACAGAAGTAAAACGTTTTAAAAAAGTTTAAGAAACCTCAAATATAGAATAATGGTATAAGATTTTGAAATTTCTACTAATTATATAACGAACTATTATTATTAATGATAATTAAATTATTATTAATAATAATAGATTTCACGAACCTGATTATTCCGGAAGCGGCAATCGTATGGACTAACCATGTAAACAATGCGATGGTTATAAACATCTTGGGTACGATCAGCAAGTTTCAACTTGTAATCGAAATAAATTTAGAGGAAAATAAAGAAACATTTTATTTATATGGATTGTGGCTAGGAGATGAAAGCGTACTTAAGTTTATCATTGCACTCGTGATAAGAGAGTGATAAGAGTAAAAAGTTCAATAGTAATAATGATACAAGGTATTATATCTTATGGGTCTCTGAGACTGATTACTACGAATTATGAACAGTTTTATCACAATTGTTTTCGGAATCCCGAAACGTTCCCATGTTTCGCACCTCTTCACTGCCTTGGAGTGGCTCTATCCAACCTCCCGTAGACAATATTTCCTGGGCCTTTCCTGTACCATGCCATTAATAACCATCGCCCACCCTACTTCTGTAATCTACTGAAATTCAAGTCTTCCATCCACTTCCAACTCTCAACAAGATCACGTTCCTTTGACCTATACACTTCTTTCCACCGAACAGGATTATTCCAACACTCCTTCCAAGCTCGAAACCATCTGGAACTCTATCCCTCCTTAAATTATACATGCTCCTTCCTTAAGCTCCTTCAAAACTCTCCTATTCCAATATCTAATCAAATCCCAGTTAGACACCGCCAATATGTGTAATAATTAAAAATCAAGTTTGTCAAACTCAGCATGCCAATGAATTACTTCAATAACTATATTATTATATACATTTTTTTTTTAATATTTATTGAAATATACAACTGTATATACAATCTAAACATATAATACATCAAGTAAATGTGATTATAATGATAAAAAATGACTCGTCACTTGTTTTTAAAGCAACTACCCATTGTTAGCACTCATAAAGGTTCTATATAATGAAGGTTATCTGGAACGAAATCAGAAGAAAGTTGTGATACTAATGAATTTGAATGGTTGTAATGTTTACTATGAAAGGATAGGTATCTGGTTTGAGCTAAGTCACCAACGTTAGGTATATTAAGATCTTTGTGGATAAGTTTTTTTTGTGATGAAGTAAGGAGACATCCGGATGTTCCTAAGGATTTTGGATTGTAAGAATTGGATACGAGACGAATTGGATGGTTTAGTGGAGCCCCAAAGCTCAACTCCATATGCCCAAACTGGTCTTATTATTGTTAGGTAAATGAGTCTTTCGTAATTTATTGAAAGGTTTGAACGTTTGTCAAGTAGATAAATGTTGAAGTAGTCGAAAACGACGGGCAGTTTCTTATCGTTTATTCTTGTTTGTGGATTCCAAGTAAGACGTTTGTCCAGATGGAGTCCTAGGCACCGGATGTGTTCCCTAGTGATTAGTGGAACATCATTAAAGGATACTGTAGGACAGGAAGTGGTAGGTTTTCGATGAAGGGTAGAGTTTATTTGATGGGATTTATTTTGATTCTAAATTTTTGACTCCATTCTTGTAGGTTTATGATATGGAATTGGAGTGTTTGGGAAGGAATGAAGAGACAATTGTTCACTGATAACACACAAGTATCATCAGCATCCGTGGTGAGGATGGTGCTAGGTTGCATCGGGATGTCAGCTATATAAACCGTATTGGATTGGACTTAAGATACTTTTATTGAGGAAAACTGGCAGATTGTGTAAAGAGAGAAGAATAGGGAAAAAATTTGATTAACTTTAAAAGTTCTATTACTGAGATAGGAGCGGATAATAAGGAAGTTCCAGTAAATTTCTCCATGAAATAGATACGGATCACTAATTTTAGCACGCCATTCAAAAGCTAGCCAAATTTCCAATTTTTTTGTGATATTTTATTAAAATATTAAAAGAAATTGTAAGTTTCCACAATAGGTTGAAGATCAAGCTGTACCTTAGGTACCAAGTTTGTAAATTTCAAGGTAATATGTGATCTGGTCTCATAGAAAATTAAATGCTTCTTCAGAAAATGTGGTCGAAATTTGAAAAAAAAAAAAATGAGAAAAGTGGAAATATTACAGGTTAAAAAAAAAAAAAAAAATCTTTGATTCATTATTTATCTGCAAAGGGTTAGGATATGAAAGGTGCTTTCAGCGGTATTTTTCATCATTTTTGGTATTATTAACCTATTTTTTTTCACTCTAAGAAGATATATACAATATCTTAAACAAAAAAAAAATGTTGATTATGTGTGCATTTGTAATTTTAAATCAATTTATGAATTTCATTTTGAGAATGATTGCACAACTTAATCACCCTTTGGTATTTCTCAAACTACGGTCTTATTGTTAGTGATTTCAGCCAAGCGGTAACTTAATATCAGATATTCCGACGGTTACTTAAACAAGTTCCATGATTTTAATAATTTGAGATTAGTGATTGTTAACTATTATATTAAGTTGTATATTTCAGTAACTAAAAATACAATTATTATCTAGGAAGTAATTTCATGTTTGTTTTTTGTAAGAGATTCAGATGAATATAGAATAAATAAAACGTTATTCGAATGAATTAAACTAAATTTAGAAAGGAATGAGCTTAAAATAACAACACATAATCAAATATTTAGTTATTTTGGTGAAAAATATATAGCAGTTTATTGACATGGATATTTGGCTGGGAGTTTATAAATTAATGGTGTAACATTTTTTCAAACTCAAAAATCTAACATTTTGAAATTCTCGAGCTGTGTTCCTATTGCTCGGATTGAAAATTTGACGACAGTTTCCTCACCACTTGTTGTTGAAAGACCTAAAGTAGTCAGGAAAAAAAAAAGAATGAAACGAACCAGATCAGAAGACCTTCATCGGGGAAGTGATCTTTAATGATCTACCGCAACACAGGATTTCGCAAAATAAAACAGAAGATTTAGAACACTTGATGACATTTTGTGGTGCAAAAGCTGAGAGGTATTATGTGAAATCAACCCACAACAGAGCCCGATTACTGTTCTAACTCTGTTTTTTGTGAGCTTGGCATGATATAAAAAATTATAATTTTTAAATATATTTAAAAACTCCACATCTTGTTGTCTATTTGCCAATAATATTTTTTGGAGCTGAAAGTTGGGTATTGACGGAGACTTAGAAAAGCAGAGTTACCGCTCTGGAAATAAGTCCCTGCGATTATTGGTGATGAAGACAAGAACAGACTGCGTTCGCAACAAGAGGATTTCCCAGGAACTGAAGATTATCCCGGAACTGAAATGGTTCGGCCATGTTATCAAATGACCACCAGGATCCTCTCAAAAAGATGGACATCCTTTCAAGAAGACTACATGTCTGATGGAAAAAGACCTCGACGACAACCAAGCATATCCTGTCTAGAGTACATCGATCGTCTCAGCAGGAAAACAGGAAAGGTCTGAAGCCTTGGAAGATACCGAGGAAAAGTCGGCTCCTAGCTAGACAGACGCTCCCTTAAGTTAAAAGGCATTTCAGGGAGAAGCTAAACAATATGAGGAAGTAGTTGAAGATATTTTGTATTCTGTTGTTATGATTCTTTTCCTGAAGCTCTAAAAAAAAAATATATCAACTTCTGAAAATAAAACAAAAGCGTTTACGTTATTATTTGGTGTTTATGAAAAATTTGCTCTGCTAGATACAGCGGAACCTTGATATATCGAATCCCTTGATAAAACGAAGTCTTGAATACGCCTATCATTTCTATGCTATTTTTACTTCTACATATCGAAGGACTAGTTAAGAAGACCTTGAAATAGCAAATTTTTGAAGATTCCTTAGCTTACACCGCACATCAAGAAAACAAAGTTATTATAGGAAAACCTCTATATATCGAAGTGGATTATTTAAATGAGTACAGTTTAGACTGATCAAGGATTCTACGAAGGATTAACTGTAACTTCCATCCTGACATTTGTTTCCGGTTTGTTTCAGTTTCTGATAAAACACTTGTGCCATACGTTTCGTTTTCCGTTGTTCCTTAATATTTTTTTTTATTTTTGAAAATGGTAAAGCGTAAACCCCTTTCGTATGATGAAAAATTTAAAATTATTCAAATTAATAATGGCGGTGTTGACAGAAAGTGCGATATTGCAAAAAAGTTGACCAGCGAACACCTTATCCAATATTTTGAAAAGAAAACTGTGATGAGTGATCGGGCAATCCAACCTATTTCTGTTTTGGGTGATGAATTAGACAAAATATCGTTTTCAGGTAAACAAACTACTACTTTTGATTTTTCCCAAAGGTCAGCTTAAATTTTTACAAATTTAACAATTATTCTTTCATTATTATTATTTTTTCAATAAAATATGTACATAATTTCTATAGTTATATTGATTATTTTATTATAAATCTCTAACCTCTGTATATTGAAGTCAGTCAGAAATTACCTCAATAAATCGAACCTCAATAATTCGAAGTTTTCTCGTTCCCCTTGAGATTCGATTTATCAAGGTTCCACTGTAATACTAAAAACATGATTTGACCAGTTCTTCCTCTCTATTCTTCAAATGTAACATTTTTTTTTCGTATTAAGTTAATTTTCAATTTCCATAATTTTCACAATTTATGTATATCGTCCAAGTTGTGTTTTGCCAAGAATATTGGTTTTATAGGAAAATGCACTTTGTTCTACACCAACATATGGTGCGTTGTCTCTACTCAGGGCTAGGAAAAATTTAATTCTTCCTAACCAACTGCGTCCCCATCCGTCCGTATTTTGCGTTTGCCTCAAGAGTAACTTATATAGTGATTTTTAAAACTAATCAATTTATTTTATGATTAAATGACATTTCTTAGTATTTAAGCTGGCACTTATGGATAGTATTTTCATTGAAATTAAAAAAAAAAAATTAAATTCCGGAAAATGGGAACTTCAATAAATTACAGATATATATTTCTCTAAATCGATGCGCAGATCCGAACCTATTCGATAGAGACGTCTTGGAGTTGGACAAAGAGTAATGTGACAGTTGATAACACGGCGACCCGGCGATTTGTCCACTATCTTGGCCGAATGTGACAAGGGGCAGAATAAGAAATGAGAGGAGGAACACGGGAATTGACAGAGGAAGGGACATAGTCGATAAAGAAGGAAACGAAAAATCTTTGCTCTCCAGGAATCGGTTCAGCAAGGCACCCATCTCTTCACTGGCAGAGCCAGTTATTTATTTATTACGAAATCTGATGCAGGATTTCATGTTTTTATTAAATCGTCTTTATAGAAAATAATCTGTTTATGATTGACAGATTATTTCTCTGTAAGGATATCTTATTTATTATATCTTTTAATCCTTTTATTAATTTAAATAAAGAATTTATTAATCCTACAGATAACACCCTCGATTTAACCCTTGTTAGTACATAACACTCTACGTCTTTTGGCCGTGTATATTAAAAAAAGCTAAATGCATGAGGACCTCATTTCCATGTAAATTTCAATAAAGCTCTTGCTCTTTTTTGTCGAAAAACTGAAATTCATTAATAAGAATGGCCAAAAAAAACAAAAAAAACAAAACAATAAATATGATGCTTCTCAAAAAAAAATATGTTGCCCATTCCCTATACACTCCAATCTCCTACCATAAACCTTTAAGAATATGTAGAAATTGGAGAATTAAAATAAATTCAACAAAGTTCATAAAATAACATTTAACTTCATCGTAAACCTAAAACTTTTTGTCCTATAGCGTTCTTAAGCGATATTCTATTAATCCCTGATGAACAGATCTGCTAAATAGAACTCCGTCCGAAAAATGCCTTACTTGGAATTCTAGGACACCGAGAAACTACTTCTCTTTTTCGATTTCTTTAACGTTTATTAGACAAATGCTAAAAACTACCGATCTACTACAAAATATTAATTTACATGACAATTATCACACCTATTTGAACATACATTGAGCTTTATGGCTCCACTAGACCTTCCAACTTCTCTCGTATCCAATACTTACAATCCAAAATCCTTCTTAAAATTCTCAATGCTCCTTATTATATCACAAGAAACTTATCCGTAAAGATCTTAATGTTCTAAATGTTGCTTATTTGGCCCAAACCTGATTCCTGCCCTTTCGCACTAAACTCCGTACCCACTAGAATCCACTAGTTTCCCAACTTGCTTCACACTCTTTTTCCGATAGTTCCGGAGGGTGTGAAATGAATATGGCCGAGAGACCTTCTAGTGAAAAAAAAATTTATTGACGTGCTACTGGTGAGTGGTTCTTTACATGTTATTGACACGTAATTGTTATGATTCCCCTCAAATTTACTGCTGTTAATATGAATAAATAGTTATTTTAAAAAATTACAATTAGCAACTATGGGATAAAGTTAAGTATGGTTACCTACTAATTAACTTAGGTAACAAAAATATACATTAATTTCAGTAAGCGTGTGAATTCCATTGACTTGATTTTCATATCCTTTATACCAAGACATTTTGTAAACAATATTTTTACATGTTCTTCCAAACGTGTGTATGGGTATATTTGCGTTGAGCACTTGTTTTCTACAAACAGGAGTTTCTGGCTTTCCTTTACCATTTATTTTATATCAATTTCATTTTATTAGATACTTGAACATTTGGACTTACATTCATAAATATTTTGTCTATTCTTTTCTAAAAATTCATCGGTTTTCAGTTACTTAGGCTGTTCTGTCAATATAGTAAAGCAAATTTAAGTATTCGCCGTTTGAATATAAAAATGGATATTCTGAATGAAAATAAACGTACAAAGTTCAAGTTCAAAATATAAAATAAAATCAACTCAGCTCATTGTAAGCAAAGAACTGACATCAAGATTAAACGTACAAGTAACTAACTTAAAAAAGTGAACAAAAACAAAATACACTCGCTAACCACTAAAACTTACAATAAAAAATAAGCTACTTTTTGGGGGAAAAGATTAAACCTACATGAACAAAGTTGAACTAAAAAATAAAAAATAATATTTAAATTAATTCAAATTAAAGAGCATTAAAGCACGATCAACAAAACTATCGATACTTATAAACCTATTCACAATTTATAATCATTTATTTTTGGAGTCAGGGGGGGGGGGGGGGGCAGTTCAATCCTGCCTTTACAACATACTTTCTGCACTTCTTTTATAATTATCAGTTTTTTTTCGGTTTCTGTTTGTTTTGGCTCAAAAAAAAGTCAGTTATTGTTTTTGTTTTTCTAAAAATTAACTTTTGCTAAATTAAAAACGTTTTAGATTATCCATGTTATTTTTTTATATATTAAAACTATAAACCTTCATTACTTTTTAGATAACCTAATATATTCATAAAATTTATGATGCTCAGATTTGGTATTGCGAATAACCGGTGAACCTAGGTACTTGGAAGATAACTTTTTCAACGTTCCCGCAGGCAGCCAACTTGTAAAAGTCCCTCCTCAAGTTCTTTAAAAGTTACACCAGAACCTGGGTACCTAAGAGCCTGGATAGAACCTCCTCTTCCCCGACCAACTGGGCTACAAGTAATACAAGTCCCGTGAACCTGTTAGGGAAGGAGTTGTCAACTGTGCATGCCTCACTTCAACCCTGGTCCCCTTTCAAAAGTTTTCTGAAAGCTGTTAGCTCCATTCTCATGTTGAAAAACATACTTTGACGATATTTCATTGTGATATAGTTGCCGTACTTTTTTACCGACTGCAAATATGGAGGACTCAATGCTATACTTTTTTGTTTGGTTTTTTGAGTTGTTATCACATGTCATGTGATAAAAAAGGGGGTGCGGCTGTGTTATGGACACGGCAGTGTGTTGTACGTGAATACGTTTATGTAACCGGTTATATTTTTTAATAAAATATTTTTATTTATGTATTTAGGACAGAAGCAAGGAAATAAATAATTATTGTATTACAATATAACTTTATTGATTATGGGTCTGTGATACGAAAAGTAGGACACAAATTGCATACAAGATACATCGAGATTTCTGCTAAACGTTAAATCAATACAGGTATTACCTAACGTTGCTAGATAAGTTCCAATATAAGACAAATTGAACTCGCTGAGCACGAAGCCAGGCAATGAGCAGTCTTGTGAGACATCAACATTAAAGTCTTTAGTGATGTTTTTGGAATATTGGAACAACGATTGTAACATAAAGAGTTTAATTTCTGCTAACGCTTTGCCCGGATAGTTAATACACACACGAATTTGAATATGTCAGTCGGTATTTTCGTTTAGTAGACAGACATCACCAGGTTTTGCATCTTTCATGTTTAAATAAATTTCCGAAATTTTAATGTTCAATCTATAACAATCAGTGAAGCTATTGATGTTGCGATATATGGCAACTCCATCGGCTTTGTAATTTGGTGATGATGATACCGCTACCGATGATATAGGTGTAATTTGTGTGTTCTTAGTGGTATTACAATACGATCTCAGACCAGGTAGGCACATTCATTAGCATTGCATTTTCCATCCAAGTTTCTCTGATTGACAAATAATGAGATCGGTTGATGGTTATATCGGTAGAGATGTCTTCTGAGTGCGCAACCATAAAGCTTCGTACATTAATGGCGGTAATAAGTATAAAACAATAGTGATCAGGAACTTTTATGTTCCCGTCTCTTAACTCGGCCATATGGTATTTTATTATTACTATTCGATAGTGCTTGAGAAGCCCTTTCCAACAGTATACTATCTCTGTTTTTAGTTAGGCTTTTCGTCGGGTATATGCCGACTATACATATTTTTGATATTTTTTTTATTCTAACACCTTATTGTACTTACTGTCACTACTTTAATGTAATGTTTTACATAAAATCTGATAGGTTTTGAGGACATCTGACGATTAAAACTTAAACGAACATCGTAGCTTCTTCGAGTCAAAAGTTATACTATTTGCAAATCTCGATACACAGCAAAATAACCTCAAAATTGTAACGCTTCCTCTTCCACCGGCCCTCACTGTTCCCGCTTGTCGTAATGATTTTTTGATTCTTTAGCCATCCAGTGGTAAAATTTACATTTGGATATAGAGGATAGATTCAAAACTACAACGCCAAACTGTATCCCCCGATTTTGTAATCATTTGGTTTTTTGGATTGCCCCCAAATGGAAGCAAATTTAAAGACGTATTCACGTCAAAGAAGTTTAATTTTAACTGTGTTGTGCTAACAATAAGAGCAGTTTTCTCATTTGTCATGTTAACATATTATAAAATACAAGCATCTCCCCATCACACTTTGGGGAAAACGGCTAAAAATACATTGTAATTGTAACTAATTTGAAAATTATATAATTTTATTCTTTAATAGGATTGGCAACGCAAGTGAAGATATATTAAATTTTTTTGTAAAATTTAATTAAACATAATATTATTCTAATTTAACTTCATTTCAATAAAACGATGGTACCATTTTTCGATTTTCACATATCTATGTCGATTCCTTTAGAATAAGCTGGTTCAGAATGGCTCAAAATATTCATTTTTACCTATATCATGGAAAGCATGATGGAACGCCTCACGTTATCAATTAGAGTGCTTCGTTACTGACGGTAAGATGTTTATTTTTTAGCTTCAGGCCTCATATATGTTACGTAGGAATCTGAAGATTTTGGCAGCTTATAAAACACATCCTTAGTCATGTCTGTACCCGAACATTGCCTAGTAAAGTGTATGTAGTTTATAGTACTTTAAGTATTTGTTCATAAATAATTCAATGCTAACTTAAGTTATTTAAACAGTTAAAGAAGGGTTTTAGACAAATATTCTTGATGTATTTCCGGTGTTACTGGAACCGTATCCCAGCTTCACAAAATCAACTTTTATCCGTAATTCAGTGATAGACCGTTTTCGTATGCGATCCTTTGCAGCTTCTTTACGACACTTAAGTTAGCTTATCCCTATTAAATTAAAACTTTTTTTAATTTTTCTTTGTATAGAGGAAAAACTTATTCATTGTACCACTCATTGAAGTTAGCAGAGCATCAGATACCAAAGTATACTTCCTAAAAATAAAAACTAAAGTTTATAATGATCCTTCATTAGAAACTACCTTACATACATCGGAATATTTTTTTTTATTAGTCTCTATAATGATAATATCCATGTTCATACTCTTTGAGAAGAATGTAGAGTGATAACTATTTAATAACCGATAAACAAACATCCAAAGTACCAATGTCGGACCGCATATTTACCGTTTTTTAATTTAATTTCAATTTCCAAATCAGATATAAATCCTTTCATAGTAAGATCCAAAACCACTCAAATCCCCTAATTTCTGAACTTGCTTCCCACACAATTCCCGATAATCTTCCAAGACGTCTGAAAAGAAGATGGCCCAGAGACCTTCTAGTTTTGTCATAACAACACATTTACTTGATATATTTATATTTTGTATATTTAAAAAAAAATCAATTTATGTAGAAGGAGATTTGGTTTTATTAATATATTATAGTGGCACATTTCCTCATTTTGTTTGCTTATTCCTCTACATAATTCGGGATTTCATTCCCATCCTCAGGATTCTAAATCTGTTCAACCACATAAATGTCAAACACATAATTAATTCTACTATTTCACGATACAGTTAATAATTTACCTCTTTAATGTCATTAATTTAAAGTCTAAGTCCATTTACACTTATGGCTTATTTATTTTACACTTACCAACTAAAAACTATTTATATCAGAGATTTTTTTTTAAACTATTAGTAATTTCTATTTCATGTTTTGTTGCTAATACTTTTTTTTTTATGTGTAAAACACACAGTAAAGGGTAATCTATTAATTGTATTGTAAAATTGTAGTTTTTATTAAGTGCTGTTTAATTGATATTTATGTAGTTCTACAGTTTTTAGAATTCTGAGGATGGGACTTGCTAAGCACTGAAACATGTAGGGGAA
Source organism: Euschistus heros (assembly GCA_003667255.2). Classification (NCBI taxonomy): domain Eukaryota; kingdom Metazoa; phylum Arthropoda; class Insecta; order Hemiptera; family Pentatomidae; genus Euschistus; species Euschistus heros. The sequence continues at coordinate 2,036,040 of RCWM02000011.1, forward strand.
TAAGCAAAATGAATGAGGATTTGTTCCACCTACATTATATTAATAAAAATTTAATTTCAAATCATTGAAATTTAATTTCGCTAAACCTTCCTATAACTTTGAAGATGATGTGATCGAAATTTGGTATGGACTGGTCGATGCATTTCGTGATTAGAGATCACAAACGAAAAATGGCTTGTCATGTTATAAAATAGTACCTATAGATAAGGAAAACGGTATGAAAGAAAAAAAAAATGCTCGAAATAATTACAGTAAAATTGCTCAGAACAATTATAATATTAAAATAATCAAACCAACCTGTCCAGGCAATACCTAAATTTAGACCATTCATTAATTTATTTTTTTTTTATTTTTTTTTTTTTAAATGTTTTACTCTTCGTCTAATAGGCTATAGTAAAATAAAAAAAATTATATATAATTTTGTATTATAAAAAATAAAAAAATATATAAAATGAGTTGAAACTGTCTTTTTATAACCACGACTTTGAAAAATTATATTCTCATGTTTTTTTTCATCAAAACATTAAGTTGGTTCATGATAGGTTAATTAATAAATATGAATATTTAAAAAATCAAAAGGATAAATATTAATGTAAGGGATTAGAGTCTTAAAATGAATATGAAATAATATTTATAATAAAATAACATATAATTGTAATAATAACAATAAAATAGGAGCAAACAAATATATATATAATAAAATTATATATGAATTTTTTTGGTTGCATCCCTATCTTCGTCTATTTATGTATATGTATATATAGAATATATATAATATATTATAATAATAATATATATAAATAAATATATGAATTGTTCTCTTTGTGCAAAATAAAAAAAATCTAACAAGTGGCTATTGGTGTTTTCATGGATTTGGCTGGATAGCAAGTGATTAATAGTTTGGTAGTTAATCATTGACAAATTACTTGGTTTTTTTATGTTAATTTTTTTTTTTTTTACTTTTTGTATAATCATCTATTTATCCGTTCAAATATTTCACACTAAAAAATCGATTAAGTGTATAACTTTTCGACGATTCGTTTTATGGCAGCTCCCCTTCTACACTTTGGGTGACCCGTACGTTCCAGGTTTCGCTACCCACTTCTGACCTTTTCGTCGACCCCCGGACGTCGCAGCCTATTCGATCCCCCGAAGATCCCCGTACTCCGACAATCGGCAAAGTTCGGTCTGTGTCGGTTCCAGTCGGCTTCCGGAGCAACAGTTACCCGCCAGCCGGCTTCCATTCCAGTGCTCTGTCCAGGAACACATATTTGCTTTACATCTTTACGTGTGGTCCACATCTTACAGGCATGTTTTTTTACAATTTTTTTTTTTTTAATTTTAATTCATTTTTTTTTTTTAGGAGAACGTAAAATTGAGAATAAAAAAAAAAAAAATATTAAAATGTGTTGAAAAAGACATTTTTTAATCATGCACCAACCATTCAGATTTTTTGATGTGAAACTGTATATAAACCAGAACTTTCTAAAATCTTTAAATACTGTGATTTTCTTTCTTTTTTTTTTTTTTTTTTTTTTTTTTTTTTTTTTTTTTTTAAGAATACATGGATACATTTAAATTTTCAAACTAAATATACTCTATCAGAAAACATTTTAGTTTTAGGTATGAAAATAATTACTCACAATAAAATTATACAATCATAATAATAATACTAGATTTCTTTTTTAGATTTATCTAACAATGAATATAGAAATTTAATGAGATAAATCTTTTTAAAAAAAATATTTAATAAGATTTATATCTTAAAAAAAAATTAATTAAATTTGAAAAATCATCATTTTAGTACTCTAATAAATTTCCTATGTTATTAAATATTTTATTAAAGATCATTTATGCGTTAAATTTTAACTTAAATTTTCCAAAAATATATGTTTCAGTTTAAAAAAGCTCTTTATAAATTACTTCCATTTTTTTTTATACCGTGTTTACAAATCAATTTTACAATTAGTTACTCGAAAAAAATTCAAATTATTAAAATTTATATTTGTGTATAGATATTAGGTATGAAAATAATTCCAATAAAATTATAAAATCTTATAAATAATGCAAGAATTGTTTTATAGATTTATCTTGCAATGAATTTAGAAATTTAATGAGATAACTATTTAAAAAAATATATATTTAATAAAATTTATAGTTAAAAAAAAATGAAATAAATTTAAAATTTTTCAATAAAATTGAATGTAAAAAAAAAAAAAAATTTAAAAAAATTCGTAATCTAATAAATTTCCTATGTAATTAGGTCTTTTATTTAAAATCATTTAAACTAAATTTTAATTTTTTGAAATTGCAATAGAATTAATTTACTTGTATCTATCCATTATGTAAATTTTAACATATTTTTTTTTTAAAAGTACACTCCAGTATACTTTAAAAATTTATTATAAAAAAATAATAATTTTGAACTTTAGTTTATTAACTACTTTAGCTGAAAAAATGTCAACAATATATATATATATAAATTTATAAAATATAATTTCAGAAGTTTATCTCTGCGTAAGTGTTTTGTTTATTGCAAATTCTTATCTTAAATTGTTTTTCTATATAGATTTATTGTGATTAATAATTATTCTAAAAGTTAATTTTTTTTTTCCTGTATCGGATAATTCTTTGCTGTCAAAGTAACACTTTTATATTTAAGTGATTTTTATTTGTTTTATATCTCTAATCATTTGATAATAAAAGTGCTATGTCTTCTTCGCTTGTCTTAGGATCTTATTTAACAAGATTCTAATAACGTATTCCATGAAATATAAAAATATCACGTAAAAACTAGTTATTTATTCAAATAGTTTCTTTTCCGCAAAACTCTAAAAAAAATCTACTTGAAATTTTTACTCAGTTGGATTTCTGCATTTAAGTGGTTTTTAATACTTTGTATTCTTATTTTTCCAATTGAACTGGAAAGATTTCAATTATAACATAATCTGACACGGCTTTCTATAGGATGTGTACATAACCTTTTTATAAAAAATTCAAATCAATCCATCGAGTACTTTTCGAGTTACAATAAGATATGTAGCATGTATTAAAAAAAATAATATTGAAAAGTTCTTAATAATATATTAAAATGTATGTTAATTCTTAGGCTATTGTCCATTTTAATACTCGTAATTAAGTATAATACATTAATATAAATATAATAAAATTAAAATATAACATTAATATCGTATTAATAAAAGCGTTAGCCAACTGAGAATAGCCAAATATGACTACTTAAAATATTTTTTATAGATGAAAGTCTATCTTTGGAAAATATTTGATACTACAATAGCATAAAAAAAGATAAATAACGTCTTCCTATTTACTTTTAAATGTTTTAAATACTAGCAAAAAGTAATTGATTTATTTTTATTTTTTTTTTTAATTAACTAAATAAAATATTGGATTCTATTGCGATTGCTGCTACAACTTCTGCGACCCTAGACTATAACCAATATCAATTATTATAAATTTTAAAAATGTATGTTTTTATTTTTATTTTCATTTTATTTTTCTTTGTATGTATTTATTTATTTACATTTTGCTGCCATGTACCACCACATTTGGTTAGAGGCACCATACTCAGGTTCAGAACTATAATTCCTTGTACAGGTTTGTTTCTTTTAAAAATTGAATAATGTGTTTGTGGAGATACGAGTTGTTTCCTAGTAGTGTTGCAATGTCTTAATTCGTCAGGCCGTTATCTTCTCTTTGCTTGTTGTATTTTTGGCATTCAATAAGAATGTGTTCTATAGTCAGATTTACCTGACATTCGTTGCATTTTTGGGGGTTGTTTGTCTTCCAATAAGTAACTGTGGGTTAATTTGTGTCCAATTCTTAGTCTTGTAAAGATGACTTGTTCTTTTCTTGGTCCTGGTTCCTCTTTCCATGGTACTGGAATTGGTCTAATTTTTTTTAGTTTGTTGTTGCTGTCGTTCCAAGCCATCTTTCATGCCAAACTATATTGATCTGACGTTTTAAGAATAATTTTAGATCTGTTATAGGGATAGGGATTGAGGGTAATGGAAAGAGGGAACACGCTTCTTTGGCTGCTAAATCCGCTTGTTCATTACCTTCTATTCCTGAATGTCCTGGAATCCACATAAAGTTAATAATTTCGAATTTCGAAATGGATTCAATTAAGTTGGCTATTTCAGATATTATGTAGTTTTTAACATTATGGTTTTTGTTGCTAATGCTTTATTCGTATAAATTAATATAATATGAAGAATTGCGTTTTCTGTTAGTATTAATTATATAACAAGTAAAATTCTTCCTCTATTTGTATTTATTGTTTATTTACTATTATGTAATTATTATTGTTATTGCCTAACTTAATTGCCATGAAGTTTATACTTTAAAGCAATCAATGAAAAAAAAAACTATATATTATACATTCTACATCTTTCAAACTATTTTTGATATTTACACCTGTACACATTTTATATTCAACACGTAAGTTAGAGGAAAATTATTACAATAACATGTAATGAAGTACATACTAGTAGCACTTCAATAAAATTTCTACATCAGAAGGTCTCTTGGCCATCTTCTTTTTAGACGCTTCTTAGAATTATCGAGAATTGAGTGTGAAGCAGGTTGGGAGACTAGTGGATTCAAGTGGGTATGGAGTTTACTATGAATGGATAGGTATTTGGTTTGGGAAAAATAAGCAACAAATAGAACATTAAGATCTTTATGTATAAGTTTGATTGTCACATAATGGGGAGAATTTAGGATTTTACGAAGTTCTTTTAATACGAGAACAATTTTCAGGTTTAATGGAGCCCCAAAGCTAAAAGTGAGAGTATTCAAAACGACAAGCCGTTTGTTGTCTTTTAAGTCCCGCTATAATACTTTAATAATATTTAAATTTTATATTATTTTATTGTTTTCCAAATAAAAATATTAGTATATAATTATATTTTCTTTTTAATCTTTTCTTATATTTATTAAAAAACTTATAAATCAATTTCATTAAATATTAATTTTCATGTTATTTCTCCTTAAGTCATTGTTTGCTATTACACTAAATTTATTCTAGAAATGTTGTTTATTTAATTAAAGCATGTATTTTATAAATATGTATTTCAATATTCGTTATGCCGAGAGATGCATGCAACATGAAATAAATGGACCAATCGCAGGTTTACCTCATTGTGGAAAAACTAAAACCATACCCTTATAATTTTATAGAATATTGAATGGTCTGCAATTATTGGAGCGTATTAGTTTTATTCAATGAATAGAACAATACATTTAAAATGAGTTAGTGTAACGAAGCATGATTGCGGTAAAAGAATTTTTTTTTTTTTTTTTTTTTTTTTTTTTTTTTTGAACAAAGCAGTTTAAATCTTTCATGTGGATGAAGCTCCTGTTGTTTAAATTAAATTATCACTTAGATAACACGAATTAATGGGACTCGATGTCTCAGCCTTGGGTTCGAATCTAACCTGGGCTGGATGATATTTATTTCTTGGCGGACCCAAAAAATTAATCTCGACCTTCCCACCTTGGATAGAATAACCTGTAGGATAACCTTCCTTCTCTAGTTGGAGTACCTTAGGACGTTAAGATGAAATAAAATTTTTAAAAAAAAATTATTAATTACTTTTATAGATATTTAATGGAAAATAGATTTCTATCATTTGGTCGATTGTAAAATCAAATTTCTTTTTTAGCATATATATGTGTTTTGACGGGGGGTCTATAGTTATATATATAAATATATATATATATATATATATATATATATATATATATATATAATTAAAAAAAAGTTTATATATATACTTTTTACCAACAAACGAATTATTCTAAATTTAAATATTTGACTCTATTCCAAAACACTTGTACAAACTGAAACCATGACATATTTAGGGATAACATTCGACAGGAAACTATGTTGGAAAGCACGCATAGACTACGTTGTTAACAAAACAATAAAAGCAGTAAACGGACTATCTATCGCTGCAAAAAACACATGGGGCCTAAATAGAGAGGCACTAAAAATTATCTATGAACGGGCTATCATCCCAAAACTCCTTTACGCCATACCCGTTTGGGAATCAGGAGCAGTCAAACTTATCAATCTGAAAAAGCTTCAGCGGGTTCAGAGATTGATGGGAATAAGGATAAGCAAAGCATATCATACTATCTCTCACGACGCTGCCGGTGTCCTTGCAGGGATGAAACAAATACACTTAAAATTAAAGAACTAACGACATTATACAAAATAAAAAAGAAGGACTAAAGTACAAGGACATGGAGCCAAGTGACATTGAAGACGAACTAACTACCACATACTGGATACATCCTGCTATACACGCTAAACTAACACAGTACATAATAGACACAGGATCTGCAGACACAGACACAGGAAATATTGACATTTAGACGGACGGAAGCAAAGACGAACAGCACACAGGATACGCATTAACTCTATATCACAATAACTGCTACTATGATGAACAATACAGACTAGGCCATAACTGATCTAATAATCAGGCAGAGAAATTAGCAGTTACGTTAGACAAACGTACGTTCCTCAACACAGATATACCATTTACAGGGACAACAATCCAGCGACCCACTTACACATCGACTCAAGACAAATTTGATTAAACTAATAAACCGTGAGACATCGACCAAATTGATCTGTATCAAAGGCCATATTGGAATCGAAGGGAAAGAGCGAGCAGATTTACTGGCAAAGACAGCTGCTCACGATTCAGAACTAGCTATAGACTACAACCGCGTTCCTATCTCATTTATGAAGCAACATATTAAAACAGACTCATTTACTGAATGGGAAAAACTTCAGAACAACTCAAGAAAAGGACGACCCTTGCACAAATACATCCCAAACATCACACTACAAAATCACGATACACCAAAAAGTACACAAAACAAATTTACACAACTGCTAACGGAACATGGACAAACTAATCACTACTTGAAACGATTTCACTTGAAAGACACAGATACATGTGAATGCGACGGACAGACTCCATAAGCATTTCATCATTTACTATATGACTGCACTCTTCACGAACACAACAGATACTTACTGATAAAGACAGTACTGATGAATGGGGACACATGGCCTTCTCCGGAAGCAAAGCTACATAAAAAAAATACAAGAAACCTTTGGTGAAATTCGCTACATTAATTGGATCTCATAAATGAAGAGAAAAGAACACCCCTCTTCAAAATCTAAGAAAAAAACTTCAAGATACATCAGAAAATCAACTTGTCTACTCGTTAGACTTGTTTTGTTTTTTTCTATTGGCTTAGATTTATTTATTTATTATTTAACTATGCCTATTGCTAGTTCTTTTTTGTTCATGATTTTTTTACTCTTTTTTATTTCTTTTCTTATTTTTCCCCCTGTTTGCTCTAATTTCTATATAGAACTTTTACAATTTGTAATTCATCATAATTAAAAATAATATTACACCTGGTAATTACAGGTAGTATGCAAATATGCATGGAACCTGTAAAAATATCAAAACAGGGTTACTATAAAAGGGAAACAATTAAAAAAATTATATATAAATATTTTTTTTTTTTTTTATTTATTTTTTTTAATGTTTTCTTCACCCCAAAAATCTAAAATTTTGACTCGCTCTAGCTCTTTTGGTGTTGCGAAGATAGGCGATATTGTATTTACTTTATCGGAAATCTCAAAGAAATATTTTTGTTATATAAAATTTGTCGCTAGTACCCACAGTTTGGATTTTATATCAGTTTAAATTAAAGAAGTCAACTTATTCCAACATTTTTTTTAAGTGTTGGGGCTTTGTTGACAAGCTCTAGCTCTCTTGATGTTACTCGGATTGAAAAATTAACAACACTTTTCTAATCAGAAATTAATCTAATTTTTCTAATCAGAAAAATATTTTTTATCAAATAACAATTGTTCCTAGGACCTACTGGTTAGGAGCTATTTTGATTTGAATAAAAAAGTAACGTTTAAAGCTGCCATTTTCTCTCATGTTTGTATATTTCGAATGGTCATTTATTGCTTATTTAATTTAATTATTAATTTAACTAATTTGGTCCTTTTAGTTTTACAATGTAAATTGTGAAAAACAGTAGATTAAAGATAGTCAGACCCATGATCGTTTTTTTTTTCGTGTCAGGGAGAAGTGGGGTTTTTCCTAGATAGCTTTCGCGATTTTTCAAATTATATTTTGTGACGAAACTGAGAATTTCGTCAACATTATCCGCTTATAAGTTAAACAATTTTATTCAATTCTTCACGAAGTTATATGAAACCTACTTAGAATTAGTATTTTGTAGTGTTGCATCTTTAATATTGAGTGATTTTTGATCTGACAATTTGAAATAATGCGCAGTTATTAATATTCAATTTATTCTCATGCATAAAAAAAATTAATATATGTAATTAAAATGAATACTTCAGTATGTACGTACAAAATCTTAATATATATAAATTACGTGTCGCCGCCTAGGGGCCGGCTAACACCTAAACTACTGAACCGATTTTAATCAAATTTGCTTACCGTGTGCAGTTTGATCTAACAAAAAAGATAGGATACCTTATATCTTAATTTATAGTCGCAATATTATTTGTATATTATCTGTAAGTCACAATTATCTGTTAGCTCTATACGATTCTAACATATGGCGGTATAAGGTTATACTATTATATAAAAGGACAAGCAATTTTTCGTTTGTGTTCACTAACCGCCAAAAACTACTGAACCAATCTCTACCAAATTTTGACTACATCATCTTTATAGGATGGTTTAGCAACAGTAAAATCTAATGATTTTCAACTAATTCTTTATTGAAAAATGAATACTAAGTAGATAACAGTGAAGTTCAAAAATGGCGGCAGTTGCCATCTACATGAAAGGTTAAAAGGTACAGTGTTACATTGAGGTGAACATTGATAGTAAAATTTATTTATTTTCAATTAAATTGTTATAAAAACAGCTATATGGAGTGAAATATATCAAATTTTAACTACATTATGTTCATTGTTCTAGGTTTAGCAACAATAAAAATTTAAATGTACAATGTTGAGTGTTAGAAACGGGTTTTGCCACACTACCACATACTTTTATGGTTAGAAATTAAAATCCAACCAGATCAAATCAATAAAATTATATCTGTCGAATAAAAATTATTAAAAATCAAAATGCCGATCCTCAGCTGCTTAATATTGTATGTAAAAATATGAATTTTGAACCTTTAGTTGTAAGCACTGATAATGCAGTTTTTCTTAATAGTCTCTGTCCATCTGGATTACCAACTCATATATTAAAATTGAAAATTGGATGTCTAATTATGCTTTATGTTATCTTCAAACACCTAATCAATCTAACTTTAACCAAGTTAATAATGACTGCTATGCTTGAAAATATTATCAAAAATATAATTTTTAATTGTTCACTTCAATACAAGTTTGTTATCGATAAACATAAAAAAAAATAAAAAAAAAAATCAATTATTAGTTAAAATTATCTAAGATCTTCACTTATGAGAGAGAGCGAAGCTTCGACGGGGGATGCTGAAGTTAAATATAAAAGGACAAGCCATTTTCGTTCGTGATCACTAACAGCGAAAACTATAGAACTATTCTGTACCAAATACAACTATATCATCTTCATAGTTCAAGGAAGGTTTAGCAATAATAAAATTTACATATTTTCCATTAAATTAATGTTTAAAAAGCGATAAATATGTGGTGTGCAGTAAAGCGTGCGCCATTCAAGAGAGGTTATAATGATCCGGTGTTAAATATAGGTAGAAATTGATAATAAAGTTACTTAATTCGATTGAATTGTTATCCCAAAAAACTACAAATATGTGGCAAGGGACGATAACGTTTTAGTAAAACTAATGAACCTATCTGAACCAAATTTTAACTACATCATCTTCATAGTTCTTGAAAGATTTAAAATTAGAAAGTTTACCATAATAATAACTAATGGCTACCTAAATAATTTTAATCATAATAAACTTTAACTTTAAATACGAATAAATCTATACTATTTTATAAAAGGACAAGCCATTTTACGTTTGTGATCACTAACCACGAATACTACTGAACCAATCTGTGCTAAATATTAACTACATCATCTTCATAGTTCCAAGAAGGTTTAGCAATATTAAAATCTACTGATTTTTCATTTATTTTTTATTAAAAAAAGAAAATATGTGGACAACAGTGAAGTTTGAAAATTGACCGATAGGTGGAGAGGTTCTACGCGAGAGGTTACAAAAGAGCTTGAAATCGATGATAAAATTTACTTATTAAACTATAAAGAAAATTATTAAAAAAGATTTAAATGTGGTGTGCGATATGTGGATCCCAGTGAAGCTTGAAAATCGAACGATTGTGTATAGCACCATCCCACAATAGAGTTAACAATGGTAAACTGAACCTATCTGTACCGACATCTAAATAAATAATTTTTATAATTCTAGGAGGGTTTTGCAATGGTAAAATTTACAATAACTAAAATTTAAATGTACAATGTTGAGAGGCAGGACTGAGGTTTGCCACACTGTCATATACTTTTATAGTTCGAAATCAACATCCAACCAGATGAAATCAATAAAGTTATTTCTGCCGAATACAAATTATTACTAAATCAAAATGTCGATCCTTTACTTTTTTATATTGTGTGTAAAAATATGATCCACGGGCCTTCTGTCGTAAGCACTGATAATGCAGTTTATTTTCCGCAAAAGTTTCTTAGTCTTTATCCAACTTGATTACCAATTCATACATTAAAATTAAAAATTTTATGTCTAATGGTTGTTTTACGCTATCTCCAACTGCCTAATCAGTGCGATTATAACTATATTAATAATTACTGCTATGCGTGAAAAAATCATTGAAGAAATAATGCTGAACCACATGCTAAAATACAAGAATCTTATCGATAAACAAATAAAACATTAATTTTTAGTTGAAATTAGCTTTACTTATGGAGGGCGGGCGAAGCCGCGACAGGGATGCTAGTAATGTATATATTTTTACCTCTTTATATTTAAAATATAGAGGAAAAATGCACGAAACATTGCACGTGTTTAAAAAAAAAAAAAAAAATAAATAAAAACTCTAAGTTATTTAAAAACAAAGCTATATAAAGAAATTAATAGGGACGTTTGATGGGAAGGGATTAGGAATTTAAAATACATGCTTCATTAACTTGGAAATTGATGAAATAAAATTATTTTTCCTTGTATGGGTCTTTGAAATCTACATATGATATTTAAAATATACTTCCTTTTCCTTTATTTATTTTTTAAATTAAAATTTTGCTATTTTTACATAAAATTGTTAAATTAATTAGAATTAAATAATTATTATTTTTATGGATATACTTATATAGGCAATTTCATCTATCCATTCCCTCTTTTATACGTGGAATGGTTCTCTCGGTTACTTAAATTGGTTGGTGCTTGTATTTCCTACCATCTAGTTGCTTTCAGAACGTGGCTCTTAGAATAACAACGATGTAAAAAACCTAAGCTGTTGTTTCAGCTTGTTTTTTCCATCTATTGTCCAACACCCAAGTCCCATTTTATCTAATGGCTACCTAAATAATTTTAATCATAATAAACTTTAACTTTAAAAATACGAATAAATCTATACTATTTTATAAAAATATAAGCCATTTTTCGTTTGTGATTACTAGCCACGAAAACTACTGAACCAATCAGTACTAAATTTTAACCGCGTATAGCTCAAGGAAGGTTTAGAATTTTTAAAATTTAAAGATTTTCAATTATATTGCCATAAAAAAAAAGCAATAAATATACGGCGCACAGTGAAGTTTGATAATCGACCAATAGGTGGCGGGCATCATTCAAGAGGAGTTACAAAATTACGGTGTTATATAGAGCTAGAAATTTATGATAATTTTTATTTATTTTCAATTGAACTATTAGTAAAAAAAGCTATAAATATATTTAACAACATGTAGATTCCTGTGCAGTTTAAAAATCTACCGATATGGAGCCATTCTGCTACAGTTTGCAATCGTAAAACAGTTAAACTCAACTATAACAAATTTTAACTACATCTTCATCGTTTTAGGAAGGTTTATAATAATAAATTTTACTACAATACATATGATGCTTATGTCACGACTGGGAAAACCAATAGATGAGTGATATGTTTATTTATAATTTACTTCTTCTTACCACTTAACATTTATAATTAAAATAATAAAATTGTTAAAGTTACTAAATAGATAAAATTAACAATCGATGATTATTCAAAATATACAAAGTTGAGAGAAAATAGGAATTTGAAACTTGGATTTTTTCATTCAAACTAATTTAGCTTCTGAACAGTAGATTCGCAAGGAAATTTTATAAAATCAAAAAAAAAAAAATAATCCAATAAATTTCTGATGACTTTCGTCAAATTTTCGATCCGAGCAACACCAACAGCGCTTGAACTCAAATGGAATGTGAAGAAAACGTTGCACCAAAAACGTATAGACTTTCGGCCAAAAATATCCATTTCAGTAATAAAGTAAAAATATTATTACTTCCATTTTTATAATGGCTTTTCACTAACTCATTTTCTAAGAAATTTCATTATTTTATCAGGGATTCATCTTATTTTTCAAGCCTTGCCTCCTAGACTTTTAATAATTCAAGGATTCCAAAATCAACATACAAATAATAAAATAAAGAATCTATAAATATTCTTATTATTCACAATACAATCATTTTCCCTATAACCACATATGCACATTTCCCAAATTACGAGAAAATCCATCATGATCATCAAACAGCTCCAAAGATATCGTGCTCCTTTCCCTTAACTACCCGCCAACTTTTGGTATCCTCTTACATCTTTCCCCACTTTATTTACGGGTGCTTGGTGTATGGGGGCTGTATGTTGAGCTAGAGATAAGACTAAGGAGACTAATGAATTGCTTCATAAGATTTATCTTTGGGGTCGACTGACGGTCTCACTTATCTTGCCGGTATAATAAGCTAGAGTGGCTTTTCCCTGATTTTCGATACTTCCTCGGCACTTTCCTATTCCAGTCATTAAAAACCTATAAACCTTCCTATATCCTTGACCTACTTACTCTGCGTTCCTCCATTCACCACCTGAATACAAGATCCCAACCTTCCAACCTATATACCCCCTCACATAGAACTGCCTCCTTTAAAAAATTCTTCGTCATCCGTGCTTCCTCTTTTTTGGATTCCTTACCTATCTATATTCGCAAAGCCTCTTCCTTAACTTCTTTTAAACATATTTTATTTATCCATCTCCTCGATCTTCAATCTTCCACAAAAATGTAAATGTATATAAGCGTGATAAAATTTTTACTGTTGATTGTTTTTTTTTTTTTTTTTTTTTTATTTATTTATTTTCTTAACTTTAATTTTTAATTTTTTATTTTTTTTTTTTTGTTTCTTCTCTCTTCTATTCTTTTTCTCATAACTTAATTTTTAACACTGATGTGCTGAGTTTTAATCTCATTAAACTAATCTCACACAGTCTGTCCCAGAATAAAGTTTATTTTTCATTTCATTTTAGTTTTTGAGTAGGTTTTTGTTTAAATTTTTTTTTTTTCTTTTTTTTATAGCATTTAAAATAAGAGAGGTTTATTTGTAAATTAAACATGAAGAAAATAAGAATTCGAAACAAAAGAGAAAAAAGAAATGATTAAACAAAGCTAGTCTTTTTTACGCAAATTAGAGAATTGTTCCAAACTATCGGGTTTTCAAGCACCAATCGAAATTCGTGGAAGAGCCGTGGAAAATTACTGAAATTAACTAATCTCTTTAATTCCTTTGACACCAAATTTAAAATTACTGAAGTGTATATTATTGGTTATTTATATTCTTCTTTGTGTCAGTACATTGTTCATACCAATTGTTTACTGATCATGTTAACATTGCCTATGTTTTTTAAAAGACGGATATCATATTACAGATATTATAAAAGTCTCATAATAGATTATTCATGAAACTATTTCTAAAACTTGAGAGTGCCATGACTATTTTCTAATTAGGTTGCCGTCATGGTTCATAAGTACATATATTTTTACATTATAAAAAGGTAATTATCAATAATTTGATATTTTTAAAAAATACTGTAGACTATTGAACAGATTAATTTCGCAGGGATGATTAATTATGATGTATATCCACGAAAAAAAAATATAATTAAAAATGTATAATAACATATATATTATATTAACATATTATATATGTGTGTGTGTTTAATAATGTTCTTGAGGTTTAGTCAATAAATAAAGACAACTATTTTGGCGACGTTTCGAGACTATATTGTTCTCATAATCATACCTTATATTTAACTACATACAATTACGAAGTATGGAGAAGTATGAACCAATTACAATGATACATTGTATGTATGCTATCCACTACTAAATTATAACAATTCTAGAAAACAACTCTCAGTTTTATGGTTATTTGTGAGTGATTTTCTGATAGTGTTTGTACATATGGAATAGTGCAATATATTTTATTGTTATTTTCATGTTGTTTCTGTGGAGTATTTTTTTGTTTTAGTAGACTTATTTACGAGCAATAAACAAAAAAATAATGTTCTAGATCTCAACACCTGTTATTCCAATTGAATACATTCAGTCCAATAATATACATTTACATTAATATTCATCATACAAATTATTTATTTATTTATAAGTATATTACACCCAAATAGGGAAAACCTTTTTATACCTGCATCTTTAAGAATACCAGATACCCCAGTTGGGAAATTCCACCCATAACTTTGTAACTCTTATTCAAAAAAAAAAATTCCCCCTGATCAGTTGTGTACTAGAATTGTTAAAATTTAGTTAGTAGATACCATATCCACCAGTAACATTGTAAGAAGTTTCATACTCCTCTATATTCTGTAATTATATATATATTTATTATTCTAACAAATGTTGTTATATACTTATATTGTAGCTAACTTTATGTTTTGAAATAACTTGTATAACTTGCATAATTTTATTGTAACATGTTTTGTTCACTATAGGCTATGATTCTGAGAACAATATAGTCTCAAAATGTCGCCAAATAGTTGTTTTTATTTATTGACTGAACCTCAAGAACCTTACTAAACATATATATATATTTATATATATATATATATATATATATATATATATATATATATATATATATATGTTTCAATTTGAATTTTAAACTGTATACAATATAAACAATAATTTAATTTGTCAATAATAATTACAATGACATCGAAAACTAATTCTATATTCTAATATGTTTACAATAATAAATAATTAACAATTATATAATACTAACAATGTTATGTAAATATATTTCCTCAAAGTATAAGCCATGTTTTTCAGCCTTTCTATAGGCACAATGACTCAGTATTACGCCGAAGGAAATATTATAAGTTGATAATTAATCTCTTAAAAACTATGTTTACAATATAATATGTTTACAATAATAAATAATTAACAATTATATAATACTAACAATGTTATGTAAATATATTTCCTCAAAGTATAAGCCATGTTTTTCAGCCTTTCTATAGGCACAATGACTCAGTATTACGCCGAAGGAAATATTATAAGTTGATAATTAATCTCTTAAAAACTATGGCTTAAAAACGTCAGGATAACTGCACAATTGAAGGTTAAAGAGACAAAAAAAAAATTGAAAAAAATAAAACAAAATATTCTGCTAGGTTTTATTCATGGTTTATTAAAAAAAAAAAAAAAAAAAATTAAATATCGTTACCGCAACAAGCCTTTATTTTTACCACATTGATCAGTACAACTAGAAACTGTGGTCATCATTTATTCCCGACCACCAGGTTTTTTTTCCCGAAGGTGAAAGGGCTATTTAATTGAGTATGAGAGCGCCATTGGAAGTTCATCTAGTTACATCTATTAAAAGTTTTTATAGATTTTAATGCATACTATAATGTAAAATTGCAAGGTGCCTTCTTACTAAATAAATAATTCTAATATATAAATATGAAATACATGAATAATTATATACCGTATTAATTTAGACAAAAAAAAAAAACCTTACAAATTCGTTATTGCAAATAGGATAAATTTTTCGAGATATTGAGATAAATTATATTTCTAATTATAAATTTTTCGTTTGAGTAAACGAACACAATTTATCATATAAACGTAATCGGGAAATAGGGTTCACTTCGAGTTACCAAGTTTTTTGACTTTACGAGTTTCGACTTATGAAGTTTTAATTGTATATCGCTCATCCAGTAGAACAGTGAGGTAACTGCGATATTAGATAAAAAATATTACTAAGATTAATATATCAGAAAAGTTCTCAAAATCTTAAATCCATAAGTTTGTATGAATATTACTCTTACCTACAAAGTTAGTTGAAATTATTTCTTTCCAGTTTCTCATTCTGCTATAAAATTTCATTTCTTACAGCTACGTATTTGTTTCACCGGGTGAGTTATACATCAAAATTATTTATTTCAATTTTTTGTAATGTGTTTTTTTTTTCATAATTTCTTCTAATGTTTAGAGATCAACATAAAATCGTAAAATGCATTCAATATTAAATTAAAATATATTAATCATTGAACTCGATAAGTAAATAAAGCATTATTGTTAATATTTTATTTATAGAGCTATTTTACTTTCAATGTTTGAGATAGCCCAGATATGAAAAAGTGGGTTAAGTGGACTGTTGTTTTTTATAAATTTTCACATAAAGATGTAAACATTATTTATTTCTGTTTACAAACCATACTTTTTAATTAAACTATAATTTAAAAAAAAATTTAAAAATAATTTAGTCCGAAAAATTCTAATAGAACAAAGAAAACTGCTAGATTTTTTTTCAGTACTTTTTTATTCTTAATTTAGCAGATGAACACAACTGAACTGAATTTTAAATTTTAAACAATCACAATAGCGTAGAACTTTCATTCAATAGTATGATAAATAACTAACTATTCTTTCGAGTTGTTATTGAAGGGTATATGTATATGTGTGTATATATATATATATATATATATATATATATATATATATATATATATATATATATATATAAAGGGGTCACCTGTGGTGTAGTGGTTAGCATAGCAACCTACTAAACCCGAGATCACGGGGTGATTTTTTAAAGGGAGTAAAAATTCCTTAGCTATGCCGTCCTTCGGAAGGGACATAAATGGGGGTCCCGAGCCTGTGCGATGTGAGGTACTCGTTAAAGATTCCTATCCTAATTATACCTGGATAGGTAAAATTTAGGACACCCACCGTAGCATCGTCCGATTAGCCATAGCAGCATAAAGTGACGTTAAACGAAATAAACAAAAATATGTATATATATATATATATATATATATATATATATATATATATATATATATAAAAGCATGAAAAGAATTGTGTGACCTTCGTACTGAATGAGCGAGTTTGGGGAAATAAAACCGAGCAAGCCTTTTCGTCCGTTGCTTGCCAATATCAGAGAAACATGACACACTCCAATGGTGGAATATTAAATTTTCTTTTTTCCTTATTTTTTTTTTCTCCTGGAAATATTACTTATAGACACTGTTTTATTTACTGAGATATTGGACCATAAAACGGAATTCGCAATTGAGAATTCTCCTCAGGATATTTATGCTTAAAATGAAAAGTGAGATTGAAACAGTAACGGCAGAGATATTTATTAAAGATAAATGAGAAAGTTCTTTGAAAAAGAATAATTCTTCAAACTCAATTTTTACCAACGTTCTCAAACATTGATATAATTGTAGAAAAGTAGCTTGATCCAAAAATAAAACTCCCTTGAAAAGGTAGAATATTCTAAGTAAATTTTGATTTTTTAACTTGAGTTTGAAATCAGATAAGAAGGTGGAACCAAAAACATACCCTAGGGTAAACTAGACAGTTATTGACACCGTTAGGGCAATATCCTACAGCATAAATTCAAGAAAAATAGTTAAAATAATTGAATCAACTTGAAATTTGTTGAGACTATTCCTTAATTGCCTTGCTTTGTGCTGCATACAAAATATTTGACTAAAAATATCAGTGGAGAGAGTTTTCAATACATTAGGAATAATTAGTTCAAATTACAGTAATTGACACTCTTTATTCTTCATTATTCTATCTTTTCATTACTATTGGATTTATTTATTGGAAACTTTAAGCATGTTATCTTACAAAGTAGACTTATAAGTATTTGTATTCCTGATTAGGGCAATATAATCTTAACTCATATCGTGTCTTCTCTAGTTGTTCCTCATTTAAAGCATTGTATTGACTTATGAAAGTAATGAACGTTTCTAGATTTTGCAAAATCTTGATTGTTTGTTAGTATTGTTTAATTCTATGGAAACAAAAGGAAGTAAATAGGCAGATAAATCATAGAAGAAATAAAATAGTTCACTTGCTAAAACCAAAATTTATTAAAAATCCAAAACATATTTATTTAACTAAGTATATTATTTTTATATATCTATTTTACAATATTCATGAGGATATAAAATGTCTAGGTCAAAAAGATAATATAAAAAAAAATAAAATGTTACATTTTCACTGCTATTCACTAAAATCGTCTGTTTCCATAGTGTAACATATTTGATATTTTAATATCAACTGAATTAAAAAAACAGCAATGAATTAATAATGAAATGAATGTGTTTCAACCCTACAACAAAATCTTGACAGTGTCAATAGCTAGTCATTAGACACAAGATTCAGTTATTGTCGTCCATGTCAATAACTAGAAATAAGAAAAATGAAATTGTAAAAACTACTTCAGCATTATTATATCATAAAATAATATTGATTTTTAGAAGAAAATAATTAACTTTATGAAAAAAAACAGCAATTCAGTTATTGACACCGGGTGTCAATAATACATAATTGCAAGATTTTATGACCAGTAATTGACACCCTCATTAAAAAATGGTAAAATTGGTAATTTTAATTTGAAATACGCATAAAAATTTTAATAATAAGTCATGATTATAATAAATGACTTATATATTATTATTTGGACATTATTAAAAGAAAACTAACCATAATTCACTGAAGACGTTTCTGGAGGAAAGCAGAAGTAAAGTCACTGAATTAGCAGCCTTCTAAATTAAGGTTACATTATCTATTTTTGTGTTTATATTTTGAAAATACTTTACAACAGTTGATTTCTATGATCCACAAGCAACATTTTCCCCATTTTTTAGAAACTAAACATTAGAAGATAAAGGTGTCAATAACTATCTGAGGTGTCAATAACTGTCTGGTTTACCTTATAATATAGATAAAAATATTAAATCGATACGTTTAACCGTTATACTAAACTTCATTACTTAGTACTAGCTATTTCATTTTTTTTTATTGGTTTTTAGTGCCCATTAGTTGGAACGGAAAAATACGTGTCTAATATTTTTGGACCAGGAATCTCTAAAAACATTTTCCAACAAGATCCGTGAAACTGAGTGTGTCCTCCCCTTTTTAGCAGCACATGTTTAACACTTGAACAGCTATGGCTACTTCTGTTTCGATGTTAAAACTATTTTAATTACCTTTTCCCGAAATTACTCATTACGAAACGAGTATGCAAAACACTATAATATATATTATATATGTATAATATTATGATATAACTGCCCAGTTTTAGGCTATGACAGATTTTTTAATATGAAAAAAGTCTTCCTAATTTGAAAAGAATGGCCAATATCAGAAAAGAAACTCCTCATAAACTATTTTTCTGAATTGAAAATTAGTCCAAACATTGAGAAAAGAAATTAAAAATAATATCTTACAGCATTGCATATATTTCCATAAACTTTTGTATTTTTGTTATTTGCTATCATCATTTCTTTATATTTCTTTCGTTGGGTTACTATGGAATAAAAGAGAATAATATGTATAATATATACATAATTTTAATCTCTTATAAATAAAATAGAAATATATATATACATAAATATATATATATATTTTTTTTTTTTTTTTGAAGAGAAAAGATTTGACCCCAGTTGGGATTCGAACCCAAGTCTCCACCTCTCTAGCGTGGCGCCTTATCCACTAGGCTACCGGGCTCGTATCTGAACCAGGGAAATCCTTTCTCTTCACTGATCCATACCCCCGGGCACTCGCAATTGCGACGTACAATTCGGGGATGAATGTTCAAATTGAACATTACTTTAATTAGATCTATTGACGAGCTTTATATATATATATATATATATATATATATATATATATATATATATATATATATATATATATATATATATATATATATATATATATTATAACGCTGATATATTATAGTTTATTATAGTTTATAGTATAAGATTTGATTATAAAGAAACTAGTTCAGTACTAAATATCATGACTAAAGCGACCTCACTAGATACGTTCTTCCTATTTCTATCCTTGATTTTATTGTTATTTTTCTCGTTCATATATGAGTATATATTAATATCCTATTGTTTTGAAAAACTTTTTCCCATTTTTGTATTCGAAGGAAGGTCTCAGATGTGTTTTCTTTTCTCAAAACATCCCTGTGACCCCAGAGACCTGAAGTCGATAAACATAAGGAAAGATGATCCCTTGGGATTCAGGTAGCCGATGGGATTCCCTCTCACGTCTTTAGGCCACCAGTCCCTTTAAGGGCGTTCGTGTCTGCGTGCTAGCTTTAGCTTACACGAAATATCTCTTACCTGAGTTACCCTACAACAAATTCAATACTATTTCGGGTATCTAATATTATCAAGTGTTTATCTATTATTATCTAATGTTTTTTAATAAAAAGTTTATCCAGCTTGGATTATCCTGGGGTTGAAGACCCTGCCTTGAGCCAACATCAGTAAATTTGAATAAACAATATTGATCATGACTGGGAGATCTGAGATTAAATAGTAAATTCAATTAACAATATGTACAGATGGGTGCTAAACTTCATTATGTGTGTAATTACTAGAAACCGGATTCCCTGAACGGAATTGCATGTTTTGAGGGTTACTGCACAAATGTGCCTAGTTAATTAAGGTTTTAAGCGCACGAAGGAGCGCTTTTTGATATTACATTAAAAATATTTATTTATTTTTAAAATTTATTATTATGAAAAAAGTTGTGATTTGCTTCAGAATTATCAACAATTAATTTACCTAAATAATTTTCCAAGAAAGAAAAAAAAAATCCTTATTTTCCAATTATTTCTTTGAACTCGTTACAGTAATGGTATAATGCTGAACAACGTTCTCTTCGTATTACCATTCGTAGAATTTTTAATTTGATTTTACTCCACCATCCAACCTTCTCTTTTATTTTCATTTCATTCTACGGTAGTCTAAAATGTACCGATAAACAAGTTAAAGTAATAGTAAAAGCCAGCCTATCGTCAAAAATTACCTAAGGTAAACTGCAGTAAAACTGCAGGAAACGAAGGAAAACTGCAGTAAACTGCAGCACAAATAACCAATCGCTCTGCAGTTAATCACACAAATCTGTGACAAATAATTTTTTTTTTACCTACTTCGGTTTCACCATAGTCGCTTCCAATACATATTGTATTCCTTTAAATCTTAAAAAAAATATATATACAAAACATACTTGACGAGAGTACCCTAAGAAAACATTATCTCAATCACTGTTTTAAACATTCTAATATTTCTATACGTAAACAAATATAAAACGATTATATTTTTATCATGATAGATAAAACTGTATACCCCCGGGAACTTATCAATAGGAGGTTTGTTTAGGTTAATTTTAATTCTCTAATTTCGACACTATTCTTGGAGGTTTGCGATATGAAATTGGAGTGTTTAGAATGCTGTGAATGGATCATTATTTATTGATAATACACATGTGTCATCAGCATAAGGTGTGATTACAATACTAGGATGTGTAGGGGTGTCAGCTGTATAAACCGTGTAGAGTATAGGACCTGGGATACTTCCTTGAGAAAAATCGGCAGATTGAGTAAAAAGAGAAGAATAGGAGAAATTGTGATTAACTGTAAAAGTTTTATAACTGATTGTGAGATAGGAGTGGTTAATAAGGAATTATGTAGGAGATTTTAAATTTTAATAACTGAAGTTGATTTTTTTTAAGAACATGAGCGAAGGTTAGATAGATCTTCTTCCTATTTTCATAAGTAAAAAGGGACATATATTTCCGTCTTCCTGACTCTCTCAAGACTGGAGGCGGTGATGTACGCGACGGACTGCTCATTAGTTCTCGGGATTCCACAGCTGGGATGTGAGAGTTAATGTTCTTCGGAACCCATGGAAGTTCCCAAACCCTAAGAAAGTTGGAGGGATCTTTAGTAAGTTTAACCTCACGGATCACGAACTTATTTGAACCTATTTCTGATAAAACAAAAGTTTTAGAAAGGCACTAGGTAATTATATTGCATATTATATAATAATATAAATTTTTTTTTTTTATAATCATCGCACTGTAAAATCATTACCTTTGGATGTTTATTACAGTAGAACCTCATTAATCCGTTCCCTAAGGGACCAAGGGATAAGGCGGGACCACTCAAAGGTCGGATTAACCAGAGATGAACACAACGAAGCACGTGTTTTCATAGTTTAAAGTGCATTGTAATTATATTATTTTTTTATTATTATTTTTTTTTTTTTACGCGAATTACGCTACAACTTGATTTCCTCTTATTATTTTCCATTACTTTTAGTTTCCTCTGCCCCCAGTACTTTTTCGTGCGTTCACTGGCCTGCTTATTTTGATCTTCTGTCCACGTTCGTCCACCTTCTCTTAGGTTTTCCTTCAACTTGAAACTCCTCCAATATACTACTAAATGTACCTCTTCTTCTTCTTCTTCCAGAGTAGTGGAATATCTGTTTTGTTAATCCGTCTTAGCTCATTCTGTACAATTGTCCGAGAAACGCCAACATCCTCTTCCGCATAGTCTCTGGGATTCTTTCTACATTCTGATAGACTTCTTTGTTGCTTCTCAGTTTCCATCCATCTACAGCCTGTACTGCACCCATGCAGTACAGGCTTAAATATACAGCATCTTTCTTAAAATTCTCACAAAAGACGTATGTATCGATCCAGAATATATATTATATATATATATATATATATATATATATATATATATATATATAGAGAGAGTCTAGTCAGCGCTAGTGCCACGTTCATGTCGTCTCTGTGTTAACGGTCCTAATAGTTCTAGACATAAGTGTTTTTAGCGGCTAATAATTGTTATAGAGACTTCTGGTATAACATTTATTAGGGCGGTGAGGTTCTGTGACAAGTGGAACTTGCTACGGGTTTTCACATTGGAGTAAAGTTCGATAGGAAAATCAAT
Organism: Euschistus heros; assembly: GCA_003667255.2. Lineage (NCBI taxonomy): Eukaryota > Metazoa > Arthropoda > Insecta > Hemiptera > Pentatomidae > Euschistus > Euschistus heros. The sequence goes on from RCWM02000011.1 coordinate 2,059,365, forward strand.
AGAAGCAGGTGAGTGGAGCCATATTGATAAATACTGCGCATGTCAGCCCCCACCCAACTGCCGACGTACTATCAGAATAATTCAGTGCCTTCCCAGTCATAGAAGGTATCTTATCGTTGAAATCCTCAAGAAAATACATCGCGATCACAATGGTGTGTTCTAATGATGAAATAATGCAGGTCCTTAAGGAAATGAATGCCAATCTTGAAACAAACAATAAACTTGTGGCTGATGCAATTATGGAGCTAGACTCCTTAAAAAAAACCTGCATAAAGTTGGAACAAAAAAATGACAGCCTGGAGAAGGAGATACAATTCCTCAAGCGGCAACTACGCCGAAATAACTTCATTATTCACAATATCCCTGTTACAGAAAATGAAGATGTAATACAAAAAGTGAGGGATGCTTTAGATAGTGTTAATGTAGTACTGCCAGATTATGCGGTAAACAGTTGTTTTAGAATAGGTAAGGGACCTATACTGGTTTCACTAAATAGTAATTCCATAAAATATGAAATTTTTAAAAGCAAAGATACCCTTAGGTCCAAAAATATCTTCATAAACCATGATAAAACCCCAGAAGAAAGGGAATTAGGTAAAAAAAATCTTTAATACCATAAATAAACTTAAGTGTATTGACCCTCATACATCATACAGAAAATGACTTTTTAAAATAAGGGGTACTGTTTATCGGCTTAATGAGGTAGAAACATTATTGGAGGACTTGGGTGACAGCCAGAAGGAATCGGAACTTCTTCAAATAACAAAACGGAGAAAAATGGAAGAAAAGTTGAAAGAGTACAAATTCAGGCCACGAAGCTCATCATTACAAAATTCATCTTGACCGCACCCCTCCAACTCATTGATATTTCAAAACACTGAACTGAAAAGGCTAACTCATTCAACTGGAAAAAATGATTTAATGGAAGTGTTACAAGTTTTATTTTGCAATATTAGTGGTTACAAAATTTTAGGGTATTTAGGTAAGGAATCGGACGTCATTCGTAAAAATAAAATTATATGTTTAGTTGAAACCTGGTTAACTGGTGATTTTAAAGTACCACGGTGGCTGTCTGATTATGTTCCATTCTGTTCCCCTGCAATAAAAATACATTTAACAGGCAGAGCCAGCGGGGGATTAGCTACATTGATTCATGATAGCATTGCTGGAGGCACTACGATATTGGCGAAGGGCCGTTTTTGGTTATTTTTGAAAGCACAGCTAGCTAATATACCATTAATAATAGGAAATATTTACCTGCCCCCAAACAGCGATATTAGTTCCTGCTTAGATGAACTTCATGCAGTAATCACTTGCTTTAAATCTAACTATCTTCATAGCTATGTTATTCTAAATGGTGACTTCAATGGGCATGTAGGTGAGCTTAATGGTCTAGATAAGGAGTTCTTAGAGGGAACATGCCTTTACAGCAAAAGATTATCCTGTCACAACCAAGTAAATAGGCGAGGCAAACTTCTAGTTGAAGCTTTGGAATCACAGGGAATGATTCTTTGCAATGGTCGTAGTGTGTCGGACAGACCGGGCAAATTCTCATTCATCACAACCAAAGGAAGATCTATAATAGACTTGGTTTGGATAAATGAAAACCTCCTGGACCTATTTTTGGATATGGAAATTTTTAACATGTCGGATACCTTGGATCACATGGCTTGCGTCACCTCCATACAGTATTTTGATAGGAATAAGCCCAAAACTCATAAAAAATCCTGGCAAATGAAATACTTAGTCACAAAATATACAGATTGGGATGAGGAAAAAGCTTCCCTGTTCTCTGATAAAATTTCGTGCTCAGAAAAAATTTATTTCCATTCAGAAGATGTGAACCTTCTTTATGATAACTTTAAGCAGACAATGTACGATAACTTATTAGAAACAGGACTACTGTACATAAAGCAGGTCACCCAAACTAATCACCACCCAATGCATCAATGGTTTGATCAGGAATGCAGTATATATAAAAGAAGACTGAAAAAGCTGCAAAGAACAATACAGAAGAATAGCTCACTGCCTGATTTTCTAACGGATTACCTTCAAGTTAGAGAAGAATACAGAAGACTAATAAAAAGAAAGAAGACAGATTTTCGCATACAAGTTATAACTGACCTGAGAAATGTGAGGAACAGCAGACAGTTCTGGAGAACTGTAAATACCCTGAAGCCATTTAAAAACCCTAGCAACGAAATTAATCTTGAAGATTGGACCAGCTATTACCGGACTTTGTACGGTCTAAAAGTTATCCAGGACATAAGGTTTTACTCTGTGTCGCATCCGCTGCTGGATACGGATATCTCATTGGAGGAATTACAGTACAATATCCGTGCCAGTAAAAACAGAAAATCCCCAGGCCCCGATAATATTACTTATGAAGTTATCAAGCATCTCAATCCTTCTTGGGAGCATTATCTGTTAAACTTATTCAACGTGGTACTGAACTCAGAAGAAATCCCACAATCATGGGCTAAAGCCAACCTTCACCTCCTCTACAAAAAAGGTGATAAAAAGGACCCAAATAATTATAGAGGAATAGCATTGCTCAATACGATTATGAAGTTATTTACCAGCATTCTGAGGAACAGGATTACGAGTTGGGCAGAAGCAGAAAAGTTGATACCAGAGGAGCAGGCGGGTTTTAGATCGGGCAGAGGATGTATCGACCATTTATTCACTCTGTATTCAATAATTAGTATAAATCTTAGGACAAAAGGAAGCTATGTTTATGCAGTGTTTGTAGATCTCAGGAAAGCTTTCGACTCTATCAACCATATGCTATTATGGGAAAAACTTTTTAAACTTGGAATGGGAGGAAAAATGATCAGGTTACTAAAAAAACTATATGATCAGTCCTCAATGAGAATTAAGGGGGAAAGGGAGCTTTCAGAAGAGATTGACATAACCTCAGGCTTACTCCAAGGAGAAAGTCTTAGTCCTACTCTGTTTGTTTTATTTGCGTCGGACATTACTGAATTCTTTCGTACCCGAGGTGCTGTAGGTATTGGCATTGACCATGGTCACGATGTAATGTTGCTTTTGTTAGCGGATGATATCGTCATCCTTAGCAATTCCTGGCATGCTGCACAAAGGAACCTCAACATACTTAGTGACTATTGCAATGAGAATCTGCTAACACTAAACCCAGTCAAATCCAAAATTTTGGTGTTCCACAAATCCCCAAAGATGAAGAAACTAAAGCCCCTACATTGGCAGAAAACACAGTTAGAATATACAAAGAGCTACACTTATCTGGGAGTGCCCTTTACCTCATCAGGAAGATTTGAGAAAGCTGCTGATTACTTTATACAGAGGTCTTCCATTGCAATGGCTAGGGTGTTGGAGATTTTAAGGAATGGCAGGAGTGACTCTTGGGAGACTAAAACCAGACTCTTTGACTCTGGACTGGATGGATGGATCATCTGACTGGATCATTATTTATTGATAATACACATGTGTCATCAGCATAAGGTGTGATTACAATACTAGGATGTGTAGGGGTGTCAGCTGTATAAACCGTGTAGAGTATAGGACCTGGGATACTTCCTTGAGAAAAATCGGCAGATTGAGTAAAAAGAGAAGAATAGGAGAAATTGTGATTAACTGTAAAAGTTTTATAACTGATTGTGAGATAGGAGTGGTTAATAAGGAATTATGTAGGAGATTTTAAATTTTAATAACTGAAGTTGATTTTTTTTAAGAACATGAGCGAAGGTTAGATAGATCTTCTTCCTATTTTCATAAGTAAAAAGGGACATATATTTCCGTCTTCCTGACTCTCTCAAGACTGGAGGCGGTGATGTACGCGACGGACTGCTCATTAGTTCTCGGGATTCCACAGCTGGGATGTGAGAGTTAATGTTCTTCGGAACCCATGGAAGTTCCCAAACCCTAAGAAAGTTGGAGGGATCTTTAGTAAGTTTAACCTCACGGATCACGAACTTATTTGAACCTATTTCTGATAAAACAAAAGTTTTAGAAAGGCACTAGGTAATTATATTGCATATTATATAATAATATAAATTTTTTTTTTTTATAATCATCGCACTGTAAAATCATTACCTTTGGATGTTTATTACAGTAGAACCTCATTAATCCGTTCCCTAAGGGACCAAGGGATAAGGCGGGACCACTCAAAGGTCGGATTAACCAGAGATGAACACAACGAAGCACGTGTTTTCATAGTTTAAAGTGCATTGTAATTATATTATTTTTTTATTATTTTTTTTTTTTTACGCGAATTACGCTACAACTTGATTTCCTCTTATTATTTTCCATTACTTTTAGTTTCCTCTGCCCCCAGTACTTTTTCGTGCGTTCACTGGCCTGCTTATTTTGATCTTCTGTCCACGTTCGTCCACCTTCTCTTAGGTTTTCCTTCAACTTGAAACTCCTCCAATATACTACTAAATGTACCTCTTCTTCTTCTTCTTCCAGAGTAGTGGAATATCTGTTTTGTTAATCCGTCTTAGCTCATTCTGTACAATTGTCCGAGAAACGCCAACATCCTCTTCCGCATAGTCTCTGGGATTCTTTCTACATTCTGATAGACTTCTTTGTTGCTTCTCAGTTTCCATCCATCTACAGCCTGTACTGCACCCATGCAGTACAGGCTTAAATATACAGCATCTTTCTTAAAATTCTCACAAAAGACGTATGTATCGATCCAGAATATATATTATATATATATATATATATATATATATATATATATATATATATATATATATATAAAGTAAGGAAATATAAATGTACACTATATATACTAAAAAAATAATTTGTTTTACGCAGGTATTTATACAGAGTATTCAGCATAAGAATGCAGTAACATAGGGAGGCGATTCTGAGCATCATTTGCAACAAAAATTCCCTATAAACTATAGCTCGATTCTCATATTTTTTATACATATTTTAATTTTATTTTGTTTCAAGAAATTACTACTTTTTAACAAATAATTGTTTATATTTCCCGAACTATTAAATCTAGAGCATTTTAAATATGCTTATTAGAAAGAAGATAAAGTTTGTATTGAGTGGTGCACGTTTCTAACATATGTAATGTTTTTGAGAAAAATGCAGTCAAAGTTTTGAAACGAAATTTGAACCTTGCTATTTCTTATGTTGTGATCAAAAAGTTAAATACAGGATGCGGCTATTTTGAAGTCTAAATAAACTCATATTAAAGTAAATTTGATTTTCTTTTTAATGAGCATATTGAAATGGCTCTAGCTGTAATAGTTCTTTAATATAGACAGTTATTTGTCAAAAAGTAGACATTTTTTGAAAAAAACATAAAATAAAAAAATATGTATAAAACAGATGAGAATCGATCTATAGTTTATAGGGAATTTTTTGTTGCAAATGATGCCCAGAATCACCACCCGAAGTTACTGCATTCTTATGCTAAACACCCTGTATATTCTACTGTAAATACTACATCGGCCATAATGGCACTGTATTGTGTTTGATTTATAGAAAACTAACTCATTTTGAATCATTTAATATAAGTATGCTATAAACGTTGTTTAGGACTTAAAGAGCAAAATCCGTTTAAAAAAAAAAAAAAAAAAAAAACTATTTCTGCCATTTTTGAGAGGATTCCGAAAATTTGGAACCCTGCATTCCTTTCCACGTTCTTTCTTGTCTCCTTTTGAATATAACAAGGTTTTCTTTAGAACTAACGTGCAGCAGATATATATGCTTTTAATTAAGATCCCATATACCCGAATTTCCCAATTCAAGCACAAGATTACCAATGTATCAAAAAATCAAAACTACCCGAACTTTTGCATACCAACATGTATAATTTTACTGAACTTTTAGGGATTCCGCGAAAATATTGTTCCTTCGCTACTTAATTACTCAGATTACTCATTACTCATATTACATCAGATTACTCAGAGAGCCGATTTAATGAGGTTCTACTGTATATAAGTTTTAATAACCACTTTAATTTTGAATCAAACAGGTAATTAACCGAATTATGTAGCATATCATAAAATTTTAGCCCAGGCTAGAGAATATTATGAATGTAAGTTTGGCAGATAAAAACTGAGGCCGTTACAAGATAAGAGCTAATAGGACTTGACAAAGTTAGGCCGAGATACTGAGCGAGATAACGGTATCCGGGGCTCGTAATGTCTAAAGGGTTTCCCTTTATTGTGGTTACTCGCCCGTCCCCAATATGTATCTAGCCTCATCTAGCCAATAACCTACTATTTATGATCTAACTGTTTTAATTAGCTGTCGTTCGGTCGGAAGGGAAAATTGGATGTTAATTATCTAGCAGTGGTTCCATTATGATTGGATAGTGTTTGGACTTAAAGACAATTACCGAAGTCCAATCAGAAGCATGGAAGGAGGGGGTTCTATTGAAACCAATTTAAATATTCAATATTTTTGTAGTTGTTCATGTCTTTTTTAACATAAACTAAACTTCATTTTTAAGTATATTATTTATTTACTGGTATTAACTTCTGACCAAATTGATAACTGTTAGAACAAACTTTCTAAAAAAAAAAAAATAAATAAAAAATTTCAGATTTTCCCATTTATATTAAAGTAATTAATCAAATACAGTAAAGTCTCTCTTGTCCGGCGTTCTCTTGACAGATTGTATATATCCTTACTGAATATATTTAACTATAAAATAAAAAAAATAAAATTGGGTGAAAAACTCTTTGATTGAGTAACATAATAGATTACGGATATTTCTATCTATACTATACTGCTTTTCCCAACAGACATATTATAATTAAAATTATAAAATTACTTCAATTAATAATTAAATTAAATTAACAATTAATCATTTTTAAAATAAACAAAGTTGTGAGAAAGTAATGTCTTCATACTTGATTTTTTTTTTATTTAAACCAATACAGCTCTTTAACTGTAGATTCGCTAGAAAATTTTACAAAATAAAAAAAAAAATGTTTTAATTAAATTTCTGATGTGGGGACTACAGTCAAAGTTTCGAACCTAGCACCAACAGAACTAGAGCCTGTCAAGAAAGCCCTAACACTCAGGAAATGTGGGCAAAACGTGACTTTTTTTTTTTTCATTTAAACCAAATACCTTCCAAACGGTAGGTCCTTGCGACAAACGTTATATAACAAAAATTATTCTTCATTAAATTTCTCATACGAAAATGTTTGTTAAACTTTCGATCCAAGCAATCCTAACAGTGTTAGAGTGTGTCAAAATATTACCATTTTGAGTAATAAAAAAAAAAAGTTACCCACCCACAAGACATATCTATGTCAATATAGTTTATCAGGGTGAATTTTCAGCTATCTCACCTAAACAAAATCTGAGATTTAAATTGTACAAGCCGAGCTTATTAACTGATTCAAGCTTGTCTTTACATTGAAAATTGATTAAATATACATAAGTGTGTGATCTTGCCGTATGGGGCGAAATGTTTTTTGGCACATAGAAAAACTAATTGCAATCATTCCGAAATTAAATGCAGAAAAAGATCATGAATGATACCATGATGCAACTAATTGAAACGTATATCCTTTTTTTTTTTTTTTTTTTTTTTTTTTAAGTATTTGACGAATGAAAGATTATTTCGATTTTGTACTGCGACTCACAAAAACATACATGACTAATCGGCTGCTTTGGTAGACGGCCATTTTTTTTTTTTTTTTTTTTTTTTTTTTTTTTTTTCATTTATATTTCTTTGCTTTAAAATATTTTGATTAAAATGAAAAGAAGGCCTTTATGATTAGAATTTTTTTTTTTTTTTTCAGATTCTTCTTTTACAGTTTAATATTTAATCCAAGAATATTAACTCTATTTCAGCAATTTATATACAGAAATATAATAGGTCGATATATTTATTGGATTTATTTTATTCAAAATTTGACAGTTATCTGTCTAAGTTGACTTTAAATTGCTGACTTTTGCTTTATTTGTCTAAAAATACATTTAAACATTAGTACTCACAAGACTAAAACAACAACAATCTGCTCATCGTTATTGACTCCTTCAACATTTACTAGACAAACGTTCAAACTTGCCAATTAATTATAAAAAACTCATATACATAAAAGTAATTAGACCAATTTGGACATATGGCGTTGAGCTTTGGGGCTCCATTAAATCATCCTATTAATCTTATATCCAATCCTTAGAATCTAAAATCCTCAAAGTTCCTTACTTCGTCACCAACAAACTAATCCACCAAGATCTTAATATACCTTACGTTTCTGACTTAGCTCAAACCTGATATCAATCCTTTCATAGTGAACTCCACAATCATTCAAATCCTTTAGTATCACAACTTGCTTCTAATTCCATTTCAGATAACCCTCCTAGGTGCCTGAAAAGAAGATGGCCTCGGGACCTTCTAACATAGTACTTCATTATATTGAACCTTTATAAGTGCTACCAATGGGTAGTTGCTTTAAAAACAATTAACGTGTCATTGCATTTACTTGATGTATTATATATTAAATTGTATACAGTTGTAAATTTCAATGAATAAAAAAAAAAAAAAATAATAAAAAAAACATTGACACTCACCGTACCGTTCGTATAAAACAGTATAAATAATATAAGATAAACAAAAACCTATAGCCCCATGTACAGACCGCTATAAAGCTATAAACGAAGTGCCGTGTTATATCATTAATAAGGTTCTTTAAAGTAATTGAGTGAATATGAAAATAGTTATTACTTGCATTGCTATAAGCACAATTATTGTAAATATGCACTCAGAAAATTTTAATGAACACGTTATGTATCAATTTACAACTCCCGCATAAGCTTTTATCTGTAAAAGGATGCAATTTAAATGCCAATAATAATTATAATATAGAAAATAATTACTCTCGTTTTATCTGAAGCTTCAGTTTCTGTTCCATAAATTATGATTTACAATTTAAATAGGTGATGTAAATTATACCATATTTTCTTCATTGGTATAGAATTAGTATTATTTACAATTCACAATACATATTAAGAATGTATATCATGTTCCGGCATACATCCTCTACATGATTAAAATAATTTTATTTATAGTAAATAGGCATTTAATAGTATAAAAATTACTAGAAGTACGTACAATAACAAATATTGAACATAGCAAGCAATAGATGTAAATGTAAATTAGTTTAAGTGAGGAGTACATGTTTTGTTCTTTTGTGCGTATATCTTTTCAGAGATGTTTTAATGTAATTTTTCGATTTCTGGGATAAGCAAATTTTCTGAAATTGTTGTTTTATCAAAGTATGTTTTGGTTCGATCATAGACGTTGGATAGGGATAAGGTTGAGATCTTGAAGCATTGTTGTTATTTTTGTATAATCCTCATAGACAAGTTTTGTATCCTTTCGAGTATACGGCAGTTGGCTGTACAAGTTGAGCTCCACACTGCTGAGGCATATGTAATCTTGGATCGAATAACTGTTCTATATAAGTTTATTTTTAGGACTTAATTTAGATTTTTTGTGGAAGTAAAGGAACATTCTGTAAAAGTTCTTTTTAAAATTTTGTCTGTTTTATTGTTTATGTGGTCTGTGTAAGTTAAATATCTGTCTAACGTTAATCCAAGGTATTTTATTGTTTTGGACCATGGGATATTTTCTTTGTTTAAAGTAATATGTTTGTCTATAAGAGGCCTTCTTTTTGTGAAGATAATGGCTTCTGATTTAGTTGTACTTATTTTCAGCTTCCACGTTTAGCGGTATTTATTGATTTCACCTGTTTACAATTATGTCAATGCGGTAAGAGGCTGTGTATAAAACTGTGTCATCTGCGTAAAGGGATGTTATTATATTAGGATGTGTTGGAAAGTCAGATAGGAACAGGTTGAAAAGAGTGGGGACAGGCAGGATCCTTGAGGGAGACCGGCAGGATGGGTAAGTACTTTAGAAGAACATAAGTTTATTTGGGTATATAACTGTCTGTAATGTATTGATATTTTCAGGATGATATTTGGCAAAATCAAAGAATTTAAACTAATCGGAAGAAGAAAATTCGCTGAAATTAACGTGACGATAAGAAAATAAACGGAAAACACACATTATTCATTATAATATCATAGTAATTTTATGTAAAATCAAGGAGACATCTTCTTACTTATTTTACGATCTAGAATGTATCTCATATACAAATACTTTGATGAGCCTGATGCTTTTGTAGCTCAGGTTAACTACTTACAACCTAACAACTGAACAAATTAATATAGTTTTATCTCATTCCATTTTCATTAAAATAGTTTTAAAACAACATTTCAATTCCCTATATATAAAAATATAATTGTTATTTTATACTAATGGGAATATTTATATAAATAATAGTAATTATATATCATATAAATAATATTAGTTGATGTTACTGATAGTTACTGAAGTTTAATGCGATAGTCTGGAAATTATGGAAGGCTTTCTTCCAAACCCGACGATATATGCAGGGTTATGTGGATAGCTAAAAATAATTAAGGATTTTTTATTACGATGTTAGATCTATTTTGAGATAAAACAAAACATATCAAAGCCTGGTTAATATTCATTCTCAGATATAAAACAGGGTATTTGAATGCAGGAGAAATCGGTGATAAACAGAGTATCAAAGCTATATGAGCAATGCACTGATGCTGTATTTTTGTTAAGCAGAATTAGCGGGCTGAACAAACAGCTTCTATTTATTTAATGTATTCATTGAAATTTATACATTTAAAATACTTTATTCAGAAGCCTACCCAAATATAAAATATATATATTAACAAATATATACATACAAAAAAGAAAATACGTTTGTCGGCTTGGGGTAACTAGAAGTGGAGAACTAATAATAAAATACGATTCATTGAGAGTTCAAAAATTCGAGAAAGGCAAAACAAAAACATAAAATAATAAACAAATATTTTACAACCAATTTAAATTGCAATTGATAAAATACAGATATAAATAATAAATTAACGCTTGACTGGTAACATACATGTTATGCTCGTTGCAAGTAACATGTGATACGTGTACAAAACAAAATTCATCAAATCTGTGAATATGTTAATTAAATAAGTGAATGTTTTTTATTTGATTGTTTAAAAATTATTTATTCAAGATAAAATACATGAGGTAGTTAAAATACATACAATTAAAATACTAATAATTGTGAATTAAAATTTGAACTATAAAAAAGTTAATCCTATTTAAAACTAGATCACAAATGCTTTTTTAAAATTGTGAAATACAAAACATTTCAACCAACTTAAAAGTGAAGTAAAAATATTGACTAAATCAATGTGTTCTACTTTGTTATAAAAGTAAAATATGGGAGTGGCGTGAACGAACAGCTTAGGGGGGATGAACGAATCGAGGTATCGATAAAAAGAATCGGTTCACTTCAGTGAATGAATCGATTCAGCTTCGTTCAGGTTAAATGAATCGACTTTCCCACCCCTAATCCGAATTCTTCTTCGGTGAGCTTCCCTTCGTTCATTAGTCTATATCCTGCCTGTTTTCGTTTTAGGTTTTGGTTGAAATCTCTTTACTTATTCCAGTTTCCTCCTCAGAGAATCACGTTCTATGATGTTCTCGTGTGAGATACTCAGTTCCTGTAAGTCTTTTTCCACTTCTGTTAACCATTTCCCTTTGGTTTTCTTTCATTCAAAATAAGCGCAGATGCGATTGAAGAGTCTTCCAGGTTTCAAGTGACTAAATAATTAATATGCTAATGCGAATTTTAGTAATAAAATTTTATTTTTTAATGGTCGCAATAAGATCTTTGGAACTATTTAAATTTAAAATTTGTTTAGCTAAACAATAAATATGTAAATGCCTCCGCTTGGATCAGTGCTGGTTTCGGAGTATGCTAATATATTTAGTGTCAGGTAAATTCTATTCCCGGATTAGAATTCATTAAAGGATTTGGGCTTATCTGTTCTGTTTGGTTCCAATCTGTACTGAGTTCATTAGCAAGCTTTTAGTTCCCGGGTCACTCACTGTGTGAATTATCTCTAGTTGAATACATCTTGTTAATGTACAGATGATACTAATCGGAGATCAGCTTTATAAAATATATTTCAAATATTAGTACAGTAGAATCCAGATAATTTGTATGTTCAAGGGACTGGCAGTTTCATACGAATTATTGGGATTACCAAGTATCGGGAGTTTTTTTTTCTTTTTTTTTTATCTTTTCAGTTTGGTTTAGTTAATTAGGGTGTTTAAAAATAACCACATATAAGGAGTAAACAAAATATTTAAAAACGTCTTTTTAAACGCAAACATGAATTTATTAAACAATGATTTATTTACAACACAAAATATGCAAAAACTATCTAGCTTAACAACTTTTTTTGAAAAAAAAGATCAGTAATTTTTCTTTGCTGCAGCCCTTGCAAACGGGTAGTGTCAATTGCTTTGTCGTGGGTGTTTAGAGCCAAAAATACCTCATCACCAACTTCTGCTTTCGCTAAAAAATGGCGCACGCTGTTGATGTATTGCTTAGCAATTTTAGCAATTATTGCTACATAATCTTCTTCTTCACCATCAACGTTCTCAGATGAAGCTAAAATTACTTCATCGGTTAAAATGCCCGCTACTGCTAAGTTGTCATCAAAATGGATGAAATCTTCGAATGTTATGGGATTTTCTTGATTTTGTGAAATGCGATCCCTTTCCAAAAGACATTCGATATCTTGCTCTGCATCTTCTGTAAACTGGAGTTCCCCTTTCTTAAACCCACAGGCACAGAAACAGTTTTTAATTGTGCTTTCGCTCACGTTTTGCCACGCCTTGTCGGCTATGTTCATAGCTGAAAATAACATGATTTTATGATCCAGACCATCATTGATTCTGTCAAGAAGTTGCATCACTGCTTCCCTGCGATGAAAAGTTTTAATGTTTTAATTATACCCTGGTCTAAAGGCTGTAACTTGGAGGTTGTATTGGCTGGCGAAAACAACATTAACATTGCTGAGAGGCGGGATAGAATTATGGGCCGAACAATTATCGATAAAAAGTAAGATTTTTCGCTGCCGTTTTTCCATGTCTGCATTGGCAGATCTTATCCATTCATTAAATACTTTGCCCATCATTCATGCATTTTTGTTTGCACGATAGGACATTGGAAATGATTTTATTCGGTTTAAATATTTCCGATCCATCCATGTTGGCTGCCAAGAGTATGGTTACACGTTCCTTACTGGTTACTGCTTTTTTTTCCGCCATGGCACTTGCCTTCATTAAAACACATGGAACGATCGCGGAGACATTTACAGAACAGGCCCTTTTCGTCGACATTGAAAATGTTCTTAGGCTCGTAAGGTTCAATTATTTTTACCAATTCACTCATCCACTCTGAACAAACGTTATCTGACACACTGGCACCTTCCTCACTAAGCTTCTTGAATTTAATGTTGTGCCTTTTTTTGATCCTATTAAACCATCCATCACTTACGCGAAAGTTTTTAATTCCCATTTTTTTCATGAAAAACTCGGGCTTTTCCCGTTAAAATTTTCTCCCACTGGTACATTTGCAGTACTTGCTTGCGCGAACCACTTCATTAGGTTCTCTTCAAGGTAAGGGGTTTCACCAATCTTAAAACGTTTTACTTTGCTCTCCGATGACTGGGAAGCGATTTTTATCCTTGTTCTTTAAGATTGATGTTATTGTGGAAGGAGAGACATTGAAACGTTTGGATACATCAATTTGTTTACATCCACTGGCAACGGCGTCAATGATTTTTTGTTTCTCTTTAACAGAAAGGCTAACGTTTTTCAGAGGCCTGGTAACATTTAAAACGAACAAAGGAACGAAAACGATACTGACAATGAGTTGTAGAAAGGAAATAAAGTTCCTCAAAATTTTCCCTCTTCCCTCTCCTTGTTTCCTTTCGAAGAACATATGAATTTCACGGAAAATTCAATTCATAACTCTCACTTTCCTCTCTGCTCCTCTTAAAAACAATACGAGTTAACGGGATTTTTAATCTGGAAATACGAATTATAAGACGTTTGAAGAGTTCTCGTGCATAAAAAATAATATGAATTACCGAGGGATCTGAAATGCATTGTTTTTATATCGGGATTTTTTTATGGGGACCGGTAAATTTATACGAATTAATGGGAAATACGAATAAATGGGATACGAAATATCGGGATTCCACTGTATTAGTTTTGGATATTTAAATTTAGATCAATACAAAACTTGTAAATGTGAAAAATAAGGAACGTAATAAATAAATACATATCATATCATAATTTTTAAAGCACAACTCAAATACAATATTATATTAGCACTAGCATTCTCCATCGCGGCTCCCCGTGCTCTCATAAGTAAATAAAAATTAATTTAATGAATAATTAAAGTTTTTTTTTTATCGATCAAAAAATTCGTATTAAAATTTGCAATAGAGCATGAATTCTTCAACGATATTTTCTCGCATAGAAGTAATTTGTAACCTGTTTAAAATACACTTATTTGTTTAAGGATTATGAGAAAGCATAATTAGACATTCAATTCTTAATTTTAATGTATGAATTGATTATTATAAATGGACAGAGACTATTAAGAAACTCTTTCGGATAATGGACTGTATTATCAGAGGTTACAACAACAGGCCCATGAACCATATTTTGTCACATAATATCAAAAAGGAAAGTATCGACATTTTGAGTTAATAGTAACATTTATACGGCAGAAATGGTTTTATTGATTCTGTTTGGTTGGATTTTAATAATCAAACATCAATGTACGAGGGTAAGTCAATAATTATCCGCAATATAGTTATAAAATTTTATTGAAATGAAATAGGAAACTTACAAGTACATCATTTTTCGACATAGTCCCCTTGCTTTTCAACGCACTTGGTCCAACGTTGTTCAAGTTTCCTGATGCCCTCATGGAAGAAGGTTTTGGGTTGAGATGCGAGCCAGGAATGCACCGCTTCTTTCAATGCTTCGTCCGAGGCAAATCGACGGCCCCTAATTGCCTGTTTGAGTGGACCAAACAAGTGAAAATCAGATGGAGCGAGATCGGGACTATATGGAGGATGATTCAATACTTCAAAATTGAGTTTCTTAAGCGTTTCTACAGTGTGGGCAGCTGTATGCGGACGGGCATTGTCGTGCAACAACACAACGCCTTTTGACAGCAGTCCTCGGCGTTTGCTTCGAATTGCAGGCTTCAGCTTAGCAGTAAGCATCTCACTGTAACGTTCACTGTTTATTGTTGTGCCCCTTTCCTGATAATGTTCCAGTAATGGACCTTGTGAGTCCCAAAAAACCGTAAGCATAAGTTTTCCTGCGGACGGTTGGGTTTTGAATTTTTTCTTGCACGGCGAATTTGGATGTTTCCATTCCATACTCTGCCGTTTACTCTCCGGCTCGTAATGATGGATCCATGTTTCGTCACCAGTAACGATCCTGTCTAAGAAGTTGTCCCCTTCGTTAACATAGCGATCCAAATGTTTTGTGCACACGTCCAAGCGCGTTTGTTTATGCAACTGTGTCAGTTGTTTTGGAACCCATCTTGCACAAACTTTATGAAACCCAAGTCTGCTGTAAATGATTTCGTAGGCAGAACCGTGGCTAATTTGCAGACGATTTGCCACGTCGTCAACAGTTATCCGTCTGTCTGAGAGAATCATTTCACGTGAACGCTCAATGTTTTCCTCGTTTATGGCGGTAACTGGTCGTCCAGCTCCTTCATTTTGCGTAACACTTGTGCGACCATTTTTGAATTTTCCAATCCATTCATAGACACTCCGTTGTGGCAAACAATTGTTCCCGTACTGTACCAAAAGTCTTCGATGAATTTCGGCCCCTGATACACCTTCCGACCACAAAAAACGGATCACTGAACGTTGCTCTTCTTTGGTGCAAATAGAAAGTGGAGCGGCCATTATTAACAGCACGACAGCGATGACAAAACTAACCTACCAGCTTGATACGCACATAAACATAACAACGAATTAACAAAGCATGCGCCATCAACACAAAAGAACAGTACTGCCAACATAAACAAAAATATAGCTATATTGCGGATAATTATTGACTTACCCTCGTATATGACAGTGTGGCGAACCTCGGTTCTGTCACTCAACATTGTGCATTTAAATTTTAATTACAGTCAATTTTATTGAAAATGATTTAATTAAAATTTGGTTCAGATGATTTCAGTGGTTTCACATTTTTAAACTTTATTGCGGAACTGTGCGTATCGTTCGATTTTTAAGCTTTATGATCCACCTGTCTCACCACATAGTTAAAACTTTTTCATAATTTAAGTAAATTTTACTGGATATATTATGAGATAAAGTTGGAATGATTCGAAAGGTTTTGGTGGAATTACCAAAATTTAAGATGGGAAAATGATACTGATTACTAAAAGTAAACTGAATCATTATTTAGGGCTTTGCCAGGGATATATTATTAAGCATTTGAAATCCTTTGGAAGACTTTGAAAATGAAGGATTTGATATGTTTGATAAGGGGAAGAGTATAGTTCAGAGTTAACGCAACTGTAAAAACATGCGTTAACCCTGTAACTTAATAAATAGAAAATCGTTGGTTCAAATCAGGTCAGTGGCAGGATGGATTTCATTCAAAGTAATTAATTCCAGGCACCGACCCTCTCGGCTTGAAAAAAAAAATGTGTAGCCGAATCGCGAGGGAGGGGAGCAGAAAAAAATTAGAATATGTCTGATGTTCGAATCACTTGCTGGCCACAGTTCATGTTCGTAGATCTCAATAGATTCCAAGGGGTCTCGTTTACCCAAGATTGTTATAAATAAACTAGTAATATTTCCTTTTTAATAATCTATATAATTTATGTGCTTATCGGTGCCTTTTCTGAACTTATACTGCATATACTGCATATACTGCTGTATCTTATAGCCCAGTAAAATACTCGAAAGGCTACAAAAGGCTGTTTTCAAGAAAAAAAAAACTGCCAAACTTATATTCTCAACGGACTTTTATGGGGTGCTAAATCCGAATCTAAAATTTACTATCACGGTAGCCATCGGCTTCATTATAGGTTTTTACCTATAACACAACGACAAAGCTTTTCCAAAGAATGTCTACGTATATCAATTGTAGCTGAACCATGTAGCTACGAAATGAAAAAAAAAAAAAAAACTCTGAAATCGGACGATTTTTCACGATGAATTAAACGATGAATCGGACGATTTTTCACGAGGAAGGTATGGTTTTGTGGCCAACTTGCGGTCAGTCCCACTTCTTTGCAAAAAACATGTCTTACAGTTTTGGCTATAAGTCCGAATTTATTAAACCAATCGAATATTACTATATACTATCTTGAAGCTGGTTAAATTTACTATAGACTTCATATATGAATTATTATTCAACTTCCTTAAAATACACACGCTAACTCTAAAACTATTTGTCTGATCGCAAAATTGAATTTACTCTTTGAATCAATGTATAAAATTTTGATTAAAATCCGTCCAATACCCACCCCAGGATGCTAGGAATCTCGTAATGTTGTGAATTCTAGAATTTTCGGTACATGTTTCGCTCAAACTCCGCAAATATGTGTCCGATATAAAATTTCATTTATTAATCTCAAAGCTGGTTAAATTTTCTATTACGAGTATATTCTATATATTTAATTTATATTAAATCTCGTAGAATGGTAAATGTTTATGTTTTGGGAAAATATGACATGTTCTATGGGCTTATATAAGTGACGAAATAGTTCAAAAACTGTGTGTGCGCTTGAACAACTTGTTTGTTCAATAGTGTAGACTTGCGGTGAGACAGGTGTGTAATGAGCATATAACATTGGTTTAAATTATTATTTAATGTATTAATATCAGAGATTGATGTTTAGATTTTTTATTTAATAATTATTTAAAAATATATAAGCATAACATAGTTTTTTTTAGAAAGTTATAAATGTTATAACAGAAATAGTAAGGACGTTGGCCAAGATGCTGTCCCGGTATCAGACAGTTCCACTCCACTCGACTGGAAGGGGATAAGCCCAGGTCGACTTCTTCACTATCTGATATTTTCCTTTGCTTTCTCTGCATCCCTTACCGATGTAAAAATACGATTAGAAGACGTTTTCGTCTTGGAAGGATCGTATTCATGTCTGGTTAGGACTAGAGTTCTACCTATTTTTATTTTTTAGCAATTCTCTATTCAATACTGATTGCTAGAAGAAATTTATTATTTATTATTATCATATAGGTGAAATTATATTTAATAAAATTATTATTGATGAATCATTTGCCACTTATACATGTTATTTTTGTTTGTTTTTTATTTATTTATTTAAATATTAGTTTCCAGTATTAAACAGTTACTATTACTTCTAAAAGATTATATTTATAATTATATTTATTAGTTTAAAAAATGTAAATCAAGAAATGGAATATATTGATAAGCGCCCATGGAGGCGAAATGGCTTTGCCTCTAGAAGCTATCAGTTCATGGTGTACACTAAAGAATACTAGAAGTAATGGGGTAGTGGTAGTAAGCTAAACAATCATGTAAGTATACAAACCCCCATGTTTTCCCTTTTCGCCCGGGCTCGGAACAGAATAGGCCTGAGTTCTCCTGCCAGTCGTAAAAGGCGACTATAAGAGGACGCAGCGTACTGCCAGCAACCCTACCTGTGTTTAACTCTGAGCTGAAAAAAAACCTCAACCAAGCCTTGAATTTGTACTTATAAATGTCAAACGACAAGGAAAGGACTGGACGATTGCTAATGGCTACTTGAAATATACGTAGCCTACTACAAAAGAGTAGGAAAGAGTTAGATCCTAGAAAAATGTATAAAAAGATACAAGATCGATGTCGTGTCCCTGTTGGAAGGTGGAAAAAGGAACCAACTATAATGAATTAAAGGATAACGTTCTAATTAATAGTGGACATAAGAATATATTTTTCGAACTGGCTTCAAAATATGAAAGATTGCACCTTTAAAGTATGAAACTAATAATGAAAGAAAATGCTCCTTATGATTGAAGGGAATTTTTTTTTTAATATCTCAATAGTAAGAGCATGTGTGCCCACTGAGGTTAAAACCGAACAGGAGAAAGAAACCTTCTACGAACAATTAGGACTAACTGTCCCCAAAATATGAAAATCCCAAAATATTATGTCAAAATTATTTTAGGATATTTTAATGGTAAAATAGGAAAGTGAGTAGGAAAATTCAGTTTACATACATAAACCAACGATAACGGTTAAGAACCTAAACATCTCAAATTCAGCCTTTGTACATAAAAATATCTATTTGGAAACATGGGTTTCTCCCGGAAGATCAAAAACCAGATTAATCATATCATGATAGACAGCAAGCACAAGAGTGGTATTGAATACGTGAGAAGTTGCTGGGGTGCAGAATGTTTAAGCGATCATTTTTCTGGTACGGATAAGATACAAACAAAGACTGTCCATCCAATTTAAATGGAAAACTAAAAAAGGTAAAGAGTAGATATTTGGTAGTGGACCTGGCATTTTCTAAGAACCAATAGGTATATAACAAGGTAGAATAGGAAATAAGAAACAATTCCCCAACCAAGTATATGGCACTATTGTAAACTTCTTTTCTGCCACTTAACATTGATCATTTAAATGTTTATCATTGTGACTTTTATTATTGTGAAACCTTCCTAGAATTATGAAAATAGTGTAGTTAAAGTTTGATACCCATGGGTTGTTTAGTTTTAGGATTGTAAAATCTATTGTAGAATGGTGCTAACCACATATCAGTCGATTTCCTCTTATTAATTTTTTTTAAATAATTTAATTTAAAATAATTAGATTATCAATTTCAAGCTCCATATAACGTAACATTGTAACCTTTCATGTAGAATGGCGCTAGCTTCCGATCGCTCAATTTTCAAACTCTACTGTTATCCATTGACAAATTAATTCTAAATCACTAGTTTTGATTATTGTTAAACCTTTCTGGAACTATAAAGATGATGTGATTAAATTTTGGTACTCATTGGTTCAGTATTTTTCGTGGTTAGTTATCACAAACGAAAAATGGCTTGTCCAATTATGTAATGGGGTGTAAAAAAAAAAAAAAAAAAAAAAAAAAAAAAATTACCGTTTCTTGAACAAATATTTGTAATATTATTTCTTAGATATTAAATACAATTAATACTGAAAGTATAGTCCATTGTTATCTACCGTCATGTGCTAGCCAATTGCTCGATGTCAGGCTGATACAATTCCTCGGGTTGGCTGTCAAAAAACTCTTGGACAATATTTTCAACTTCCGCAAAATTATCAAATTTTTTTCCTTGAAGAAAATGGGCCATGGATCGACACAAGTAGTAATCCGAAGGTGCGAGGTCTGGACTGTATGGTGGGTGAAGCAGGAGTTCAAATCCATGAAGTTCTGAAAACTTTTCTTTGATTCGACTGTTGATTGTTGAGGAGTAAGTTCATGAGGGACCAGTCTACAGGTCTTTTTCACCTTGTCCATGGAGAGAAGATGGCGATTAACAGTATCTTTTGACACACCACACTTCCTTGCTAGTTCGCGAGTACTTGTGGACGGATTTGACTCAACAGCTTCCTTCAGAATCTCATAAATATCCATTAATGGCCGCCTGGAGCCCTTCTTCCTTTCCAACGTCGTATTTCCACTTTTAAATTTTTCCAAACCAACGCCGCGCAGTGCGCTCTTCAAGGACACCTCCCCCTTCATATTTATTGATTTCACGAGTTGCTTCAGTGGCTGTGAAATTGTTTTTCCAGTAATGTCTTAAAATTACGAGAATTTCGTAGGACACTCTTATGTTTCTTGTTTGAAATAAATAACTGAACTGAGGCTTTTTTTGAAGAGGTCCAGTGTTAGTAAACAAGCTTAGAGAATGTTCTAAAGGGATTATTAAGTATTGGTAAATAATAAATAGCATTAAAATATTTACAGACTTTTGAACTCCGGAATTTGATAAAACAGTCAGTTTTTTTTTTTTTAAATAAGCCCTATTAATAATACAGCTACAAACATTGTTACTGTATATACATACCGTTGAAGAAGTATGACTAATTGATATGTTTGTTTAAAAATTATTTTTTTTATTGGTCCGCTTATCATCGCTTCCCCATCGGTTGTCGGATTACTTACCGAAGAAAACGAAGAAGAGGTTAAAGGAAGGATAAGAGTAAAGCTGGCAGGTGAGGGTTAGGGCTGACAGCGTGAAGGACTCCACCGCAGGTGCCGACATCGATAATCCTCCAGCCGAGGTGAGGATAGGTTTGGATTTAGCGTGTACACAGTTTTGTAACTTGGCCTTCCTTAAACTCCAAAACTTATTTTATCCCAGAAAGTTTATATTTAATAGCTTAGGGATCATATTGCAAAGGGAAAATTATTCATTAAAAAAATATATGTTTAATCAAGCGTTTCCAGCACAAAGATACAATATTCTTGTTGTTAATAATGTTCTCGGCCAAGAGTTCTAGGCCGGCTGAAGGCAGACAATTTATAATTAGTCATTTTGGCCGTGGATCAAATCGTTCGAATTTTAGTTTTAACCTATTTCTTAGCAAGATAATTGTTAAAAGAAAAAAAAAAAAATTTCCCAGTAAAATCAATTTAAAAAAGATAAAATAAGACATTGCTTAAAAAATATGTGAACAATTTTTTTTAAAATTAAATATTGCTATCTCCTGAAGTATTAAAAAAAGATTTGAGGTTCACAATCAATTAAAGTATCTCAGTGATAGTGAAATATTGGTGATAATCCTATGAATATATCAGAATATGCCTAAAATTTGTAATAAAAAAAAAAAACACCTAAGGGATACCATGCTCAAGGGTTAATTTTTTTTTTTTTTTTTTTTTAATTTAATGTATTTTTTCACTTTATATATCGTCAAGTTGAGGTTTTTTGTATGTTATTATACAGGGTGTCCCGAATTTAAATGGCAAAACTTCAGCAATTTATAGGGGTCCGAAAAACTTAGACCAAATCATCTTTATAGTTCCAGAAAGGTTCAGGAATAATAAAATTTACTTATTTTTTATTTGTGTGTTATTAAATAAGCGATAGTATGTGAACAACAGTGTTTGAAAATTGACCGCTAGGTTGAGAGCTCCATTCTACAAAAGAAGTTACAATGTCACGGTGTTATATTGAGCTAGAAATTTATAATACAATTTAATTATATTCGACTGAATTATTACATAAGTTTTAAATGTGTGGTGCGAAACGTGGATCAAGTTTGGAAATCGACTAATATAGCAGTTGGAGTCTACAATAGTAATACTTATGAATCCATCTGTAACATTTTTTTTAACTAAACCATATTCATAGTTCTAGGAAGGGTTAACTATAATTACATTTCCATTAGTAAAAATCTAAATGAACAATGTTAAGAGGTAAAACCAAGATAATTTGCCACACTGTCACATATTTTTATGGTTAGAAATTAAAATCCAACCTGATGAAATCAATAAACTTACTTCTAGCTAATAAGAATTCTTCTTCTTCTTTCTCTTCCTCTTCGAGCTATTACTGGTGTGGAGAGGTCTCGATATAGCGCCGCCAGTCCTCTCGGTCCCAGCATAGCAATTTCATTTCAGCAAGGGTTTTGTTCCTTTTGCCCCCAATCCTCTGGATGTATTACTGATAGGAGATCATTAGGTTAATTCGTGGTATTTTACTTGTAGATCTTGCTCTCATGGTCTTTTTGGGTTCTTTCACTTCTTCCATCCGACAGACATGCCCAAACTATTTAAGTTGTCTGTTTTCGATGGTTTCCTTTAATGGAGGCACCTCTAACCGTTCTCTGATCCCTTGATCCTAATACAGTATCCCTTAGTTTTTTCTGCTGCTCTGCGTAGGAACTTCAACTCAGCAGCAGTGATATGGCTGACAAGCTTAGCAAGCATTACCCAGCTCTCGCCGCCGTATGTTAGGATCGGAAGGTATGTAGCCTTGTATATATGCATTTTGACATTTTCCCTACTTCACGGTGACCAACAAAGCTATTATTGATCTGGTAGTAGACCTGGTTCGCTTTTGAAATCCTATTGGCCATTTTTTAGTTAATCCTGCCAGATCTATTTACTATGGTTCCCAAGTAGTTATATCCGTTTAATACACCTAGGACCTCCCCGTTGCAAAATATTTCAACGTGTTCTTCGTTATTCCGTAAGAGAATTATCATCCATCCAAAGAATTATAACCAATTTAAATGTTGATCCTTTGCTTTTTCATACTTGCTTGAGTTTATTGACTTCAACCACATAATCTACACAATGTGGTTCCTGGTTAAAAAGTACTAAATCGCATCGCAATAATGCGAATGTTAATATGATAACAAATAAATCTTCAATTATTAGTAAAAATTACCTATGCTCTTCGCTTATGAGAGCGGGCACAGCCGCAACGGGAGGTGCAAGTAATTTATAAAAAGGAAAAACGACTGACTAGCCTGTTTATTGACAACTAATATATTCAACAAAACAACTAATATCTTTTCACTAGCCTCAAAAATGCCCTATAAGTGCACTTTGAGCTATATAATATGGTGGAATGTCACCATCGCCACCTATAAACCCCCTAAAGATTCCGCACACATGATAGTGTGAGATTAGAACACTTAGGTCGGCTTTAGAGCCTGCAGAGGTATAAATCTGGGCAATATGGCTGAGGTGGCAGTCTAGTAAAGACATTGTTCGGGGGCAATAAATTTTTATGCTAATTAACTTAAGTAGAGCACATAGATCTCGAGAAGCGCTTACACAAAATGGTCCACGCCCTGGGGAAAGATTTATCGAGATGCGAGTGTAATCATAAAGAAACTTTTATTTTTTATTGCTGATCCCGAGGGGGCGATAAAAAAAATATGACTTCCTCCTCTCCGCTTTTAAGGGAAGAATATGCTTTAATGAGATTATTACACGATACTAGAATCCCCTTCTGAAAAGAAATAAAATTTATTTTAAAATATAAAAGTGTTCTTTCTCGAAGCTCTTAATTTCTTTTAACAATATTTTTAAAGTGTAAATTTCTTTTTTCTATTATGTGGATTCCAAGTTAAACGTCTGTCCTTGAGTTCCAGCGGATCAGTTTAAAAGGGATTAGTTGAATGTTATTAAAGGATACTGGAGGATTGAAAGTCTTAAGTTTTACGACGAAGGACCGATGAGATTGGTTTAGATTTGTTTTAATTTGCCAATTTTGAAATTAATAAAGGTTTGATATGAGATTTGAGTGATTGAGGTTGTTTATAAAGGATCATTATTTATAAACACATCTGTCATCAGGTGTGGACAGTGCTGGGGAGAGTCATCTGTATACACTGTGTAGGATGGGATCTGGGATATTACCCTGAGTAACACCGGAATATTTAAGTAAATAGGGGAGAATAAGAAAGTTTATGATTTACTTTAAAGGCTTTATCTCTAAAATAGGATCGAAAAAAAAATGGCAATCAACTCAGAAGCTTTAAAAGTCATATTATTTTTATTTTGTAATTTCATTTAAATTTAAATTACTATTAGTCTAGACTACAATGATAAAAGAAAAACAAAAATTTGTATTTTAGTATAGCTGGTTATTGCATTGTTCTCTACTCCATGCAAAAAATCCTCTGATTATGGCTTTTAGTTAATCGCAAACTTTATGAAAATATAATATGCATACAGCATTAAAGAACCGAAGATAGGTCTGAATGGCAGAGAACTGTAGAGGAAGCCAGGGTTCTGCAAGGACCATACTCGCCATATGAAGTTGATGATAATTAAAGAACTAAAATAATTAAATAATTTAAAAAAAAAATATTTATTCTGTTTGAGGTTTGAGGCTCTAATAAACCATTCAATTCATCTTGTATCCAGTGCTTACAATCCGAAATTCTTCGAAGAATCCTCAATACTCCTTACTTTACCACCAATAAACTTATAAGACCTTAATGTTCCATATGTTGCTGATTTAGCCCAAACCATATACCTATCCTTTCATAGTAAGTTCCGTAACTTATAGAGTACTTATGGGTAGTTCTTTTCAAGTTTTGACATGCTATTGTAATCGTTATTAACGCATTTATATATATATATATATATATATATATATATATATATATATATATATTTATCTTTATTAAACGTCGCATCATCATAACAAATTTAAGTTATTAGCGGCTATTTATATCTTTGTACAGTTGTAAATTTCAATTAATTAACATTAAAAAAAAAGTTCTGTTAGCCCGGCGTTGGTCGCTAGGTATTTCCCTCACCCTTCTAAAAAAATGTTAATAAATTCGTCAGAATTTAACATTCATCGCCGAATCCAAGTATAGCTGGGTTTAGGACATTTGCGAATAAGAATATTCGGTTTTTAAGTAAAACGGACGTAGGTGGCCAGGATATTGGTAGATTTGTGCTGAAAATTATCCACACTCCTCAGTATCAGAATATCTCTCGTGCAGTTTATTCGTGACATTTTACTGAGCGAGTTTTCTAATTTCTTTCGATTGATTAGTGTATTTGGGTTCAAAATGAGTCGAGGATCTAGCATGCTTGAATTGTTGGATGAAAAGCCAGTTGGGAAGCTAAATTGTAAGTAATTAATTGATAAATTGTCGTGAATTGTATTTATATTATTTTTCAATTATTTTCTTGGAACATGAAATTTTTTCTATTCCAGATCCTTTTTCGTGGCTGCTCGAGGCAATACAAAATAGATATGGTATAGGTGTGCCGAAGAAATAAAAAAAGGAAAACGAAAAAAAAATTGTAAAAAGTGTAATGTTCCAATTCACAATAAACATGTAAAATATACTTATGATAATTGTATAGAAATAGAAGAAAATGATCTAGCTGATGAAAAACAGATTATTATGTAAATAGTAAAATACTTATTTTTTGTTTTGTTGTTTTACAATAAATGATTTAAAAAATATATTTTTAATCCTTATACTTCATACTACAATTATTGATACATTAAGATGACATTAATATACTATTTATAACTACATATTTGGTAACATAAAACTGCATTTTTTATAAAAATCAAAGAGGTGAAGGAAATGCTCACCTTGCGATTAACTGTGTACCAGATCGGCTTGCGAACAACGCCGGGTTAATATAGCATAAGACAACTAGGTCTCGAGGGTATGTAGGAAACTATCGTGTTCCCAATGTTCGATTTCACTCTGATCGCCGGAGAATTTGTGAATTAGATATCACAAGGAATCGAAGATACAAGAGAATCGTAGAATCATAGTGACGTCTAGAATATATATTTCAAGGCAGGTCCCTATTTCGGTAGACCTTGGGCAGGGACGAGGTTCCAGGTCTTCCCGAGGTGTAGTGTGGAAGATAAATGATGCAATCCTAGCTAGTATTGACCACCTTCCCTCATTGATTATCTTGAAAGAAAATACAAAAGAATAAAAACGTTGTGGTATTAGTATATAGAGAAAATATTGAATATTCATTCTAGAATACAAGTTTTTTTTTTGTTTTTTTTTTTAAATATTTTATTCAATATTCCACTTATCCCTGTTGAACTGAGCAACTAAGACTCCATCTGGAGGAAACGGCAGTGGTTAAATGTTAGTAGAAAATTTTATCTATACTAATATATAAAAGGGCAAGACGTTTTTTGTTTTCTGACTACTAACCACGAAACCTGCAGACCCAATAGGTATCTAATTTTAACCACATCATCTTTATAGTTCCAGGATTGTTTAGAAATAATAATATTTAATGATTTTGAATTAATTTATCATTTAAAAGTGGTAATATGTGGATAACAGTAGAGTTTGAAAATTGGCAGATAGGAGCGGGAGATTCTACATGAAAGGCTACAATGTTACGGTATTTAGAGCTTGAAATTGAAAATGTAACTAAGTTAAATTAAATGATTAAAATATGGCATGTGGATCCCAGTGAAAATTGAAAATCGATAGATGGGGGGTAAGGGGGAATAGTGTTTGCAATGATAAAACTACTTAATCCATCTGTTCCAAATTTTAACTCCATCCGTTTTTAATAGTTGTGTGAATATATATGAATATTAGGATTAAAAATAATAAAAATTTAAATATACAATTTTATGTGCCAGAAGCGAGGTTTGCCGCACTATTATATATTATCATGGTTGAAAATTAAATTTCTTCCCAGATGAAATCCATAAATTATTTCTGCCTCATAAGAACCATTAAAAAAAATCAAAATTTCATTACTTTGCTCTTTGATATTGTGTGTAAAAATATGATTCATGCGCCTTTAGTACCGATAATGCAGTTCATTATCCACAAGAATTTTTTAATAGTCTCTGTCCATCCAGATTACAAGCTCATATTTCAAAATAAAAATTGGACATCCAATTATGCTTTTCAGTAATCTATAAACACCTAATTAGTGCAATTTTAATCAGGCTATTAATTTTTAAATTTCTGCGATGCAGGTAAATAATGTTCAATTCCATAATTCAATACAAGATCCTTATCGATAAAAAAAGAAAACTTCAAGTATTTGGTAACATTTTAGGTACAATAAATTTGAATATTTACAGGTGACAGCCTTAGGACATTCATACTGCATTCCTCTTATGTCTCGTAAACTGTCCGAATAAATAATAAAAAAATAAAATAAAAATAAAAAATTTTTTTTTTTTACATGATATTTTATGTTATTTAATTTCGTAAATGTAATATGTAATGTTTATGGTACCTGAGATGGGCTTCAAGATTCAAACAACTCTAGCTTCCTGGTATACTTTAGTATGTCTATGTACAAAATATGTGAAAATTATTCAATAATTTTATTTGTATTTATAAAAATAATGGGAATATTATTTGCATGAGCAAAACACTCTACACATGCTTGACTTCATTTTATAAATTTCGGTCGAAAGTTAAAAATCTTTAAGCGATGTAACTGCAATGATTATACAATTCTACGACAAAGCTGCCCAAACCGGGTTACAGCCAGAGATTTGATCTGCATTTCAAAACTGTGTTGGCCTTTGTCACACAAAGCGAGTGATCCTCTACTCTCAACAATTAATGCAAGTGGAGTGAGTTTTAAACGGCTTTTGGGTTGGGCTTTGATTCAAATACCGCTTAGGGGTATCTTCTAATTCCTATTGATGTCAACTTTCTCTATTGTATTTCGATTATCTTCGTTTCCGTTTAGACTTCAAAAAATATAATGGTCTCGATATTATAAGAATGCTACGAAAAAAAAAAAAATAGTTGAGGTTTAAAATTTATCATGATCTAACGATGTTTCGTGGGCTAGAGATATCGTTGGCCAATTCTACACGACGAATTAATTTAAATTCTTTTGAAAATTGATGAAGTTGTTTATTTTTTACAGCAAGCTCTCTTCTTATCTAATCATTTTTGCATGGAACTAAAGGATACCAGTTTCAGATCTGCCCGGATCCAACGATTTTCGACGGACAAAGGATATTCGGCCACTCGTTCCCGACAAACTAATCAGGATTCTTTGTTTGTTTTTTAAAGAAAACTTTCTTTAAATTCTCTTTACAGGCATAGAATGATACTATTTGCAGATATGACAGGAACTAACGACTTTTGACAGTTGAAGGATATTGTTGCTCAATCCTCTCAGACAAATGGTTTTCTTTCTTTTTGAAAGCTGATTATATTGTCTCTTTTCTTAAATAACACTTTCTTCCAGTTTGATAATTTTTACAGAACACAGAATTGTACTAGATTCATGATCTGCCGAACAAACAATTTTTAACTTTGATTTTGAATTTTCATTTAATATGTTCATTTTTTAAGAAATATTTCCTTCCTATTTAATCCTTCTTACATGACACTGAAGAATAATAGATTCTAGATCTACCCGATCTAATGACTTTTGACTGTCTAAGGATATTTGGGCACTCATTCTAGACTGAAAACTTATTTAATCTCTTCGTTTTTAAAATAACACTCTGTTTCGGTTAAAACCTATTTAAAGGACACTGGATGATACTAGTTTCAGATATTCCAGGATTAAACAATTTTCAAAGACCGAAGGATATTCGGCCATTGCTGGCCTTTTGATTCCTTTGAGAAATTTACTTTCAAAACCGGAAAAAAAAACACTGTTTTTGTCTGTCATACAAATCAGTTACTTGAATATATAAGACATTATGATAATTGCTTAATATAAATATGTATTTTAATAATAAACATAATAAACTCTTCATTGGAATAAAAAGAAAAGAACAAAAAATTGTTTAATAGAAAATAAAGAAAAACTACAATAGAGCGACACCAGATCAAAGGATTCCATATTATTACATTTATTTATTATTATTATTTAGGATTTATTTTATTAGATTTTCAATGCAAGGTTTAAAACCCAATGATAATGAACATAGTCCTCAGTTTTGCCGTTGGATTTTGAATGCAGATAATATTACAGAATACCAATTTTTCAGGTGAATTTTATGGACTAATGAGTCTGTTTTACAGGGAAAGACATTTCTACCTATCACTGTGGGGTAGTTTATTCATTTTTGTAATGCTGTCGAATAGTGTTACAAAATCATAGTTTGCCCCACTGGTTAAATGGTGAGAATTAATAGGATTTGTTAACAGGTACTCACCCTGTATAGAGACAGATTCTGTTTTCTGCTTCTGCACTTTTTAAATTGATATAATTTTATTAAATAATAAAAAAAAAAATGTTTTCTTTCAAGAGTTTTCAAAAATCTCTAATCTCGTTTTACCAAATGCCATTAGGTTTTCCTCGTCGCCATTAATATTCGAGGAGGCCCGATCTGAGCTAAAAGCTAAAGCGATTTTTAACTTTTCGGAAGTGACACAGAAATTTAGGAGGCAATGGCTGTAATGGAATATAATATTTACAAATGCCAGCTGAGATGGATTATTTTAACAAGATGGCGTCAGTCACTGAATAAATATTTAAGGAAATATTAATGTAATAAGAAGATGAAGATTTTTCAGTCTGGATCATACTCTTCTATTATTCACTACCGCTGCCGGGTCAAGAATCCTGTTGAACGATTTATGAATTTTCTATTTTCTTGAATTATATATGTAATTATAGTTACTAGCACTTCGCCTGGGCAATACCATTTTTTTGTATCTATGTTAAATTAATTAATTTAAATATTGAGAAAAAATACCTTATGTCTGTGTCACCTGTTAATAGTAAGTTAACTGCATAAGTATTTTTTTTAAAAATGCAAATGAAAAGTTAGATTTTTTTTACAAAAAGCAATAAAATCTCAGTTTTAGTACTTAAAAATTTTTCATTTCAGTTCCAATGATTAAAATGTTTAGAAAATTATTAGATTAAAAAGTCAGTATTTTTTTTTTTTTTGCAGTATTGATTCAGTCATATTGTTCCTTATTTTCCTTCTTTTTTTTTCTTTAACATTCCACCGATCGCGCTGTTAAATTTTGTACAAAACTCGACTTGTTTCCTCTGTCTCTAGCTTCCCGGAAAATTGGCTTTAGCTATTCCTGATAATCCTCTACTTACCTTCCACTATTTTTTATGCCATCTGTGAGGTTGTTAAAAAAAACTATATTAAACAAAAAAAAGCGATTTATTAAATGAAGAATAAAATAAAATACAATATTTTTTGCGTTATATCCAGGGTGTCCCGAATTTAAATGGCAAAATTTCAGGAACTTTGGTCCACTGAATCTACGATTCGGTCTCTTAATTGCTTTCTTGAGTTCATTGACACCGAATAAACTTTCTGCTTCAACGTTCCCCATACAAAGAAATCCATGGGTGTCATATCAAGTGATCTCGGTGGCCAAGGTACTACTCCTCCACGTCCAATCCATCGTTGTGGATAATTTATATCCAGCCAAGCTCGAGCAACTCTGCTATAATGAAGTGGACATCCATCGATTTGGAACCACACTTTAATCCGCTGCTGTAAGGGAATGTCATCTAATTAATTAGAAAAGTCATTCTCCAAAAAATGTGTAAATGTGATACCATTCAATCTTCCAGGTAAAAAATATGGTCCCACCAGTAATCCGTTCCAAATGCCAAGCCAAACGTTAGTAGCAAATTCATGCTAAAACCTATTCTCTCTAATCGCTCTGGGATTTTCAAGAGCCCATACATGATAATTTCTTTGATTAACAATTCCTCCTCTTGTAAAGGTAGCTTCATCGGTCCATATAATTTTTAATAGAAATAAATTATCATCGTGAATTTTGTCAAGAAACCAGTTACTAAAATTTAATCTCTTGACATAATCTTGAGGTAGTAAATTCTGTACTTTTTGAGGATGGTATGGGTAGCGATTATCACCTTTCAAAGTTCGCCATATTGCATGCCGCGAAATTGCTAATGCAGCAGATGCTCTTCGAATGCTAGTCTCACGATTGTTATCGAAGTGGCGTTGGACACAATTTCTTCTTCGATAATCTGCTCTTATTGCTGCCTAGAATTGGTCGCCTTCATTACGTATTAAGACTGACCCAGTCTCTCGTAGTCTATTAAAAGTTAACGAAAAGACTCGTCGATTAGGCACTCTTCTATTTGGAAATCGGCGCACATACTCCCGTACCACTTCTAAAGTATTACCGTTACAGAAACCATACACAAAAATCATATAAGAGTATTCAACATTAGAATATGTTTACGGCATTGTGGCTTTATGCTATTCACACAAAAATATCTGAGTAATTGACTGAAGACTGATTTAGGAATTATAATCCTAGAAGGAAGCCAAAATGTAAACAAATAAAATAATGTAAAGGATAACATTAAGTGTTTACATATCTCACTGCCTAGCCTGACGAACTTTGAAAGGTGATAATCGCTACCTGTAACATTTTTGTTTTGTTTTTTTTTTGCGATTCTCTCTAAAACTAAGCAAAAACGATCAAATCTCTAAAGAACTTTTTTTCTTAGTTTTTTCGGTCCCCTATAAGTTCCTGAAGTTTTGTCATTTAAATTCGGGGCACCCTGTATAATACGCAATATCACCTTTTACATCGTTTTCCTTAACTTCACTTGATCCCTATCCCCTTGTTTTAAGATTGTGGTAATGGGTACGATAAATAGGTGAAATATATTAAGGCTAGGTGAAATAGGTGAAATATATTTTTTTTTTTTCCGCTAAAAGGGCAAGATCGTCTGCGTAGGCAAAGCATCTTACTTTGACATGGTTGTTCTTGGTCCCTATAATCGCACCCGTATTATTAACTTTCCATAGTTCTTTCATTATTTTATTCAACACAACGTTTGAACAATGTTTGGGGAGAGGCCGTCTCTTGTCTAAGTCCTGTTTTTATTTGGAAAGGTTTGCTGCTGATCCCTCTAAATCTTACCTTGGATTCGGTGTCCGTTAGTGTAAGTTCTATTAGTTTTCGAGTCTTTTGATCTACTCCGTATTCTTTTAGTATTTCCAGTAACGATCTTTCTATCCACTGAGTCGTAAGCTTTCTTAAAGTCAACAAACGAGATGTAGAGGTTCTTTTTGGGTTTTGTCTTGTAGTATTTTATCAGCAATTTTATGCTTAGGATTTGTTCTTGTCACGATCTTCCCTTTCTGAAGCCTCCTTGATATTCTCCGTATTTAGGTTCTATTTGAGGGTTCAATCTGTTAGTAGTAGTATTTTGGAGATAAATTTTGTAGCTAACGGGTAGTAGGGAAATTCCTCTATAGTTATTAGGGTCCGTTTTTTGTTCCTTCTTATGCAATGGATGTATTAGGGCACTTTTCCATTCTCTGGGAATTTCCTCTTTTATCCAGATGTCCATCATTAGCTCTGTGATTTTCTTCCTGAATTCATCACTTGTCAATTTCCACATTTCCGCCAGTACTCCGTCCTCTCCTGATGCTTTGTTATTTTTTAGTGTTGCAATTATATCCTCTATTTCTTCACCGTCAGGTTGGTCCGATTTTACCTCTAAGGGGTGTTGTCATGTGTAATTATTCTTTCTTTGGGTTCCTCGTAGTTTCAGTAATTTCTCGAAATAGTCTGCCAGTATGTTACAATTTTCTTCATTTGTTTGAGCCAGTGTCCCGTCCTTTCTTTTTAGTACTAGTCCTGGGGGTGTGTAGCCTTTCACTTTTTGTTTAAAAGCTTTATAAAATAGCCTAGTATCTTTTTTTTCTAAAACTTTCCTCCATTCCTCTAGGTGCCTGTTGAGAAATTCTCTTTTTTTTCCTTCTTAGTATTTGGTGTGTTATTTTCCTCTCGATGATATACTTTTGATTGTTTTCGATAGTTTTGTTTTGGTTACAGTTTTTCCATGCGTCCAATGTTTTAATTAATTACTAAACGCTTGGTATTATTTTTTTTTTCTTTTACTTCGTTTTGTGTTTTTTGTTTTTTGCAATATTTTAAGATGGGCTCAGATATTTTCGATTTGGGTTATTATTTCTCGTTAAATGACTGGTAGAAGAAGGAAATGATTTATGTGCTCGATAAAACTTGTAGTTGTTCCTAAACTGAACTGAGGTAATAATGTAAATATCCTCAGGTAATAACGTTAAAAAAAAAAAAAAAGTCTCAATGCTCCTTACTTGGACCAATAAACTTATCCATTAAGAACTTAACGTGCCATATGTTTCTGATTCAGCCCTTCAGATACCTATCCTTCCATAGTAAGCTCCATAACCACTTCAATCCACTAGACTCCCAACTTGCTTCCTCCTCTATCCCTGATAATCCTCCGAGGCGTCTGAAAAGAAGATGGCCTAAAGACCTTTTAGTGCAGATTTTATTGAAGTGCTACTAGTGAGTAGTTCTTCACAAGTTATTTACATGCCCTTGTATTCACTGTCAACAGATTACTTGTTGTATATTTTTGCTTTGTTTTTATTTTATTATATTATCTGTTATTTTGTTCTAAAAAATATTATTTCATTTAAGGCTCTATACACTATTTTTTTTATTCTTATGATACTATAAGGTTGTAAATATCAATAAATTGAAAAAAAAAAACCATTCAGTAGGAATAAATGAAAGGAAATGAGGTTGAACGTTGAACCTGTCTAAAAACAAATAAGGAGTTAATCGTTGTCTATTAAAAAAAAAAAATTGACAAATCGAAAATGAAATTAAAAAAAAAAAAATCCTTACTAAACAACTAACAAACAAGTTTCAGAAGCTCTGTTTGATACTATCTATAAGAATATTCATGTAATGATTCATGAAAATATTTTCGTTAAAATGGCAGAAATTCTGTAAACTGAAAGGCTTGGTTATTAAGTTGTCCAGACTGTGTGATAATAAACTCAATTTACTTTTAAACCTAAGCGGAAATTATGTATCAGCTCCTTTTTTTTTTTTTTTTTTTGTTTTGTTTTAAGAAGGTAACTGAATTTTATTAGAGTGATTTTTGGAGGCAACACACACCGACGAAACGCAAGAGTAAATATTCTATCTCGTGTATCAGGCTTCTAGCCTTCTGACCTGGATCATAATCCATATACCTAGACCGATTATCACTGCTCATAAACTCGATTAATTTAATGTAGATCGATGGTAAAGGTTTATTAGTATCGATGGGAGTGTTAATTCGTAATAGGGATCAAGTGAAGTTAAAGAAAACGATGTAAAAGGTGATATTGTGTATGATATATAATGAAAATCATTTTTTTTTTGTTTAATATAGTTTTTTTAACAACCTCACAGCTAGCATAAAAAATAATAGTAATTGTAATTATCATTTACGAAATGAAACTGTTTTGTCTCAGTGTTCAGGGACTAACTCCATAAGTTTACTGTCTCTATATTTTAATATCCCTTTTATGTCAATTCAGAATTCAATAAATGGTTAAAAGCAAATGTATTTTAGTTAACTATTGTATTTTAATATCTGTTCCATAGTTTTTGGAGAAGAAAAAGGTAAGAATTTTCTCAAAAGGAACATAATTAAAACTGTATCCCAGAAAAATTTTGATTTTGGGGTTAGTCATTATGTCGACTGAAAGGCTCAACTTTTTAATCAATTTTCAAATTATTATAAATCTAGTTTATGAATTAAGATATTCATACAAAAAAAAAAAAAAAAGTCTAAAATAAACAGGTAATTGTCTAGTGTCATGATTTAAGGCAAATCTTGAATTCATTTTTGTACAATCCAAAATATTGGACCTATAAAATGGGTGATTCTCAGATTACGGGCAATTTTTAGTCCCATAAGATTATTATCAATTACCAATTAACTAAGTCCTACCTTAATTTTTGCCCAATGATATTAGGGTGGTGAAACATTTTTTCATAATAAAATATTAAACATGAAAAAAAAACAGTAATTTGATTTGAAAATTGCTTATAAACAACGAAAATGTCATTACCCCGGAGTGTCCCACTCATAGTTTTTTACTAAACCTTCACCACTTTGGTCTCGTTAACTATGGCGAATGGTAGTGAAATTTATTTCCTCGCATTAAGGATAACCTAAAGATCCTAACTGTTTTCATTTTTGTGTTTTTAGTAATAATATAGTATGTTTATTTTGCTCCAAACTTGGTCCCATCACTATGATGTCATTACCAAGCAAGAAATAAATTTGTAGGGAAATCAGCTTTAAGAAATGGTACAGTTGGGAATTTTTTTCGTAATGTAGTGGTACACCTTTTGCTGAAGACCGGCCATAGCGGTGAAGCGATAGTCAGTTTAGTAGTTCCTCGCACGTGTTTACATCCTAAGAAGTAAGTCATGTACATATAATGTTGCCATTAGCACGACTAGTATTATCACTCTTGCTTTTCAAATTATTTCATTGGGTTTATTTTAATTTTGACTGTCATTTGTTCCTTGTTTGCAGTTGGCACAAGCAATATTTTTTTGTTTTAATCGTAGTGGTTTGTACAAAACAAAATGCATTCAAATGTCATTACCAAGTTAAAAGCTATGTGATTCTCACTCAATTTTTTGCGCGGTAATGACATAAACTTTTTGGTAATGAATATTTTTATTAATGTTTAGTTTTTTTCTTAAACTAAGGCACACAACGACAAAATGACTCGTCCCAAGTCGAAATTGACTGCTAACAAAAAAAAAAAAAAAAAAAAAAAAAAAAAAAAAAAAAAAAGGATTGTCATTACCAAGATCCAGTTTGTCATTAGCGCACTTTGTTCATTTTAAAATTCTGAATTTCTCTTTAAAAAAATCTGTTTTCATTTTGACCAATTGTATTTTTCAAAAGCTGAGAGTTAATAGAAGCCGTCGGTAGTTATAATTTTTTAATTAAATGAAGTCTAAATTTGTAAAAATTTGATACTCGAAATCGTCCGTAATCTGAGAATCACTCATATATATATATATTTAAAAAAGTGTATAAGTAACTTATAAATCATTAACTTATATTTAACGACGGTAGAACACATTCTATAAATTCTATTAAAATGGAACTATTGCCATTAGGGTGTAGCCTCATTAACTGGCTACGTTAAACGGTAATATATATTGCAAAGGCCTGGGGATATTATCGAGTTAACGACATAATTGTCATGTTATATCCACCTCATTGTTATCGAGTTTATAGAACAATTCATCCAAATATTTCAGTAACATAATAATCAAAAGTAATGTAACTGTTCGTTGTTTTACAGTAAACTATGTAGCAAGAGAAAATAGCCAAGGAGCAATGGGATTAAAACTATTCTAACATAATTATTGTATTTATTATTAAAAAACTCAATTTTTCCGAGACTGGGAAAAACAATAGATCGTGTATATGTCTATCTATAATCTACTGATTTTCCCAATTTACATTTTAGAATTTAAAGAATCAAAATAGATCCCAACTCACCACTTGATGACACATGTTTATTATCAGTAAACCATGATCCCTTCATTGCCTCCCAAACACTTCAATTCCATATCCTAACCATTCAAGAATGGTTTCTAAAATGGAGAGTCAAAATAAACCCAAACAAATCTCACCAAATAACCTTTACCGTTCGTTGTAAGCCCACGACTTCCTGTCCAATAGTATCCTTCAATGATATTCCAATAATCCCTGTCGAACAGATCCGCTAGCTAGGACTACACTTGGACAAACGTCTTACTTGGAATCCACATACAAGACTAAAGCGACAAGAAACTGCTCGTCGTTACAGACTACTTCAACATTTAAAAGACAAACGATCAAACCTCCCAATTCATTACAAAAGACTTATTTACATGACTGTTATTAGACCTATTCGGACGTACGCAGTAGAGCTTTGGGGCTGTACTAAACCATCCAATTCATCTCGTATCCAATCCTCATATACCCTTCAAAAAATCCTAAATGCCCCTTACTTTGTCACCAATAAGCTTATCCATAATGACCTGTTCTGTATGTTGCTGATTTAGCCCACACCAGATACCTATCCTTTCATAGTAAGCTCTATAACCACTCAAATCCATTAGTTTCTCAATTGCTTCCCACTCCATTCCCGATAATCCTCCGAGGCGTCTGAAAAGAAGATGGCCTAGAGATCTTCTAGTGTAGAATTTTATTAAAGTGCTACTGATGAGTAGTTCTTTTCAAGTTTTTACATGTCCTTGTTATCGTTATCAGTTCATTTACTTGATGTATATATTTTGTATAGTTGTAAATTTCAATAAATTGATATATATATATATATATATATATATATAGATTATATATATATATATGCATAAAAAGAATCAAAATACATAAATTGATGATTAAAAATCAATGATTATTAGGGCGTTATCCCATTATGGTACAATCGCTTGTAACAAGAGGATTATGCCTCAACGGTTTGTTCCTCAAACACAAATTTAAAATATGTTATATATAGGTCGTAGATGATGAGATTTCTTCACGTAACTTGCCAATATCCATTTAATGATTCTTTCTAATTAATTTATTTATCCTAGATTCTATTTCCCTAGAAATATCATATGCCAGTTTTACAAAGCTCATCTTAATTTTATAGCAATTAAATAGACTAATAAAATTATTTGAAATCGAAAAATCGTTTGACCATACTTTAGTACACAGATAATCTTAAACTTTAGCCAGTTAATGTATTTCCAAAAATTATCACATGGGTGAAACCAATCTTCGTAGACAGTTAAGTTCAGCTGGTGGCTACAAAACATTTTTTACTTTGTCTAAAATTTGGAGGCAAAAACCGATCCACTGCAATGACGTCAGCCAAGTTTTCAATTATTAAAGTTAATTTTTGTTTTTTAAATTGTCCAGTTTCTATCTACCTAGACAATCATCTATCTCCCTAGACCTCTAATTCTATCTTTCCGGACCATGTATCTAACTCCAGAGATATAATATTGAGCATGCTCGGTATCTCATTAACTATTATTGATTATGATTGCCCACATTTACATGTTGTCTAGGAGCTCAATAGAAAACAATTTGTGAATAAAAACGGGAAAAGATTAAACTTTTTTCGTGAAACAAAATATTGAGGTCCGAATAATTTTCGAACCGAGAAACACCAACAGAGCGAAAAAAAATAAAACGATACTTAAAAAAAGTTATTCTGATTGCAATGTCTTTTTTTTTCAAGGGAAGAGAGTAAATAGATTTATATTCTATTAATCGTTTTAACTTCCAGAGTACATCTGAATCCCTGAAGAAATCAGCTGTATAGTGGGATGAAATATAATGTATAAAAATACTGTCCCCTCAGGATAAATATGTTAGTGCAATTCAAATGTTGAAAAACCTACTATTAACAAATTAATAAAACAATATTTTCGACTGAACTTTTATACCCTTTATCCTACAATCCATAATGATTCTCTATTAGACTGGTATGCCTCTAAAAACTGGAGCCTTATAAACTTTTTACGGATGGAAAACGTGTTTAATACTTACTAACTTGAGCAAGGTCTGTTGGAATTCACCGGGGCTTGAGGACCGTTCCATGAAGATAACACTTAAGGACTTACAGACTTGATAGTGTGTCAAAGTCCTTCTCTCTTAAAGTTACTAACTTCGTATGCTTTGGCTATATCTTAACAATGAGCATTTAGTTATCAGATTATGTAAATTTTAGGTTCTTGGTGGTTAATTTTTTATAAATATTATTATTATTTAGAATTAAAAAAGCATTCGTTCGTATATAAAGAAAATTTTTAAATAGTTAAAATCAAACTTAAATATTTGATGAAGGTTCAAGCGTTTTTATTCTTTATTTTGATTGTTTATGAATATTATTTTTTTTTTATATATATTACAAGCTGCATTATCAAGGAAAATGATTTATATAGATGACAATGAAACTACAGTATGTACAGTGAAAATAAAAAGATAATAAATATTTGTAATAAATTTATCGAAAATTGTTGAAAAATAATTTTTAAAAAGCTGATTTTATGATTCATACACAACAATAAAAGGTGAATCAGATGTGAGAAAGAATAACTTCCGGTAATGACTAATCTAGGTTTATACTCTATCGATCAACATAGAATTTTTTTTATAATTAAGAATTGGTTAAAAAAATTATATTTACAAGTATAAATAGCCAAAAATAAGGTTACTTTTAAGTATTTTAGTGACAAGCAACTAGAAAATAAAAATGGACTGATTAAAAACGATTGGAATTATAATTTTTAGAATGCGAATTATTAATATCAATTGTGGGACATAAGTTCCCTAAAATCACAAAATTATATTATTTCTTATGATTATATGGTTTTATCCTAACGCTGAATTGAAACAAAATAAAAAGGTTTATAAAATAAACCATTATTATATATTAACATTATAACATGTAAACATACTTTACATTATTATTATTGAATAAGGTAGCCTGTCAGATGCTGAGAGGAAGAGAACTCCCGAGGATTGAGGTGTACTCACAAGCGTTTACCAGTTGACATTTCATCTTTAGCTAGGTACTTGACCCAAGATCCTTTAACTGTTGTAGTGGTACAAGGTTTTTTTTATTTTTAATCATTTATTACAGTTCTGTGGAAAGGGGGTTATAGTGTCGAAGGATCAGTTCTGTACTGTAGTAGATAGATAATTTAAATTAAAGAGGTTTTAAGACAAAGGGAGGATGAATTTAAGAAATATAACAATGAATATAAGAAATAGTCTGGTAAAAGAAATATAAACAGATAGAAATCATTCTTCTTTTTAAAAAAAATTTTTTTTTTTGCTATTTAATAAACTTTAATACAGTTTACAATATGAAATAAAATACATAAAGTAAATGTGATGATAATGCTAAATATGACATGCCAATTGCTTGTAAATTAAATACCCATTGGTAGCGGATATAGAAGTACTATATTTGAAGGTCCTGAGGCCATCTTTTCCTCAGACTCCTTGGATAGTTAACTGGAATTGAATGGGAAGCAAGTTGTGATACTAGTGGATTTGAATATTTGTATAATTTATTATGAAAGGATAGGTATCTGGTTTGTAATAAATCAACAATACATAATACATTAAGATCTTTGTTAACAAGTTTGTTTCTGACAAAGTAGCATTATGCATTTTTCTTAAGATTTTGGATAGTTGCGATTGGATATAAGTTACGAAGTGGTTTAGTGGAGTCTCAAAACTCAACTATTTATGTCCAAATATGTCTAATTACTATCATGTCAATGAATCTCTTGTAATTAATCGAAAGGTTTAAACGTTTATCTTGTGCGTGGGTTCCGAGTAAGTGGTTTATCCAGATGGAGTCCTAGGTAGCGGATCTATTCAACAGGGATTATGTAGTACCATGAAAGGATACCGTAGGACAGGAAGTTTTAGGTTTTGCTACGAGGGGTAAATGTTATTTGATGTATTTGTTTTTTTTTTGATTTATTTTAATTCTCCAGTTTCGACACGATTACAGAAGATTTATGATATGGGATTGGAGTGTTTGGGAGGCATTAAAGCCATTGATTCATTAAAATACGTGTCATCAGTCGGGGACACTAGATTTAAAGGAAAGGTTTTGTCATTTATGGCAAATGTGTAGGTAATTGTAATTACGGTGATTGTTTGAATTAATCGGTGACTGATACCTAGACGAACTCTGGAAATAAACACTAGACAATATAAGTTCCCCGTTTGAAACTGTGTCTCTTATGAGTAATTATTTTCCTTTCGAAATGCGCACATGAAGAGAAACTTACCGGGCCACTTAGTCATTGATCTAAGGACGCGTTATAAAAATTTTAAATTTAGATTACTGCTCTGAAACATATTGAAAAATATTATTTTTTTAAAAGATAAAAATTAGTTTGTTGACAGTAGAAATTTCCGATACGTATTCATTATTAAATACATAAAATAAGAAAATATCAAAAAAAAAAAATAAAAAAAAAAAAAAAAAAAAATAAAAATAAAAAAAAAAATAAAAAAATAAAAAAACTGTGACAACACTTATCTTAGTAATTATATTAGTCTTTATATTAGTAATCTCAAGAGAGTACTGATAATAGTTCGCAATGACTTTATATTAGTCATCTCAAGAGAGTACTGATAATAGTTCGCAATAACGGTTTATTTTAAGAGGCTACTATCAGAGTAATTCTAAAAAACTTCTCTTCTTTTTTTTTTAATCAAATATTTCTCTTATCAAAATGTACCGTTTAATTAACAGAAACAGATTCCAAAGAATATTGTTTTGACTAAATATCTGATTTCCAGGCGTAAGACGCCAGATACTTATTTTGAAAATAAAAATAAAAAAGAATAGTAAATAATAATGCTCAATACATATCCGTCCCTTTTTATAAGAAAAAATACAAAATAAAGTGAAATATATATATTTAAAAAAATGAAAATTATGATGCAATTAGAAAAAAAAAATGAAAACAGAAAAATATCCTTATAAAAATGCATACCGTTAATTACAAAAATCTTATTTTTGCGTTATAATAATTAGACCTATTTAAACACAGAGATTTGAACTTTGGTGTTTCACTTAACCAATCTCATTGTCTGAACTGAATAAAGTTTTTGAAAGGTGTTTAATTCATTAATGTACTTTACGTAAATAACTAAAGTACTCATGATTTTAAATAAATTATTTCAAAATATAACTTTGATTGTTAATTTAACAAATCCGCTTATAGCTTTTTTGAAAGGAATACACCAATATACCAAGAAAATTGACCTCAATAAAGTTGTCACAAACTTATCCATAAAGATCTCAATGTTCCGTATGTTGCTGATTTTGCCCGAACCAAATATTTTATATCTCTATAACCTCCATATCCACTAGTATCTCCACTTGCTTTTCATTTCATTTCCGTAATACTCTGAGGTAATATTTCTAAGCCCTGTGAATATAACGGTATTAACGAATTCTAAAAACGCATTTTCTATGATGATTTTTATCTCTTAGGAAGTAGAACAGGAGTAAAAAATGTGTAGTTAGTGAGATGTGTGTAGAGTAAGGTGGATGAATCATTCTTATTACCTAGCTTAAAATATTTTCGTGAATTCATTCACAAGTTTCAAAAATGTAAGTCAAGAATTCAAATATTGGTAATCATCTCAGGAGATCTAACAGATATCTGAAATATAGCCATCGTGGAAAGAGGGAGGGGGCAGGTAGGTTAAATTTTTGGGGTTTACTATAGGATTTCCCCTTATGACTCTTTGGATTTTTCCGTTCCTAGTGTTAAAAAAATTTAAAGTGGGGCTATTGGCAGTGTTTTTCAGTTCTCTTACTCTTTGATCGAAAATTAAAATTATTGCCATCAAAGAGTAAAATAAGTGATTACTCTTTAATCAATAAGTACCAATTTTGATTTCTTGTCTTACATTTTTGAAAACTTTAGTGTTTATAAGAGTAAAAGAACTAAAAAACATTTTCATTTTTATTTTTTTCCCAATAGGAACAGAAAAATCCAATGAGTCATAAGGGAAACCCCATAGGAAACCCCAAAAAATTAACCTACCTCCCCCCTCCCCCTTCCCTCGATGGCAATATTCAGATATGAGA
The DNA here is from genome assembly GCA_003667255.2 of Euschistus heros. Lineage (NCBI taxonomy): Eukaryota > Metazoa > Arthropoda > Insecta > Hemiptera > Pentatomidae > Euschistus > Euschistus heros. The sequence continues at coordinate 2,102,196 of RCWM02000011.1, forward strand.
GAAAACAAAATTTAAAAATGATAAATTGGTGTAATAAAACTCTTTTCCAAAACATTTACCTTCCATTGCAAAAATTATTTTTTTGTAAATTGGTTAAAAACTCAAAAAAAAACGATCCTAAAACTTTTAAAATAAGAAAATACAACCTTATCTAATGAGCATATAATGATAATTTACATTCTAAAACCTCACGACAATATTTGAACAAAAACAATCAGTCTACTAATATTACTAGCGAAAAATTCCTTCATAGAATATAGTCTATCTGCACATTCATGATCATGGTGAAAATTATGAGAGTAAAAGAAACTGATAGGTTGTGAGGTGATATCAACTACTCTATTATAAGATATTAATTAACATTAATTAAACATTAAAACACAAAACTTGTAAGCAAAAAAATTAAAATGTTAAGACATAATATTATACAATAAAACTTTGAAATCGAAAATTAGATTAATATAATTTATATTATATCACATTATTATAAATAGTGAAAAAGTCTTTTTTTATCTTATTTCACTTACAGTTTTTCCTATTGTAATATATAAGCCTCAGTTTTAATTCTAAAATTCAATATATTGCAGCTTACCTGAGGTACTAAAAAAAAAAAAAGTAAGTTTATAATTGCAAAAATGGAGAACTTATTCGCATTTAATGTTACCAACTCATGTTATGGGGCATGTGTGGGAAATAGAATTTGACGTTTTGAATTCGAATTTAACCATAAAAACAAATCAGTAACCATAGAAAAACTACTTTACGTTTAAGATATAAGTACCTTGCACCTACTTGTTACAGTTGGGTTGCAGGCAGTTTCATGTAGAAACCACAATCGCTTCTGGACACAAATACGTATGAAATGGGAGAATGATCCATTTAACAAAAAATATTCTCTTTTAAATTTATGATTAGGAAAATGCCGTCAAATTATTATTGAGTTCATAAAATTTCCGTCAAAGATTGAAAGGAACCGACATATTGGGAGGAAAGTTGGAAATTAGCGCCTTATATAAATCCTTTTTGTTGCGGCTATATTTATCCATTTCGTGTATGAATACATTATATTTTAATTTCGAAGAGTATTAATGCAGTTCCTAGGGAAGGTTGAGACGGCAGTTAAGGCGTTGTGGACTGGAGTCTAATCAAAGTTTTACAAGGAAGGTTCACTGTGGGCTTAATAGCAGCCTCATTCAAAATTCATTTTGTTTGAGGAGGTTGCCTTACAAACATTTCTGTTTCCAACGTGAACTGAAATCTGAGTGTTGTTTTTTATTTTTAATTTATGTTCCTTCCTTTGTTTTTTTTTTCATAACCATTATGCTTTTCTGTGTACAGAACACTTGTTCCTGAAGAACACTATTAATTTGTTATTATCAATAAAAAATCTGATTTATTTTTTTCTAAATATCAACGGTGTCGAAATTGGAGAATTAAAATAAATCCAAACAAATTTCACCAAAGAACTTTTACTCTCCGTCTTAAACCTACGACTGCCTGTCCTAAATTATCCTTTAACAATATTTCACTGACGCCTGTTGAACAGATCCGCTATCTAGTACTTCAAACTAGACAAACGTTTAACTTGGAATCCACATACAAGACTATAACGACTGGAAACTGCTCGTCGTTTTCTACTTCTTCAATATTTAATAGATAAACATTCAAAATTCCCAATGCACTACAAAATACTTATTTACATGATTGTTATCAGACCTATTTGGACATACGGAGTTGAACTCTGGGGCTCAACCAAACCTTCCAATTCTTCTTGTATCCAATCCTTACAATCCAAAATCCTTCGAAAAATCGTCTATTACAAATAAACTTATGCATAAAGATCTTAATGTTCCATATGTTGCTAATTTAGCCCAATCCAGATACCTATCCTTTCATAGTAAACTCCAAAACCAATCCAATTCTCTCAAGTCTCTCAATTTGCTGCGCATTCTATTCTTGGTAATCCTCCGAAAATAAGATATCCCCGAGACCTTCTAATATCGAACTTATATTCAAGTTTCATTAATGGGTGGTTACTTTATAATTGTTGTCGTTTTATATAACTTTTTCCTCACATTTACTGGATGTATATGTACTGTACAGTTGTAAATATAAAAAAAAAGATAAAAAAATAAAACAAATATTACCATCGATCTCACGGTAGTAAATAATATACACGGCAATGAACAAATTACTTTATGTGAAAATATAAAAAATAAATAACCTTTTAAAGTGAAATAAAATAAATTTAAGAAACAACAAACCGGATACATCCACTTACAAGACTAAAACAAGAAACTGCTCGTCAAGATAGGCTACTGCAACATTTACTATACAAACGTTCAAAGCTTCCAATAAATACAAAAGATTCATTTATATGATAGCTATGAGATCTGTTAGAACATACAGAGTTGGGCTTTAAGGTTCCTCTAAATCTTCTAATCCTTTGCGTATCTAATTCCTACGACACAAAGTTCTTCGTAAAACCCTCAATAAACATTCAAAAGAGATTCAAAAGATCTTAAGGTTCTATATATTGCTGATTAAGCCAAAACCAGGCACTTTCATTGTAAAATCCATACCCAAACAAATCCACACTCGATTCCTAATAACACTCCGAGGCGTCTGAAAAGAAAATGACCAAGATATCTTGTAGAGTAAAACTCTTACTAAAGTATTACTAATGAGATGTTCACACATTTCCTTGCTGTGTCCATATTTAAAATTTTTAAAGATCATATTGCTCAGGCATCAGTTGTTGAGGATGTGTTGCTAGGTATCTAGGTATCTATTATTGGTCAAGATAAAAGTATTATAAAAACCCCTAAGATATAGGAAACAACATATCAAATTTAGATCAACAATATTTTTAACATTAAAAATAAAACCGTTACCTTAAAACATAAAAAATACAGTAATAATACAGGCATTTAAGAATAGGAACACTAATTTTTGAACCTATAAAATAAATTAATTTGCCTGAAGGGTGGAGGCAATTTAAATTAATGCCTGAAGGGTGGAGGCAAAATAAAATAAAAAATAAATTAAAGCTAAAAAATGTATTTACAAAACAAATCGAATCAACTTTATACACTACAATGTTCGTGCACTAAAAAAACAACAACAACAAAACATGTTAAACTGTAACCAATATTGGTACACAATGCACCTATCAATATTTTTATTTTTTTTGTAACATGCTTCATTGTGACAGGTTATGAAACACCCTGTAATAAAATAGCCAGCTTTTTCATCATACTATAGTTATGCTCTTTCATAACATGTCGTAAAAAAAAGCTGTTACCTCTAATATAGGTCTGAACTATTTCTGCAATAGTTTTATCTAACACTATTTACCTCGATATGTTTACAAGAAACTATTAAACTAAAATCAATTTCTACATCACTTGGAAAAACAATGGATCATGTCTCTCTATAATAAAATTTGATGAAAAATCAATGATCATTCAAAATAAACAAGTTTGAGAGATAATAAGGGTTTCATAGGTGACTTTCTTCATCGAAACCAATATTGCTCCTAAACGGCACGACATTGTTACAAATGTTACATTACAAAAAATTATTCTCCATTCAATTTCTAATTAGGAAATTAATGGAAAATATCCGTCCCAGCAACGCTAATAGACCTAGAGCGTTTCAATATATTACATTTTTGATAGAGAAAAAATACTAAACAACAAGCCTAAAGACGTATCCTTGTAAAAACAGATAAAATAATAAAAAAATACTTTTTGAAGCATAACAATGTATGTGGCATCCGTTGTTTAGATGAAATATCAAACTTTTTTTGAGGGGATGGGACAGTTTTCCTTCTAAAAAGAAAATAAAAAAAAATCATAATTGAAAGCAACAACTCCGTAAAAATGAAAGCAAGTATTTCTAAACTGGTCCCATTCACCGGACACTCCCCTAAAATTATAAAAAAGAAAAAAATAATGATTAATAAAATAGAATTCAAATATATTTTATCGATAGACGTGAGAAAGATTTTTTTTTTTCAATAATTAACAAATTTAATAAGCGTTGTATGAAATGGATTTTAAAAAAAATTAATAACAGCCACTTTGACTCATGGATAATCAATCACTCATGAATGTGGTTATTTCGGTTTTTCTGAATACCTTTGAGTGTTCATTTATCTTTTTAAGGGATAAATAAATAAATAAATTAAGGCTTAGCGAACCCGAAGGTTCGATGCCGACACCACCAACCGTCGACCGCACACTTCCCTCCACTCTTCCATAGCCTAAATCCTCCAGGTCGGCCCTGACGCAATCCTCCAATCTTCGTCTCGGTCTACCCCTCGGTCGTTTACCCGACTGCTCATAACTGATTACTTTTTTCGGAATTCGATCATTATTAAACCCAACGATTTTACATGCCCATTTTAAGCGTCGCACTGCTATTACTTGAACTATATTTACCGCATATAATTCGCGCAGTTCTGCATTGTGAAGTCTTCTAAATTCTTCTGTTTCTTCATCCTTTTTTGGGCCAAATATTCTACGCAGTACTTTATTTTCGAAAACTTTAAGGTGTTGTTCCTCCCTTAACGTCAGCGGCTGTGTTTCACATCCGTAGAGAACTGTTGGTACTATAATAGTTTTGTACATCCTAATTTTTACATTTTTGGAGAGTAAGCGCAAACTAAGTAATTTTGTGACCAAGACAACAAGCATTACCGGCTTTTAGCCCTGCCTTTATTTCTTCTTGAATTTCATTTTTCCCCGATATAATAGACCCTAGATATTTGAATTGCTCAACTTGTTCGATCTTTATCCCGGAAATATCTACATTACTAAAATGTTCACCGTTTCTACTACTAACCATATATTTCGTTTTATCGGTCTTAATTACTAAACCAATTTCGTTACCGGTTTCCATGAGCGTAGTAGCGTTTAGTTTTATAGTTTCCTCGTTTTCACCCAAAAGTACCAAATCATCGGCATAACCAAGAACCGGACATTTACCATCCATCTCTAATTATAGTTTTAATTATAGTCTAATCCATCTCTAACCATAGTTTCTAGTTTTTTAAGGGATAAAAAATTAAATCTGTTTTGATAATTAAAATTATGCAATGATTACAAATTTTAAATTTAGGAAGATTTTAATCTATGTTTATAGTTTTCATTACAATATAAGTAAATTATAGAGGAACGCTATAAGGCCACAGTTGATAGTAACTGAATTTAGAACTGAGTTATCTTTTGAAATAATGTAAATAAACTTCAACCGCGTTGTTAATAACGCATATTGCTGCATAGTGCTGTTATCAGGTTTAGATAAGTAAAAGTCAAGTGATTTCCTATGTATGTGCTTGAGAAGTTATATAATTTATCGAAAACAAATAAGTTAAAGTAAAATATGTTTCGATTTTGTTTTCTTTAAAAGATACAGAATTCTCCTTTAAAAGAAAACAAGTGCATAAATTTGGAAACAAACAAACTTGAAAATTAATTTTAAAATGTATATATATTCTTAGTTTTTGTTTATTTAGTATTTATATTACAAAATTACGATTATATTATTAATAAAATTTAAAAAAATTACCTCTCATTACTGAGTAAGTTTTTTAAATAAGTATTAAAAAAAAACAAGATACTACCGCTAACAATTTCTAATGATTTAAGTTTCTATTTATAAGAAGCATAGGACTTAAAAGTCGAGAAAATGCTTGCCGTTTCCGACTACTCCAGTATCTATTAGACAAGCGTTCAAAAAATTAAAAAATTACAAAAGACTTAGATGACAGTAATAAGACCTGTTTGGACATGTTGAGCTTCAGGGCTCAACCAAACCCTCAGTTTTTTTCTCCTATCCCATACTAAAATCCTTAAATTTTTTTATCCTCCTTATTATGCCACAAACAAACTTATCCGTAATGATCTTAATAATCCATATGTTGCTTATTTGGCCCGAACACTTATCCTTTTATAATAATTAATAATTAATATTATAATTAACTATAAATGATTTACAATAGTTTCTATAACCGGTGTGGTCCGGACGTTTCCCACACCAATTCAGTCACTACTTTGCATTAGACATTGGAACGCGAGTATGACATATCCACCTACTTTTCTTATTGCACGTACTATTTCTGAATATTCCTAGTTAAAGATAATCATTGAGGAATTGTTTTTTTATGTGTTCCTATCATACTAACCTGTCACAATAAAATTTTCAGGTAGGCTATGAAATATCTGCTTAATGTTTTTTATCCCTGGATGGCCGCGGACTTAGTTGCTACAAGGGCTTAAAAGCAACAAGCACCGGCTTGAAATAAAATCAGGCAATAATGGCCCCCATTTTATGCTTTCAGAGCCGAGCTCCAAACTGCCACCGTTTTCACTCTGTCGTCCAGAAAAAAACCATTCCTCTTGCTGGAAAGGGTTTTTCAATCTGCTTTCAAGAACATATTCTAGAGCGTTCTACAAGAATATGAATAGTTGCGAAATCCATTATTTATACTTCAGTATATCTAAAATAAGTGTCGTACGATTTATTTTTTTCCAAAACGAAATTACATAAAAATTAATATATATATATTGATTGATTATAGAGATGATACAAAAAAAAAAAAAAAAAAGCCGAAAACACCCAAAATAGTGCAGGAAAACAAGGACCTAAGCATTCTTGAAGAAGAGATAGAAAAGACTATTAAATGCTTGGAAAAGAAAAAGGCCGCAGGTAGAGATGGTATACCAAATGAGTCTATTATCGAAAGAAACTATGCATTGATTAAACCTCTAAGTATAATATTTAATAAAATAATGAATGAAAAGATAGTTCCACGCAAGTGGAAGGTTAGCAAAACTAGGAAAAAAACATAATTTGGGAAACTTTCGCCCTATTTCACTAACCCAAAGATTTTACAAACTAGTTTGCAACATAATAAAAAACATTATTTACAAGGATCATGATATAGAACAAGCTGGCTTTTGTCCCACATTTAGTACAATAGACCTATGTTTTATTGATTATGCCAAGGCATTTGACTCTATTAGGCATAAATAAATCTGGGAAGCACAACATGATTGCGGACTAGACAAACCCAACATTGATGTAATAATCGAATTATACAGGAAGGGAAAGGAATTTATAGTATTCTAGACAAAGAAGGCGATTATTTTGAGATTGAACGAGGAGTGAAACAAGGGTGCTCTCTATCACCAATTTTGTTCAATTGTGTCATAAATAAAAATTAATTGTTAGAACATGGGAATATCAATCAATGGAAAAATGCTAGCAAAAAGTGTGGACAGCAAAAACAAAAATAATGACCAATTCCATTGAAATTCCAATCTATTCAAATAATAATCAGATAGAATATGTACAAGGGTACATATATTTAGGACAAACAATTACATTAAAAGAAAAAATGAATAAAGAAATAGATATAAGAATACAGCTCGGTTGGTGAAAATATTGGTCACTCAAAAACATTTTCAAAAGCAACCCAGCAATAGCACTTAAAACCAAGGTCCTTACAACATGCATATACCCTACGGTTCTCTAGGGGGCCCAAACTTGGACATTAACAAAAAAACATGAACGTAGATTAAATTCCATGCAAATGAAGCTTCTAAGGAGCCTAATGGCATTTACAAAGAAAGCGGAAATTAGAAATGAATGTATTCTTCGTAAGGTTAATGTTAAAAACTTAATGGTTGAAGCTCATCGGCTGAAATGGAATTAGGCAGGACATTTGGCAAGGAAGAAGGACGAAAGATGGTCCAAGGCATGCACCGATTGGATTCCAAAAGAAGACAGCAAAAAAAGAGTCGCCTGCATCTTAGATGGAGGGACGAAATGACACAATATGTAGGCGACAACTGGTGGCGTGTGGCGAGGGACAGAACCAGGTGGAAGAAAGTTATCTGCAATATTTAGTTTCTTGTTCTGTTTTATTTGATTATGGTTTATATATATATAATGAATGAAATGAAAAAATAAACTTTATTCTGGGACTTACTGTCCCCTAAGAATAAAAATAATGCACAGTTAAAAGTACAATAGGCTGGTATGTTATTTACAAATTAAATGCATCAGTAATTACTGCATACACTTTTTATAGGGAAAAAAAATTAAATCAAATTAAAAAAAAATAAACATATGAAATAATAATTATAGCTTAAAATACCATTGTATATATATACACATACAAACATATATATATATATATATATATATATATATATATATATATATATGTAATTGAAACTGGGAAGAGGACATAAGGCTTTTAGGAGAATCAACTATTAGGAGATCAAGCCAAGTATTAGATGTAAATGTGTGGTGGGTAGGAGAGAATGGTACCACGTGTAGGTTGAGGGAAAAAAAAAGGTTTTCAAGATAAGACTTGTCTGAGGAATCGGAGAGGAGATTGTTATTGAAATCTCCTGCAATAATAACATGTGAGAAGAGAGGAACAATGTTGGAAAGAGTGGTTTCGAAGTGGGAGGCAAAAGAAACATTGGGAGGGCTGTAAACTACTACAACTAGGATAGTTTGTGAATGCATGGTTATTTCGGCAAACAGGAATTCAATGTGGGGATGTTCAGAAGAAGGGGATAGGCTTAGGACTTTGGTTTGGAAATTATTATGTACAAATATACAAACACCTCCGCCAGTGCGGTTAGTACGATCATGACGCAGCAGATAGTGGTTAGGAAGGGAGACACTGAGGGAAGGAATTGAAGGCTTAAGCCAGGTTTCGGATATTGCAATGATATGATAAAAATTATCAGAGAAGTATTGATGGAATTCGGTAAAGTGAGCAGGGAGGGATTGGGCGTTAACATGACAGACAGTAAGGACGCTAGTCATGACAAGGATGCTGGAAAAGAGAAAGAAAGAAAGAAATAGTGGATTCAGAAGACACTAAGCAATAACATGGTGTGAAAAAGTAGAAAGTTAGAAATAATGACAGTAAAGAGAAATTAACTAAAAGTAATTTAAGTAATGAATGTGAAAAAAGAAACGAGCAAGTAATACAGAAGAGTAACCAAGAAATAAACGAGAAAAGCAAACATGATGTAATAAGTTGTACACGCATTAAAATGAGTAATAAAGAAAAGAAAATAGTCAATGAACGAAGTGTTTTTTTCTATTGAGGAATTTGACTGATGCGACAGACCGAGAGGAGAGCCAGATGTCAGAGCCAGCCAGGTATGAGGTGACAGGAGTGGATGCTTCAGGTGAAGACCTCAAGATCCTTAGCTGCGTTAATAAAAATGACAGGATGGCCATCCTCCCGCCTGCAGCGTACTCTGCCGCCAGAAAACCAAACATACTTCAATTTTCCTGCAGCTTTCTTTTGTCGTGCCATCCAATAGAGATGCCTATTGGTGGGAGTCATCTCCTCGCTGAGATAGATATGGTGGCAGGCATTCTCCTGCCAACCAATATCACGCGTCGAGAAGTCCCTTCTCACTTTTCTGAGTCGAATCAGTTCGTCCCTTAATGATTGCCTAACAAATTTAGCAATGATGACCGGCGGACGTGGGTCATCTTTTCTAGGTCTTCTCCGTTCCACGATATCAATATCTTCGGGAGTGGTCATTAGACCCAGACCAGCACCTATTTTCGTAATTAGAGCTGCCGTGGTTTCTCCTGGGCGAACCGGGATCCCCCGGATCTCGGCCGATCTACAAAGTTGTCCTTGCTCTACCTTATTTAGTCGGACTTCGAGCTCAGACACTCTTTCCTTGAGAAGAGTATTTTCTCTTAACAGGTCTTCAAAGTATTTTATTTGAGACTCCAAAGAGGTTTCAATTTTCGATAAACGTTCCATGTTTTCAAAACTAATTTGGCCCTGTTTATCGAGGGATGATTTTACTTCTTTCATTTCATCTTTTACCTCAGCAATGAAAGTAGATTCCATCCCTTCGATGCCTAGTTTTAGATTAACGAGGGCGCCTAAAATCGTGTTCGTAGAGTCTTGATCAGTTGATGTGGGGTTGGTAGGCCTGTCACCTGTCAGGACACTTTTTTTACTTTTTTCGCATTTTTGACAGTGCCAAATTTTTTTTCGACGCATTTAATTTTTCTATTTCGCCAGTACTGATGCTGGAACATTTAATGTGAAAAATTTCGTTACACGACCAGCAAATAATGGTATTTTTGTCATCACGGCTTATCATGATCGTGCAAACTGGACAAACTGCCATTTTAGAAAAAGTAAAATTAAAATTAAACAAATGTAAATATACTCAGAGCGTATACGTAAATAACGGAATTCTCGTTGTTTATCCTGTTAGCTGATAAAGGATTACCTCTACAATGATATAATTATTGAAGTAATTCATTGATATCGGATATAGGTGAGATTGCTGACTGGATTTTCAATTATTACAGATATTGGCGGCGTCTAACTGGGATTTAAGGAGATATTGGAATAGGAGAGTTTTATACGCGTTTAAGGAAGGAGCATGTCTAATTTCAGGAGGTATAGAGTTCCAGAGGGTAGTGGATCGAGCTAGGAAGGAGTGTTAGTATAATGCTGTTCGGTGAAGGGGAGTATATAGGTCAGAGGAACGTGATCTTGTTGTGAGTTGGGAGTGGAGGAAAGACTTGAATTTCAACAGGTTATAGATGTAAGGTGGACAATGGTTATTAATGACTTGGTACAGGAAGGTGCCTAGGAAATATTGTCTACGGGAGGATGGATAGAGCCAGTCCAAGGCAGTGTAGAGGTGAGATACATGGGGACGTCTCGGGGTACCGGTAACAAATCTGATAAAACTATTCATGATTCGTTGTAGTCTGTCCCGGAGACCCACTGAGAGGCCCCCATACACCACACAACCATAATCAAACTGAGGAACAATTAATGAGGAAACTAGGAGTTTTCGCGTGGATTGAGGAAGGAAATGACGGGAACGATGGAATAATTTGAGGATTCCTATGGATTTTCGGGCTATTTGGGCGATTTGAGGCTTCCAGGAGAGGTTTTGGTCGATAATGATTCCTAAATTTTTGGCAGAGGAACAGAAAGTGAGTCGATTAAAACCAGGGGGAAGGTTATATTCGATATGATAAAGTTACCAAGACCTTACACAGAGCTCTGTTGAAATTATTTTTTGTAACGAGTTGTAGTTGAAAATCGTGAACGACTGACTTTATAACTCTGGAGCCGTCTACTCAGTGTTGGTACAATAAGAGAGAAGAAGTGTTCGACTAACTATTAATTTGAAGTTGAAGATGCAGGGCAGTGAGGAAAATATTGTAATGATTATAATTTGAGATTGTTAACTCTAGGGAACTAATCGTTTGTAAATTTAATTGTCCTTCTTTTGTACATTATTCGTTTCCGTTATTGTTATCTGTCCATAATCCCATTATTTGTAATAAAATTAAGCCCGCATTGATATTTGTTAAGAAATATGAGAGAAAGATTATCTGAGATGTAGCCATAAGAAAGAAAAAGAGGAACAGTCCAAGAGGATGAGAGAGTATCCAGAGTAGGAGGAAGGTGGAAAGCGGGAAGAAGAACAAGTGATATTCGCGTAGTTCTTCCAAAAAATATAAATAATAAGTACTTAGGCGCAAACTGTAGTTTTGACGAGAAAAACGTTCTCTGAGCAACTCGTATAATAATATACTAGTAAATTATAGAGTAATATGTTATCTAGTAACTTGTTCTGGCCTCTTCAACTATTTGGAACATTTAAGTATATTTTTTTTTTTTTTTATATAATTTCTGTTAATCTAACTCGCACTTTACTTTTATACATTTGGAAGATAAAAATTGTCATTAAGAAAAAAAATCGAAACCCTCAAGTTAAAAAAATCTCTTTTTATCTCCACTTAACTTCCTTGTTACTTGGCTAAGGAGCAAATCGTATTCAGCTGACATTTATTATTTTCTTCACAAAGATGCAACTGTTAACAGTCAAATTTTACAGGAAAAGAAAAAAACTGAATTCAAATACTTTAAACCAGCATTATAGATTTTAGGAATATTCATATGAGCTGTGGATTGGACAAATCTTAGTTCTTTACAAAATCTTGTCGAAACATATCTTTTGATAATAATTTGACATGGATATGTATTTTGGTAGTGGGTCTAGACCTTTCTTGTGCAACATTTTTTTCACTCTCAACAAAAATTTAACATTTTGATTCGCTCTAGCTCTGTTGGTAATGCTCGGATCGAAAATTGATCAACAATCGTAAATTTAACGAATTTTTTTTTGTTATATTCCATTAGGTACTAGAACCTACGGTTTAGAAGCTGCATTAGTTTGAATAAAAAAATGAGGTTATAACATCTTCCTCCTTTTTTTTTTTTTAATTTTTTATTTATTTATTTATTTTTTTAAATCTATTTATTTATTTTTTATTGATGTGTAACAATACTTTACGGACTAGGGCAAGACTACAATTTATTCGATGTTTACCGATGTATTATACTTTTAGGAGCTCTTCTGACCTCTTTTTCTTATTTTAACGAATTCCGCAGTTACGTTTTTACACCAGAAGAGCAATGTGAAGTGTATTCACATAGGAGAACATATGGTGGACCTATTTGTTTATGCTGATTGTTCATTTAAATTGTTTAAAAGTAATGGCGATTCTATTACCATTGTAATCGTACTTTTTTGGTGTAGAAGATCACATTACGTGGATTGCAACAATTTGGTCTCAGGCCCTTCTGGTAGGACACTAACTAAAGGGCATTGCCATAAATTCTTCCTTAGACAAACAGGACACAGGGTGAAAGAAGTCCTTTGTATTATTCATGTTAAGGACCTGTTGCCTTCCTCTCACCCAAACAGATCGTACCACTCCACAACGTCCTTCAAGCTCTTTTGATCTTATGAGTCAAAGAAGATTGTGGTGTTTATTGTTCTGTATAAGATCAGTGGCACTTAGCTTTAGGGTTGTCGAAATAAATATTTTACTAATATCATACCATTTTTAAAAAAAAATTTCATTCATATTTACAACTGTATACCATATACAATTAAAATTATAAAATATCAAAAATTTGTATTAAAAAAAGAAAATTACAAAATAATATTAGTTCAATAAATGTTTAATATCACATAGTCTTGGCTATCTTTTTTTCAGCTGTCCTGGATCGCTGGGATAGTTATCGCGAATCGAGTGTGAATTAAGTTGAGAGACAAATGGGTTGGAATGAAAATTACATCATGCAATTATTCTTACATCATTTAATAAAAGTTATCCGGAAATATATGTATACATTGGCACAATCAATTAGGGATGATTTTGTGATATTGCAAAAACGCATAAATTTCTTGTACTTAGCTCTTTAAAGTGGTTACTCTTGCTTGGGGAAAACATTTATGTTTGAGCAGGATTTCCTTTCCTAAGAAATTTAAGCATGCTGAAAAGAAGCTGGACGAGGAATCTCCTTATCTATATCCTGAATCATTTAGCCTGAAGATTGTACTCCTAGATGCTGATTCCCTCATGAATAATCATTCTTTTTACCGTTAACTCAAATTCACTAGTGAACAAAGTATTAAAGTTCTGAATTATATCATTAAGAAATATATCAATAGTATTAGAGGAAAATGTATAAAAACCGGATATGGTGTAAAATATGGGCACCCTTTCCTGCTGCCTAAGGGTGATACTGAAGACTGCCGGCGAGGGCTGCCTAAAAACTAAATGATTAAATTACCATTATCATATCATGATTTTTAATATATAATAGATAATATTATGGATAAGCTGCTGATCCATCCTCTCATGTTCGCTGCGACCAATATCTTCCTCCCCGCAGAACCGCATTCAATAAACCCATCTGCGTACTCCCTCGGGAGTCGCCTGGACATAACGGTTCCGTTACCTCCCCTGCCCGGCTGAATATTGTAGTGGTCCCTCTACCTCACTAGGCCTCAATTATACATCAAGTCATATCCTGGCAGCTGTTAGGATTCGTCCAAGAGAAAGTCATTTCTCAAACCTCCGAGTCCCGTCTGATGAAATATTCATGGGGCGAGTTGATTTACGAGACCAGCTCCCTCATCACCTCAAGTCTAAGGATTATAACATATATTTATTTATATATATCTTTTAGCCAGGTGCCATTGTTACAAATCTAATCATCTTTCGGAAAAACCCAAAATCTTGTAATTTCTCAGTGAGTAAAGTACTAGACTCCCAGCTCTTGGGTCCTGGTTCTATTCTGGCTGTTGACAGAAAATCGATAATCTGTTATTATAGCAAGAAACCCTTCTAGGTCACACTCAGCCTCTACGAAGTTAATATCCCTAATTGGGGAAAAAGTTGGCGTTTGAACGCAATGTCGTCCATATTTCCTTTCACAACCGTTGGTTTAATAATAACACATCCAAAAGGGGATACTATTAGGTAGCAAAAGCTTTCTAAATAGAAGTATTTAATTACCGATCAAAATTTAGTTTTGTCTATCGTTTTATACTGATTCAATTACTGTTAAAAGTAATTCATCAGATGGATATAACTGAATTCCACTGGGTAACGGTTCCCTTCTGCTCTAGTTCTCCTGCTTGTTTTCTTTGCTTATCCTGCTGTATTAATAAAAAACCCATTCAATTTGTTGTTTCGCTCCAAGACCTTATTCCAACTCCATTGGCTTTGATAATTGATGGTTGGATCTGCTGGGAAATAACGCCTGGCACCATTCCAGGCGAAATGAGGCGCAGAACTGTGAAAAGAGACGTGTCGACCTATTCATTTTATAGAAGGATCCTGTACCTCTTTTAGACTCAGCCTCCGAAACGGAGCAAATTCACACGTGATGATAATTAATTCAGAATTAATTTGTCCCTCTGTTTCTGTTCCGGACGGTTTCGTTTAAAGCTCCTTGTTTTTACAGCTATATTGGACTTTAGAAGGCCGTGAAAGGAATAACAAAAGAGGTCCCGAGGTAATGGTTTCTACTGCATTCACTTACATTTGTTTAATTTTTTTATTTATATTTATAACTGTATGAACTATCTAGTAAATGTGTGGGTAACGGTTACAATGACCTGTAAAGCAACCACATTGGTAGCACTTCAATAAAAGTTGTATATTTAAATTTTCCGTTGCCATCTTCTTTTCAGATGCCTCAATTTTTGTTTGTGAACACTAGTGGATTTTGAATCAAGGATATTGAATAAAAAGACAGATGATTTTTAACTTATGCTAAATCAGCAACAGGGTTTTGGATATAGGATACGAGAACATTGGATTTTAGTTGAGCCCCAAAGCACAACTCCGAATGTCCAATGTGATATATTTACTGTCTCGTAAATGAGTCTTTTATAATTAACTGGAAGTGTTGTTGGAGTAGTCTATAACGTCGAGCAGTTTCTTATTATTTTATTCTAGTATGTGTATTCCAAGTAGGCCGTTTGTCCAAATGTAGGCCTAGTTAGCGGATCTCTTCAAAAGGGATTAATAGGATTTTATTTAAGAATACTTAGGATAAGAAGTCGTAAGATTGTGACTAAGAGGAAGGGTTATTTGATGATGCTTGTTTGGGTTTATCTTAATCCCCCAATTTAGACACTATCCTTGAAGGCCTGTCATAAGAACTTGGAGTGTTTGGAATTGAACGAAGAGGTGTTTGCTGATAACAGCAGCATTATGAGGTGTGCAGTGTAATAAACAGAAGTGCTAGGATATCAGGATATCAGCTGTACAAATTTTAATATTAAAAATATCTTCCTAGGCTAGTTAATAAAACCAGGTTTTAAATTACTTACAAAAATTGAAGGGAATTATTTGGTGGATGTAGGGGTTATGTAAAAAATTAAGATTTTAAGTAATTTAAGTTTAAAGGTTTTTTTGTTTTTTTTGCATTTTGTTTTAGCTAGTAAATGTTATATAACCCCTTCATTTACGCCATTTTATAGTTGTTTTGAAATATTTAGATTTTGCTACCCAACACTTCTGTACAAAAATCCTTCATTAGATTTCATTTATTTATTGTTTGACACTTAACATCCACGGGGCTCAGTGTCCTGTTCCTTAATTGTTTTGTTTGTTTTTTTCTTAATGTAATGAAATTATTATGAAGCACCAAGATTTCACATATAAAGTATTAAACACAATGGTGAATCAACAATTGGCAGCTTCTTTTTATGACCTGATTAATTGTTGTAGATAAATTTCACTCGAAACCATCGCCAATTATAATTTTGTCAATAAATTTATTTAATGGAAAACTATCTTAGACCTACGGCAGTGGCTTAGCAGCATTTTATGCTCCGAGCTTAACTATTTCTAGGTTGCGGGTGGGGCAGATGTTTTAGTCGGGAACTTATCTTGTATTCCTTGTAAAACAATGACTTGCTTATAATAGAGATATAATAGTTTTGGGCAATGATTATCTTAACAATAATTTAATATTCTGGAAATTTGCTTGTTAGGGCACTATGTATTAACGTAGGATCGTTCTCGTTGATAAAATAATTTAGTTGTCTTCATGTTATATTAATATTTTGACTTTGTGAATTTTCTCCTGACTGGCAGGCATTCATCATTAAGTGTTTTATAGGTGTTTCATTAGGGTATAATTGTAGACTATTTTTAAATATTTTTGATAACTCCAGGTCAGTCTGATTCTCTGATTCCCCCGTTCATCTAGACATTTTGGTGTCTAGCATGCTCACATATTTTGTGTGTTTGGTGTGTTCACATATTTTAAATCACTTACGTGTTCCGGATTATTTATAACAGTTCCAAAAAAGAGATATTTCACTCCGCCTTGTCGCATCAGTAACTAAAGTTCAGATGTATATATCCTAAATATATTTTTTTTAAACTCATTACTTTTAACATTTTCTATTTTGTCTTCTGTTGTCTGTTGAGGCCTAAATTGCATACGTACAACTAGGAAAAGAGTGGCGTGTTATCTTACAGGTTACCAAACTTTTCTATCTAGTTTGAATCCTAAGTTTAATTTCGTGGGACCAAGACGGAATAAAATCACTAGGCCCAGGTGGAAATCGAACCCAGGGCCTTCTATACCTGGGGATCGGTTTCTTCCTACTTGGCTATGATGGTCTACATTCCATCTTGTAGTGTGAGGAATACAAATTCCAAGTTGACTGTAACAATCACTAAATAAACATGAATCATCGATATAATTGAAATTGAATGAGTGAGAGCATAGGTCACTCGTTTTTTTTTTTCGCCTTTGTTTGTATAACGTTTGTTATTAGAAAAGAAACTGCTCACAATACACCTTGAATTGATAAAGTCATCATAATTTCAATTAACGAAAATCGAATATCTTTGAGTTTAAGTTTTTATTGTTGATTTTTAGTTGTATACAAAAACAGGGATTCTTAACAATTATATACTGTAACTAGGGATCGATATCGCAAGAAAAATATACACGATACATCGGTGACCAAAATGAAGATATAAGGATGTCAACTTATTTTTTTAATTTATTTATTAGTTCTTCTTTTTATTTGTAATTTCCATTTTACAACGTGATGATAAGACACTACAATGCGGTCGTCGAACCGGTGATACTGTACGAAATGGAAAACGCTTCTCTCTCTTGGAGGGAAAATGTTAGGGATAGAAAGAAGAATATTAAGAAGAATTTACGGCCCAAAGAAGGCACAAGAAGGCTACAGGTTGGGTCCTAATAAGGAAATATACAGAGAAATAAATGATTTCGAAAACAGAACTAAGAATAAGAAGATTAAGGTTCTACGAGCATATGGTGAGGATGCACTCAAATAAATTAAATAGAGAAATCTATAAAATGAGAGGATACAAGAGTGCTGGGGGTCATATCAAACAGATGAAGGAAGAAACTGAGAGACTGAAAATAGCAGACCAAAACATGTTTCGATAGGGATGACTATAAGAAAAGACTAAAAGAAATTGAGGTCCTCGTGGGAGAGGGAGATGCGAGAAAAGGAATAATAAGGAAGAGATGAGAATAGAGGAAGAAGGTAAGAAGGAGTATCTGCAGAAGATGATATTCGCGTGGCTTATAAGGCCGTTCCGTGAAAAAAAAAAAAAAAATATCTAGGGATATCAATAGTTTTTTGAGATTTGTGTATATTGGGTAAATCACTAGTTATGGTCATAGTTAAGGGAATTTGTCTATTTAAAAGGTAATTTTGTTGATACAGTTTGTAGTAAAATATATTTGGTTATATACTTAGATTTTCAAAAGTTTATTCTATCGAATATAAAATTGGCAAATACACTAAAGCTTCCTATCAAATAAATGTTTATATTATTTTACAAATTAAGGATTTGTTTTAATGATGAAGGAAGAAACTGAAAGACTGGAAATAACAGACCAAGACTGTTTCGGTAGGGTTGACTATAGGAAAAGACTAAAAGAAATTAAGGTCCTTGTGGGAAAAGAAAGGTGTGGGGAAAAGGAATAGTGTGGACCGAGGATGGAGGGAAGGAGCAATCGGAAAGAATGAGGAAAAGGTGGGAAGAGAGAAGGAAGAAGAGAAGGGGTATGAAAAGGAGTGAAAATAATGATATTCCCGTGGTCTCTAACGTCCATTTTTCCAAAAAAAATATCATTTTAAACTTTTCAATTACGTTACAATGATATTGCTGTTTATTTTATCGTTCTAACTAATTTAGCTAACGGCAACGAACCTCTAATCTACTAAATTCGTCTAGTATGAATTTAGTGTTTTATATATTGAAATTTTGTTATTTCCATTTCCCTAACATTATCAATTTTCATAATACATATTGTATGAATGAATTTGTTGTTATCTACATTACTTATTGCCTTAAAGTAAGACATATTGTAATATTAATTCAATTAAACATCTTTACCAAAAAAAACCAAAAAAACTTGTGAGTTATGTTGGTAACTTCTGATAAACTTATAAGAAGTTACCAACATAACTTTTAACATCTTGAACATAAACAGGATCCCAAGACCTGTTCTCTATTGACGATACCCACTACATCCAGATAGTGTCTATGTTGAGGAGTACCGTCACTAATTTACTACTCACATAGCTCCCGGCTCTACCTGGCCGGCAGGTCGCCCAACATCGGCACAACTTCTGAATAAGTTACGAATTCAAATGAAACACCGTATTAATTCCCAAGGAGGAATGCTAATTGTCCATGATATATTCATTGCCGGCCATGATGTTTCCCCGATATCCCTCAGGATAACTTTGTTACCCTAAATGAATATCTTAGAGCTCTGTTCATCCAGGTAGTGATAATTATTGCAAATCAACTCGAACAGGAAGGAACTCACAGCTGTCCTTAGGCCGGTCTTATATAATTAAACCGGTACTAAAAACTGATAAGACCGAAATAAACCCTATGGATTATTTAATGGTTACAGTTAGAAATGGGTATCGATACACGATATATCGAAAAATCGATATTTTTCTTACGCTAATCCAATTTTTTATATTGATATATTTTCTTACAATATATTGATATATTGAAACGTACTTTATATTGTTTGCTTAAAAAGACAACATACAACCATGTATATTTTAAAAAAAGTAACAACACCTTTATGAACTTTGTTTAACCTTCCGATAAGCACGCCTCCCAGACCAACAATTACGGTCGCGCGTATCTCACAGATACCACTTTTATGTAAAAAGCATATTTGTCTCTTCAATCGCCATATCTAATATGTTTTGTTTTTTTATTCAGTATAAAACGTGTTTATTTTTAAATTATTTTTTTTTTTTTTTCGTAAATCCATTTGATATGCCGCGTCAACAATAAATTAATCAAATTAAAAAAAAACAAAAAATTCAAATGTGAGATGCTGATACACCGGATGTGGGTATAAATATGCAATTACAGTTCAAAATATTTATTTATGGTAAAATACGCACACATATAAAAAAAAAACTCAAATTAAATCGAAATGCTTCAAAACATATTCATTTTGATAATATTAAATGTTTTAGTCGGCTGGGAAAAATATGTAGAAGCATATATTTCGCCGCCCTGATTATGAACAATAACAGAAAAATTATATTGAAAAAAAAAATAAATAAAAAAACAGGGTTAGAAAACCTTAAATCTCTGGCAACTGTGAATATATGTGTTAAGTTGTATATACATATATGATGTGGTAAGTCTATCTATAGTCTTGTTTGTTTTGAGCGGAATTTTCATGTTTAATTTGTTTTTTAAATCATAACAAAATTAGTCCCGATTTACTCTTCTTATAGTAAGTTTTGTGCGCCTTCTTCTAGTCATAAGATTGTACGTTATTATTATAAATATGATTAATATCAATATAAATAAATAAATATAGCTGATGTTTGAATATCCCTGTTAGAGCTGATCATTTGAAATTAGTATTTTACCAAACTATGTATCATAGAAACGACAAATAACACATCACTTCCTAATTAAATTGATATTTTTACACTATCGTGTGTACCTCATCTAATATACAGTTTTGTAAACATAAAAAAAAATGTCACTTCCTTGAGAAATTTTTTTTGATTTATATATTTTCATGTGTACTAAATTCGATTCCGAAAATAATCTATCTGGCATCATTTTTGAGAAAGTGGGCGTTATCTTTGAAAAACCTGAAATAGTGTATTTTATTTGAATTTAATTTGTTTTGTTTTTTACTTTTGTTAGGAATTTCATATTTACAAGTATGGTAATTTGTTGCACAATTGAATTGCTCAGCAAATGCTCGAAATGTCGAAAAACACGAAAATTCGTGTTCAACAGGCTTTAAAACATATGAAATTAACTTTTTTGTTGAAGGGAGTACTTTGATACAGTGTTATTAATTTCTGTTATATGAATAACAGTTTTCTCAATTTACAATGTTCTTTTATTTATAACTCAAGGGGAAGTACTCGGAACCCCACGCCCTTCCAAACTTCCACAACAAGTCTGGTTAATGGATGGTAAAAGTTCTATCGAATTGCCCTAAAAAAAAAGAAGAAAAATCTTAATTAACTGAATTCTTAAGTTCTGGAGTTCAGTGGAAAAACTTCTTTTGGGTTCGTGGCAAAGTCGGAAACATTGCAACATGAAACTTGAAAAATATTTTTGTAAATTCTATTAATTTTAGACTAATAATATTACAGTTAATAATAAAGATAAAAGTTTTTGGAGTTTAAAAACAGTGAAAGTATTTTAATATAAATTATTGTTTTAATAATAATATTTCTAATTTTAATTAAATTAATTTATATATCAGATTATATTTTGAAATTGTAAAATGGGGTCACCTGTGGTGTAGTGGTTAGCATAGCAACCTACTAAACCCAAGATCGCGGATTCGCAGCCCGGCAGATGACCTTACGATTTTTTAAAGGGAATAAAAATCCTTAGCTATGCCGCCCTTCGGAAGGGACGTAAAATGGGGGTCCCGAGCCTGTGCGATGTCAGGTACTCGTTAAAGATCCCTATCCTAATTATACCTAGATAGGCAAAATTTAGGACTCCCACTGTAGCATCGTCCGATTAGCCATAGCAGCATAAAGTGACGTTAAACGAAATAAACAAACAATAAACAAAGTTGTAAAATCTCTTATAATTCGTTATTAAATACTTTTTGTTCCATTTAGCTTTTTCACGGTCTTTAAATAGGATAATTTTATTCAAATAATTTATAAGATTACTTTACTTACATTTTTACAATCTACAATTCTTATTTAGTATCCATGTTTCGGCAAACATCCTCTACATGATTAATTTGATTTAATACTAAATAGGCTTTGCAATTTAAAGTTTATCTTTAGACAGTAGAAGAAAAAAAAATAAATAATAATAAAAAAAAATAATAACAAATAAATAAAGTAAATGTTGAGTGGTTAACTCTAAGAAGAAATTAGTCGGGTCCTTCTACGAAAACCATCAGATGGTCTTGATCTATAACTAAAGGCCTCCTCCGACGTTCTTTGTCTTCGAGATAAAAAAACATCATCAAAAATTTTTTGGAACCATCGCTTCACTGTACGTTCACTGACACTTCCTTTGTTTGACTCGTAAAAATAAATAAAACAACTTCAATAACCATTGTTTGTTATCCATATACTAGACTGGATGCTTGATTATCACTTGGCATGCACTTGCTTATTTAAGGAATTAAATGTTATGTTATCTTTCATCGATAGAATCCCTTATGATACCAAAAATAATGATGTGTGGTCATACTAATAGAGGGAAGAGCGAGAGAGAGAGACAGAGGGAGAGACAGAGAGAGGGAGAGAGAGAGAGAGAGAGAGAGAGAGAGAGAGAGAGAGAGAGAGAGAGAGAGAGAGAGAGAGAGAGAGAGAGAGAGAGAGAGAGAGAGAGAGAGAGAGAGAGAGAGAGAGAGAGAGGAGGAGAGAGAGAGAGAGAGAGAGAGAGAGAGAGAGAGAGAGAGAGAGAGAGAGAGAGAGAGAGAGAGAGAGAGAGAGAGAGAGAGAGAGAGAGAGAGAGAGAGAGAGAGAGAGAGAGAGAGAGAGAGAGCTCTATGTCAGGAGAAGTAAAATGTATTATTTGTACAGGTGAGCAGTCGTGAATACTGAATTTTCATACTTAATTATAAGAGAGATTAATTTTAATCCGGTCATTTCCAACCGGTTTCAAAGTTCTGTCGAAATAATTCATGTGAAGTGTGGTTTTCATTCGAGTTTTAAAATCTACTCAAAAGAGAGTGAGGGAGAGAAAGTGAGAGAGAGAGAGAGAGAGAGAGAGAGAGAGAGAGAGAGAGAGAGAGAGAGAGAGAGAGAGAGAGAGAGAGAAACAGACATATGTGTTTAGTAAGGTTTTTGAGGTTCAGTCAATAAATAAAAAAACAACTATTGGTGACGTATCGAGAGTATATTGTTCTCAAGATCATGCCCTATAGTGAAAAAACAGGTTACAATAAAAATATATAAGTTATACAAGTTATTTCAAAACATAATGTTAGCTACAGTACAGGTATATAACAACATGTGTTATAATAATAAAAAAAATATATATAATTACAGAATATAAAGGAGTATGAAGCTACTTACAATGTTACTAGTGGATCTGAATCGACTAACAATTCTAGTTCACAACTAACCTAAGGGAATTTTGAACAGACAGTTACAAAGGTTGTGGAGAAAATCCTATTTCTTTAAAATTAATTTAAAAGGACTGGGTGGTATACGTGTTTTTTCACTGTAGGGCATGATTATGAGAACAATATAGTTTCAAAACGTCGCTAAAATAGTTGTTTTTTATTTATTGACTGAACCTCAAGAACCTTACTCAACATTTAATATTAACATTCAAGAAATTTATATATATATATATATATATATATAAGAAATTTATATATATATATAATTTATATATATATATATATGCAATATACTGGTACTATATAACTATAAACTATATAACTGGTACTATATATAAAATATACTGGTACTGGTAAAGTCATAAGAGAAGTTTTTGGAAACCGATTAAAGCTGGAAGTAATGTGGAAATTAATTTCCTAGAATTTGCTGATATTGCGAGGTCAATATTAACTGAAACGAAATATGAAGCAATCACTTTGGTTGAAACTCTGGTCTTTAAAAAAGTTTGGTATTCAGATATCTTTCGAGAAGACAGTATTCTTTTGCACACGATTGGAAACCAAGAATATAAGCACGAAATAGGGGATCATTAAAAGATTTCTACACTTCAAATCTCTGGGTAAGATTCTAGAACCTTTGGGACTTGAGAAAAGATCACAAGAAAGGAGGGAACTGAAGCTAAAGGAAACCTATGGGAGAACTTATGAAATTCCTTTTAAGCGAAGATCAGACACTGCAACACTGCCATCAAACCGGCAGCCTTGTACGCAACTGAAACCATAGTACTCAACATAAAACAAGCCCTGGAAAACATTATCAAATTATAACAAAAAATTAGTTAGGAAAATTATTGGTCCATTAAAGACTGAATATGGCTTCAGTCTCCAAGATAACAAAACCATAAAGGAACTTTCAAAAATTGAAGTGGATATCAGGAAACGTAGACTGAAATTCTACGGACACATACGGAGCACAGACTGACCAATCAAATCCTGAATGCAAGAATGAACCTGAAGACAATGGCATGGAGCACACAATGAGAGAGAGAAATAAAGGCCCATGTTGTGCTAAAGGGAAGACGTTGAAACGGACCTGAGAACATATAATGTGAAAAAATGGCGATAGCGCAATGAACAAAACTAAGTGATTTGTGGAAACTGCAATATATGTTGTCATAGCTTCACGTGCTAATCCAAACCGTGATCTTTGTGGTGCATATCCTTAAAGTTAACTTCACTAAATCATATCCATTACCTGATTACATAATCCCATATGCATAATATTATAATAGATCATAGCCCGTGACCTCAGTTGTCTTAAAATAGAGTAATATTTAGTAACTTTAGGAAAAACATAAATAATCCCGTTATAAAAAAAAAAAGAAAGATAGCAAGAGAAGATCATAGTTTTCTAAATTTTTAAAACCCTCCCCCACAACCCTTGAGCTGTGAGCCTCGTATATATGTTTTGTGGGATAAGCAAGATAAATCATCATTACGTGCCGCGATATTTTTTTTTCTTGAAAGGGACAAATCCATGTGTTTGCTTTGGTGCCATACATCTTCATGTTTACTAATGTCCTTATCTTACTCTGCGTATCTTTCATAAGGGATTCGAGAATAAAACCTTATAAATATCTTTTTAGTTCAATTTTTTCGTATACAGATATTATATTTTTTCTTGATGTTTGTGGTAAAAACTAAATTGATCATAAATCTTAATTAAAAAATAATTGTTAGTAAGAAAAAAATAAAGCGAGTTAATGATTAGACCTACATGTTGAACTAGAAAATAAAAAGTAATATTTTAATTACTTCGAAACAAAGAGCATTAAACGACAATCAATGATCATTTGTATACTGACATACCTATTCACAATTTATAATGAGTTATTTTTGCAGTCGGTGTCAAGCAAGAAGGGCAGTTTCATCTTCCTTTTGCTACAGACTTTCTGCGCTTGTTTACAATTATTCTTTCGATTTCTGTTTGTTCTGGTTGGCACCGACTCCAAAAATAACTGATCATAAATTGTGTAAAGGTTTATAAATATCGACAATGTCGTTGATTGTCATTTAATTATCTATGTTTCGAAGTAATAAAAATAATATTTTTTCTTTTTATTTCAACTTTTAACATGTAGGTTTAATTTAGAAGTCGGTTTAATTTTTACCTTTTTTTTTCTAAAAATTATTATTTTTCACTTTCCAGTGGTGATTATATATATTTTTTTTTTTTATACAGTCAACTTTCGATAAGTCTATCTTTAAGGTATCCTGAAAAATAGTTCGACTTATTGAACAACAACTTATCGATGTTATTATTCGACTTATCGTAATGTGAATGGGAAAATAAACACAAAATTATCGTTCAAATCATGAGACATGATGACTTCCAATAGTTCGATTCATAGAGGTGGAAGTCCTAGAAGTCCCTTCCTTTGGCATCTATTTTCAGTTTGACTTATTTACACAATGTTTTCACGTTTTGTGCCTGAAATCGGCTTATTGAAATTTATGTAATGTGTAATGTAATGACCGAAGATTTTGTTCGACTTTTTTCGGATTATTGAAGTTCGACACATCGAGAGTTGACTGTATATAAAAATTAATAATTTAGATTTTGTTGCCTTAGAAAAATACGTTTATTGAGGAAAGTTATATAGGAGTGATTTCTTGTTAATTATTTTTCTCAGTTAATTTCAATAAAATAAATTGGCAGAGTAATCGCGTAACAAACTTACAAAAAAAAATACAGAAAAATTGAGAACATCCTCTTTTTAAGGTTCGATTGATAATGGAAATAGTTATTTGTGCATTATTAATTAACCATTAAAACAATAATAGCCTAGATTTATATAATTAGTAAGTATTTTCGCTATTACTATTAGCATTAGCTTTGCCCACTTTGTCATCCTGAGTCACTCACATGATTCCCACCTCTTTTCTGGATTAGGTTGGCTTTATCTAACCTATATTAGACAT
Organism: Euschistus heros; assembly: GCA_003667255.2. Taxonomy (NCBI): domain Eukaryota; kingdom Metazoa; phylum Arthropoda; class Insecta; order Hemiptera; family Pentatomidae; genus Euschistus; species Euschistus heros. Next base: position 2,128,201 of record RCWM02000011.1, read on the forward strand.
TTTCTCGGAAAATTCCTTTATTATCTGTATCCTTTACCCTTCCTACACTTACAAAACGCTTCAGTTCAGATCTGCCATCTATTCAATGGATACAAGACCTTGTTTTACTGATAAAAAAAGAAAGATAATTTCTGATATCCTGTGCCATAGAACTTCTGAATTTCAGCGCTCCTTTCTCTTCCGCTAAACCATCCTCTCGAATACCATTTCCCATAACAGATAAGTAAAATACTTTAATACACAAACACACACACACACACACACACACACACACACACACACACACACACACACACACACACACACACATATCTGCGGTGGGAGTCTGTAACCCATACGTGGCGCGTCCCCGGGTGGCGGATAGGGGAATACTCGCTAGATATAGAGGGTAGGAGGGAAATAAAATACCTCCCGCGGACCAAACAGACTAGGGGAAGGAACCCCGAATTATAAACCAATAATGGTGAGTCACAAAACGACAAACCTTACGGTGCAGGGGAGGGATACCCCAGTACCGGCGTCTGCAGAGAGCGAGAAAGCGGGCTCCCAGGCGTCGTCATCATACGACCGCAGTGCCGCAGCGGTGGTCAACTTGGCCGCTGAGGTATCTAATATTTCAAGTTTGAAACACTGTCAGAAAGAGTGGTTGGCACTTTCTAATACTATTGGTAAGATGCAGGAATACATCCAGGATAAGAAGAATGTACATGGAGAAATAAAAACGCTGATCTACGACGCTCAACTTGGTCTTGATGCTGTTCTTGCTAAACTGACTGAGCATCAGGAGAGTGTAGAAGTAGTCTTGGAAAGACATTCACAAGGCGTTCAAACATCATGGGACACGATGGTACCAAGGAAGAAGAAGGTTGACCTATCATCAACGTCAACTCGTAATAAAGATCGGACAGAAGCGGTCGCGCCTAGACAACAGGCGAAAGAACTCCGGAAAGAAATGGAACAGGAAGGATTCCAACAGGAAGAAACCAGAAATGTACTTACTGGGGATAAATGGCAAACGGTAGCTAAGAAGAAAAGGACCAATGCTAGGAAATCGCATACTAGACCACCGAAGCCAGATGCCCTAATAATAAAAGTTTTGGGAACGAGCACCTATGCAGACATTCTTCGTAGGGTCCGAGATGACCCATTGTTGAAAGACATGGGACAAAACATAGTAAAAGTTCGGAAAAATGAGACTGGGAACCTACTGCTCCAAATGGACCGCAAGTCGGGAGGAGTTCTCAATGATATGAAGCGCACCCTTGAAGGAGCACTAGGAGCAGAAGCAGAAATCAGGGCATGGACAGAAGAGTCATTAATTGAAATCAGGGATCTAGACGCCCTTACAACACCAGAAGAAGTAGCGGAGGCTCTTACTACTTTATTGGAAGAAACAGAAGTTGCGACCACTGCTATTCGGTCGATCCGTCCAGCATATGGTGGAACCCAGACGGCGGTTATTTCCCTGCCAGTTAAGTTGGCTCGGAAGGCTATCGCCAAGGAGAAAATTCGAGTAGGGTTGGTAGTTAGCCGTATTCGAGAAAAAATAAGACTCCAGCGCTGCTATCGTTGCTGGGAGTTTGGCCATATAGCGCGGAGGTGCGTGGGTGTGGACAGATCCAAACTCTGCCGGAAATGTGGTGAAGATGGTCATTTAGCATCCGCCTGTACACAGCCTCTTAGCTGTGCTTTGTGCATAGGAAAAGGTGACACTGATCATTCTTGCGGAGGTAACAAATGCCCGGCGCTACAGTACGCTCTACAATTACAACGAAGGCCAAAAAATCCTTCATGAGGATTTTCCAGCTTAACATTAATCACTGTGCAGCCGCGCAGGATCTTATCTGGCAGACTGTGCGGGACCTAAGGGTTGATGTGGCTATTCTGAGTGAGCAGTATAGAAATCTTAACAATGGTTCTTGGGTATCTGATGCCTCTGGAAAAGCTGCGATTTGGGCTTGTAATCGAAGTTTCATAGAAGAAATACCACAATCCCCTACATATGGTTTTGTTTGGGCTAAGATAGAGCATGTATATATCTATAGCTGTTATGCCCAACCCAATACATCAATAGAAGAATATGCTGGCCTCTTAGATAGAATAATACAAGATGCTAGAGGCAGAAGACCTTTAATAATTGCTGGTGATTTTAATGCTTGGGCAGTGGAATGGGGGAGTCGCCTGACAAACAGACGAGGAGAAATTCTGTTGGAAGCTTTCGCCCAATTGGATGAACTGGTTCTAGCTAATACAGGAACGGAGCCTACATTTCTGAAAGGAACGCGGTCATCCATCATTGATCTGACATTCATAAGTGATAATCTACGACCTACTACCACTTGGAAAGTTTGCGACTTACACACTCACAGTGACCACCAGGCAATTTTAATTACAATAGGTGAGAGGAAATTAAACAATCCTTTGAAGCTTCAGAAGGGTACAGTCCGATGGAAAACTAAGACATTTGATCGAGAAACGTTCGAATTCATAATGGAAGAGTATTACGATCTGTCAGGCACAGCAGAGGATAAGGCCCAACAGGTTACGAAACTTGTCACGAAGGCGTGCGATGCAGCCATGGTTCGCACTAATCATCACACAAATAGTAAGTGGAAACCAGTATACTGGTGGAATCAGCAAATTGCTGATGCTCGTAAAAGGTGCCATGCAGCGAGGAGACGGAGCCAGCGAGCAAGAGGCCGCCCAGAATTCGAGGTGTTATTGGAAACATATAGGAATGTGAAACGTGGACTCCGAAAGGCAATTAACGAGAGTAAACGCCAGTGCTGGAAGGAACTTAGTGAAGATGTTGATAAAGACCCATGGGGAAGGCCCTACAAGATCGTTATGAAAAAGTTGTTGAGTAGTAACAAGCAGTCCCCCACCTGTCCAGTTACTGTGCAAAGGATTGTTGCCACTTTGTTCCCAGAGCAGGCGGATTCACAGCGGGATATAGAACTGTTGATGCCATCTGAAGTACCACCAGTGTCTAGTGAGGAGCTAAGCGAGGTCTGCATGAGCATCAAGGGAGGCAAAGCCGCAGGCCTGGATGGTATCCCGAATATAGCACTCAAAGTGGCGATGGCAACAAGACCAGACTTATTCCTAGAGCTATTTGATTCCTGTCTACGTGAAGGTTCCTTCCCTCGGAAATGGAAAAGGCAGCGCTTGGTCCTGATTCCAAAGGGCAAGGGAACACCATCGGACTCCTCGGCCTATAGACCACTGTGCCTTTTGGATTCGATGGGAAAGGCTTTAGAAAAGATAATCGGAACAAGGTTGCAAGAGACTACCGAAGGTTTAGGAGGCCTTTCTACTAACCAATACGGCAGTATCAGGAAAGCGAGATCTACAGTGGAAGCAATCAACCTCGTTGTAGACACGGCACGCGATGCAATTGCTGGAAAGAGATGGAGGAGAGGTGCGAAGAGGTACTGTGCCATCATTACGCTGGATGTGAAAAATGCCTTTAACTCAGCGAGATGGTGCTGTATTCTTGATGCTCTAAGAAATATGGGAATTCCTGTGTACCTCAGGAAGATAATCGCGGATTATTTCAAAGACAGGGTCCTGGTATTTACAACTGACGATGGGGCAGAAGAATTATGGAATAACTGGGGGAGTGCCCCAGGGATCAGTGCTGGGACCCTTGCTGTGGAATATAATGTACGATGGAGTTCTCAGACTGAGCTTTCCAGGAGACGTCAAAATAGTAGGATATGCTGATGACATCGCAGTGGTGGTAGTTGCGAAATATTTAGAGGAGGTAACTTTAAGAGCCAACCGGAGTGTTTCCCTAATCCGCAGCTGGCTGGCATCAGTGGGGCTGCAACTAGCTGATAGTAAGACTGAGGTGCTCCTAATTAACAGCAGGAAAAAAATTGAACAAATCAGAGTAACAGTTGGTAGAGAGGCGATTCTGTCCAAATCCTCCTTGACTTACCTAGGAGTGAAAATTGATGAACGCCTAACCTTCAAAGAGCACATAATGAAGGTGTCAGAGAAAGCAGCTGGAGTGAACACTGCACTGTCTCGACTGATGCCTAACATAGGAGGTCCCCGGCAGACCCGAAGACTACTGCTGTCAAGTGTCGTAACATCCATTGTCCTTTACGCTGCAGTGATATGGAGGGATGCTTTAGACATACATGCGTACGGAAGGCCTATGATCTCTGTGTACCGCCGAAGCGTCCTTAGAGTTATTAGTGCATTTAGAACTGTATCCTATGAGGCAGCATGCGTGGTAGCCAGGATGCCACCTATCGAACTAATAGCTGAAGAAAGGAAGAGGTCATATCAAAGAAGTGAACGCATTCCCAGAGCCAATGAGAGGAAAGAAACTATTGTAGCATGGCACCAGCGTTGGGACATTGCTTTAAGTGGGAGATGGACACACAGACTGGTCCCTCGTATTCAACACTGGGTGGACCGGAAGCACGGTGAGGTAGACTACTACTTAACTCAGTTGCTCACTGGACATGGAGCCTTCCGAGCCTATCAGTATAGGTTCAAACTAGATGTGACAGGGAAATGCCCAGCCTGCCCGGCGGTGGATGAGAGTGCAGAGCACGTGTTTTTCATATGCCCTCGCTTTCAGCAAGAAAGAGAAGAGTTCCGACAGGTCTGTGGAGTTTTGCCGACTGTTGATGGTCTGGTGCAATTGATGCTGGCTTCTGAGGAGTACTGGATGGCGGGCCAGAGGTTAGCGGTTGAGACTATCAAGCGGCTCAGGCAAGAAGAGAGAGATAGGCGCAGCAGGATGTAGCCTACTACCATGAGGCGGCACCCAGCCATTCCTCTCCATGATGTAATGCCTAGCGGCGGTTCCGTGGAGAGGGAAAACAGGTGTAGGGAGGTGGTTTTAGTGGGTAGGAATCCCACACATGGTTAGGTACGGGCCTAACAATGTCTTTTGAAGATTTCCCCTACCCTCGTAAAAAAAAAAAAAAAAAAAAAAAAAAAAAAAAAAAAAAAAAAAAAAAAAAAAAAAAAAAAAAAAAAAAAAAAAAAAAAAAAACACACACATATATATATATATTTTATTTATTGATATTTACAACTGTACAATATAATGTACATCAACTAAATTTGTTGATATTGAATACAATGACATGTAAATAACTTGTGAAGAACTTCTTAATAGTAGCACTTCAATAAAAATCTACATTTAAAAGTAGATCTAGGCCATATTTTTTTCAGACTCCTCGGAGGATTATCGGGAATGGAGTGTGAAACAAGTTGGGAGACTAGTGGGTTGGAGTGGTTATGGAGCTTACTATGGAAGGATAGGTATCTGGTTTGGGCTCTTTAAAATATTTAAATACATTTTTGTTTATTACCTTATTTTTATAGAATGTGCCGCTTATATCTATCTGTATATGGTCCATGAACCTCGGCCTCCTCAACGTTTCTTCAGCCTCGTCATCTTCCAACCACCGAAGTCTCTTCGAGACTCTTCCAATTGTCCCTTTCGGACGTCCTTCCGTTACTTTCCTTGGGCGTTATTTTTTGTGTATATGATACACATGTATCGTATTTTTTTTTTCTTTATGCTCGAGATCAAATCTGGGTTGCCGTTTAGATCACCGGGTTCCTTGTAAGTCTTTATTCTATAACAGTTTTCTACTTTGGTCGGGCCATATATTTTCAAAGAATTTTCCTCTCCCATTTACCTTTCCTATTGCATTGTGATAGTTCACCCCACACTACCCATACATCACAACCGGTCGAAGGATTGTCTTTTATGTTCTAACTTCGACTTCTCGGAAAAGGTCTCGATTTAGAAAAATTTTATTCATTGACCAATATCATTTTTTACCATTTTAATTCTCGCTATTATGACTTATTATATTTTATATAACTATATGATGCATTTATTGAATGTTCTGCACTACACTAAGCATTGAATCACAGGAATTTATTTCTTGCTTCATTTTCGGATTGTTATTTTGTTTTCTTCTATAAATTTTTAAGGCATTTCATATTTATTTATTATCTTTTTTTTTTTTTTTTTTTTTACTTTAATACGACTCTAACTATTTTTAATAATTTTTATTTCTTTACATTTTTGTTATTCCTGAGGGACTTTTTCAATATTAAAATATTTTTTTTATCTTCTATTCTACTCACAAAAATATTAGTTCTATAAACTATTTGCAATTCATCAATGCGTGACAAATTAAAAGATAAAAAAGGTGGTAAAAAAGGATCCCTAATCTGACCTCAAATGAAAAAAATATTTTTATAAATTACGCATTCATGGATTACATACAGTTTTTAAAATTAACATTTTTAAAAGTAGAATAGAAAAGATACCACAAATGTATATGGCAGTGTGGCAAACCTCGTTTCTGCTACTCATCATCGTGCATTTAAATTTTTATTATTGCTAAAACTTCCTCCAAATGTGAAAATGATGTAGGTAGAATTTGGTAGAGATGGGTTCTGCAGTTTTACCGCAGTAAATTCTATTGCGGATCGGTGCTAAACACATATCGGTCGATTTGAAAACTTTACTTGGATCCACATGTCGCACCACATACTTAAATCTTTTTTATTAATTTAAATAAATAAAAGTCCATGCTATTATTAATTTAAGCTCTATGTAACACCGTACTTTTGCAACCTCTCATGCAGAATAGTACTATCGCTATTACAACATAAATACTATATTACACTAAACTCGAAAAATACTGAATCAATTTGCACCAAATTTTAACCAGATCATATTTATAGTTCCTGGAAGGTTCAGCTGTAGTAAAATCTACTGATTTTTAATTAATTTGTTAAAAAGCAATAATATGTGAATAACAGTGAAGTTTCTGTATGTATTGATGTTCAACAGCGAAACAGAAGAAGAGACTTCAATCGAAGTTTCCGAAATACCTTGCTAGCAAACATGACTTGTAGGAACAACAAGCTGTGTCTTAGCACAGCTGTTTCAGTGACTAATTGGTCGAAAACCTCACCCAGCTTCTTTTCGCCCTATACAATTTAGATGTTGTTTACTTGTAACCCTCCGTTCCAACAGCTGATAAATTAGAAGGTAAAAAAAGGTGGTAAAAAAGGATCCCTTATCTGACCTTAAATGAAAAAAAAATTACTAATCAAATCGATGAAATACGTATTAAAATACATGTTTAAAATCTTAAATCGAAACTTTTCCCAAAAGGTTTTTTTATATATACATCCATTGAAATTTACAACTGTACAGAATATATACATCAAATAAATGTATTGACAATGATTATAATAACATGTTAAAACTTGAAAAGAACTACTCATCAGTAGCAATTTATTAAAACTTCTACTCTAGAAGGTCTCTAGGCCATCTTTGTTTCAGACGCCTCCTAGGAGTATCAGGAATGGAGTGGGAAGCAAGTTGAGAAACTAACGGATTTGAGCGATTATGGAGCTTACTATGAAAGGATAGGTATCTGGTGTGGGCTAAATCAGCAACATATGGAACATTAAGATCTGTATGGATAACTTTATTGTTGACAAAGTAAGGAGCATTGAGGATTTTACGAAGAATTTTGGATTGTAAGGATTTGATACGAGATGAATTGGATGGTTTAGCGGAGCCCCAAAGCTCAACTCCGTACGTCCAAATAGGTCTAATCACAGACATGAATATGAGTCTTTTGTACTTAAATGGGAGCTTTGAAGGTTTGTCTAATAAATGTTGAAGTAGTCTGAAACGACGGGCAGTTTCTTGTCGTTTTAGTCTTGTATGTGGATTCCAAGTTAGTCGTTTGTCCAAGTGGAGTCCTAGGTAGCGGATCTGTTCGACAGGGATACTGTAGGACAGGAAGTAGTAGGTTTACGACGAAGGGTAAAGGTTATTTGGTGGGATTTGTTTGGATTTATTTTGGTTCTTCATTTTTGACACCATTCTTGAAGGTCTAGGATATGGGATTCAAGAGAGAAGAATTGGAAAAGTTATAATTAACTTTGAAGGTTCTATCGCTAAGATAATTAGGAAGTATGCTGAAGGAAGAAGTCTACGGAGTTTGTAAAGTAGCCCTGGGCGCCAGACTCGGTCAAAACCCAAAAAGTTTATTTTTTGAATGTAAGACAATCCTTCGACCAGTAGTGATGTATGAGTAGCGAGGCGTGAAGCATCACAACACAAAAGGAAAGGTACATGGGAGAGGACAATCTTAGAATATATATGCCCCGTCCAAAATCGAAAACTATTACAGAATAAAGATTTAGTAGGAACTCAGGGATCTGAACGGGAACCTAGATTTAGTCTCGAGCATAAAGAAAGAAAAAAATACGATGGTTGGGATATGTGTATCATATAAACAAGGAAAAACGCCCAAGGTTAGAAATTAAATCCTACCAGATTAAAATAAATAAAATTATACTGCCAAATAAACATCACTACCATATCAAAATGTGGATCTTTTCATTTTTACATGGTGTGTAATAATATCATTCATGGTTCTTTTGTAGTAAACTCTCATAATGCAGTCCATTATCCGCAAGAGTTACATTAAAATTAAAAGTTAGATTTCAAATTATGCCTTTACGCAATTTTCAAACACCAAATTTTCAGTGGTCCAATTTTAACCAGGACAATTTACTGCAACGCATGAAATTATCATTTAGAAATAATGCTAATTAATTGCATACTACAATACAAGATTTTCATTGATAAACAAATGAAACTTCAGTTAATAGTTACCTAATATAACCTAAGCTGTATGTCCTGTGTTATTTCCAAGATCTTCAATCAAAAACTCCGAAAAGGTACATTTGTCCTTTCATGGTAGGTTTTGTGTTCATATGGCTTATTGGGAAGACTGTTAGGGTGAAGGTATTGATGGTGTGTAAGTGAATTAACGTTAATTTATGTTTTTGAAATATTTGTTAAACATTTGAATAAAACTATGCTTCTTTGGACCCCTAAGGATACGCTGACAGAATACTTCCTACAGGAATCCTACATGCCAAAAGAACCAATTAACCATAAGAGCAGACAAATGGGGCGAAGATAAATGAGTTAAAGCAGACCCATAACCCACAGATTGATTAACTCTTTGATTAATGAGGAAGGTGAGTTATGGTTCCTGTTTAACTCGCCGCTCCTAAGGCAAGCTTAAGCAATTAAAATTAGGCCTAATATATTATCTGATTCACTGAGTCGTCCTTTATATTTAGGGCTTTTTGTGCCCGTCATCGAGGGGGGGGGTGAATAACAAAGTCCCCCTTCCCTATTCAGGGATCCATTTTAAGAAAATTAAACATAAAGGAAGCGTAAGGCGCTCATATTTTAGAGGGATTTATATGTAAATATGAGCCTATTTCACGGAGCAATCTTTAATGGAAAGATAACACATAGTGTTCTATGCAGCTGAGAACAGGTCGTTACACAGCAAAAGTAATACAAATATATATATTTTTTCACAATCCTCTGTTTTCTGTGACTATTTTATTTTTAATAAAGGTTAATATAATGGAATCTTTTTTTTTTTTTTTTTTTTTTTTTTTTTTTTATTCTTTTTTTTTTACACAATGAAGTCTTTTTTTTATATATTTTAAATGTAAAATTTAATTAAATAAAACATTTAAAATTTCATTTATAGTAAGTAATATTGAAGTCAGTAAAAATGGTTGTAAACATACTACACTCAATAGCAAAAAAAAGCCGGACACTCAGATTTGTTCTCATAATTTTGTTAAATACGTTGCGAAACGGCACAGAAAAAAAAAAAAAAAAAAAAAAAAAATGATTTGTGATAAACACATAACTTCCTGTCTCGAAACAATGTGGAAATCGTTTTCAAATATAATTCCTACAACTGAAATTTCGCCTTTCGTCTTAGAAGAGGGGGAAAACCCGCTATTAGAATAACATCCCTTGTCAGAAAACCTGATAAAAATGAAGAATAAAGTTTTTTAAAAATGTGTTAATTTCTTATTTTTTCTTTATTTTATAATCGTTTTTATTGATTAATAAAAATTATTCATTTGTGTAAATAACTTATAAATTAACCATTTCTTACCATAAATTAATAAGATTAATTTATTTAACAAAATTGTATTCTCCAAGTCCTTGTGGTAAAATATCGAATCTGATCGGCAATTAGAAGATAGGAGTCATTTATGTCATATTTACAAAGCTCTGACATTTTACCACCACTAGTCCTCGTAAAATACAACGGCAAACGAACGAAATAAAAAATTTGTTTTTTTCATTCGTTAGTTCTACATAGTGCAGACGATATGACAATCGTTAATCCATATGTTGAAGTTAAATGGTTTCTAATATCCTATTTATATATGAAGAATATGATTATATTTAGGATAATTTCGCGTATTATTAGGTTTAAAAGAAATCTGCAAGACCTAAACGTTGGTACTCTATTATATATTTTTTTACTTCGGACGTGTTTATCTTCCTGACTATATATATATAGTATATATATATAATATATTTGAATAATTAGTAAATTATTTTTTAATACCTTTAATTCAACATCACACGGCTTTTTTGTACACTTAAATGCAGATCAAATTTAATACCTTAACTGTATAAATGTATATATAAACTGTATATATATATATGTATGTATAGCTTATATACAGTCAATTTTCATGTGATAATTATCGTTTAACGTTAAAAATTCCAAACTTATAATTGCATTTTTCTCAACATACGATTTTTGCTCTTAGCATACTTTTCACAGATGACACGGATTTACCTGGTCATTTAAACAAAAATTTGGATTGGTTTGAAATCATTTTATTATTTCTAATTATTCATAAATATATAATTGAAACTATTTTCTACACTATTTTCATTTAAATGCATATAAGTTGGAACTATGCGTCTTATTATCATATGCCCTTTTATGTCCTGTTAATCTTTGATTTACTGATCGTCCTGATTTTCCCGTGTATTTAGCTTCACAGTTAAATTTGTTGAAAGAGTCTATTTTATTTTTAGATCAAAGGGAAATAAGATGGCAATGTTTAATATATTTTAAATGCGGCATTTAAACTAATTTCCTAAATATTGTTCCGTACTATAGGATCAAAATGCGGATGTAATGTATATATTATATTTATATATTATTTCTTCCGGATTTGTTTATTCAAAACTTGTCGATTGTAATTTTAATGCATTCCTTATAGGCTGTAGTGAGCATAATTTTAATTCCGTTATTATAAATTTTGTTCATTTAGTAGTATTAACATTTCTTTGCATTGAATTTATTATTTGTTTTATTTAGAGTACTTATTGAAGTTTATCATCCATTTCACGGTTTATTTATCTTACCATTTATTTTCTGGCAGAATGGATAACCAGCTACCTAACCGTATTCTTCCTTCCTTTTTATGTACACTTTGAACCTCCTTCAAAGCGACTCAGAGAGCCTGTTTAATAATTCGGTTCGACAAGTCGAAGGGAAGGACGAATGAGGAGGAGAAGAGCGACCCCAAAGAACTAACAACCCACTTAGTGTAAAATTTATGTGGCGGGTGGCTCCTTCATACAGTCGTTGTGTCTTGGAAGAATATTTCTCAACCCTTATGCCAGCCCATAGAGGCTTGTCTGAGATTAATGTAGCAGGCTATGATAGTGCAGCAATCTTTCTGAATTTATATATATATATATATATATATATATATATATATATATATATATATATATATATATATATAGTTATAGAGACCCAATGGTATTAAGGAATAATAAATAAATGTACACTATCCCCTCTCCTAGATAATTGTATAAAAGGGGCACCCCCACCTTCGTCGGTGACACTCTGCCTCTACCCGTTATGATGTCAGTTTGTTCCACGAAGTTTTGTAATAGGCTTTAAGTTTGTGCTTTTGCTTGATATAATGTATGTACTTCAATAAAATCCTCTTTTTAAAAACTCAGCCCCGTGAACCTTTTATTTAGCTGGCGCCCGAACGGAGGGACATTTGGAAGCGTTAACGTAACTTCGCGGCAGTTCTATCTTATTTCAGGTACAGAACAGCGAGACCTCTTTCCACTGGCATGAGAAGATTGGGAGCTGAGTACTAATACATCAGCAGATCTTCAAGTCTTTGGGAGCGCTTTGGTATTCCAATACCTTAACCAGAAGGACCTTCAACCTCTTTGCTAAGGAATCGACGGGAAGGAGCTAAAGGAGGAAGTCATCGAGAAGACATCGAAGACAACGAAGACATCGTTGTATCAAGAAAAAGTATAATTATTTTATTTTATTTTTATTTTAAGTAATTTTGTAATTTAAATATAAGTTAGTAATAAGTATAATAATTTAAAATATTGATTTATCTTTATGAATGGTTTGGAAGAAAAATTAAGTAACTTAAAAAAAATAACAGGTTCAACGTTAGTTAAAAAAGAAGATATTAATATGGCTCTTGAAATTAAAAATCACGATTTAGCATTAATCCCGGAATACGACGGAAATCCGTTACAACTAGTTGATTTTATCAGAAATAGCGAATTTTTATATAATTTATATTGTAAAGAGGACAATACTCATAAAAATACAAACCAAGCCAAATTAGTTTTAACAATCTTAAACAAATTAACAGGGAAAGCTAAAGTCGCCGTATATGATAAGGAATTCAATACAGTAAAAGAAATAATAAAATTCTTAAAAAGAAAATATCAGGACACGAGAACTAGGGAGCAATTAATTTCGGAAATTTTAAATACGCGGACTTACCATAACGAAAAACCCACTCGATTTCTTAGAACGACTGGGCCAAAAAAGATGCGATTTATACGCACGTATTTATTCAGACAATGAGATACTAAACAAACAGGACGAAATGTATAGGTATGACAAACAGATATCCCATCACGCAGTACATAGCTTACATCCGGCATTAACAGATTTTATTTATCACATTAAATTTGATTCGTTAGAAGATTTAGAAGAAATATTAAGAAACAGCGCGGCTCATATTGTACATAGACTTTACGGAGATAAAAAACAGTATAAGAATAACCCAACTCAAAATAATTTCAAAAAGAAAAATTTCGAAAATAATTTTAAAAACAAAGAGTACCGACCAAACTTTAACAACCACCATGATTATCAAAATTACAACCGACCCCATCAGTATCACCGCGAGCAATATGCGTCGTACAATAATCCCCAACATTACCGACAGCAACAGTATCAGTATGAGCAAGGTCCAACCTTTAATTCTTATAACAATAACAACCAACATAACTTCCGGCCACAACAGCGAACTATTGAATATACTACTCCGATTTATAATCAACCGTGGGACCCCCAGTCGCAACATAGATTTTTTAATAAACCACCCTCTAGAAATATTAGGCAAAATTACCAACAACCGCAAATAGATTCTAACACCGTTTCGATGAGAACTGTTTTCTAATAGGGTTCATACAATTGAAGAAGACAAAGACGAAAAAAATTAAATTATTGTTAGAGCGTATTGAATCTTTGGAAAAAAGACAGGATCATTTTTTAGAATTAGGCCCGAGCACAAGCAGACCTCCGGACCGGATATAAACAATTTAAATTCTAAACCGGATAAAAAATAGATAACCAGGATAAACAAATAGAAATTCATGACTTGAACTTAAATAACGATTTACCGAACTTAACTGATAGTATGGGAAATAAATGGCTAATTGATACGGGTGCCACAAAAAATTATATACACCCCGATCACATTCCACGTTTCTCGGAAATTTCTAAAGAGGATTTTGCGATTCGAACACCTACCGGAACGGCGGAAGGATCACGAAGCGTGATAATTGACCTAATGCCCCTGATAGGAATTAATCAAAAAGTCAAATTTTTAATATTTCCATTTAGCGAAAGGTTTAATATTTTATTGGGCTACGAGACAATGAAAAAACTAAAATTAAAAATTAATTTAGAAAAAAAATGAATTAAAATTTAAAAAGAAAAAATTCAAATTAGAAAATGACTTATTTTTTATTAATGATAAAAACGAAATTAAAAACTTAATTCGCCACGAACATATTAGTCCGGAAATAAAGGAAGAATTAATCGAAATTATTAGCCAACATGGCGAAGTATTAAAAAGGGACGACGAGAATTTAAAATCAACAGGGTTAATAAAACATAAAATAATAACAACGAATGAAAATCCAATTTATACGCGTAATTACCGTTACCCGGAACAATTTAAAAAACAAATTAATGATGAAGTTCAAAAAAAACTATTAAAAAGTAATATCATAAGACCTAGCAAATCGCCGTATAATTCTCCGCTTTGGATCGTACCGAAAAAAAAAAAAAATCAGACGCGTCGGGACAGAAAAAAATTAGAATGGTGATCGATCCAGGAAACTAAATCAGGCTACAGTAAAAGACAAATTTCCCCTACCGAATATCGAAGATTTATTAAATAGACTAAAGGGATCGAAAATATTTTCCACCATAGACCTCGCGTCGGGATTTCACCAAATCGAAATGGATAAAGATTCAATAGCTAAAACCGCGTTCTCCACCGAAAATGGGCATTTTGAGTTTCTACGTATGCCTTTTGGCTTGTGTAATGCACCCCCAACCTTTCAGAGAGCGATGACGATGATGATACAAAATATCCCCAATTCTATGATTTACATCGACGATATAATAGTCTACTCAAAAAACAAAAAAGAACATTTAAAAGATTTAAAAAGAGTATTTGAAGCCCTAAAAGAACATAACCTATCAATACAACTAGATAAAACCGAATTTTTTAAAACCGAATTAAACTTTTTAGGCTACATCGTAACCCCAGACGGATTAAAAACAGACGAGAAAAAGATAGAAGCAATTTTAAATTTCCCCATTCCGCGTAATGAAAAGACGACGAGACAATTTTTGGGCATGACGGGATACTATAGAAAGTTTATTAAAAATTACGCAAAAATTACCAGACCGATTTCTAATTCATTAAAAACAAAAATTTATGGCACAAAGGAAATTAAAGAAGCATGTCAAACTTTGACGGAAATGATGAGTAACACACCAATTTTAAATTATCCGGATTGGGAACGACCATTTATATTAACTACAGACGCCAGTAATAAAGCCATCGGAGCCGTGCTCTCACAAAAAGACGAAAATGAAATAGAACACCCAGTAGCATTCGCGTCCCGAGTATTACAAAATGCGGAATTAAATTATAGTTCAATAGAAAAAGAATTACTAGCGGTAGTATGGGCAACCCAACACTTTAAGCCTTATTTATACGGTACAAAATTTCTTATATGCACGGACCATAAACCTTTAACGTGGATTTTTTCCAAATGAAAAATGGTAACACGCGCATAATGAAGTGGGTTTGGAAATTACAAGAATTTGAATTCGAAGTCAAACACATTCAGGGAAAAACAAATTACGTGGCCGATGCACTTTCCAGGGGAAGCGACGAATTGAATCATAATAGCGACGTGGAGGAAATGGACGTCGAAGAATTATTAAATCAGGAAATAGCGGACGAAAACAATTCCGAGTATGACGCGATAATAGAGGACTTAGAAGTACCGCCGGAAGATGATTTAGAGACAATCCATTCCCAGGAATCTAGTAACGAACAAATACGAATTTGTGAACCCGAAAAATGTATAAACATAGAAAAAAAAAAATCAAATAATTATAAAAAGGGGAAATACAAAAATTAATTTCACTAAACCATTTGGAAAACGCCGATACGAATTAAACATTTATGCTAAATCAGATATCGCTTCATTATTAGAACAAATACTCGAACCTAATAAAACATACGGGATAATTTGTGAATCACCTAACGAAATAACCGAAAATTTATATGACGATTATTTTAGAACAATACAGCAAATAATAGAAACGGAATATCCATCAGTCAAATTGAAAAAATATAAACAAATTGTAAATGACGTCGAAAACCCGAATGAACAAATAGAAATTATAGATAATTATCATTTAGGCAAAACAAAGCATAGGGGTATAAACGCAAAAAACATTCGAAAAAACTTAAAAAAGAATATTATTTTCCAGGGATGCAAAATAAAATAGCCGAGTATATTAATAAATGCGAAACTTGTAAAGTTACGAAATATGACCGAAAACCTATAAAGACCAAATTTCAAATTACACCTACACCAGAAAGGGACCGTTTCAGGAATTAATGATTGACATTTTTAATTTTAACAACGCAATAATTTTCACAGCAGTAGACACATTTTCGAAACATTTATTTGCTCAAACCCTACAATCAAAGAACGCAATTAATATTTGTAACGCACTGACTAACTATATGACATACTTTCCCACACCTCTACAATATCATTAGACCAAGGGACGGAAATGAAAAATAATTTAGTAAAACAGTTTTGCGAAGAAAATAATATTACCTTACATTATACTTCAGCCAGCCACTCTATTGGTATTTTCCTTTTGTTTAAATAATGTATATTTAGTATTAAGAAATATCCTATTATCTTTTAGTTATAAGGAAAATTGTACTTTAGCATGTAAGGAATTCTGTAACGTATAAACATTTTATAGTTTAGCTTATTGTTAATATTAAGAAATGGACAAGGTCTAATCCTTTTGGTTTATGACAATTGTATAAAATCCTATCCTAGCGTTAGATGTACCAGGTTTAATCTTTTTATTTTTCAAGTGTACAGATCCTGACTTAGTAAACAGGAAGTTCAAAGTATAATCCTTTTGTTTATAGGAAGTTGATAATTGTAACTTTTTGTTTTCTAATGTTCAAATTCTAATTTAGTAAACAAAGTCTAATCCTTCTATGCTTGTGTTAACTTAGAATAAGGTCCAATCCCTTTTGTTTATAGAATGTTATCTATTGCAATGTTATGACTTTGTGTAAAAGGTATTGAGAAATGTATAAGGTCCAAACCTTTTATTTTTATTGTATAGAATCTTACCTATTAGATATTTGTTCCATCGGAGACCTCGGAACTTTGGGGGGGGAGAAGTTATAGAGACCCAATGGTATTAAGGAATAATAAATAAATGTACACTATCCCCTCTCCTAGATAATTGTATAAAAGGGGCACCCCCACCTTCGTCGGTGACACTCTGCCTCTACCCGTTATGATGTCAGTTTGTTCCACGAAGTTTTGTAATAGGCTTTAAGTTTGTGCTTTTGCTTGATATAATGTATGTACTTCAATAAAATCCTCTTTTTAAAAACTCAGCCCCGTGAACCTTTTATTTAGCTATATATATATATTATATATATATATATATAATATATATATATATATATATATATAAAAAAATAGTTTACTTTGCTCTAAATGTAAAGGGATTTTCCACGGCAAATGTTTTAACCTCTTAGACAAAGACATTGAAGCGGTGAAAAACTCCAAAAAAACCATGGTTTTGTCACATTTGTGACACTAAAAAGGTAAATTCAAGCACAGAAAAACCCTCGGAGCCATCCGGTTCCGGAGATACTAGCTGCTGTTAATACTGTAAACGAGGAAGTTAAATCCCTAAAAAAACCTCACTTGATAAATACGGTGACTTGAGTTTCGAATTGAGTGAGAGACTAGCAAAAATCGAAGCTCATCTAGAGGGGCAGACAAAACGTATTGAAGAGTTGGTCGATGAGAATCGTAATTTAAAATCAAAAAAGTTGGCCTGCTCGAAATCAGGATAAATAAGGCAGAACAGGGACTTTTGAATAAATCAATGGAAATTCGGGGCATCCCGGTACGCCCAGGGAGAGACCCCCACGGCAGTGGTTACAAGTATTGGTGCTGCTGGTCTCGGCATCAAACTTAACATAGAAGATCTCGACCTAGTGGAGCGCCGGAGGCCCAGGAAGGATGATGCGCGACCACCGCCTGTAATCGCACGATTCGTCAGGCAATCTCTGAGGGACGATCTAATACAGAGGAGAAAAGTCAAGAGGGACTTCTCGACGCGCGATATCGGCTGGCAGGAGAATGACTCCCACCGGATATATCTTAGCGAGGAGGAGATGACCCCGACCAACAGGCATCTGTATTGGCTCGCCCGTCAGAAGAGATCAGCCGGGAAATTAAAATATGTTTGGTTCTCGGGAGGGCGTGTGCGGTGCCGTAAAGAAGACGGCCATCCAGTAATCTTCATAGACCAGCCTCAGGACCTGGATGTCTTCGCCTGACCTTCAGGAATTCTTTTCCTAGCTGCACTTCCTTGGTCTACACCCTTTGCTAATGAAACCAGTGTACTCGTTATTTTTTTTTTGTTTTTTTCCATTATATATCCTTGCCAGATTAGTTTTTCAGTTTTTAATTTATTGGTGTCACCATGATATTACTTTTAATCAGTTAACGCTCATTTTCCTTTACTATTTTCACTTGTTTATGTTTCTTTATCTTTTATTTTATTTATTTATTTTTTCATCTCTTCTTAACCAACTCATCGCCCTTTCGTTCTATACTATCCTCATATATTCACCTGCTACTACTTTTATTTTCCATTATTATAAATATTTCTACTTCTATATATACTTTTATTTGTATATATATATATAATATATACTATATTATTATATTTTATATATACTTTTATACTTTATATATTATA
This sequence comes from Euschistus heros, assembly GCA_003667255.2. Lineage (NCBI taxonomy): Eukaryota > Metazoa > Arthropoda > Insecta > Hemiptera > Pentatomidae > Euschistus > Euschistus heros. The sequence continues at coordinate 2,146,761 of RCWM02000011.1, forward strand.
CTTTTATACTTTATACTTTATACTATATATACTTTTATTTGTATGTATATATACTTTTATTTGTATATATCATTTTACTTTGTTCTTATTATCGATATGTATTTTTTCTTCTTAGCGTTTACTACTGTTTCTCATTATCAGCGTCATCCTTTTACCTACTGTCCTATGTTTCCCTAACTCCTTCCCATTATGACTAACATCCTAACCGCCTGTCACATAAACTCACAATCCCTACCAGCCCATTACGATAACTTCCTAGAATTTTTCACCCAAAATTTTTACCACATCATTGCAGTCTCTGAAACCTGGCTTAAACCCTACATACCTTCTTCCTCGGTTTCTCTCCCTAACTACTCCATCATTCGTCATGACCGGGTTAACCGGACCGGTGGTGGAGTGGCGCTATACGTCCATGATTGCCTGAAGCCTCGAGTCCTTTTTCATTCACCTCCTTCAAATCTCCCTAACATTGAGTCCTTATTTGTTGAAATATCCATTAATGCCCATTCTCTCCTGTATGTAGTGGTTTTACCGTCCTCCACATGTTCCTTTTGACCAATCATTCGAATCTAACCTTTACCACTATGTCCCCTCTCTACTCCAATATAATCATCTCCGGTGACCTAAATACCAATCTCCTGTCTGACTCCTATGACAAAATCTACCTTGAAAACCTTTTTTTTTTTCCCTCCACCTTTTTTCATTGTACCATTCAATACCACCCACCACTCCCGCGGGTCTGACACATGGTTGGACCTGCATGTCATAGATTCTCCAAAAAATCTTCTTTCCTCAAGTCAACGACCTGTTTCATTCCTATCCTCTCATGACCTGATACAAATATCATATGATATCCCAACACCTCGTTTCCTTCCTAAAACAATATCCTTCCGTAACATAGACTCCCTCTCCCGAGATATGATTTTATCCGATCTCGAAGCCATAGATTGGAATCCAATTTACTCCTGCTCCTCAATTGATACCATGGTTGAATTACTCACCATCAATCTCCTATCTATCCTTGATACCCATGCTCCTCTTAAAACCTCAACATTTCGCCGGCGTCGCCCTGCTCCTTGGATGAACCAACACATTAAAGATTTACAAAGAAGACGCGAGGCTGCCCGGAGACGCTTCAGGCGAACAAGGATTGAAGATGACTATCAAGCGTTTAAGTTTCTTAGAAATTTAACTCAATCCACGATCCGGCGAACTAAATCCAATTTCTTCCACGAAGCCCTTTCATCTGCACCCGATCCTAAATCCAAATGGCTGCTCCTCCGCAAACTTTCCTTGTGTGATCCTCCTAGTTCCTCTCCCTCGGGAGACCTTCCTGTCACTCCGGATGAGTTAAACTCCTATTTCGTTTCTTCCACTTCATCTGCCCCTTCTCGACCCTCCCAGTCCTTACCTCCGCCAGCATTTAACGACAATAATTTTTACTTTTCTTATATCACCCCCTCTGATCTAATTACCTCCATTATGAAGTCTCAATCCAACTCATCTGGTATAGACAACATTCCTGTTAAATTATTGAAATTATGCCTTCCTGAAATCCTTCCGGTTCTCCTCTTTATATACAATTTTTCCCTTCAAAACTCAGTATTTCCCACTTCCTGGAAAAAGGCCTTAATTCATCCCATCAACAAGAACCCAAACCCTATATCCCCAAAGGACTACCGCCCTATATCCATACTTTCCAACCTTTCTAAGCCCCTAGAAAGATTGGTGCAATCCCAAATTTCCAATTTCCTAGAACATTCCAAGTTACTCGATCCCTTCCAATCTGGTTTCCGTCCCGGCTTCTCAACACAATCCGCACTCATTAAAATTATCACTGACATCCAAACAGCGATGGACAAAAAAAAGAACTGACCATCCTGATCCTCCTTGATTTCTCTAAAGCATTCGATTCCTTAGACCATAATATCCTTTTTTCCAAATTGAAATCATTGAACTTTTCCAACAGCTCCCTCCTTTGGTTTCAATCTTTCCTTTCCGACCGCACCCAAGCAGTTGCCACTGCTAACCAAGGCCTATCCTCTTTCCTCACTCTACAGTCAGGAGTAGCTCAAGGTTCGAGCATTTCCCCTCTACTGTTTCATTCCTACATCAATGATCTTCCCCATTCAATTCACCATTGTTCCCACCATCTTTATGCCGATGACTTCCAAATTTACTTCTCCTTTCCTCCATCCGAAATGTTAGCTGCGTTTGCCAAAATTCAGGAAGACCTAGACGAAACCTGTGCCTGGGCAAATCTGAACAAATTAACGTTAAACGCAGCTAAAACTCAAGCAATTGCCATAGGATCACACTCCCTTCTCCATTCAAATGCCAACTTTCCCACATTATTCCTTAATGGTCATCCAATAACATTCCATTCCTCTGTTAAAAATTTAGGCTTAACCATTGATCAAACCCTCTCCTGGAAATCCCATATTGCACAAATCTCCCGAAGGTCAATCGGTATCCTAAAACTATTTCACCGCTCCCGTCACCTCCTTCCCCTACCCACACGCAAACTTCTAGTATCCTCCCTTATCTTCCCCCAATTTGACTATGGTTGCGTGATATATGACGGGCTCTCGATGGTTCTTGAGGACAGATTAAAACGCATCATGAATTGCTTCATTAGGTTTGTCTTCGGAACATCGAGACGTTCCCATGTTTCGCATCTCTATACTGAGTTAAATTGGCTTTTCCCCTCCTTCCGCAGAAAATACTTTCTAGGCTCCTACCTATTCCAAGTTATCAACACCCGTCACCCTCCCTTTATTTACAGTAACCTGAAATTCAAGTCTGCTATCAAATCACTGCATACAAGATCTCGTCTTTCCGATCTCTATACTCCATCCCACAGAAGTACTGCATTCCAACGTTCCTTCCTTGTCCGATCCTCTAATCTTTGGAATTCCCTCCCCCCCTGTATCCGCAATGCTTCCTCCCTTGGAACATTCAAAACACTACTCTTTCACCATCTTCTTTCCCTCCAACCCGACGCTCTCTAATTATAAGGATATATGTACTATGTATGTAATTGTCTAATTTATTTATTAAGACCGTCAGACATAAAACATTAGCAAAAATTATAGTTTAACTATGATAAAGTTTTGATTTCTTGTAATGCTAATTTTGGATTTTCTATCTTTTATTTTTCTTTAAGTTTCTGTTTGTTTTTTCCTCTTCTGCAATTTTGTTTACAATATTAACCTCTTTTTTGTATATTTATCTTTTCACTCTCTTTTTATTAATAGTTTTTTCTTTCTCTAGTTTTTCTCTGTTTTTTTTTTTCATACCAATTTGTATTTAATTTTACCTAAGTTGTTTTATTTTTAAAAGCCTCTCGGCCAGTTTATGATCTTACTTTGTGATATTCAATGTTATTCTTAAGGGACTTTGTCCCAGAATAAAGTTTTCTTTCTATTCTATTCTATTCTATTCTATATATGGATAAATTTCTTGACTGTTACTATTAAATGTTTAGTAAGGTTCTTGAGGTTTAGTCAATAAATAAAAACAACTATTTTGGTGACGTTTCGATACTATATTGTTTTTTCATACAGTGAAAAAACAGGTTACAATAAAATTATATAAGTTATATCAAAACATAAAGTTAGCTACAATACAAGTATATTATCTAACATGTGTTAGAATAATTAAATATATATAGTTACAGACTATAGAGGAGTATGAAACCACTTACAATGTTACTGATGGATTAGACCAACTCAATGCTAACAATTCTAGTACACAACTGACCTGGGGAATTTTCAAAAAACAGTCAAAAGGTATGGGGGAATTTCCGTATTTAGCCGTAACGTACTTATAAATGGATACATGATTTATATGATGTATATTTATGTAAATTTGTATTATTAGTCTGAATGTATTACATTAGAATAACATGTGTTGAGATTTTGGACGGCTGATTGATTGTTTATTGCGCGATTTTTAAATTTTTCTACGGTTATCATTTTCTTTAATATTTCGTATAAAATTATTTTGTTCATAGTGAATAATTTTTGGGAATCGAATTTAAAAGAATGTTTTGTTTGCCTGTAATGTGTGGTAAGAGCTGTTCGGTCAGGTTTAATCGATTTTTTAGTTATAGACGAGTGACTGTACCGAAATAATATTTTCCATTACTATCTTTACATGGTATTTCGTAAACTATATTAGACTGTAATTTATTCATCAATCAATTTATCCTTAGTTTTGGTAAATAATTTATCTTCGGAGGGCGTATTTTTGAATTTGATAGTGTAATCAGTTTTATGGTTGTTTGTGAGTGTTAAATATTAAGCAAACTTTTTCTCAGAACTAAAGCTTTTTTAACTATTGCAGCTGAACTGTGAGGAACCACTTAGTAATTCCAATTGCTCATTATTTTTATTATTATTATATCACTCGTACAATCATTAAAAAAAAAAAAAAATTAAAACTCATAAAAATACACTTACTCCAACTAGGAAAATTATCGAACAATCGAAAACCAATTCAATTAGGGATTTGCAAGAGACATAACATGGATCAATAAGAATTTAATCCGGTGACCTAGATCGTCTTCATACTTTATGTAACATTAAAAATAGTTTTGTGTTAAGTGCACGCTATTATTATTTATAATAAATGTTATATGGCTAACGGTAAAACAGTTTATAAAGGAAATAGTCTGGGATGCAAGCTATAAAACAAAAGCTAGAAACACATCCCAGTTTTATAGTATGATATATACATAATATATAATATATATAATTTTTTTTCTAAACTGTTACCATTATGTTATGTTTAATAGGGTTCTTCAGGTTCAGTCAATGAAATAAAAACTGATATTGACGACGTTTCGAGACTATATTGTTCTCATTATCATGAACTACAGTGAAAAACGGGTTATAATAATTTTTTTAAAGTTACTAATGCTATTGGTACCTATTACTAAATTATAACAATTCTAGTACTTAACTGACCTGGGAAATTGTTGAAAAAAAAAAAAAAAAAGGTAAGGGTTGAGAGGGTTGGGATTTCCAAAACTAATGGTATTCTCAGGTACAGGTGCAAAAAGGATTTCTGTATTTCTGTGTAATATATAAATGGATAAATGATTTATATGGCATCATACAATAATATGCACATATACTTATAAAATCCACACACTTACTGCTAAAAATGGAAAAATAAAGTTAATTAAAAAAAATAAAATAAAGACTCATTTAGAAATTAAACCTAAATATATAAACTTGAACTAAAAATAATAGTTTAGCTACTTCAAAACAAAGAGCATTAAAGAACAATTATGTACTTAAATACTTATTTACACTTTATTATCGGCTATTTTTAGAGTCAGTGTCAACCAAAACAAATCGAAAGAATAATTGTAAACAAGTGCAGAAAGTCTGTGGAAAAAGGAAGATGAGACTGCTCTTCTTGCTTGGCACCGACACCAAAAATAACCGATCATAAATTGTGAATAGGTACCTAAGACCAATAATTTCGTTGATTGTCATTTAATGCTTTTTGTTTCGAATTAATTAAAATATTATTTTTTACTTTTTAGTTCAAGTTTGTACATTTAAAAGTCGGAGTTTTTAAAAATTAAAACTAACTTTATTTACTCCAGCACACCTTCCCATTGGTACAGCTGTAGATTAAAATATTAACAGAAAAGAGTATCAATATATTTGATTTTTCGTCTTACATTAAAAAAAAAAATGTATATATATATATATATATATATATATATATATATATATATATATATAAATTCTATGTTAAAAAGTATTGATATTGGGTTGTTTCACATGAAATGTCCGATTTTATAATATTTGAAATACAAAGAGGATTTTGCGAGTCTCTGTTGTTGAAAAAGCTCGATACATGGACAGCAATTGAAACGTCTTGAGACCTGCGTTTCGTTGCTTGCTAGGCAAAAAACCGACCCTTTCCTTGAAAGAATAATAACTTGCGACGAAAAATGGATTGCTTATGACAATCAGCGTCGGTCAGGGCAGTGGTTAGACATCGACGAAAGCCCAGGACAAATGCCAAAACCAAATTTGCACCCGAACAAATTGATGGTTACAGTATGGTGGTCCATGGCTGGAATCATACATTATTCCTTTTTGCCTAGAGGTGAGACCATTACCTCTACAACCTACTGCAATGAAATTGGCCAAATGCACGAAAAATTATTGAAAAAACAACCTGGATTGGTAAATCGGAAGGGCCCTATACTCCTACACGACAACGCTAGACTCCACGTTTCAAAACTTACCATGTATAAATTGAAAGAGCTGGGGTACGAAGTTCTTCCGCACCCTCCATATTCTCCCGACTTGTCTCCAACAGATTATCACCTTTTCAGGAATTTAGACAACTTCTGCAGAGGAAAAATTGTTGCAAATGATGCTGAAATCAAAAGTGCGTTTTCAGATTTTGTTTCACTTCAAAGCTCAGAGTTTTTCAAATCCGGGATAAAAAAGTTGTTGTCACGTTGGGAAAAATGTGTAGAAAAAGAAGGTAAATACTTCGAATAAAATTATATTGTTTTCATATTGTATTTTTACTAAATTCCCTTTACCTTGAAAACGGACATTTCTTGTGAAACAACCCAATATTTTAAAACGTTTGTATGTTTCTAGAACCGATAATGAATGTTTGACATTCGAAACTAGTTTTCAAATAAAAAAAAAAATCCGATATAATTAACAATGAGTTCAACAATCCTAATTGTATTTATCCTTCTATACCATCATGCTGTACCTCAAGTGTTTAGAAATCTGGTTTAAGCATAAAAAAAAAAAAATAAATAAAATAACGACTATTTAAAAGACTTTAAATAGGTATAATTAGTATTTGAATTTTTTTAAATATCCATATATTTATCAGGATTGATGAATTAATTGCCACTTTATTTTTTTTTTTAACTAATCCCGAATGTTAAACATTTTTCATCAGTTCTAAAGCTATCAAACTTTCAAAACACTAGCACTTTGTTAGCATTTTGTTAAAAAAAAAAAAAAAAACATGACAAGAAATCAAATATACTCATCTGAGGAGCTTTCCAAAAAGATAGATAAATTAGGTTAAATTTTGGGCACTTTTCTTGGGTTTTCCGTATGACTCATTGGATTTTTCCGTTCCTATTGAAAACAAATTTATAATGGGACTATTGAAAATGTTTATCTGGTCATTTAAACAAAAAAATAGATTGGTTTTGAACGATTTTATTATTTCTAATCATTCATAAATATTTAATTTTAGACTATTTTCTATTCGATGTATTATTTTAACTTCGGAGCCTTTTTTTGAATTTATGGTCATTTTCATTTAGATGGATATCGAATTCGGAATTTCGGTTCTTATTATTGCATGCTCTTAAACGTTATTTTTCTCTTTAATTTACAGATATTTATTGCTGATTGTTATTATTTTATTTATTTATAATAGAGCGCTACAGTCCTAGTCGGACCTTGGCTTCACAAAGTACAGCCAGCCATTCACACCCAGTTTTCGTAAGTCATCTTGAACGTTGTCCAGCCATCTCAGCCTTGGCCTTTCTCTCAACCTTTTTCCTTCCGGGCTGCCGTTCATCATTTTTTTTGGAAGTCTATCTTTCGTCATCCTTTGCACGTGGCCGAGCCACCTTAATCTGCCTGCATTGACTATTGAAATTATGTTGGGTTTACCGAACAATTGTTCCAACTCCAGGTTTGTTCTTATTCTCCAATTCCCGTGGATTGTTATCATTACAGATATTAATTGTTGCTTGTTGGTTTAATAGTTTTAGAAACTGATCCTGAAGATGGAAAAAGATTTTTACCGAAACTTATATAATATGTTTAATATGTTATTTAAGAATCACGACCTCAAAATAAATTATTAATAGTAACAATAAATTTATATTAAACAGCCAAACCTTTTTTTTGTTCAAGTGCAATATGTGAGCTGAAGATATAAACAATCACTAAACAATAGTTATGTCGATCGGTTCTAGGAAATATGGCCCGTTTATTTCTCTCCCTAGTGGACATAACTAATGAGTAATGAACTCAGCGTATTGTAGATGGAGTTAGTATTGGTTTCAGCTCTGATTTCCCCTCTGCATTGAATTAATGATATGCGAATTCCGAACTCTGGTCGAGAGAACAAAAGATGTCTGACGACCGTTGATGACTGATGGATTCTGATTGAGTTCCATCACTTTACTGTGATTTGCTTTAACATCCATAGCGTATGAATATGCATTATTTGTATGTTCTTCCCTTATATTAATTAAAATATTTTATTTTTTTTTTATTTAGCAATATAATACTATATGCCATAGTGAAGAATAATTAGTAATAGTGATACACTCAAACGTTTAAACTTTATTTACAAGAAAATCAAAACAATAATCATGATAAAGAAAGGCAAATAAATGAATGGGCTCTTTTAAAATAAACTAATAATATCATCCACTTCTCAGTAGGTTTTGGTCTCCAGGGAAGTTAGACCATGACCCCCATTAAGGGGAGGCCTGCACGAGGCAACATCCTTCAATCATAAATTGTAAATATATTCCAAACAGTTTTTGATATACTAAGTATAATTTCTTAATAAATTATTATGAATTGTAAATATCTTAGAAGCAGTGCATTTTGTTTTATTCATGTTGCAAGATATTGTTTGTTTTACAAAATATTGTTTGTTTCCTCATGCAATAAAAGGCTTTATTTATTTATTATTTATTTATTAATAATATCATATACAACAAATTATTTTTTCTTAAACTCTTATCAGTATTACAGTCCGTATCAAATGTAGGCAATAAGCACTATTAGTCTAGTTAATGAGTGATGAAATGAGGGGTTTAGAGTATTTTAGCGATTATTATTATCATTATAGCGATTATTATAGCGAGGGGTAGCGATTATTTTTGTCTTCACTGCTTCGTTAGAAGTAGTTCAAAAATAAACATTCTAAAAGCTCCCGCGGCTTCTGAGATAACGGTTAGAAGGTTCCATTTGAAGGTTTTTCGGTTAAAGCTCGAAAAAATTGGCATCTAAAAAAATGTATTTAAATTTAAAAATAAAGCTAATTAAATTTCTCATAAAATTCTATATACACATATTTGTCGAAATTTCAACTGTTTTCGAGATATGCGTTATTAAAAATCGATGTTTCGAAAAAAAAAATAATTTTTACCTCCCTTTATGTCCAACATTCGCTTCTAGTGCATTCCACGATCGGTCCTCAGAAAAATGTCAGAGTCAAAGTTGTAGACCACTAAATTGGCTTTTATTTCATATTAAATTTCTGACACTTGTAGCAAATGTTTGAAAAAATATTTGGTAAACACTTTTGCTTTTGGCAAAAATATAATTGAGGTCTTGTATTACATTGTACATGGGATTTTTGATTATTATAACAATAATTTCATTGTCATGTTTATGTGATTACAGGTTTTGACTTCTAGCAGAGCGTCCAGCTGGAATAAGTGCACTACTAAGTAAGTTAATAGTGATCTATTTAATTTTAAAAATATTTAAATTCAAATATACAAACAAATATAATATATAACATATTTTAAGAATTATTTATTTAAAAAACCAAAGCCAGATCCACCACGTAGTAAGATAATTAAACGCTATCTAACATGACTTACCTGAACTACTAATAATGAGGTTAGCAAGGCGTACGTAATGTATATTGGGAAAGGATTATGCATTGCCTCATTTATAACCGATTCCAAGCCCTAAGTGATTTAGTAACCCGTCCTACGGCGTTCTGAATTTACTGTTCGTTGCGGTAAGCCTGCGCTTCACGGTTGGACGAAAATTTAAATTGATTGCCAAAAATTAAATTTTATTTTAATTAATGAAAATTCAATATTTCATTAAAAAAAATTATATTTGGAAAATTTTCTAAGAAAATGGATAAATCCGCTTATTGAAAAGGTGTAAAAATGGTCACCCTCTTTGTCATTGATTTAAAGTTACCTTCTTCGTCGCAAAACTACGACTTCCTGTCCTACAGTATTCCTTAATGATATTCCACTAATACCTGTTGAGCTGGAGGATCAAAGTAAACGAATCGAAATGTACCCATTTAACGTTTACACCACACATTCTACTTACACAAAAGACACCTGGAACCCACACACTAGACTTAAAAGGTAAGTACTTAATAGACGCTTCAGCCAATTATTCAGACTACTAAGACATCCCAGCTCTCCATTGATAACATACTTCTCATATACAAAACCATCATTAAACCTATTTGGCCCTATGGACTTGAACTGTGGGGGACAGCTAAACAATCGAATATGAAACGCTTTCAATTGTCTGAATCCAAAGTCCTTCGTACTATTGTAAATGCTCCATATTATGTCTCCAACAAAACCCTTCATAATGATCTTAATATACCTTTTGTCCTTGACCTCATACCCCTTAAATTCTCCAAATTCCATCAAAACTTTTCCAACCATCCTAACCCTCTGGCTCATTCATTATCCAGCTCCACACATCCTTGTACCCCTCCTTGCAGATTAAAACAGTAATGGCCCCGAGACCTATTGTAATAAATATATATTACTGGAGTCATGGAATTCTGGCAATGACCAGCATCTTTACTCAAGTGCTGAGCGACTGTGGCGCTACCTCTCAGCTTCCACTAGATTTCACACTGGTGCTGCGGCTGAGAGAAGAGCGCTGGGATTGCTGGGGGACAAGCATGGTTTGGGGTTTTCCTTGGATCTTTGTGTAGATTGTATATATAGTGCGATTGGGCTTTTTAATTTATTTAATTTTTTTTCTGCTCTTTTATTATTACTATTGTTTATATTTGTATTTCATGATTTATTTAATTTTTTTTTATATTAATATCTTGTATAGTTAGAGGATTTTCATTTTTATTTTTATTTAATTTAATTCAACATATTGTATGAATGGATTCTTTGTCATCCATATTATTCATTGCCCATTAATAGGCAGCTTATATTTATTCTATAAAACACAGAAGAAAAAAAAATCCCTGTTGAACAGATCAGCTACCTAGGACTGCACTTGGACAAACTTACTTGGAATACACATACAAGACTAAAACGACAAGAAACTGCCCGTCGTTACAGGCTACTTTTCATTTTCTTGACAAACGTTCAAAGCTTCCTATTTTTTTTTCCTTCATTACCCCTGTAAAGAAAGAAAGAATGTGGGAGCTCTGTATACTGTTAGATATAAAGAGGGAAAAAGTATTGCATTTTACTGTAACTTAGTTACATTTTAAGGCCTTTGTGAGTGGGTGGGAACACAATTTAGTGGGCGCTATGCGTTTATAGGTGTGGGACACACCATTTGTTGTACTTCCAATTTATTACAAGACTCATTTATATGACTGTTATTAGATCTATTTGGACTTACGGAGTTTAGCTTTGGGGCTCCACTAAACCATCTAATTCATCTCGTATCCAATCCTTCAAAAAATCCTGAATGCTCCTTACTTTGTCACCAATAAACTTATCCATAAAGATTTTAATGTTCCATAAATTGCTGATTTAGCCCAAACCAGACACCTATCCTTTCTTAGTAAGCTCCATAACCACTCAAATTCTCTTGTTTCTCAACTTGATTCTCACTTCGTTCCCGATAATCCTCCGAGGCGTCTGAAGAAGAAGAGATCTTCTAGTGTAGAATTTTTATTGAAATGCTACTGATGAGTAGTTTTTTTTTTTTTTCAAAGTTTTGACATGTTATTTAATCGTAATCTACACATTTACTTGATATATATTTACACAGTTGTAAATTTTAATAAATTGATTGAAATTATTTTCGTTCATCGGCAACTATAACAAGATTCCTACATTTGAGAAGGCTAAACAATACTGAACTATCCATCACAAAATATGCAAATTGCATCGTCTGGTTTATTCATTTTGTTCGGATCATCATCAGTGTTCACAAGGAGAGGGTCATTGTAGTCTGATGAGTCCGATAATGAATCGTAACGTTGCTTGGGTCTCATTTTCTTTTCTCCGCTTATAGAGAGACAGTCAAGGTCCAAGAGATCCTAGCGCTTCTCTCTCAGTTGTGTAAATAGTGTAAAAAAAAAACATTGTTGTCTGAGTGAGTTCGCTTTAGTAGTCACACATAGCTTACAATATACAAATTTTTTAATAGATCTCGAAGCCACTGCCTTTTTAACCTGCTAGGGTGATTATAGGGTGAGAAAAAAATAGATGGGGATCGCACAAGTGGATTCGGATGATGAGAAAGTATTTTGATAAAATTTTCAAAATTTAATAGTTATAGTTCCTAAGAACAGGAACTAAGAAAAATAAAAACCAATAAATAAAGGTAACGCAATATCAAGTTTACTCATGTAGTATGTTAATATTATTGATGTGTCTATTCTCCATTCCACTAATTCTTGAGAACGGAATCGGTATCGATGATACATGATATTATAATATTATGTATATATGATTATTACCGATAAAAAAGAAGAAGAATTAATTTTAAAATATATTATTTCTTAATAGATATTATAAAATAGATTAAACCTGTACCACTACAACCCATGAAGGGTATTCAGTTAAGTACTTAGTAAGTATGTACTGTTACTAGGTCAATGATTGTGAAAGGAGGACATTTGGCCTAAATCACGCTCAACCGCCGGGTTTTTCCCGAGTTAAGGGTACCCACTTTGTAGAGGCTTGGCGTGCCCCAGGAGTATCTGCCGCCCACGATCGAAATAACAGAAAACAAATTTTCTGCCTTCAGTCGGAATGGGACCCGGGAGCTTGGTAGTCAAATGCCTTACCCATTGAGCAACTGCCCCTCCTTTTTTTTAAACAGATTTTTTTTTTTTTCATATAATGGATAATGGATAGAACACTGCTCGTTCTAACATTGTAACATTCTTTTGGTAATAATGGAGAATTGATATTGCAAGCCAAACGTCATAATGTTAAAGATATATATCCATATATTAAAAAATGAAGAAATAGGATTACTATTTTCAATTCCTGAATCACTAATAAAAACAATGTGGCCAGGCAATATAATATTATACATTTTTGTTAATCTAAGAGTATTTTTATAATTCCAGAATTCAGATTAGTTTTTATTTCATTGAGAGCTCATACTGGTTTTCGAACCCTAATGAACTATTAAAAGTGAGAGATTTAGTTGCACATTGCAACGTTTGCATTTCTTCAAGCAATAAATCCTGATACTTTGGATTATTTATCTTTTTAAATAATGTTTATTAATATGGATAATTGTTTGAACTGCTATTGGCTCATATATTGTTTTATTTATTTATCCAAAGCCCGTCTGTGGCAGTTCAGCCATCCGATGACATGCCTCCCTTTAACGCTTTATGATGTCTTCGTTGGTGAGAGCAGTGCAAACCCTTAGGAGATATCTGCCCATGCATCTGATGTTGCTTAAAAGGCATGAGTCACTATCTGTAAGACCAACGCGGGGCAAGTGCGCTTGCAAGTAGCCGTGTCCTGTGATTAGTCGAAATCGGACAACCGCTTCAGCTCTCGCAAGGTTTCTTGGGATTAGCCCTTACTAATTAGCTTACTAATTTATTTATTGTTTATTATTCTTTTTTTTTTTTTTTGTAATAGATTTGGTATGCTTTTTTTAGCTTTTTTATCGATTATTTTTTATAACAGTAATTTATTTTTAACTGAAGAACCGATAGCAAGAATCGAAACATTTCGGTACCGGAATATCACAGGTTAACATATTTATTTTTTAATTTCATATAAACGATTAATTTGGGAATTAGGTGCTCGAGGCATCACCGCCGAAATTGTATGAGTTGACAATAGTGATATTCAGTGAAAGTATAAAATGTATTTAGACTTTACTGTGAAACTTTTCTGTCACCTGTTCGATAAATAAGGAATTGAAGGTTTTGTTGGTTTGCAAACTTGTTTTTCTCAACCCCAAAAGTCCACTATGCAAAACATCTAAAATATCAGAAGAACTATATTGTTTATATAAACTATAAATAAAGAAGAAGAAATTGAAGTAGTAAAGAAAACATAGAACAGGAGACATTGATGTAGTCTTTCTGGATCGTTTCACCCCGGCGAGTTAATGCTACTGTCATCAGTGACAGGGTTTTTGTTATGGGAGGGGGGGGGAGGGGAGAGGGGCTAGTGCTGAGCTTCCCCCTCTCCTCATATATCATTACTTTTGTAAATAGACCCTTCCGGTCAGTGTCATGGAAAATATTTTACAAAAAATATATATTGTTAGATTTATTAAGTCTCATGGCTCGTATTAATCTTCAACATGAAAATAAACCTTCCTTCATGGGTCAAAAATCTCATTGTTGATAAAACGTAGCATGTATCTCTTTCAAACTGTAGTTATGTATATCTTTATTATTTATTTTTTTATACACTTTAATAATATTTACAACTATATACACTAAAATTATTAAAATTACATGTCAATAAAATATGAGGACCTTCTTGTTAGTAGCACTTCAAAGTTGTTCTACATTAGAAGGTCTCTCAGCCATTTTTTTTTCAGACCATTTTCTTTTAAAAGTGTAAATGGAGACTAGTGGATTCTTTTGTAATTATTTTTTGGGCTTAAGCTACATAAACGCTTGATCTTTTGAAAATGTTTGTTTCATAATAAAGAGGATTGAGGATTTTATGAATAATTTTTGTTTGTAAGGATTGGAAGGTTAAGTGGAGACCCAAAGCTCAACTCCGGATGTAAATAAGTCTTTTGTAATTTTTTGGGAGCTTTAAACGCTTGCCTTGAAAATGTTTGAGCAGTTGCTTGTCTTTTAACTTGGTAACGGATCTGTTCAATGGAGATCAGTGGAATATTATTGAAAGATACAATATAGAAAATCGCAGGTTTACGACGAAGGGTAAAGTCAATTTGATAAGATTTGTTTGGGATTATTTTAATTCTCCATTTTTTCTTCCATTAATGAACGTTTGTGATTTGAGATTAGAGTGAACTTTTATCATTTTTTTTTTCGGTGTTCTTGAGGCTTTATCATTTACTTGACAATCGCTAGAAGTTTACAATTATTAGTTTTCCTGATACAAATAAAGGCTTATTTATTTTTTATTTTAAGGGGGTGCGGTAGATTTTTAGGCATAGCACTTGATTACTATGCTCCCTGGCCCGAGTTCCAGTCCAGCTAAAGACAGAAAATTTATTAGTTTTTTAGTAGATGGACCTTTAGGTTGGGGTACCCTCCTTGGGTACAACTAGTCTTAAAATTGAACTAAAAATCGTTCTGCTACACACTTGATAGTATTCTTTCTGATTTTTTTTATTTTAACATTTTAGAAAGAAAAATCTTTTAAAGCAATATAATAGTTAGTTTATAGATTTTTTTCTAAATCCATTAATTAGTGTAGAAACTTTTAAACGGAAATAATCAATATTGAATAAATACATATTTTGGATATTCAATAAACTATATGAATGCATGCACACACACACACACACACACACACACACACACACACACACACACACACACACACACACACACACACACACACACATACATATATATAATACTGTTCCGGCTACTAGCTAGATCAATAAATATCTTGTGATCTATCTTCCTTTCAAAGCTTAGCATTCAACTCGGAGTCCCATTACGGCCAGTTCATTAAGTGGAAGACCCAGCACGATCGGAGAACATTCCTCGGATTTTCTGATTGGGATATTGCAGACCTATCTAGAGTATTACACCAGTCCGCACTGCACCAATAGATTCTATGCTACTCAAACACCCTTCTATTTGGTATGTATGTTATATATATATATATATATATATATATATATATATATATATATATATATATATATATATATATACATATATATTATATATATAGTTATAAATTAGAAATCTGTTCTGCAAATTATATTTTGAATAATAGATCATTAGTAATTCTATTCACCTTATTTCGTTAGGTATTTAACATTTTATTTTTTTTTATCTCTCTCTCTCTCTCTCTCTCTCTCTCTCTATATATATATATATATCTTTTTTACCCTGCCGTATTAAATCTATGAGACTCGCGGTCAGTCACTAGCCTTAGTTCTAGATTTCACTTAGCTCAGCCTATTGGAAATAAATCTTTTTCATGTAACGGTTAATTTATGAATTAAAAAAAACTCGTCATTATATTATATTACTATTATTATTATATTAATAATTATATTAAATTATATCTATGTATATTATTTTTTTTAGTCTTTTTTATTTTGAAAAAAAAAGTTAGGGCTGTGGGGATTTACAAATGTAGTGGTATTGCCACACGCAGGTACATGTGGGGGTTTCCGTATTTCGGTGTAATATATGAATGGAAAAATGATTTATATTATATATATTAATGTAAATGTATATTATTGGTCTGAATGTATTAAATTGGAATAACAAGTGTTTTTAAACAACCTTAACTTTTTTTTTCATAATTCCCCAGGTCAGTTGTGTACTATAACTATTATAATTGAGTAATAGATACCAATATCATATCCACCAGTAACATTATAAGTAGTTTCCAACTCCTCTATGTTTTGTAATTTTATGTATTTAATTATTCTAACGCATGTCGTTATATATTTTTATTGTAGTTAACATTATGTTTTGAAATAACTTATATAATTTTATTGTAACCTGTTTTTTCACTGTAGGGTATGATTATGAGAACAATATAGTCTCGAAACGTCGCCAAAATAGTTGTTTATATTTCTTGACTTAACATCAAGAACCTTACTAAACATTAATAGTAACAATCAAGAAATTTGTCCATATATACATTTCCTTTTATTATTCTTCACTCAAGAATTCAATATTCTCTATAGGTAACTAAACTTTTTTACCTGCAGGGATTGAGTCCCTGGAAAAGTTGTAATTCGATAAGGACCATGTCCCACTTGGACCACTGCAGTTTCGCTCGTTCAGACCCTCCCCCCTCTCTCTCCCCACTCCAAAGGGTCACTTCAATACGGTGTCTCTTACACTCTTGAACTTCTCTAGGGTCGCACCTCTTGAAAAAGTATAAGACGACTGAAAAAGTATTCTATTTCGTAAAGTAACTAAGGATTATTTAAAACTTATAATTAAAAAAATTTATAAGGAATAGTTTAGGAATATAAAAATTGTTTTCTGTATAGCCTCTTCATTGCATAGAATAAATTATTTTAATTCATTAGACCCTCTCTTAACCGGCGTTCGCAAATAACAATAATTCTCACGTATATATTTAATAATTGTAAAAAAAAAAATAAAACATAATAAAAAACCAGAGGTAACACATAATTCCAAATTTATTTATACCTAATAATATCCAATAAAAAATATAAAATTACCTATAATTTGTTATTTTTTTGAATACATCGAATTTTTTTTAGAAAGTAAAACAGAGCTGTAATAGTCAATTTCATCTTCCTGAGTACATACCGTATACGTCAAATATATCTCAGAAAACTTTCTTACCAAAAAAGAATTATTATAATATTTTTTTTTATTATCGATATGCTTTTCTAATTATAATTGATGATTTCCATTATCCGTAATTTTACGTCAGATAAGGGGGAGTCTATTGTAGATAGGATTTTTTTTTTTTTTTTTTTTAATTGTTGAATTGAATTGAATTGTTTTAATGGGTAAGATTAATTAAGATGGCAAAGATTCCATCCATACAATATTTACAGTTCAATTGAATAAAAAGAAAATCAATTCATCTAAAAAAAAATTATATACTAATAGGGCATATAAAAAAAAAAATCAAACTCCAGAGTTCAAAAGTCTGTAAATATCTCAATGCTATTTACTATTTACCAATACTTAACCATTCCTTTAGAGCATTCTCTCAATTTGTTTATTCACACTGGACTTCTTAAAAAAAAACCTCAGTTGTTACTTATTTCAAAGAATAAAACACTGTCATGCGTCCAACGAAATTTTCGTAATTTCAAGACATTACTGGAAAAAAAAATTTCACAGCCCCTGAAGCAGCTCGTGAAATTATTAAACATGAACGGGAAGGTGTCCTTGAAGAGCGCACTACGCGGCGTTGATTTGAAAAATTTAGAAGTAGAGATACGACGTAGGAAAGGAAGAAGGGCTCCGGGCGGCCATTAATGGATATTGGTCAGGTTCTGGAGGAAGCTGTTGAGTCAAATCCATAAGTACTCGTGAACTTCCCAGGGAGTGTGGTGTGTCGAAAGATACTGTCAGTCGCTATCTCCTGTCCATGGGGAAGGTGAAAAAGACCTGCTCGTCTACACACTTCCCGTCGAGCCAAAGAAAAGTTTACAGAACTTCATGGGGTTCTGCCTCATCCAACATATAGTCCAGACCTCGCACCTTCGCATTACTACTTGTTTCGATACATGGACCATTTTCTTCAAGGGAAAAATTTGATAATTTTGCGGAAGTTGAAAATGCTGTCCAAGAGTTCTTTGACAGCCATCCTAAGGAATGGTATAAGCGTGGCATCGAGCAATTGGCTATCAGATGGGTAATGATGGTAGATAGCAATGGACTATACTTTGAGTATTAATTGTATTCTATATGAAAGAAATAATAATACAAATATTTGTTTAATAAATGGTCATTTTTTTTAAAACACCCCATTAAAATAAAACATAGATATTAATAAAACATAAATCTGAAAATAAAAGTATAAACAATAGTAATCATAAAAGACAAAAAATTAATAATTAACATAAAAAAAAAACAAATAAATTTAAAAGCACAATGACACTACAATACACTGGACACAAACACCCCAGGTAAACCCCAGAACAAGCTTTTCTTCAACTTATGGGAGGGCAAGCCAGGCCCACAGTAATCCCAACGCTGTTTTCTCAGGAGCGGAACTAATGTGAGAATCTAGTTGAAGCTGAGAGGGAGAAAAAAGAAAAACTTTCTTGACATAGAGTCTATAATTTTTCTTTGTAACGTTATTTCATCCTCAAAAACATAACGCTCAAGATCTGTTGGTGATGCTGGAATCGAAAATTTGACGACTGTTTCCTCAATATCAATTTAATAGAGAATATTTTTTTTTATGCATTATTTGTCGGTAGGACCTACCGTATAGGAACTAAGTTGGTTTGAATAAAAAAAATCCACGTTTGCAACCCCTAATTTCTATCAATTTTGTTTATTTCTAATTATGATTAATTGTTAATTTAATTATTAATGATTAGATATGTTTTAATTATGTTTGATATTTTCAGTTATCCAGCGATTTCCCATATCCGACGTGGTCACGGCTCCGGTAACGCTGGATAAGAGGGATTAAGTATTAAAACTTTGAGCCAACTATATTCATTCCCTCAAGTTCACCACCCACCCTCCCTACACACAGAGCTGATGAACTGTTAACAATTATGAGCCCGAACAAGCAGAATAGTGTCCCATATTGGCCGAGCGTGATGTCAACTACCCCGTTGGCCCTAACTTGATACGCAAGTTGTAGCTCCGGGGGTGGGCAAGTCCAATCAAGTAGGTCTCTTTGGCCAGGGTAAACTTCATTAGTGACGCTTAGTTAGGAACATCTCCTCTGCTTTGATGCCCCGTTCTGCTCGCTCGGCTCCGCAAAACTTGACAATCTTGGCAGGGGAAGGGGGATATTATCGTCGGATATTAAAATTATCTCGGCAAACTTGATAATCTTTATTAGTCCGGCTAACTTTCGGCTTGATTCGTCAAAGCCTTCGTCAAAGTACGAAAATAAAAGTCAGATGCCCAACCCTTTAGTAAATACCTCTACCTCTTTTCACGCCAAGATCAGGTTTCTTCAATTTTATAATTTAGTTAATTATAGTATAAGTATTATATTATATAATATATATATATATATATATATATATAGTATATATATATATGTGTGTGTGTGTGTGTGTGTGTGTGTGTCTGTTTAGTAACTATGCCCTACAGGAAAAAAAAAAACAGGTTACAATTAAATTATATAAGTCATTTCAAAACATAAAGTTAGCTACAATACAAGTATGGTCTTAGAATAAAAAAAAAAAAACTCAAGTTAAAATAAAATTCTGATAACGCAACCACACATAAATTATATTTAGTCTCAGACTCCTACACGGAAGAATAACGCAGATTAAACCTTCAAATTGATATTTCCACGTAATACCATATTCGATTATATGAGTATCGAGAATCGAGTAGCGTTTGAAAAGAGCAATCAGAACGGTTTATCCTCCAGGGATTATATTTTCTGGAAAAAAAATATGGATGGTTATTCGTCCAATCCTGGAAGAAAATGGGTATTTTCAATAATCTGTACGGGCTTAAAAAATCCTTATGATTTATTCCAAAGAATGTCCATATATTTTTATTTTTATTTTATGTACACTATCAATATAATTTTGTTTAGTATATATTTATACTTCCATCTTTAATGTAATAATAACATGTATAGAATTGAAATGTACAAAGACACCAGTATATCTATGGTCACTATTGTTTGTTTGTTTGTTTGTTTGGGCTTATAGGCATAAAACCCTAAGGTCATCAATGCCTGCGTAATTTTGATTAATTCTATTTAAAATTTGGTCCTGAATGGGTGCTGCGGATAGGGGCGCGCCCCAAGGAGAGACGAACCGCACCCGCCGGGTCACTATTGTATACTAACCTTATATTTAATGCAATTAATAATAATAATTATATTTAACAAGTATTTTAGAGAATTTTGATTTGGTTTATTAATATTACAATTTTTACAACGATAGTTTAGGGATTTAACTTTGACTTGTGCTAACAAATATTATTTTTCTTATTGTTTATTCGTGTTATTATAACTTAATTTATTGTAATGATACAATTATACATTGGTTATGCTGAATTTATAATGTATACTCAACATCGAGGATGTTTAGTACACTTTAATTCTTTAAATTTAATAATTATCTTTAAATTTGATAACTATATTTTTATTATAAAAAACATTAGTTTCAACTAAACTTAAGTTGTGAAATAAATTACCGAGTTTTCCAGGAACTGTACGAAATATATGGTCTACGTTTTCCTGTTTATAACTTTCTTGACGTATGAGTTATAAATTAAATTAAAACCTCATCAGTTAAAATTTATAATTATAAAACCAATTATTGAATAAAGGAAACTTAATTATTACTCTAATTAAGTTTAAGTTTCGTGCAATTTCAAAATATAATATTTTTCCCGTTGGTGTGATACACTTTTAGTAATTATTTTTAATGTTTTGTTCATTTCTTTATTTTGAAAATAATAATTTTGATTTGTTATGTAAGAATAGTTTTTATTCCTGAATTATAGGGAAAAACATATTTATTAAAATGTTTTATTTAATTTTAGATTATATTTTTATATCACTCTTGCCCATTATGGTTTTCTTTGAAAAACTTATTTTTAAACTCCTGATTCCTATCCTAAATTCCAATTATATTATCCTAGACCACCAGTATGGTTTCTTAACGTCACATTCCACTATCTAGCAATACTATCGTGTAGTGGACCTACTCTCCTCAGCTATGGAACGCGAAATGTACATTGGGGCCTTTTTCGACGTAGAACAAGCTTTTAAACCTGTCTGGCAACAGTTACTGCTTTACAAACTCTGTAAATTTATACATCCTACAAACTTCCTATTCATCCCTATCTCTGTGATAGAACATTCAGAATAAGTCACGATTTTTCCTATTCATTCCTATTTACATGTCGGGGCTGCTCAAGGAAGTATCTTAGGTCCAATCCTCAACATGTTGTATACAGCCGACAATCCCACTAATCCTAGCACCATCCTTACCACTTAGGCTGATGAAATATGTTTGTTATCAAAAAATAATGATCCCTTCTTTGCATCCCAAACTTAACAATCTCATATTACGAACCTGCAAGAGTAAGTTACAAAACACTTGTTAACACGATAGTAATTAGACCAAATTTGAACATACAAAGTTGAGCTTTGGGCTCCAAATAACCTTCCAATCCTCTTTATATTCCCAAAATCCAAAATCCTTCGTGAAATCCTCAATGCTCCTTATTATGTCATAAACAAACTTATTCACAAAGACCTTAATGTTCTATATGTTACAGATTTAGACCTTTATAAAGATCCCTAGCGTTGCATATGTTGGAGATTTGCCCCAAATTAAACTATCCTTTTGTAGCAACTCACTCGAATCCATTAGTCTCCCTATAACATTAGTCCATCTATACCTGCTTCACTCTCGATTCCCGGTAATCCTCTGAGGCGTCTGAAAAGTCTAGTCCTAGAGACCTTCTAACTTTTATTTAAGTGGCATTAATAAGTAGTTCTTAACATGTTATTGACATGTCATTGTAATAATTATTCACAAATTTACTTATTGTATGTAATGTATACATATGTCCTGCAGTTTTAAACATCAATAAATAGTTAAAATCGTGGCATAGTACAAAGTTTTTAGAAAAGTCAATTTCTCCCTGATGATTAATTTTCCGAAATCATACTTTATAATTGAAACGTCAGATTACTAAAATTAATATTTAAATTTAATTAACAATCAATGGCTATTCGAAATAAACAAAGTTAAGAGAAATGAGAGTTTTAAACGTGGCTTTGTTAATTCAAATCAACATAGCTTTTTAGCGGTCCTAGCGACAAATGCTATAAAACAAAACATATTCCCCATTAAGTTCCTAAATGGGAAGCTGTCGGCAAATTTTCGATCCGAGCAACAACAACAGAAATAGAGTGTGTTAAAACCTCCCCAGCACTTTAAATGGTAGGCCAAGTTTTTCATTCAAACTAATATAGCTCCTGAACAGTAGATCCTAGTGACAAATATTATATAACAAATCATATTTTCTAAATAATTCCTAATAAGAAAACTGTTAATAAATTTTTGATCCACCTTATTGGATTGTTACATTTTTTACAGCGAAAAATTAGAGACCTCCAAAAGATATATCGGTTTAAAAAAAAAAAAAAAAAAAAAAAAAAAATGACACTTAAATAAAGAACGATCCTGAAGATTGTAAAAGTAAAAAACAAAAACAAATCGTGTTTATACTGCATTGCTGTGGATTGAAAAAGATGTGTTAGTGTAATAATGCATACTAAAACTAAGAACAGTAAGGTCTACATCCATATTCATATATAATATGTATATCTTATATCTCGAAACACTTCTAAATAAAATTGTATAGCATTATGTATATATATATAATACCCCGCCGAAAGAGAAAGAAAAGAATGAGAGAGGAGAGGATTAGACCTTATTAAGAGAAGGAAAAGAGTAAGAGGAGAGAGAGAGAGAGAGAGAGAGAGAGAGAGAGAGAGAGAGAGAGAGAGAGAGAGAGAGAGAGAGAGAGAGAGAGAGAGAGAGAGAGAGAGAGAGAGAGAGAGAGAGAGAGAGAGAGAGAGAGAGAGAGAGAGAGAGAGAGAGAGAGAGAGAGAGAGAGAGAGAGAGAGAGAGAGAGAGAGAGAGAGAGAGAGAATAAAAATAATGAATTAATTAACATTTAAGGCATTAATTATTTTGAGAATGATTTAATTAGTAATTTTTTAGAAACATTTAGTGAGGAAATGAGATTCCTGCAGGAAATTTTCATAAGGACTTATTCGACCAGCTGGAAGCACACCTGGCCTAGCTACGGTCTCCTATTTCCTCAACCCCTCCTGGAATTCTCCCGGCTCGCCGGTATGTCTCTTTTCCACTGTTCTGCAGCAATTAGTCCTTCAAACAAGGACTGCAGCAATCTTCAAACCCTGCTGAATATATAACGACATTTTTTTAAGGAAACGTTTTTCTTATGCTTTCATTAAATAATTTCTAATCATTCTAAATTGCTAATCCGAGTGTTAATTAATCTAACAAAATATAAAATTATTTTTACATGGAAAATGAGCTGCATTTCGACTCCGGCGAGTGCCACCCACTAGTTTACTCCTGTATGGCAGTCGTAATATTTTAAATTATTTTATGAATTGATATATATTGCTATATTATTAAATATATATTTCTCAAACTAAAATAATATATTCGAATATTATATAATGTCTTTTTTCCACCTCTTATATTCAACATCACACATTTTATTAAAGGCATTATTTAACATTAGATACTTAAAGATATGTACAATTAGGAGTGACGAATTATTTGCCACTACTATTGGAATTCATTTGAAAAAACATACTAAAAATTTCGAAACATATATATATATATATATATATATATATATATATATATATATATATATATATATATATAACAGTATTTCGCTAAATATATATTGATACAGGGTGAGTAACTCTTAGTTTAAAAATATAAAATACAAAAAAAAAAACGGGTGAAAGAATATTAAAAATAAAGACAATGCCGCAAACCTTAACTTTCTATTTCTTTTTTGAGGAAACCACATTTTTTTAACATGAAAGCTGTAATATCCCCATTTTGTTTAAACATTTTTCTTCTCTTCATTGGAATAAAAAGCAAAGAAACATTTTATTGTTTAATAGAAAATAAAGAGAATCTGACAATTTATTTATTTTACATTTTACATTTATTTATTTATTATTTAGGACTTCTTTTATTGTATTTTTATTATAAGGTTTTGTGACATTTCTAATGTACGATTTTTTAACAAATCATAGTAATTCTCATCGTACAATCTTTTGGGTAAACTATGATTTTCCAAGAAAATTTCAACAGTCTATGATCATTATGACTGGGTTTTAAACTTTACAATAAAAAAAGGTATAAAATTAATCCTAAACAATAATAAAAAATAAATAAATATAATAACATGAAATCCTTTGATCTGGTTTCCTTTATTGACAGTTTTTCCTTATTATCTATTAAACAATAAAATGTTTCTTTGCTTTTTATTGCAATGAAGAGTCCAAGGTTACAATTACTGTGCTCTAACAGGAAATTTAATTCTAAATCCAAAAATGTTGTCAAAATTTGATACAAATATTTAAACAAAATGGAGATAATACAGCTTTTATGAAAAAAACGTGATTTTCTCAAAAAAGTCTTTGAATTATGGTATATCTGCGAATGGATTGGAATAGAAAGGTAAGGGTCTGCGGCATTTTTCTTCATTTTTGATCTAGTTTCACCCATTTTTTTTTTTTTTTAACACTAAGAGGTACTTACCCTGTATATACATATGAGATACATAATCGTTAATATGACTAAAAGTAAACTTGCTAGGATTATATGAAAAAGTCTCTAAAATGCCCGTACACATGCACGTGTACATATGAGCATATATAATTTAGAGTTAGTTTTCCTACTTGATTCAAATCGGTTCCTTTGACTTACAGTAATCGGAATTAGTTCCGTTACAGTTGAACAGAATTACGGGAACATGTGCGCCCAATAGCCCCACTAATCCGTAACGACCCAGCCACTAAGCAGGAATACCAATGGTTTCATTTTCCGGTGAATAATAGCAACCGCAATGTTGGCATCCCTGTTTTTAGCTGATTACGGAGTGACCCAGGGATTTATAGCAGGGACAATGTTTTCCTGTTTGTACAACCTTTTTCTTGGTATTCATATTTCAAAATGTTGTAAAATAAATTTTATTAGCTTGTTTACTCAGGTTAAATTTAATGAAGAAAGAAAATAATACACGAGTTTCAGTTTCAGAGTGATTGATAAACATGATATTGTTAATAATAATTTTACTGATCTCATGGGATTTTTATATATGTTATAAATGAACATATTGCCTCTGTACCTTTTGCCCTGGTAAGAGTTGGTAAGAGTGGATTAAAAATTATGTTAGGGTGCCGAAATTTCGATACACAAGTGTACCTAAACAAAAACTTAAAAATAATAAACAATATAAGAGCATAATTTTCAGAAATACCGGTTAAAGTGGCCATAAATTAAAAATAAAATAAATCCAAGAGAATTTTCACTTCGTTGGATTTTTTCTCTTGATTAAAGTAACATTGACATATGAATTAGGAATTTTTCAGACAAACTAGTCTAATTATTATTGATTCATCATATTTTTAATATTCACATGATTTGTTATCTACTATGTGGTATGATAGCAACATATTCTTGTATATCTACTTAGTTATCGAAATTGAGTAAAATAAAAAAAAATATATTTTAATCATACACACCTTAATCTATTGGTTCATGCATGAAAACAAATAATTTCAAAGTATATAATATGTATTTATTCCGGCTAAATTTCCGTCTCCGGCGAATCGTCTGAAATAGTAAAATTTATATTCGGATTTTTTCCGGAACGGAACATCCGATTATTAATCTGTGAAATCGTTTATGTATAAATAAACATATAATTCACGCTATGAAGCTTTGCTTATTTATATAATTAATGAAAATAAAAAATTTGGATTTTTTTAACAAGCGGATAGGATTGAGGTCACCGGCTGGAATTCTATCCTTACCAAAATGATTCTCACACATCCAATATATTCCAAATTATATTATATCACACTTTGTTTATTTGTTGATATCAAAAAATTTGAGAAAAAATAGGTTTTTAAAACGTGACGTTTCATTAAAATCAATATAGCTCCTAAACGGAAGGTCCCAGCGACAAATGTTATAGAACTAAAAAGTGTATTTTCCAAACCATTTCTAATCAGAAAACTGTCGGAAAATTTTCGATTCGATCAACACCAACAGAATGCCTTTTACATTTTATAGGTGAAAAAAACTATTGAGGCCTAGCTAAAAGACATCCATGTAATATAAAATATTACAAGATTTAAAAAATATAAAATATTTTGTATATATTTAATAAATTAAAACAGCACTTATGGTATTTAACGGTTTAGACCTTGAAACCGTGGTTAACAACATATTTATCAATTTGACATGCCTAAAAAAGTAAACATTTAACACAGTTTGATATTTATTTCTTTTTTTAATTTTTAATTTATTGTTATTTACAATTGTACAAAAACATATGCATCGAGTAAATGTGTTGATAGTGCATAGAATGACATGTAAATAACTTGTGAAGAACTACTCAATAGTACCACTTCAATAAAATTTACACTAAAAGGTCTCTAGGCCATCTTTTCAGACGCCTCAGAGAGTTATCGGTAATCGCGTAGAAAGCGAGTTGGGAGACTAGTGGATTTGAGTGGTTATGAAGCTTACCATGAAAGGATAGGTATCCGGTTTAGGCTGAATCAACAGCATATGGAACATAAAGATCTTTATGGATGTTTATTGGTCACAACGTAAGGAGCATTGAAGATTTTTCGAGGGATTTTGGATTGCAAGGATTGGATACGATATGAATTCGATAGTTTAGTGGAGCCCCAAAGCTCAACTCCGTACGTCCAAATAGGTCTAATCACAGTCATGTAAGAGGTTCGATTGTAATTAATTGAGAGCTTTGAACGCAAAGTTTGATTTACGTTCAGATTTGTATCCTATTGTATTAGATTGATTTATGTTTCAAACTCTATTTAATATAATATTCGCATCAAAAATAATATTCCATGAAGAAGAATTATTCATACATGTTTATTCAACACTTATGATATCCATAAAATACCGTGAAACATCGAATCTATTAATTGTTAGCTATATTTAAACACATCCAATAATGTTAAAAATAAATATAAAAATAATTTTCTGATATGATGGCTGATGGTAATAGGGCGAGCGTCTAAGAACGTACAGAAGATCGTAGGTTCTGCTTTACCTTGGCTAGAATAGATTGGTAACCCGTAGGATAACCTCCCTTCCTGCTATAGTTGGAGTAAATAAATACATTAAGCACAACAAACAAACAAGGATACATATTAATGCTTATATTTGTAGCTATTATTATTTAAATTTCAAAGGCGATACAGTGAAACTTCCTTCACCCTTATTGCCGTAATCTAATCAGCTGATTGCCTTGGCCCTCATCTAGTTAACAAAAAGAGAAATTTACTTGGCTACATTCTAAAAAAAGTGAAAAACATTTTTTATTGATAAATAGAAAATTCTAATAATAGATATTGCAATCTAAATATGACTTTCTCAGTCGACTTACCACTCAGCTAGCTTCCTAAAGTTGGTATTCTAGGAGAGAAATTTAATCAGAGAAGTTTCCTTGAATCGCGTAATACTTGAAAATCTTTCGAATTATTTTGAAAACTGTTCAACTTGAACAGCGCAACTTTGTCTATTTTGTTCTAAGTTAAAAGGGTTTATTGATTCTCTCTTTAAGTTCCCCTATTAGAACTACACCTTATAACAATAGACAATTAATGATAATTTGAAAGAAAAAAAATCGGTTCTATAATTTTTATAGTTATTTCCAATACTTGCTATCAGCATATCATCATCATGAATAAAGATTCATTTATAATTCTCAAATTATTTTTTATCTAACAAGGGGACGTTTGCAGTTGTAACTCACAGATTTGAATATGTCATTTTAAAACGTCTTATTTATATAATATAGGTGAGGATAATTTTTAAACTAAAAATAAATATTATTTCCAGATTCCTCATCTAGAAAAACATGTAGAAACTTAATTTTGTCTAAATCAAAAATAATTTTTTTTACCTTTAAAATTTTGTAGGATTTTAAAGGGGCTGTCAATTTCTGAAAAAATGTAAATAATTTGCGCTATCTCACATATTTCGCAACCGATTAAGAAAAAAATTTAGTTTAGGAGGTCGCAGGATTTCCCCTTATTGAAATATCTCAAGTTATAGCTGACCTTGGATTTTTTCTTTCACATCAGTTTTTGTCCACTAAAATCGGGAGTAAATCCAATGTTAGACGCATGGATAAAAATCAGAATGTATGCTGATTCTAGTGATGCTAATACTGTTGTAATCGGTTGAACACAGCAGTTGTTATGGCCTTTAGAAATTGTTGATGAAGTCTCAACTTCAAAATTTTGACCCCTCGTAAGAGGTAAAAAAATCAATATTTTTTGATTTTGATAAAATTTCACATATATGGGTTTTATGGTGCGTTAATCGAGGTTTGAGGTCAGTTTTTCATGAAAAAAATGTTCCACTGATTTACAGCGGATTTCCTTGGAATTTTGTCATTTTTTTGCCATTCTTGAGCACCCTAAAGCCGGATAGTGGCTTGAACATAGCAAAAGTATTTTTATATCTAATAGCATACATAACTACAATTAAACGTGAAAGAAACATTTCTCTATTTTGAATGTGAGCTGAGAAAAAAAAAGAAGTGATTTTGATATTTTATTTTTTTTCTCGGCTCCCAATGCTCATTGGCGGCTATAACTCAAGTTTTGCACTATTATAGGTCCCTACTACCCACACAAAAATCGGCATTCAAACCTGTGAGTTACAACTGCAAACGCCCCCTTGTAAGTTGATTTTGTCTTACAGAGAAATTTCGCTACAGCCTATAAAGTACGAACTTGACTGTTAGAAATAAAAAAACACTACACGTAGATTCATTTTTTTTTTTTTTAAGGTTTATAGCGTTGTTGTTGCTAATACAAAGTTAATTCTCCAAGGACGAGCAAAATTTTTGTTTGTTAAAATAAGATTTTATATTTTTCTTTGTTAATGGACATGCTGAAATTCAGGAAAATTGTTTTTAAAAAAAAATCAGATTCACCGTTTGCTCATAATTGGCCGTGTTCATATGATCATGCTAGGATTTTCCCGAGATGATTTGTTCAGCACGCAAATGTTTTAAATTTTGAAATTTCATAATAGAAACGCTTTTATTAATAAAATATATTTGTATTTTAACTAATATACATCACAAACAAACAATAATTAATTATTTAAGAAAGACTTGATTTTTTTTTTTTTTTTTTTTTTTTTATGAAACCCTATCGAACATCTATAATAATAATGACCAATATTTAAAGAGAACATTATAATTTTAAACCAGGAAAAGGTTTTAATTTGTCAAATATACGGCTCATCTGAAACAAAAAATGATTATAAATGCATATATATTGACCTATTTTCAATAAACAGTACAAATTTTGATAGATCAAAAATTAAAAAAATTATCATACAATTACATTCATAGTAATGACCATTTTAAAACCTTCAGGATTATTATTGTTTAATGAAATCCATACTTGAGCATGATACGAATATTTAGAGTCTAACTCCATTATCTTATCAATTAAAAAAAAAAAATTACAAAATTATGACACTTAACGTAATGAGAATCGATTTTCAAAATTGAAAAATTTCCAACTTTTTTCATTTATGAAACGTATCATAAATATAAAAAGTTGGAAATTTGTCAGATTTTGAAAATCGATTCTCACTAACGTTAAGTGTCATAATTTTGTTAATATTTTTTTTTTTAATTGATAAGATAATGGAGTTAGACTCTAAATATTCGTATCATGCTCAAGTATGGATTTCATTAAACAATAATAATCCTGAAGGTTTTAAAATGAAAGATGAAAATATTTACAAGTCTTTGTAGTTTGTATAGGTATCAAATAATTATTTTTTTGTATTGTTTATTTATCATATGACTTTGTTCGAAAAACAGAAATAGTATTGCTACGTTGTCTGGATGTTTAGCAGTTACGTTGAGAATGATATTGGTTTTCTGTCAAAGTTTTCAATGTTTGAACGAAGTTTCGCTTGCAACTGATATGGAATATTGAAACATGAATGGCTGTGATTAAATTTTAATACAACCAAAACAGATCTTTTGGCTTGGTGCCTCATATTTAAGTTTTGTTTTTTTTTATATTATAAAAGTCGGCTTTTTACTTCACTGTTTAATGCTTCTTTTTTTTTGGTTTATTTAATAAGTTCAATGATTTTTTTTAAATTAAATTATTTTGTTTAATGATCTACGAACGTTTTTGTTTTTTTTAATATTTAGTTACTTCGTTGATTCTTTTGCTTTTTGAATTTTCTAATTATTTTATATATGAGACCAAAGCCAAAAAACTTCTCGTTTCCGACTACTCTAAGGTTTACTTAACGCGCGTTTACAGCTTCCAATAAATTAGAAAAGACTTATTTACACGGCAGTAATTATACCCATTTGAACTTAGCTTGGGAGCTCCACTAAACCTTCCAATCCTTCCAATGCGAAATCTTTTGTAAAATCCTCAATGCTCCTTATTATGTCACAAACAAACATTTATAAAGATCTTAATGTTCCATAAATTGCTGATAACCCAAACCAGATACCTTTCATTGTAAACTCTGAACTCACGCGACTCCACTTGCCTTTCACTCAATTCCAGATGATACTCCGAGGCGTCTGAATAGAAAATGGACGCGAGACCTAGAGTAGTTCTTAACATGTTCTTGCCATGAGATCGTAATCATTATTCTCAAATTTACTTAGTGTATATAATATATACAGTTGCCAATACCAAAAAATAGTTGAAAATTAAGGCATAATAAAAATATTAAGAAATTCAATTTGTCCCTGATTTATAAAAACAATCATGAATATGTCTATCTAAAATTTATTAATTTTCCCAAGTAACATTTTAGAATTAAATGATCATATTACTAAAATTAATAACTAAACTTAATTTACAATCAATTATTATCGAAATAAACAAAGTTGAGGGAAATATGGGTTTCAAAAGTGACTTCTTTCATTCAGATCAATGAAGCTCTTAAATGGGTCTAGCGACAAATGCTGTATTATTTTACTACTGTTACAACATTATTAATAATGATAAATTATCTATAGAAGAGTATTTCGAAATGATATAAAAGAAATAAAATAAAATTTAAATTGTAGTTCAAAATTTCAACTATAGCCTTAATATCAAAAATATAACATAAAAATTTAAATAAAAGCTACGAAGGTATATACAAACTGTTCTTTCATATATATCAATCAACGTCATTCATGAATTATTGTTTACCTTGAAAGGTTTGAAAAAATAACAGGCGTTGTAATCCCGAGGTTTTGTATTATTCAGGAAGTACGAAGCAGATGGTCATGGTAAAATATATTTCAATATCTATTTAGTGGGGGAAGAGGGAGGAGTCCATGCATCACCTGTTAATTGGAGGGTGGTATAGACCACAACACCTGCCCACCTTCACCCACTCGGAAAATTAAGCTTTTCAACCTGCGGTAAGTTTCCACGTTAGTCAAAATATCGGCAACTTCATAAAATTATAATAATATTCCAAAGTTTAAATTTTTAATCATTTATAATATTTACCCAACTTTACCCTATTTTATTTTCATAAGACCTTCACAAGCTGTAGGTATTTTGATTTCCCGTATATTTGTATGGCGTCTGTCCATATGGGTTTAAGTAAGAAATTGGTAATTAGTCGTTGTGGGATAAATGTCGACCATTTAGTCTCTCGTTTAGACTGAGACTTTTTTGTTATACATGTGGGCCCCAGGTCATTCTTCTATCAAATGTAAGTCCTAAATAATGAATTTCGTTTGTATGTGGTATGGGTTGATTGTCGATGAAGACAGGTGGACAAGAGTCATGTCTGAGTGGAAAGGTGACGTTCTGTGATTTCGTGAAATTTAGTTTTATATTCCATTTTTTGAACCAGTCTTGTAGTATTGTTAAGTGGTGTTAAAGAGTTAATAATGCGATGGTCGGGTCTTTATGTCTTGTTTATATTGCTGTATCATTAGCGTACGTTGATTTTAATGTATCAGGGATAAATGGCATATCCTGACTGTTAAGAATATATAAAAGTAGAGCTAGTAGTACTCCAGCTTTTACTGAATGAATGGAAGAGATATCAGATGCCAAACTTTGTCAAATGCTTGGGCTACATCTAGAAATGCCCAGTAACATATAGTTTTTCCCCAAGTGCGATTGATATGAAATCCGTTAAACGGTCTAGTCGATGAACTGTTGAGTGCAATGAACGGAATCCAAATTGATGTGTAGAGAGTACTGGTTTATCTGTCAGTATGTCTAGTATTCGTTAAATAATTTTTCAAAAACTTTAGAACTCAGAGGAAGAAGACTAATTGGTCGGTAAGAAAAAGATGTATCATTGTAAAGCGAAAATATTAAAATAAAAATTTGTTACTTCCAGGTATTGCGTTGTAAAGTGTAGTTAGAAGGACTAAAATTTTTTTTTTTTTTTTTTTTTTTTTTTTTTTTTTTTTTTTTTTTTTTTTTTTTTTTTTTTTTTTTTTTTTTTTTTTTTTTTTTTTTTACATTTTCCGGAGAATCTCGGCGGTGATTAAATGGACTCATGGAGCATTTTTTTGTGGTAGCTTTCTGATTACTTGTAAATGGTCAGGAGTGAAAGAAGGTAGTGGTTTTGTCAATCGAAGGGGGGCTTTTAAAGTTTGCTTGCAGGTAATTTTAATGCTCCTTGTGTGGGTAGTCTGCAATAGAGGACTTTATTTTTTTTAACTTCAAATATCTACTCATACCTGTCAATCAAAGTGATTAACAATCAACGGATTTGATGAAATACTGAATTACCTCGCTTGAAAGGAATAAATGAGAGAAGAACTCTGTGGGAATTACATTCCTTTGTATCTTTAAATACGAATGCTTTGGTTAGCATAATTGAAAATGCTATGAGAGCTGTGCTTTGACTAGGATCTTGCACTGGGAACGAAACTAGATAAGGCGTTAAGATAAGTGAGCAGTCCCTTAATTGTATCATTACAACCTCAGCCATTGTAAAAAGACATTTGCGGTGAATAAGATTAATATTGTACTTAAAAAAATAGAAATAGATTAATATAGTCTTGTTTTACTGGTGTGTATCTTTTTTTTTGTTAACTTTGCTATTAGCAAAAGACCTAGTACTGATTAGTACAGCTGTCTTGTGACCTGATTACCCTCAGAGTCCGTCTCATTCTAATTAGTCCCTTACTTCAGGAAGTAAATTAGCATTGCAAATAGTTTAAGCAGAGTTCAATTCAAAATAATTAGAAAGACAGCGAAGTAAGCTGTATGTAAACCTTACAATTTTTCACGCATTAAAATGTATTGTTACATTTTCTTTTCTTTTTATTTCATATATATAGAAATAGAAATTTACAACTGTATTAAAAAAAATTCATTTAGTAAATGCTTGTGCACCAACTACCCACTGGTAGCTGGAACTGAAACGGTCCCAAGTACATTTTCTTATCATCTACCTGGTAGCGCTGTCGGGATATAATTGGAAGCAAGTTGGAAGACTACTTGGAAAAGTTATGGAATTTACTATGAAATAGGTAATTGGTTTGGTCTGAATCAGCAACAGATAGTAAATTAAGGTCTTTTGGATTTTGTGACTAAGTACCATTGAGGTTTCTTCGAAGGATTTTAGATTGCAAGGTTTGGACACGTAAAGAGTTAGATAGTTAAGTGGAGCCCCAGATCGCTACTTCGTATGTCTAAACAGTTAAACGTTTGATTTTCTTATAAATAAGGGATTATTTTGTAATTACAGCGCTATTCATAAGTGCCCTTAACTGTGAGAGATTGTAATATTTCTGCAAAAAAAAAAAAATAATAAAAACAGTGTGTATTTATATTTCCACTTTTAAAACGGATTGCGAAATTTCAGATAAGAAATAATACTTTTAAAAATAGCTTTAAATTACTTAAAAAACATAGTCAAAATATGTGTCGAAAGAAGATGATAGGCTTCTGAATTTAAAGCCAAACGGTATTATAAAAATACAAAATATATCTATTTAAATTGGTTCTAATCTCTTGCCAGCAATCGAATTTTACCCCATTCTACAATAGCATTATTCAACCGGTTCTGTTTACAGTAATATACAGCTAAATATCACTTTCAGTAGAATAGTTTCACATATAAGAACAACTGGAAAACATATAAATAAGAATGACCACCCCAAATAAAATCACACAAATTAATCCACAGGAAATCTGTATGGTTTGAAACATGAAAACTAACTATATTTGGAAATACAATCATAATAACCATAAACAAATATTAACTTTGATAAACTTTAAAGATTTAAAAATAAAATAAAAAAAGTTTAAATTCATTTATTAGGCATTGATTATTATTTAGATTGAAAATCTTGTATTTACTTTTATTCTTTGTTATATTTAATGTTCTTTGTTATATTATTGGTATTATTATTTGTGTATGTAAAGAGACAAAGGGTGAGGTAGATAGGTGGGTTGTCCTTTAAGTTTTCTCTATGACTTGTTGGTTTTTCTCTTTCTACTGGAGATAAATTTAAAATGGGACTATTAGACTGATGATAAATGTCTAACATTCGAAACTTATGTAAATAAAAAAATCTAATATAAGAGGTAGATAATTTATGAATCATAATAATATAGAAATAAATCATTACTGTAAGTTATAGAATCAGTTTCTGCGTGTGTATAGAAAACATTTGTTTCTTGTTATAAAAAAATCTTCAGCTATTTTAACTAAGTTTTAATTTTATTTATAGATCCATAAATTAGATTATATATATATATATGATGATGATATATATATATATATATATATATATATATATATATATATATATATATGGTTAAATTTCTTGACTTTTTATTAAATGTTTAGTAAGGTTCTTGAGGTTCAGTTAATTAATAATTAATAGTTAATATAACTATTTTGGTCACGTTTCAAGACTATGTTGTTCTCATATTCATGTCGATGGTAATGGTCGATATGGTAACTATATATATATAATTATATAGAAAACTCACAAGGGGTCGTTTGCAGTTGTAACTCACAGATTTGAACGTCGATTTTTGTGTGGGTAGTAGGGACCGATAATAGTGCAAAACTAGAGTTATAGCCGCCAATGAGCATTAGGGGGCCGAGAAAAAAAATAAAATAGTAAAATCACGTATTATTTTTTTCTCAGCTCTCAGTCAAGATAGAGAAATGATCCTTTCACGTTTAATTGCAATTATGTATGCTATTTAAAATAAAAATACATTCGTTATGCTCAAGATACGGCCCAGCTTTAGGGTGCTCAAAAAATTGATAAAATTCCAAGGAAATCCGCTGTAAATCAGTGGAACATTTTTTTTTAATGAAAAACTGACCTCAAATCTCGATTTAACGCACCATAAAACCCTTATATGTGAAACTTGAGATATTTCAATTAGGAGAAATCCTGCGACCTCCGGATTTGGGCTAAACTATGCAGTTTTACGTTTTCTAGATGACTTTAAAATTTGGTTTTAATCGGTGGCGAAATATGTGAGATAGCACAAATTATTTACATTTTTCAGAAATTGACAGTGTCTTGTCTTTTTAAATCGTACCAAATTTTAAAGGTAAAATTAATTTATTTTTCATTTCGACACAATTTAGTTTCTACGTGTTTTTTGAAATGAGGAATCTGAAAATAATACCAGTTTTTAGTTTTAATGAATTTCCTCACCCATATTTTTATTTCAAATTCCAATGAAACCCTAAAAATGATGAATGGTCTAAAATTAATATCAGGTTTTGGTTTTTAAAAAACTTCCCTCACTTATATTTTGTTAAAAAATTCTTATTTGAAATTTAGAATGTAAAAATTAAAATAATAATAGAAATAGATCGTTTTAAAACGTCTTATTTATACAATATAGCTAAGGAAAATTTTTAAACTAAAAACTGATATTATTATCATCATCTCAAAAAAACACGTAGAAACCAAATTTGGTAGAAATCAAAAATAATTTTTTTTTACCTTAAAATTTGGTAGGATTTAAGAAGGCAAGAGCTGTCAATTTCTGAAAAATGTAAATAATTTGTGCTATCTCACATATTTCGCCACCGATTAAAACCAAATTTTAAGATCATTTAGAAGCCGTAAAACTGCATAGTTTAGTCCAAATCCGGAAGTCGCAGGATTTCCCCTTATTGAAATATCTCAAGTTATAGCTGACCTTGGATTTTTTTATTCACATCAGTTTTTGTCCACTAAAATCGGGAGTAAATCCAATGTTATACGCATGGATAAAAAGCAGAATGTATGGTGATTCTAGTGATGCTATTACTTTTATAATCGGTTAAACACAGCAGTTGTTATGGCCTTTAGAAATTGTTGATGAAGTCTCAACTTCAAAATTTTGACCCCTCGTAAGAGGTAAAAAAATCAATATTTTTTGATTTTGATAAAATTTCACATATTAGGGGTTTTTTGGTGCGCTATATCGAGATTTGAGGTCAGTTTTTCATGAAAAAAATGTTCCACTGATTTACAACGGATTTCCTTGGAATTTTATCAATTTTTTAGAGTTTCTGGGCAACCTAAAGCCGGGTCATACCTTGAGCATAACGAAATATAATGCAATTAACCGTAAAAAAAATCATTTCTCTGTCTTGACTGAGAGCTAAGAAAAAAATAAAACGTGATTTTCATATTTAATTTTTTTATCTCGGTTCTAAAAGCTCATTGGCGGCTACAACTCTAGTTTTGCACTATTATAGGTCCCTACTACCCACACACAAATCGGCATTCAAATCTGTGAGTTACAACTATAAACGTCCCCTTGTCAGTTTATTTTCTCTTTTTTTTTTTTTAAGAAGAATAAAATTATTAAAGAGTGATTAGTCTCACTTGATAAAAAATTTGAAAATGTAAAAAAGTAAATAACTCTTGCTCTGTATTCAAGGAAAGTTATAAACATTTTTTTTTTCATTTACAATGCAAATGACTATTTCGAGATAAAATAATTGTGTTCGATTTCAATAGTATTCCAGATATCAGCCAGTAATGGCCCTTTTAATTTTAATAACATTGCTTCCTCTTTGCTCTTTATGTAGCATATAAAGTATAGATCAACCCTTTACCCAAATTAAGGATAGATATGAAATTCAAAAGTGAGTGCAATCATAATCAAAGGGAATAGCCTCCTAGAAACTAGAGCGAGGGGCCGGAAGAGGGGGAGTAATGTCCCTTTAAAGGGATTTAATGAACCTATCAAATATTTTATTTACCCGCCTTCTATTGGTCCATTAATGACCATTCTGATCATTATCCGATGCCATCATTATTTCCATTTTTAAAAGGAAAAACGAAAAATCAAGATAAAATGGAAACGAATCATTTATAAAGATTTGGTTTCTTGAATCTATAATTTCCAGGAAGTAGGATTTAAGGGTTTCGTAGAAAAAAAACAACAGATTTTAAAGGGATTCGACCCGAAGGGAAGATTTTAAAGTATAAAGAATATGGCCGAGAACTTCATTAGTTTTTATATTGCAAACGATACAGAATTCCGTTGGATTAATTTGTGTAATTTTATCTGTGGTGGTTATCTTTATTATATGTTTTCCTCTAGTTCTTAACTGTGCAACAATTCTGGTGAAAATAATATTTAGCTGTATATTAATGTAAACAGGGACAAAACCGGTTGGATTAATGCTATTGTAGAATGAGCTAAAATTAAGTAGATATATTTTGTAATATTTTTATACTGTTTGGTTTTTTCTTTTAATTTCACTATGTTTGGTTTAAAAACTATTTTTCCTTCCCCCGATTTTATCTAGTAAATTTTTTAACTGCTGTTTCTGTATTGTATTTTGCGATATATTGTTTTAATAACAGTAATTGTTTGTTAAGTATTTTATATAATCATTAGAATATAAGTAAAAATGTGTTGAAGCGTCGAAAGGGTAGGCATCTTTTCAATACCAAGGCGCTGTGTAATACAAAGCCTTCACAACCTGATTGTCATGCGCAACTGCCTAAGTTTCTTTTGAAGGGGCCAGGCTGTTATGAGAAATGTTTATATTTTCAAGTTTGTTTGTTTTTTTTGCTTTAAAACTTATTTAAACTTGTAATACAGCATATCATACAATAAAAATATCTTGGTGGTAAAACCTGTTTCAGTGAATGTCGTAGGTGTACGAAAAGTTGATGCTTAAAGTATATATTTTAGGGTATGATTTTGCGAAGTCTGATCTTAAGATTTCTTATTATATTTTTACAAAATGGGAAAAAAAGTTAAAACATGATAGTTTAATAAACGTCATAATTTCATATCTTAAACCTTAATCTTTTTTTTTTTTTTTTTTTTTTTTTTTTTTTTTTTTTTTTTTTTTTTTTTTTTTTTTTTTTTTTTTTTTTTTTTTTTTTTATTGTAGCTTTATTCTTATTTCAAAGGAACCTTAAAGCTAAATTATAGTGAAGTATGCCTATTAAGAAAGCTCATAAAAACATTCTGCAAATTTCAATTACGCTTGTGAACCTAGTTTTATTTTCATTTCTGTTGCCTTAGTTAGCAAGAAAAAAAAAATCCTTCCTGAACGGCCCAGACCTCCGTAAATCATTCTGTATAAGGGCGCTTTAAAGGGCTGTAAAACCCTAATCCCTTTCAAGTCCACTTGCGAAAATTCGCTAACCGAGGAGCAGTTTATTATTTTTTTTCGGTTGTTTCTGAAATGTGATATTTATTCTCTTTCTCCTTGTTCTGCAATACTTTATATTTTTCTGTTTCATATTTATATGCATTTATGTTTTATAATATCCATTGGCATTTTTTATTTTTGTTTTAACTTTGAATCTTCATTCTTACCAATAAATCAATCTGATTAAAACTCAGTAAATTTGATGTGACTGTAAATTACTTGGCGTGAAAAGTATGAGGGGAAGTTAACTTTTTAGCACCTCCTAATACTTTTTTTTAATTTTTACTTTTTTTTTAGCCTAGGAGATCCTTCATTATACTCCTTTTCATCATTTTCTGGATATTGTCTGGTATGGAAGGTTTTTTTTCGTAATTTTTTTTTTCTTATAATCCATTACTTACTTACTCAATAACAGTTGGCATTCAAATACGTATGTAGATTTATGTTGGATACTTACCATGGTGCTTTTGTGGAAGTCATTAATGGTTTCAAAAAACAAAAGGTTTTTTTTTTTTTTTTGCTCCTTGTATCAGCGATGCGTACGTCCAATTAGGCAAAAATAATTATGTGCTTATTTTGTGTTTAAGTAGTAATCTTGAAGGTTTTGAGAAAAGTGAGCATAAATGTCTTAGACTTTTATTAACGATTCTCCCATTTTTCTTGATGTGTGGGCTTCTGTACGCCCAATTAGGGCTGGAGTAGCACAGGGATCGATTCTTGCGTCTTTGCTATACATTGTTTGCAGACACGACTTACCCACTTATCCTTACAAGATAATACCAACATACGCTGACGTTACTGCAATTCTTACTGGACACTCAGACATTAATCAGGCTTCACTGACCCTCCAGCACTACTTCAAACAATTACAAGACTGGTTCAACAAATGGAAAATTAAACTCAATAACGACAAAATTTCTGCCCCATAGTTTACACTAACAATGCTGCAATTAAACAGACTAACACCGTTCAATCTTAGGACTGATTTTCGACAGAAAGATGACATGGAGCCCACATGTGAAACATAAACGATCTTAATTGAAAGTGACGCAAAGACTAAATATTTATACTTACTTATTAAAACCTCTATGGACGCACGCCTCAAAAAATTACGGAACAGCTAAAAAAACACACATCCAAAAAATACAGACCTTCCTGTCAAAAACTTTGCGGCTCATTACACAATCACCCTATATATCTATCTATCTATTATATTTTATAATACCATTTAGGTAAAACAAATTATTTTTATTAAGATATAAAAATTATTAGCTCTGTTATAAAATTTATAACGATTAACCTTGAATTGAAAGTGAAAGATTACACTTTGAATTTTTGTTGAAAAATGTTACCCAAGACGTTTTTTTATTTTATTTTTTTATTTTGGATGAGTGGTGGATCTTTCTTTGGCCTAGTCCTCGACCGCGGAACCATCTATCAAAAAGACAGGAGGAAGAAAGACTTTGAGGCCGAAAACTAATTGTTGGAGACTCCATTGACCAAGCGGGTGAGGAATGGTCTCACGTAGTCGGCAAACGAGCGCTTGATTGCCGGCAACTGTTCCCTCGTTTACTCCCTCACGTGTGGCCGAGTGGGATTTCATTGTGATACTGCCCAGAGGCTTTTTGTTTTTTTCCCCATTTATTTGTTATATTCCCGTTGTGTTGGTCAATTTTCAGTATAGGTCTTTATTTTGCAATATGAAGTGAGTAGGCCCCATCTGTTCTGTGGAGCATTAAATTAAATGATTATTAAGACATATAATAATACTAATAATTACTAATTATTTAAATAATTTAAAATATTTATTTTTCCCCTTTATCATAGGTTATCAAAATTTTAAATTTAAAATATTGCCTAAATTATTTAAAATCTTCTGAAACCAAGCTAAATTATAATTTCTAATAAATTTTGAAACGTTTGATTGCAATCATCTAATCACAGATATTATTGCATAATAATTTATTGTTATTAAGAAAAAAAAATATAAATTTCCCTTTGATAAGTTTAAGGAGAAAGAACCAATTTTAATCTTAAACAATTTGTAATTAATGTTAATTTATTGTTGTTTATAATTAGCTAAAATAAAGTCTCATGAATTAAATTTAATTTTCTATATTTTTAAATAAAAATCTAATGAAATAAGTAAAAGGAAGGAAGAAAAATATTTTTTTTATAAAATTGATTTTTTTCTCTGGTACCGCGTGTAGTAAGCATATGCCGTAATTT
Source organism: Euschistus heros (assembly GCA_003667255.2). Lineage (NCBI taxonomy): Eukaryota > Metazoa > Arthropoda > Insecta > Hemiptera > Pentatomidae > Euschistus > Euschistus heros. Next base: position 2,188,256 of record RCWM02000011.1, read on the forward strand.
CCGTACTTCTTTCCTTGATTTCCAATAGTACTTCATCCGTTCACTTTGCTGTTCCTTTCCCTCTTCTGTCCAGATGCTAATTCTTTCTCTCTTTTCCTTCTTCTGGAATCCCTTATAGTTTAGTATCATTCTTCTGACAGCTGTTCTGTCTTGTATTATTTGGTTTAACCATCACTGCTATGTCTTTCTGAATATCCTGAATCAATTGGTTACCATTTGCTCTAATAAACATGATTGAAAATTTTCTTCGGAAGCCTATTGTTATTCATCCTCATTATGTGACCAAAGAATTTGATTCAAATATATTGGTCCTTACCTTAGGAGGCAAACAGACTTCTGAAAGATATCAACAGTAAAAGGAGAGATATGAAGGGTCAGGTTGGCCAAACCTTTGGGTTTGTACCTATGGCTGGTTGTTGTTTTTTTCGTTCATGTTAGCAACAAATTTAAAATGAGACTATTTGAAATATTTATCTTGTCATTTAAACGAAAATAAGGACTGGTTTTGAACTATTTTATTATTTCTAATTATGCATAAATATTATAAGCTACTTTCTACTTAAAGTATTAGTTTCATTAGTCTTTATTTAATTTATATTTATTTTCATTTAAATAGATAATGAGGTTGTAAATCTGCTTTATCTTACCACTGCTTACACAATATGAACAATATCATAAAAAAAAAATAATAATAATAACACACTATATCACTATAACAATAAATGTAAAAATAAAGGTGTAATAATACTACTAAAGGAGCAAAAAAAAAAAAAAAAAAACTCAGATAAACCCCAGACCAAGCTTGTCCCTAAACATATAGGAGGGCAAGCCAGGCCTACAGTAATCCCAACGATGTTTTCTCAGCCGCGTCAGTAGTGTGAGAATCTCGTAGAAGCTGAAAGGAAGCACCACAGTCCTTCAGGCTTAGGCGAAGAAGCTTGCCATTGTCAGAACTGCAGTTTAGCTTACAGATGGCTAATTTTATGATAACTTGAAAATCTAAAAATTATTGTACGGATGACCCAATAATACGATACTATGCTTATACCAATTCTTCACCTCTCTCAATTCTATTAACTTCGCATTAATGAAGATATAACTGCAATATTTTTTAAATACCTATAAATTATATTGCTTATTTAGATTTTTTTATTTATTTTATTGTTTAATGATAAAAGTGTTGACTGCTATGATGAATGGAGAAGATGACCAGGGATGCAGTCAAAGAGGAGCACCACGTCTAAGTAGCAATACTTTAATACGTGCCAACGTCTTCAGACCCTGCAGGTCTTCTTCAGGGCCACCGAACCACACTAGAGAGGAGACAAGGAGACTGCATCCCTGATTATCTTCTTCTCCATTTTTTTATTTATTTTTCTTCTTCTTATTATTATTTTTTTTTTGCCCGATAAAGTTGAGACATATGGCTTTTATATGGTCTACCTGAACCAGCCGAGAGGAAAGAATCAATAATCGAAGGACAAAGAGCAATAACAAGAGGGGCCGGCCTCGGGAAGCCGTAATCCGCTTTGAAGGACTCGGATATTGCACTTTGCATAGAATGGAGTTCCTTTTTGTCCGCGGGAGCTTTGTCTCCCCCTCTCTTCTCTCCCCCCCCCACCAACCTGAAGGGGGACTTATTCTTCTTGAGGTCCAACTTAGCTCGTCCCCGCATCAAGAATATTTTAGCATTGTTAGGGTCTCATTCATTATTGGTTTGGGTCGGCTCATTCGATTCCGTTTGACGCCTCTCTTCTTTCTTCGGAGAATATTCTTTCTTTTCTCTTCAAGTTTCATTTATATTCTAGTCTTAGCCTTGACTTTACTTTTATTTTTAAGTAACTATTATCAAGGTTTTATTGTATAAAACAGAAGCAAAAATGTATGATATGCATTTAATAACTATATCTGAAGCTGCAACACCACAAAACCGAAACTCTCTTTTAAAACTCGCGGTCGTGGTGAATTGTTGCCATATCCACCTTACTCACCTGATTTGGCACCATCAGAACTTTAACTCTTCCCCAAGCTGATTTTCCTCCATGAACAGAGATTTCCTACAAAGGAAGAACTGACAGCCGAATCGAAGAGGTATTTTGCAGGCGTGGAGGAATCTCAACTTCGAGATGGGATCAAGGCACTGGAACATCGCTGGACGAAATGCATTAGTCTACAGGGAGACTATGCTGAAAAAAAAAGCAGTTCCACCGAGGTAAGACACTTATTTCTAGTACATTCCGAGAACTTTTCCAACCACCCTGGTATACAGATACACAATTGTATTTTCATTCTTAACATAAGAAAGCCCCCAAAATGTTTACTGTTTATGTATACTGCTTACCATCTAATGCTCTTGAACTATATATAAACTAGCATTTACTGTCTCGTATTTGCCCGCACTAATAAGTAAACAGCTTGGATAATTTTAAGTAATAAACAGCTTTATTTCTTTATCGATAAAAATCATGTATTGAAGTATACGATTAAGCATTATTCCTTCAATAATATTTTCACACTTAGCATAAAATTGCACCGACTAGGTGTTTGAAGCTTAGGTAAAAGCATAATTGTATATCCAGTTTTAATTTTAATGTATGAGTTAAAAATCCAATTGGAGACTATTAAAAACCCTTGCGGATAAATGACTGCATTATCATTGTTCACAATTAAAAACTCATGAATCATATTTTTACACACCTCAAAGATTAAATATTTAAGCATACAATCAAAACAGTCAGCAATCCTGATATATTTAAAGTTTAATAGTGTTTTGGCTAATTAAAATTTTTTTTTTTCTCCATTGGGACCGGAGCTTCTAAACGAAGTTGTATCTATCAGACAGGCAAAAAGGGACTTAATTCCCAGCATTTTAGTTCTATTCATTTTTCTACACTATCAAGAAAACCACCGCTTTTTTTATTAAAGAGAGACGGAACAACGAGGCCAGGGACTCCGAAATCTGATAATTTGGAAATTTATTGTTGAATTATTAATAATAGAAAGTAAAGTATTATGATTACTCGATATGTGAATTTTCGTATTTCACTATTTGTTGCAGAAATAGATGGAATTCCATTTCAGTTAGGACTCTCAAAATAAACCCAAAAACTCTCACCAAATAACTACCCTTCGTCGTAAACCTAAGACTTCCTGTCCTACAGTATCCTTCAATGATATTCCACTGATCCCTGTTGAACAGATCCGCTACCTAGGACTCCAACTGGACAAACGTCTTACTTGGAATCCACATACAAGAATAAAGCGACAAGAAACTGCTCGATCAAAGCTCCCAATTCATTACATAAGACTTTTTTACATGAGTGTGATATGCCTATTTGGACGTACGGATTTGAGCTTTGGGGCTCTACTAAACCATCCAATTCATCTCGTATCCAACCCTTACAATAAAAAAATCCATATGTTGCTGAGTTAGCCTAAACCAGATACCTATCCCTTCATCGTAAGCTCCATAACCACTTAAATCCGTTAGCTTCCCACTCCATTCCTGATAATCCTCCGAGGTGTCTGAAAAAAAGATGGCCTGAGATCTTCTAGTGTAGAATTTTTATTGAAGTGCTTCTGATGAGTAGTTTTTTTCAAGTTTTGACATGTTATTGTAACCGTTATTACCTCATTTACTTAATGTATATTTTTGTACAGTTGTAAATTTCAATAAATTGATATAAGAAAAAAATAGTTAGGAATCGTTGTTCTGGTCATTTTGATTTTAAGAGTCGATCGATGCTCGAAAAAAAAATATGATGGCTTTTAAATTAAAATGGTTGGTCAGGTCGACGCGACCTATTGGCCTCCTGACCCTTGGGGCCACGATTATATTCACCCCGACCTCTAATGCCAGTGGACTTCAATTATGTACGCCGTGTCTCAGTAACTGGGATATATGTCACCTTACTGAGGCAACTATCCTAGTTCCCTCAGCGGACGTCTATCCGTAACTTTATGAGGTTGTTTGCTTCGCCATAACTCTAGGAATGCCCTCACTGTTATATCAATTCTAGATGTTTCAGGTCGTGTAAGTTTTAGGATTCTGTAATCCAATACCTTGCCTATGCTGATGATGTTATCCTCACGAGAATAAATAAGAATACCCTCATAGAGGCATTTTCCGAATGTGAAGAGGCATCTAGGAAAACAGTGTCCATGATTGACAGTAACAAAACAAATTACATGCTTTCATCTAGAAAAGGATTGATCATTGGAGACCCAATGAAAACAAATAAAATAAAAGAGACCCAATGGGAAGAGGCTTAACTTTAAGAGCGTCAAAAATTTTAACCGAAGATAACTAAACGAAAGACGAGAAACGATAATAAAAAACAAGTTTTGTACCACTTACCTGTAGATTGATCAGAAAAGTTTTTAAAACTAAAGAGATAACTAGAAAACTAAACATAAGGTTACAAAAGACGGTTATTCATCCAGTTTTAATTTACGCTAGTGAGGCACGAACACTTAATAAGTAGCAAGAAAGACGACTTAGAACGTAGGTGAAAAAAATCTAAAAGATAATATATGGCTGGTCTAACCAAAGACGGCTATTGTTTTCGCGTAAGGACAAACAATGAATGAAAATGGTCTATACATTGTATGAATCCACAAAGACCCTAGAGCAAATTCAACAAGATCGTCCAGACGGAGAAAGAGATAAAAGAGAGGCAGGCCCTGACTGCGTTAGCTGGACGATGCGGAGACTGATTTCCCGATTCCTGGGAGTGCGCACATGGAAGAGGGCTCCGGATGACCGTTCTGTGAGGAGGCCAATGTCCTTTACTGGTCATAGTACCTGATGAGTTAGTTATAATCTAACTCTTTTAGTTGGAGTATAAAATAATAAATCATTATAGGGCACAATATTCCTGAAGTTCTCTTTTCATTATCGAAAACTTTTCATAGACTTCGTTTGCGATTGATGTATAGAACTCTTTTGCGCTAAAGATAAGACTGAAACATTGAACTGTTTCATTAGTTTCTTATTTTTGGTCTCTAGGCGGATTCACTTTTTTTTTCTTTTGTATTCACAGTATTGCAGGCGCTGTGGATTAGTCGGTAAGGCACTTGGCTACAATGTTCAGGGGAAGGCAAAATATTTATTTCGTTATTTCGGCCGTACCTAACCTCTAATTTACCAAGGCTTTTACGATAAATTAAGTCAAAACGTTAGGAGGAATAAAGGAAGGTCAGGAGTGTGCACTCATGTCATGAATTCCTTTTATATATCATTAAATTTGTTCATTTGTTATTGTATTATATACTGAATTAAAAAAAAAAAAAAAAAAAATATATATATATATATATATATATATATATATATATATATATATATATAATGTATAAACCAGGCAGCTATTATCACCCTTAAGCAATATTCAGTTTATAATTATAGAATGAAGAGTTCAATAAAATTGAAATATTAAGTAATTTTTATAAAGTAATTTTATTTTGATAATACTTTATGTATGAGGGGTTTTTGGCGTGTTGGAGCGAGATTTCAAGTCAATTTTTGCATGAAAAAAATTTACCGCCCATTTACAGCCGATTTCATTGGAATGTTATTTTTGTTTTTGTTTTTATGGGAGGGGATTGACTCCCTGAAGCCGGGTTGTGTATTGTGCCTAACGAAAGTATTTTTATTTCAAATATCATACAAATCTACAATTTAACTTGATAATCTATTTCTCTATCTTGACTGAGGAGCTGAGAAAAAAAATAAAACAGAATTTCCAATTTTTTTTTTCTCGGCTCCCAATGCTCATTGGCGGCTGTAACTCTAGTTTTGCACGATTATAGGTCCCTACAACCCATAGAGAAATCGGCATTCAAATCTGTGTGGTACAAGTGAAAACATCCTCTTGTAGGTTATGGTGTCAACAACTGTTTGGTTTATAATTTGAAAATTAATACTACATTTTTAAATCGTTCCAAAATCCTAGAATCGTATTGTATGTAGACAATTTTTAGATTTACACAAATAATGGGTAAAAAGAACTCCTACAGTATTACAGTATCTCCATTGGCATTGTAAAAGACATCACAGTCCTGACACAGGGTTTTGTAGTATCAAATACAAGTTCCCGAAAGAACGCAATCTATGTAACAGAGCTATCAAAGGCTAATGATGACACTAGCCCCCTCCCAACTAGCAACCCCCCCTAAACTAGGCAATATCTGAAGAGCGAGAGAACGAAACACTGTACCTAGATAGAGAGATCCAAGACCAGTTCCGTTCCCCTCCCATTGGAACAGTTCCACCAGAATCTCAGCTTTTATTAAATTCCGTTAGGGGGTGTTTCCAATGCCTTCAGGATTCAATTCCATCCCCTTTGTGTAAGGTCTATACCTTCTGTTTTTATTTACTTCTATCCCTGTTCTTAGTTCTAATCCCGTGCCTAGAAAAGACAAAAATACATTTTAACTTGGGAAAGAACTTCATGCTGTTTCGGTCTACTCTAACATTATTATTAAAACTATCAATTAATAAAAAAAAATATCATTTACATGCATTCCTAATGCTGCTTATTATAATGAAAATAAACGTATCCATTTAATACTAGCATCCCCCCGTCGCGGCTTCACCCACTCTCGTAAGTGAAGAATTTAGATTATTTTAACTAATTATTTTTTATCGATAAAAATCTTGTATTAAAGTTTGAAATTGGGCATTATTTCCTCAATGATATTTTCACGGCTAGCAGTAATTTTAAACCTGGTCAAAATTGCACCGATTAGTTGTTTGAAAGCATACAAGGGTTAATTTTAATTTATGAGTTGGTCGTCCAGATGGGCAGAAACGATTAAGAAACTTGCGGATAACGGGATGCATTATCAGTGCTTGCAACTATAGGCCCGTGATCATATTTTTGCTCACAATATAAAAAAGCAAATAATCTACATTTTGATTTGATAACAATTTTAATTCAACAAAAAAACATTTTTTTTTTCATTTCGTCGGGTTAAATTTCAATTTCTAACCTTAAAAGTAAATGACAGGATGGAAAACCTCGTTTCTGCCAAACAACATTGCACATTTAAAGTTTTATTATTTCTAAATCTTCAAGAAATTTAGTATTACATCAAATTCACAGATTGTTAGTCGCTTTGATTAACAGGTGAAAGAAAAAAAAATTCAAATACTACACCCTGTCATTCCGCATTCACTATTATTATTTCTAAGTGGATTTCATTTAGCGTCTTACTGACATTAATAATACTTGAAACTCCCTGAACACAAGAAGAAAATGGAGTCGACAAGAAATAAATTCAGGGTGTATAACAATATTCATACCTCTTGATCTATTTTCTCACTTAACCAAATAAATGCATTAGTGACAAAACACGTCACTCGTTATGTGTCTCATAACCCGAGGATCAGCTCCGACCTACCTTAATAATTCATCAAGCTAAAAGTCATGTTCTGTGAGCCAGCTTTTACGTCACCATCAATAGCCTTCATTGTCTATTCATGGCAATCTACTATGCGCGTGACATAAATGTCAGTCAATAAATTGCGCAATATATAGATATCCCGATATATCCTATGGCACTAGCTATATTTCACATCCTAACATACAAACAACATATAACAAATATATATTAAAACGGTAACAACCATAGAAATCATACATTACTATCAATGGCCTCAACTTTTTTAATCTCTACCTAATAGCTACTGTCACACTTATAGAAATATTCATATTGTAAAATTTTAAAAAAAAGAAAAAAAAAAAAGGTCATAGTTTGTATTAATTTTTTGATATGTCCGTAGAGTTTGTCGAAACTTTTTGCTAATGAGTCTAAGTGTTTTTGAATGGGATGAGAAAGAAACTGTTAAAAAATCATTTGTGAAAATTTGATGCTAGGAGATCCAAGTAACCAGATGAACGATTTAACTATGAAGTTAAAAATAATCGCATAACTTGCATGCACTTTACAATATGTTTATTGACTGGACTATTCTAGTTAGTAATTCTTTACTTGTTATTGAAAAGTCATTTTCCTCAGATATACTCGTTTTTGTATAATGCATGGAGTTATAAATATAAATAAATATTTTTTTTTTAAATTAGGGTGTCAAATGTTCTTACCCGATAAGGAATAAGTCTCATATTTCTTTTTTTTTGCGTTCTATGCAGTGAGTTTATAATTTCTTATTACTAATTATATACTTCCTCATTAATAATATTTTAATATGAAAAATAATATTAAAAATATGTTAAAAAATGTTCGCAATATAATATTTATTATAAGTTATAAATAATTAAATGCTAACTCAGCGAGGCAGGGAATAATATTAAGACGAGAGGCGGGAAGGGCTGAGAAGCAGGTGGGCTGTGGCGATAGGGCAATGCCTAGGGTAATTATGAAGGGCAGTTAATGTCCTCCAGTGGCTTCTCCAGGTTTCTCCAGGCCGCTAATTGTTAATTAAATATAGCAATCACATTTTGCAAGATGTTAGGTGAGGGTGTTAGTAAAATATCAAAATTTTGGAAAGGATCAATAAGTAAGAGTAACCTATCAAATTGATATTAAAACTGTACAAAATATATACATCAAGTAAATGTGTTGATGACGATGACAATAACATTTCAAAACTTGAAAACAATTACTCATGAGTAGCACTGAAATAAAAATTCTACACTAGAAGGTCTCTAGCCCATCTTCGTTTCAGACGCCTTGGAGAATTATCAGGAATGGAGTGGGAAGCAAGTTGAGAAACTAGTTGATTTGGATGTTCAGAAAGCTTACTACGAAAGGAAAGGTATCGGGTTTGGGCTAAATCAGCAACATATGGAACATTAAGATCTTTCTGGGTAAGTTTATTGGTCACAAAGTAAGGAGCGTTGAGGATTTTTTAATGTAAAGATTGGATACGAAATGAATTTCAGAGCCTAAAGTTCATCTCCGTACGTCTAAATAGGTCTAAGCCACTAAGTCACAGCCATTTAAATAAGTCTTTTGTAATTAATTAGAAGCTTTGAATGTTTGTCTAGTTAATGTTGAAATAATCTGTAATGACGGGCAGTTAAAAAGATTTGTTCAAGTGGAGTCCTAGGTAGCGGATCTGTTCAACAGGGATTAGTGGAATGTCATTAAAGGATACTGTAGGACAGGAAGTCGTAGGTTTATGACGAACAGTAAAGGTTATTTAGTGAGATTTTTTTGGATTTATTTTGATACTCCATTTTTAACACCTTTCTTGAAGGTTAAGAATATGGGACTGGAGTGTTTAGGGGGCAATGGCATTATCATTGTTTACTGATAAAATACATGTCATCAACATAAGTGGAGTTCTAAAACTTAAACACTGTTCTGCATCAAAATACAAATCAAAAATTGTTTTTGAATTCTGCTGAACACGAACCCGAAGACAGATAATCTCAATCCGGCCCCTTCTATTTAAAAATGATGCTTGGTTCTCTTTTTTTTTTTTTTACTGTCATTTCGAATTTAGCACATTTGTATGTATAAAAGTCACAAAAAGTGTTCCTGGAAGTAAAAAATAAAACATTCGCTACTTCAGGTTTAAAAACAACGTCTAATTCCTCAAAAATGGTGCTAGATATAATTTTTTCACCTTCAGATTCGAATTTAGCACACATAAAAATATTAAAACCAGGAATAATTTCTCCAGAAAGCTGTGTTTTTTTTTTTTTTTTTTTTTCATAATAAATATAATAATAAAGATCTTGTGAGTGATTGTTAGGGTTTCCAGTTCTGGAAAGCCCCAAAAATTAATTGAACTTAAGAGAAACAGCCAGTCCGAAGATCCACAAAGCAACCTCTCATAAATGCCGGTCACCATTCATCGGTCGATTTTTTAAACTGCGCGCCACATATTTATTGATTTTTAATAACATCTTAATAAAAATCAGTTAACCGTATAATTGCTAAATCGTGAACGATGACGATGATGTAGTTGAAATATAGTACGGATGGGTTTAGTAGTATTCGCGGCTATTTATCACTATCGAAAAACTTTTAATTTTGTTATTGAAAATTAAAAACTTACTAAGTAAAACAACAATAAATAAAGAAAACTCATCTAGCCGATTTCTTAATTTAAAAAAAAAAAAAAAAAAAAAAATACATTTCTTTCATTGAAATATGTTACAATGAATCGAATTGTACCATTACAGTTTAATAAAAATATTCTCAAGAATATAAAAAATATTATAGCCATATGTTGTGATAAAGCAATTTTTTTTTGTATTTGTGACAAAAAAAACAAAAAAAAACAAACAATAGATTTACATAGAGGAATACATTTATTTTTAGAAACCACCACCTTTTGAAGATTCAATACTATTGCTAAATTATTAAAATTATTAATCTCAATCATAACTCAACTTGTAATCAGGAACTTCCTGGGGGTTTCTGATTACAATAAAATATTCTAAATTTTATTATTTAAGATAATAGCATAACAATTTTTTCGCGTAGAAGAAAATAAATCATATTATAAGACAATCAGAGGTAGTGTCTTATAATATAATTTCTGTGAATTAAAATATGAATTAAAAAAGATGAGATTGGGATTTAATTGTTGTAAGAGATTGCATTTAAATTGTTTTTTTGGGTTGTTTTTTTTAATGTATTTATTGAAATTTACAACTGTATACAATATAAAATATGATACATCAAGTAAATGTGATGAAATAGATAAAAATGACACGTCACTTGTTTTTAAAGCACCTACCCATTGGTAGCACTTATAAAGGTTCTTTATTATGAAGTTTTATATTAGAAGGTCCCGAGGCCATCTTCTTTTCAGGCACCTCGGAGGATTATCTGGAATGGAATGAGAATAAGTTGTTATACTAATGGATTTGAATGGTTGTGGAGTTTGCTATGAAAGGATTGATATCTGGTTTGAGCTATGTCAGAAACGTAAGGTATATTAATGTCTTTGTGGATAAGTTTTTTTGTGACGAAGTAAGGAGCATTTAGGATTTTTTTAAGGATTTTGGATTGTAAGGATTGGATACGGAATGAATTGGATGGTTTAGTGGTGCCCCAAAGCTCCGTATGTCTAAATTGGTCTAATTATTGTTATGTAAATGATTCTTTTGTAATTAATTGAATGTAACGTATTTAAATTGTTATAATTTTTATTTACTATTGTTATTGATTTAATTTTATATATTTAAAAAAAATAAAAAAAAATGGTCCATATTTTTACTACTATCATTCAATAGCTAATTTAGACCTTGCGGAAGAAAAATTACTTTTCGACTCGTTATAAAGGATCTAACTAATAACACCTAACTCATTCATAATTATTCCGACCTAACTTCCATTTCTCTTAGTCACGTTCAAGAATAAAAAGGGAGAAAAAAACGAACTAAAGGGAAAGAAAAATTAAAAATCTTAATTAAGGGGGGGGGGAAGTCTAGGGCAGGACTTTTCTCGACAGAGAGCTGCGTTAAGTGAAATTCTAATTTTTTTTTCAGTACTTAGTCCATTTTTTTAAAGTTTATTATAACTCCAGTTAATGTAAATCAACCCTTTCATTTTCGCTGGGGTAAGTAATTCCCTTCAAGTTAACATTATAATTCTACAAACTTTTAACACCTTATAAACAAAATGTGTATATGCAATATTTATTAAATTATTATTAAAATATTAACAAAGATAAATCCAACAGTGAAAATTTAAGATCATTATTAATACTCAGGTCAATAGTTAAATTTTGAGACTTGTAAACAAAAAAAACATTAAATGTCATTGAATTTATGTTGGAGTTCTGGGAATTACTTTTTCAATACTAAGGGACTGTTTTATTTTTTTTTTTTTTGATAAACGTTTATTGAAATATAAGTACAATCTACCTCAGTGAGGGGCAATACATAAATTGCATATTCATTCGTACCATACAAACAATAAGAATTTTTCTAGAGACGTTTTCCAGTGCTTACGATTTATGTAAAAAGTCTTCAAAAATGTTTTATGAATATTTTATATTTTAACTACTAAATCTACGTGCACGCGGTACAGAAAACTAGTTATGGTTCTCACTAAAGCTATTGTAAACTAGCATATATGTTTACATCAACTATCCATTTTTGTTGGGTATATGCAAGTTTTTATATAGTCTATAAAAGAGTGAGTTCACGCGGGGATAGTTTTCTGCTCTACTATAGCTAAATGAGCTAGCTTATAGCTCAACTATATGAATAGTTTTAGGTTATACGTAGGCTAAAGTCACACTGTCCCAAAAATATACGCTAGTTTTTTATCCCGTGTGTACGAGAGAAATTCATATAAATTTCAAACCGAATTTTTTTCCGTTTCAAAGCTGATTAAATTTACTATGAGATCCTTCATATAATATTTTGATTGGATTCCATGGAGTACACACAGCAGCCCACTGAACATGTCAAAATTGTGCTATTTTGCCAAAACATACACATTTGGCGTTTTGGGTTGGGTATTTCACGAAACTTTATCAAAATTTCATATATGAGGCCTGATAGTAAATTTCACCGGCTTTTAGATGATAAAAAGAAATTTGAGATCGGACAAATAGTTTCGGAGGTTCCAAGATAAGTGCAACCAGTGAGCTGTTCATTATGTTATCGACATGTCATTGTAATAATTTCCCTCAAATTTACTTGTATATAACGTATACTGTTGTAAATGTTAATAAACGGTTAGTAAGTATATTATATTTTTTTATATAATTTATTTATAACCAATATTTTTTTGTTTTTCAAATGTCTTCATTTTCTAATGCTTTGATATAAATAAAATTCGCAAACATGAACGATTATTTATAACTGTATAAATTTGTTTGAACAAGGGGGAGGGAAAGTTAAGTGGCAATAAAGCCCCGAAGCCAAATTACTTAGTGCCCCCTTTATTAATTGAAAGTTCAATAACCCATTTACAGAATGATTGACTGATTTACCCGAGGGGGTCTTTCATGTTTGTTTTCAAGTTGTTTTTAGGTTTTTTTTCCAGCTGATCACTCTCAGTAAGTGAGGTCTATTCGATTATAAATACCTTTCAAATATGTAGCTGTTTGAATCGAAACAAAGAAAAAACTTTACATAAAACGTCGCCCAAACCGCATAAAATGATATAATATGTATAATAAATTTAAATGACGGCTTAGCAATATAATTAGATAAATGATTCTGAAATAAATTAAATAATTAAATATATTCATCTCCCTATAAGTCGTATGTTTATATAAAATTCAGTTTTAAACATTATTATTCGAACCTCAGAGATTACTATTAATGTATTTATCAGTAAATTCAATACTTTCAAAAGTCTACCAGCTTTTCAACCTTCAAGCTAAATCTACTTGAAAACCAAATAACTAGTAAAATCTAAGCTTAAAAGAACCAATAATAATGACGTAGAATTACAACTTATAACTATAAATTCAAAAAAGAAATAGGATTGAAACTTATGCATCATGTAGAAATTTTTTTTTCTATATCAATTTATTTAAATATACATCTGTACAAAATATATATATATATATATATATTTACAAAAAGATGTAAAATTTGAAAATAACAGGAGTGAAGTAGGAAGTAAGTTGAGAAACTAGTGGATTTGAGTGGATATGGAGCTTATTATGAAATGATATGTATCTGGTTTGGGCTAAATCAAATACACATAGAACATTGGGATCTTTACAGATAAGTTTATTGGTGACTACGTAAGGATCTTTCAGGAAAATGAATTGGATGGTTTAGTGGAGCCCTAAATCTCAACTCCGTCTGTCCAAAAAGGTATAATCACAGTAATGTAAATAAGTCTTATGTAATTAATTGGGAGCTTTGAACGTTTGTCTAGTAAATGTTGAAGTAGTAACGAAGGGCAACTTCTTGTCGTTTTAGTCTTGTATGTGGATTCCAAGTAAAACGTTTGTCCAAATGGAGTCCTAGGTAGCATATCTGTTTAACAAACAACACTGTAGGATATGAAGTCGTAGGTTTACAATGAAGAGTAAAAGAAAATACATTGAAATTAAATATTTATAAATCATTAGAAATAATAAAATCGTCTAGATTTTTTTTTTTAAATAACCGAATAAACATTTTTAATAGTTCCATTTTTATTTCGTTTCTAGTTGGAACAGAAAAATCGACTAGTCATAGAAAAACCAAAATAACTAACCATTTATTGTTGTATCGTTATACACAGAATCACTATGATCTAGGTCCTGATAACATTCGGAAGCCCTATTCGTTTTGCTTCCTTTGGTATCAACATATTATATTTCTTGTCTTACACTCAAAAAAAAAAATATATATATATATATAATAATGTATCTATACTATTATATAAAAGTACAAACCAGTTTTCGTTTGTGATCACTAACCACGAAAACTACTTAACCAATCTGAACCAACTTTTAATTACTAACAGTTCCAAGAAGGTCTAGCAATAATACAGTAAGTAGATTTTCAATTATATTTCCATAAAAAAGCAATAAATGTGTGGTGCGGAGTGAAATTCGATAATCGACCGGTATGTGGCGAGCGCCATTCAAAAGAGGTTAAAGGTACCGTGTTATATAAAGCTGGAAATTGATGATAAAATTTACATATTTTCAATTCAATTGTTATTTAAAAACCTATAAATACATAGAGCGACATTTGGATCCTAGTGCAGTTAAAAACCGATATGTGGCCATTCAGCAACAGAGTTTATAATGGTAAAATTATTAAACCCAATTGCACTAAAACTACATCTTTATAGTTCTAGGAAGGTTTATAATAATAAATTTTACTATAAAAATAATTAAAATGTATAGTCTTGAGTGGCAGAAACAAGGTTTGTCAAACTATCAATTACTTTTATGGATAGAAATTAAGATCGATAAAATTATTTCTGCCTTTGATGTCTAATATTGCTTTTACGTACTCATTAAACACCCAATTAAAGCAATTTTGACCTGGTTAAAAATTACTGCCTTACGTAAAAATATCATTGAAGATATAATGCTAAATTTTCATACTTCAATACGATATTTTTATCAATAAAGAAATGAAATTCAATTATTAGTTTAAAAAAGTTATTTATGAGAACGGGCGAAGCCGCTACGGCCTGATGTCATGATTTTTTATATTTTATGTTTTTAGAATTATAAAAAGACCGAATTGAGAATTTGTTTTTCTTTCTTTTTCTCATACATTCATATTTACAACAGTACAAAATAATATACATTAAGTAAATGTGTTGATAGTGAATACAATGGCATGTAAATAACTTGTGAAGAACTACTCACTGGTAGCACTTCAATAAAATCTACACTAAAAGGTCTCTAGGCCATCTTCTTTTCAGATGCCTCGGAGGATTATCGGGGAGAGGGAAGCAAGTTGGGAGACTAGTGGATTGGAGTGGTTATGGAACTTACTATGGAAGGATAGGAATCTGGTTTCGGCTAAATCTGCAACATATGGGACATTAAGATCTTTATGGATAAGTTTATTGGTCACAAAAAAAGGAGCATTGAGGATTTTTCGAAGGATTTTCAATTGTAAGGAATTAGATGGTTTAGGTCTTATCAGTCATGTAGATGAGTCTTTTGTAATTTATTGGGGGCTTTGAACGTTTCTCTAGTAAATGTTGAAGTAGTCTGTAACGACGAGCAGTTTCTTGTCGTTTTAGTCTAGTATGTGGATTTCAAGTAAGAAATTTGTCCAAGTGGAGTCCTAGGTAGCGGATCTGTTCAACAGGGATTAGTGGAATGTCATGGGAAAATTTCTAAATTAAAAAAAAAATAACTCAAAGCCATTTTTTACATTTGAACGGTTTGGTATGTGGTAGTTTTGTAGAATTGAAACATCTTCGCTATCCCTCCTAGCGTATAAAATTTGATCGATTAACTAATGAACTGTTAAAAATATCCGATAGTTATTTTCACTATCTAAGGTCAACGATGAATCAATCTTCCGCCTCTTGATTGATCAATTAGAGAAACTAGACACTGTATCAACTAGCCGGATATGAATTGCAAATATTGAACTAGTAGATAAGGAAATACGTTTGTTATAGGAAAACTGAATGATATTCCCTCTAACAGCTGATACAAGCATCTTACGAATGGTTCAAACGTCAATAATAATTTCCGATGCAAAAGAAACAAAGAGCCGGGTTCCTGACGAAAACAAAGCTTTCTTAATAAAAAGTCCCCCTCACTCCCTCCTCCCCCCTCTCCTGTCTTCGGTGAGATTTCTATTCCATTTATCTTGTTTTCTTTACCGTATCCTCGCTTTGGTTAGTGAAATAGCTTCTCCACAGTCATCCATATCCCTCAGGCATCCACATTTTCGGTACTTTTTCACTTCCAAGTTAACAATTTATTTTACTTTTGGTTTTTCACTCTATTTTTCTGTGCCTCGAGGAGCGAAAAATACGAAAAAAATATATCTTATACAAATTTGACTAATTAAGAATTAAAAAAAAAATCTGTAAATACGTTCGCTCAATCAAAAATGGTACATTCCAAACCCAGGTTGAAAGTTTTCACTTTTGCCTGTTCCATGTGCAATTTAAACTAGTTTAAGTATAAGGGAAAACAGATTGAAAAGGACAAAAAAGTCTATAAATAAAAACCCGAACAAACCTGACCAAACAGCTCTAATCACATATTACAGGCAAAAAAACATTTTTCTAAATTTGATTCCCCCAAAATTATTCACCATGAACAAAATAATTTTAAAAGAAATGATAACCATAGAAAAATTTAAAAATCAAGCAGTAAACAAAAAATCAGACATCTTAAATCTCAACACCTGTTATTCTGACCTAATACATTCAGACCAATAATATACATTTACATTTATATACATCAAATAAATCATTCTTCCATTTATTAGTATATTACACTGAAATATTTTTGTACCTGCAACTTGGGAATATCACACAGTCCTTTTAACTTAATTTTTCTTAGGGATTTCCCCACAACCTTTGTAACTGTCTGTTCAAAATTCCCCTAGGTTAGTTGTGTACTAGAATTGTTAGTCTCTTCCATATTGTAACATTGTAAGTAGCCTCATACTCCTCTGTATTCTGTAATTATATATATTTTTATTATTCTAACACATGTTGTTATATACTTGTACTGTAGCTAACTTTATGTTTTGAAATAACTTGTCTAACTTATATAATTTTATTGTAACCTGTTTTTTTCACTGTAGGGCATGATTATGTGAACAATTGAGTCCCGAAACGTCGCGAAAATAGTTGTTTTTATTTATTGACTGAACCTCAAGAACCTTACTAAACATTTAATAGTAAAAGTCAAGAAATGTTTCCATATTATCCATATATATATATATATATATATATTATACATCATAAGTTTTATTTGTGTATGTAAATATTTTATTTATTTTTTCCATTTACTTAGTGTTATATTATGTAGATTTTTATAGTTTAAAAGCCTCTTGACGAATGCACATGGTGAAAAAAATTAATGAATAACATGGATCATAAAAACGTCTCTTCTCTCTTCTCTCTCTCTCTTTCTCTCTCTCTCTTTCTCTCTCCTTCTTTCTCTCTCTCTCTCTCTCTCTCTCTCTCTCTCTCTCTCTCTCTCTCTCTCTCTCTCTCTCTCTCTCTCTCTCTCTCTCTCTCTCTCTCTCTCTCTCTCTTAACCTCTCTTTCTCTTTCTCTCTCTCTCTAGATATCTATGTTTATATAAAAAAATAAATTATAAGTAAATATACATCCCTACAGAGAAACGGTCGCTCTGTCTTTTATTTTTCAAGTTTAATTATGATATGAAATTTCTTATGAAGAGTTTTGATACATTTTTCTCTTGTAATTAACCCCCACCTGTCACTCATAAAATTTTAATAAGAAAAACAAATAATGAAAAAAATCTGAAAGTCTAAAGGAGATCAAACAATTTTTAATTAAATTTCCGAGAGAAGTAAACAGGAAAAACGCGTTTCCTTCTAAATTCTTGGAAACGATAAAAGCATTAATTGAGACTGATGGAAATAATATGTCATGATATTTCTTTACGAAAAGCATTGTTTTTTGAATGTTTCTAAAATCGAATCGGAAAAACAGGAATTAGAATAATATTCAAATTTTCACTGAAAACACCCATCCCATATAATTTTCTCTAAGCAGGGAAAACTGTACCTGGATGGAATAACGTAGAATTTATTAAGATACACAAATAAGATTTGTGCCACCTGCAGATGTAATCAATACACCAATAACTAACTGTTTAGAGTCCAGTTGTAGGCGACTCTTTTGGAACTTTTTCAGCAGAGTAGGAGAGATGAAATGGAGGAGAAACCTGCTGGCTGAGAATTAATGCTGACCACCAAACCTGCGTGCATTATCGTTGGTCCTATAAGGGTTGCAGTGGTACAGATTGTTTCTTTATTAATTTACTTTTGATAATATTTAGTTAAATACAATTCAAAGGCTACATATCGAAAATCAAGGGAAAAAATCTGGATTTCATCAAGTCACGTAAAAAAAAAAAAAATACTTTAATTTTTTAGACAACCTTTAGCTACTAAATATAATTTTACTTTTATGAATCATAAGTATTTATACGAGGTGTGATCAAAAAGTTCCAGGACTTTTTATATACTATGGGAATGCAATGTCTCACAGCGATGCGGTTGGCAGCATTGTATTGCCTGACTCAACAGGAACACAGCTGTGTTTGCAGATCAATCATAACATCACTGAAAGTAACATTAGCACAGTTTGTTTGAGGTTAGTTTTATAGAGTTTGGTTATTTTATATGATAATGAATGTGAAAGAAGAGCAACGTGTTTGTGTGAAGTTTTGTGTGAAACTGAACAAAACGTTTTCTGAAACCTTTTTTATGTTACAAGAGGCTTTTGGTGAAGAATGTCTAAGCCGATCATGCTGCCATCAGTGGTTCAAGAGGTTTAAAGATGGCCGAACATCCACAGACGACGATGCTCCTTCCGGACGCCCTTCAACGTCAATCAATGATGACAATGTTGCTAAAGTGAACGCTCTCGTACGATCAGACCGTCGACTAACAATCCGTGAAATGGCAGAAGAGTGTAACATTTCATTTGAAAAACTTCAAATGCGTCGTGTTGCAGCAAATTTTGTGCCAAATCTGTTGACTGAAGGCCAAAAACAACACCGAACTCATGTTTCTAAGAAACTTCTTCAAAAGGCAAATGACGACGAATGCTTCTTGAAACATGTCATTACGGGAGACGAGACATGGGTTTTTGGTTACGATGTGGAAACAAAAACCCAATCATCACAATGGACATCAAAAGGTTCTCCAAGACCCAAGAAAGCACGCCAAGTCAAATCAAATGTGAAGGTCATGCTTACGGTTTTCTTTGACTGTAAAGGTGTTGTCTACAATGAATTCCTTCCACAAGGTTAAACAATTAATCTTTTTGTTCATCTTGAAACCCTCAGAAAATTTCGTAATACTGTGAGAAGAAAGAGACCTGAGCTGTGGCAAAGTGGTGATTGGGTCCTTCACCATGACAATGCTCCTGTTCACTCTGCATTAGTTATCCGTAACTTTTGTGTAAAAAACGCAATGACTGTCATTCCTCAGCCCTCCTACTCACCTGACCTGGCTCCAGCCAACTTTTTTCTTTTCCCGAAGCTCGAGAGATTTCAAACAGTTGACGAAATTAAAGAAAAAACAACGGAGCTGCTAAACACCTTTACAAAAGAAGAGTTTTCTGGGGCATTTGATCAGTGGAAACACCGGTGGGAAGTGTGTAGCTTCCCAAGGGGAGTACTTCGAAGGAGACAAATTTGAATAACCTGTATGTTGTATGAATAAATGTATAAAAATTCAGTCCTGGAACTTTTTGATCACTGCTCGTATGTTAATATTTTATTAACACTTTTATTTATTTTTTCCATTTACTTATTGTTATTGTGTGTTGATTTTTATAGTGGAAAAGCCTCTTGACGAATGCACATGTTGGAAAAAATTTAATGAATATCATGAATCATAAAAACGTCTCTTTTTTCCCCTCCCCCTTTCTCTCTCTCTCTCTCTCTCTTTCTTTCTCTCTCTCTTCCTCTCTTACTCTCTCCTTCTTGCTCTGTCTCTCTCTCTCTCTCTCTCTCTCTCTCTCTCTCTCTCTCTCTCTCTCTGCCTCTCTCTATCTCTATCTCTCTTTTTTTTTCGCAGGGTTCATCTTCGGCAATTACTCGGTGCGGATAGAGCGAGCATTCCTCCATAGAGATGTAGGTGTTGCAAACTGAGTAATATATATTTTTGTATAAGTATTCTTTTTGGATATTTACTTATAATAATAAAAATTCTGTAATATTTCTAGTCCTCTCTCTCTCTCTCTCTCTCTCTCTCTCTCCCTCAATGATCAATTTCAGCAAATCACGTTTAATTAAAAAAAATATCGATACTAGGAAAATTATGAAAACCAATTAACCCTTGGACTAACACCAATAGTCGCAACGATCTGACAGACCACCTCTTGAAATTTAATCGTTTTACTGATGATTTAATCACTTTTATTTTTCTTATTTACTTTATTTGATTTTTAATGGAACGCACATAATAATAAACATTAATAAAATAAGTAATCAAAATATTATTTATCTATTATAACAAGTTTTAACTATTTTTCTGTTATCACATCTTTTTAACTATTATTTACTTCACTAATTTTATTTATACACCATTGACAGGCAATTTTTGAATGTTCAGAACATAAATATATTTTACATTGTTCACAAAGTATTCAATCAGCCTTTGTTTTTCACATAATTCACTACGAGAGTAGATAGGCTTATAGAGCCGCGTCCTTTATGACTTGCTTCAGGTGGAGCATCCTCTTTTCTATAATGTATGAAACATAAACAAACTCTTACCTATAAATGAATTATCGGCAATGCATTCCTCATCACTAGATACATCATCTTTCAGTATCTGAATTTTTCTTCTACGTCTGTTTCACTTTTAGAATCTGTCTCACTTTCATCAAAATTTTCTACATCACTATTATTCTCCGTATCACACTCCGGGATTTCTAAATCAAACGTTCGCTTACGGTTCATAATGTAATAATGATAGAATAAAATCTGTCGCGTCAGTAGTCGCAATGAGCCTAATAGATCTTGTCCCGGTAACAGCGGTATAGAAACTAAATAACTAAAAATGTAGAAAGAATATTGAGGATTTGATGTCAAAAATGCATTCGAGGAATATTAGTTGAAAGGTAATGAGTTGCTTAGAAAATTCTACTCGGAATACTGCGCAAAAAATACCTTGGGTGATCTCTCAGATCGGTTGCGACTACTGGAGGGTTAAAAAAGTAACAATTAAACAATCATCATTACCAAGTAATTGCTCTCATTATTTCATTTAATAAAATATTAAAATAATGTGTGTTTTAATTAAAACACCCACATTACTAATATTTTTTTTTCTATGCTTCCCACGGATTTCAGAGAAGGCGAAAAATTAATAAATTTAAAAGGAGATACATGATCAAACTTTCTTTGGGTCTTACACGAAGGCTAATTCCAATCTATAAACATATGTTTGCACCAAATGTTATCTAGTAAAAATTAAATTAAAAATAAATAAAATCGGTAAGGCCTATATTGTGCGCCGATAAAATGTGGCTGTAGTTCGCTGTGTACATGGGTCTATTCCCTACAAGAGCAGTACATTTTCATTACTGGTCCCTAGGGTGGAGGTCTCGTTCCACTAACCCAGGGGTCCTAGACCTGGTTCATCGAATCTTCACAGTTCTCAACCTATGGTAGAAAAGCGTATCAGCAAATAGTTACATCATGTTTAGAATTTCGTGGATGACTGATCAAGGTTTTGGGATTTTTCATTTATAGAAAACGTACATACAGAAAAAAAAACAATTTTAAAAAACAATAATGATAACAGTACGTATATTTTGTTTTATTATTTACTTTATTTATTTTACAGTTGTAAATAATATATACAAGTAAATGTGTTTGTTACCATTGAAATTATTACAATGTCACGTCATAGACTTGTTTAGAGATACACATTGGTAGCATTTCGATAAAAGTTCTACATAAGAATGTCGTTAGGCCATCTTCTTTTCAAGTATTGTCGGGAATTGAGCGTGAAACAAGTTGAGGAACTAGTGATGTTAGGAGGTGTGGAGTTTTGTACGAACGGACAGGTATGGTATCGGCCAAATCAGCAACATACGGAAGATTAAGATCTTTATGGATAAGTTTACTTGCGACATTATGAGGATTCTACAAAGGATTTTGGATTGTATTGATTGGATACTAGAAGAGATGGAAGGTTTAGTGGAGCCCCAAAGCTCAACACAGTACGCCCAAACGGGTCGAATTACTTTCATGTAAATTAGTCTTTTGTAATTTATAAATTATTTATAAAGCATTGAACGATATTGCCGTAAATGTTGAAGTAGACTTTTCTTTTAAAGGTTATCAGAAATTTAGTGAAATTTTAGCATAAATTTAAATTATAATGATAATGTTTTAATTTTTTGTAAGGATGACTTACGATCTTTTTAATTCTCGTTTTTCTGTTTCTGTTTTTGCCTTGTTTTTACTTTGAAATTTTGTTTATAATATTAACTCATATATTCTCTATTTCTATTTTTTTTCTTTTTTTTTTTACTTGTTCTGTTACAATATTATATTCACTTTTATCGATATTGTTTTATTTTAAAATCTCCCGGCTAGTTGTGAATTTACTTAGTGTTAGTAATGTTATTCTTAAGAGAATTTGTCCCAGAATAAAAGTTCTTTTTTCTATTCTATATAATAAAATAATTATCAATTTCGACTTATCGCTTTATAAAAGCCGCAAAACTGGGAATTACTGTACTACCGTGCCGTTCAACGATATAAAGACCGAAGCGAATGTTACCGCTTTCTACGACTTCAAAATTTACCGGACAAATGCCCTAATTGTATATACTGTTATTTTGAACATGAAAAAAAATAAACTATAACCTTGCAACGTCATGATTTGGTCGCTAAATTCTATATAGATTTAAGAAAAGCCCCCTTTTTTTCTTGTTTTCAATGAAGAAAATACCCGACGGTGAAGTACCTAATTCCTATATTTGTTTTAGCGCTTGAAACTCATTTTAGTGTAAAATATTTCTTATTAAAAACAATTTAAATGTTTATTTACTATTCTAAACGCCTAAAACTCTTAAGGCAGGAGAAAAAAAAAATAAAGGACTCCTCTAAAACGCTTGAAAATGGTCGGGTGGAGAGATTTTTCTTATTTTTTTTTTTTGCTCCGTAGTGAAAGTTTAAAATATAATTCTTCCCTGTGCTCAAGCAGGTCGTTTAGACTTCAGAAACGGTAAGGGCTACAATTTATCGCTTAAGTTGCCTCTTAATCGTTTTGTTTGAATGCCCTAAAAAGCTGAAAACAATGCCGGGACAATAGCTTTTCCAAGCAGTTCGGCTCTTCATCCTTGAGTCATTATGTGATTTTTTTTTTTTCAGGCAAAATTCACTGAATTGAAATAACTACTTCGAGAATCCACGTGATTAGGATTTCCATGGGTGAATAAACTTATTTATGCAAATAAAACATGACATTAAAAAACTAAGAAAAAGAAAGAAGATAATATGCGAAACTTTTTATTTTATTTTATATATTTTTATTATCATTTATTTGATTGGAATAAGCATTCCAATATTAATAGAGAACATTTTTAAATCACTAATTCAAAATATTATTTAAACTGTTTTTTTGTTTTTTTTAACGTACAAATAAACTTCACAATGATTGAATTCCTTCAAAATTCCATTACAAATAAATAAAAGAGAAGATGAAGGGACGTAAACAAGGAAAACCCCAGCGGAATCCAACTTCATTATCCTTAGCCTTCTCTTTGTGACTCGGGTAAATAATATAGGGGTCACTACATCTCACTGTTCATTCGTTTTTTTTTTTTTTTTTTTTTTTTTTTTTCTATTTTCATGCTCAAATTGAACTAGAAAAAAAGGCAAAATAAAGAAAGTACATATAGACTAATTATCAATTTAGGAGATTATTTAAATCGATGAGAGTAATATAAGTATTCAGACTGAATATATTTAATCAGAATGAACTATAATTTTTACAGTACCGTATTCAAAATTTTTACTTCTGCTTGCCGTTAGTAATTTTATATTCCTCGTATATTGTACACTAAACTTATGTACTGATTCAGAAAAGAAATTAAAAAACTATTTATTAATGTTTCAAATATAGACGACAATTCATAATGTTGATGAAAACTTCCCGGTGATAAGGTTTTTAAACATTGTTTTAGAGACGCTGTAGGGAATTTCCCTCATGTGATTACACAGGGAAATATAGGACACGACCCTTTTTCCGTGAACTGCACGGTTTGACTGAATTGCTTGTAATAGGTATGAGGTTTAGTATGAAAGGAAAGGTATGGCCAAAACAGCAATAGATGGAACATTAACATCTTTATGGATAAGTATATTTGACATTATGAGGATTTTACGAAGGATTTTGGATTGTATGGATACGAAAAGAGTTAGAAGGCTCAGTGGAGCCCCAAAGCTCAACTTGTGTGCAGTAAATGCTGAAGTAGTCAGTTTATTGTCTTTTAAGTCTAGTATAAGGATTCAAACTAAGTTTTTTGTCTATATTGAATCCTAGGTAGCAGATCTATTCGACGATGATCAGTGGAATATAATAATTTACAATATCAGTAGAATAATTGTGTGTTAAGATATAGATTTTTTTAATTAAGTTCTGACCTACTAATTCTATACAGGGTGAGTATCTCTTACTTTAAAAATAAAATGGATGAAACTAGATCAAAAATGTAGAAAAATGCCGCGGACCTCACATTTCTATTCCAATCCGTTGCTGATACACGATAAATCAAAAACCTGTTTCAGGAAACCACGATTTTACCATAAAAGCTATAATATCTCCAATATGTTCAAATATTTTTCAATCTTTAACCTCTGCTATGTATCAAAACTATAAGTTTGAAAATAACAAAGATAAATTCGCGCGTTGGCAAAAGAGTAGCAACCTCCACAGCACCCCACGGGTGGTCCGAAATTTCACATCCTTTCATACAATAAAAATTCTCTACCTGCTTGTCCCTTACCTTTTAAGATTCGGGGTAAACTCTTTATTTTGAGTATTTCTAAATATCATAACACTGGGAAGTCGGTGGGCGTGTTCTTTGTCCAGAGGGGCGGAGCTTATACATCAAAAAGGGATGGAAAAATATTGTCGAGATCAGTCTAGGAGAAGATCTTTGAGAGAGGCTTGGAGAGCTGTCTAGTCAGAGGAGTTTGTCGGAGATGTCTGGTTCCTGGAGATCGGGGGCCTGGCCTCCCGGCCAGCCAGGGGATTC
Organism: Euschistus heros; assembly: GCA_003667255.2. NCBI lineage: Eukaryota > Metazoa > Arthropoda > Insecta > Hemiptera > Pentatomidae > Euschistus > Euschistus heros. The sequence continues at coordinate 2,213,618 of RCWM02000011.1, forward strand.
TCGCCATGTAGCCGCCCGCTTCCCCCCACAACATAGCATTGTCATTAAGATAAGTCTAGATTAAGTTATTTGTTACCGTATAAGTTTTAAACCTAAGTTATGATTCTTATTTCTAGTTGTAATTTCTATATGTCAACCCATAATTAATTATACGTTGTTTTTTTAGTTTAACCGTCATCATTCATTTGCATGCCACTTATTATTAATATATTTTGATTCCTCTCCTTTATAATTAACAAACCTTAATCATTGGCTCCACGATATCCTTCTGGAGAAGATATTACATTAATATTTAATTAATTAATTAGATAAAAATACTCATTTATAAATGGTCAGGAGATTAAGTCCTGGCTGGCATCCCTGTATTTTGATAAATGCATGATCCGGACTCACACAGAGGATTCAAATTTAATTAGCTTTTGAATGATATGTTAAAAGTAACGGCTCTGTTTCAATTTCGTGGAGAAATTAATTTTTAAAACCGAAAAAAAAATGTTTTTCCATTTGGCATACAAATCAGTTGCTTGTGTAAATAAAACAATCCCTTAATGGAAATATGCATTTTGAACGTAATAAACTCTTCATTGGAATAAAATGCAATGAAAAAAATTATTTTTTAATAGAACATAAAGGAATACTGTCAATAAAGCGACACCAGATCTTATGTTATTACAATTATTTATTTATTATTATTATTAAGGATTTTTTCTATTAGATTTTCAATCTAAGGTTTAAAACCCTATGATAATGAACATAGACCTCAATTTAGCCGTTAGCTTCTGAATGCAGATGATATTGAAGAATACCACATTTTGAGGAGAATTTTACGGATAGATAAAATTACCCTGTATAGTTTATAGTAAAAAAAATCTTTTCAGGTTTACTTAAACGCAAATCAATCATCAATTTTTGTTATTTTTTTCTTATGTTGGTTTTATATACATTTTTAAATGAATGACGATTTTTTTTATTCATGAATGTTTGTTTAAATTACCTAAATATTTTTATTCAACAACTAATTAACATATCAATAATGCTAAAATTTGATAATTGTCTTCCAGGAATTAAAAAGGCAATGCAAAAATTGTGGCCCAAATTTAAATATTAAATTTTTTATAAGAGGTATAGTTGAGGTGGTTTTTGTTTAAATACTCATATAATATTTTTTTAAATAAAATAATCGATACGTATTTATCTATGTTCTATTTAATAATAAAATACATTGCATATTAATAAAAAACATTTTGGATCTTCAATCATAAAAAAAAAACAAAAAAAAAACTGAACATAGGGAAGGTAAGTCGGCCATATTTCTTTGAAACGAAGATTTATTGAGGGCGGAAGTAAGGGATGAATACTAGTTTTCAATTTCCTCTCTCCAAAATAAATATTTGTAATGCTATTAGAAACCCTTTTATTAATATCGACTTAAAAATTTATATTTAAATAATTTTTAAACCTTATCCATGACCTTCTTTTTTTTATTAAATCCTTTCTTATTAAATTCTTTAACTTTAAATAAATTTTTTCCTGCATATTTTGTATATTCACAACCTTTTATAAATGCTATCGTTTATTTTCAGATGGTGAGGCTTGCCTTTGGATTCCGCTAAATTTAAAAATAGCAAGCACATTTAAAATTAAATAATAATAGTAAATAACTCTTTCCAATTTTATGGGATTTTTTTCTTGTATAACATTTTTGAAAAAAAATGTACTGCTAATTGATTCAGTGAATTTAAAATTACTTGGTTCAACATCTAAGCTTTCTTTTTTAATTTTAGAATTTTTTTCAGTATGTTATATTCTAAAGATTTCCTGAATTTTAATCATTGAACTCCCGACAATATTACTTCATTTTTAAAATATTGTAATCAGTTCGTCTTTGATTTACATCTTTTTAGTACAACACTCATAGGATAGGATTTAAAAAGAAATTAGGTAAAATAATTGAAAAGGAAACACAACGACATCAAAAGTCTTTTACACTTAGTATTTAAAAAAAAAAAAAAAAAATTATGGATATTTACTACTGTATACAATATATAAACTAAGTAAATTCGAGGAAAATTATTACAAAGACATATTATTAAAATGTAAAGAACTTCAATAAAATTTCTACATTAGAAAATCTCTAAGCCATAGTTTTTCAGACGACTCGGAGGGCTATTGGATATTGAATGTGAAATTAAAATTAAAACTAGCATGTATTAACCGTATACGCAGACGGGTCAACGCACCGCACATCATAATATAGTTTGAGTTCTAACTTAATCCACAAAAGAAACAACTAAAGACAACAATTTATTAACCGCATCATTTTTACAATATATCGTATAAGAAGCACCTGTCAGAATACATCGTACAAACCTCATGAAACTATTCACCACAAAAATAAAATATTTATTTATATTTTTCAAATCTACAGCTTCCCTTAACAGTTCAAAGCAAACTTATATCAAAGATAATTGGACATAACGTGTGCGATTTCCTTCTAACATAGTCCTAATGGTCAGAACAATTTATTTTTTATTTTTCTTCGCATTTTTAATTATAACTTTTAAGATGGTCGAATAAATATTTATATAAATAAAAAGAAAAATGCACATGAAAAAAATTGCATAAGTGCTGCGAATTTTATGGATATAAAACATAATTATCAAATTATATATTTATGTTTAAGATATAAAGTATATCATTGTACTTTGCAGGTCTATAGCATCGATAAACATTAAAGAGAATAACCTATGAAGGCTACAAAAAGAGTTGGCTGAGGTTTTAATTAAATAATTAGTTATAATTAATTAAATGTAATTTTAGGAGTAAGCACCGCAGAGTGCTGACCTCCCTTGGTCAGACATGTCAGTTGTCTTTGATATCATGGTCACATCCTATTTTCCGGTGTATAAGTGGCAGATGTGTACACAAAAAAAATATAGGGAAAAATATAAACTCCCCGCCAAAAATATTTGAATTTTATAAAAAAAAGTATTATTTTTCATAATAAAGAAACTTTCTAAACTCTATAATAAGCATTCCTAAACTAGACATAAACAATTTTTATCAACATAATTCACAATATTTCTTCCAATAAACGAAAAATTTAGAAAACTTTCTTTTTAAAATTTTCATTTTTTACAATTTTAACTTTTAAATTTTATATTTATATTTAATAAAACATGTTTCCCTCTCTCTTTAATATGACTGTTTTCACTAGTATTGGTATACTTGTAAATAAAGAAACGAATGATAAACATGGACTTAAGGAAATTTGAAAAAAAATAATCTAAAATTCCATCGTTTGTTATTAACAGGGGAAAATATTGGTGTTTCTAATTCTTAATATATCACGTTTAATAAGTAATATTAATATAAATACAAACCAAGTATGGATTAAGGTAAAAACCACGAAAATCTCAAAAATTATGGGTGTGGCAATACTCTTGACGGGGAATTAAGTTGAATAACAAAGATTTAGAAATTAAAAAAATAATGGAAAAATACTTGTTAATATTAAGTTCTCTATAAGAGTGTGTATGTTATAATTTTCAAATAAAAATACAGAGAGGAAAAACATCCATTGAGTTACTTCTGGTGAGAACTACAAACTTTGCCCAATCCATCCACAATTAAGTTGGATTAGATGAACTGACTCTCGGACAGGAATGACAGATGGACCTTTGACACTGACCAAAAAGTTATAATAGGGACTACAGTCTTACGAAGCGACATTGAGCGATAGCACAAGTTGTCAGCTTTAGACAACTACCAGCTGTATAGAGTTATGTTTAATCCTTCTATAATCATAGCAGATGTTCCTTTCCTTTAGTTTCCACTTGTTTTGATAAGATAGCAAATAATTAGTTATAAATACTTTTACGCAAAATCTCACTAGCGCAGTATCAAAAATATTCAGATATTCAGTACTCATTAGGAATTCTACATTGGAAATTAACATAATCGTAAAAATAATACTGTAAATTTTCTATTGTAAACTTGGTTATAAGCAAACGTCACATGGTGGTAAAGTTTGGACAAGTCTTGTTAAAATAAATACTCTTTTCTTGAGGTGTCTCGTACGGAACAGTTTTGTTTCCATTATTTTTTCCTATGTACAAAACAAACACTGTTGTTAAATATCTCAAAGTTAGTGTAACTGCATTCACTTATGTTCTACATATCACAAGAATAGTCTCTTTGCCTCAAGTGCCCTAGGCCAAGCAAAGTAGCATGTCAAAGGATTCTACACCAGTCGAGAAGACTTCATATTGACTAAATATTTTCATTTGAAAAAAGAGGTGAAACTCCTCGTGTATAATTTTTTTTTTCATTTTATTAAAACTTTGAATCTCTGTTCACACCTGTCAATCAAAGCGACTAACTACTTAAGCAACTACTAATGCAAAAGACAGGGAAAGAAGAACCCTGTGGTACATTCCCCTAACTTGAATTAATTTTTTTTTTTAACTTAGCTCAGATCTCTCATCCAGCTCCTTATCAGCATTCTCTAGATCTCTGGAATATGAGTTGTGGCCATGTAGTGCATGGGTGTGTTGAGATGTCCGTGTAATTTTTAAATCGTTTGTAGAAAGTCCATATTTGTTCATTAACTCCACCTCATGCCTTTCAAGCCATTTACTTTCTTACAACACATTCACTGGTTGTCAAATTTCAATGGACAGGTGTGAATAAATACATAAAGTAAAAAAAAAAATAAATAAATAAAAATAAAAAAAACTAGAAATTTTAGAAACTTAAATTTCTACACATGTATCCTTTATAGTATAACTGGTTTACAAGAAAAAATATATATTAATTTATGAAATGTAAAAGTAGTAGAAAAAAGGGATTTTGGAAAAAAAAAACAGCATTATATTATACTTAGAGTTCTTTTAATATAATGATAAAGCCATAATAAAATTGATTTTAATTAAATCAGGAATATTATTGTTGAAGTTAATTTTTAAAGTAAGTTTTTCTCAAGAAAAAACATTAAACTTTTGTGAACATTTAAAATTTTAAACATTGCATTTAAAATCAAGGCCTTTTGATAATCAAGGCGCTATATGATACCCTACCTGCATTACTTGACAGTAGTTCGGCACTGAATAGGTTGATTATTGAAGGGGTGGAATATATAAAAAAAAATGCATATTTTTAATATTACGTACGGATGGTTACAAAAAATGGGAATTATTAAACAATTATAATTATTATAAATTATACTCAATATTGCACATTCTGACACGTTACACAATGTCCACAAATACAATTTAGTTACAGTACACTACAAATACATTTGAAAAGAATGTTTTTGAAAAATAGATATACGCTTATTTTTATATTTTTAAATTAAGTATAATTTTTAAAGTTTATTTGTTATACCTAATATGGTAATGGGGTTATTAACATAAATGAATTTATTGACCAAGAAGATCGGATAGGGTAATAAATATCTTTGGAATGTTAGTACTGTGAAATATAAATCTGAAGGTTTGTATTAGATAAAAGATTTAAAATTATAATTATCCGGAGTTGTATTATTGATTAATCAGTGGAAGCGAATAATCTTAAACAGGGAAATAAGAATTTAAGGTTGGAAAGGTTGTCACTTCAACTCTGCAACGATCTGTGACAACAGCATCTCTCGAGATCTCAAATAGAAATTGGACTAAATCATTATTATTTTTAATTACAAGATATCTATAGACAATTGAAAAGCAGACACGTAGTCAAAACGAGGAAAAATAATTAAGTAAGGTGCTTTGAGCTTCAAATAGAATTTTTTTTTTTTTTTTTTTGACGAGTTGTGTAAGTATAATTGGAAACCTAATTTTAATTTTAATGTATGATTTGGTAATCCAAATATAGGGATAATATTTAGTATATTATAAGCTATTTATCGGTCGATTTTCAAAGTCCACATTTGTATTACTTTTTATTAACAATTTGATTGAAAATAAGTAGTGTTGTGTCGGTACAAAAAATTTTCGATTCCTGATACGAATACCTCGGTTTAAAAAAAAAATAGTGTTTAATTTAATTACTGTAAGCACCTTACAATAAAAAAGACAAATCTAGATGTTTATAAAAAAAAGTATTTAAGAAAAAAGTGTTGACAACTAATATCAACTATTATCATAATAGATAATGTTAAAGATAATATATATACCAGACAATGTAAAAAAAAAAACAGTTAATTTTACAAATTCTTCTGTGAGTTTTCTATCATATTTAAGTCTATAATCTCAATTCTGGGGTAAACGAAAATCCCTTCAGAATAACAAAACAGTACGATAAAAAAAATGGTCTGTTATTAAAGATAACAAAATATCTTCTCTAGCAGTTTATTTTATTTATATTAGAGAGTAGATGCGATGTATGATAATAAAATAATTAGATATATCGATCGGTTCCTAGGAAAAGTTCTAGGTAAAATCCAGTGGTACGATTTAAATCGTACCACTGTAACCTCTCATGCAGTTTTTGCCCCCGCCTCTTCTCTTTAATGGCGACTCATAACCTGTGAAATAGGGCTGCATAATACTCACCATTCATTGTGGTATTCCTTTCTTTAAAATCTATCAGTAGTATTCCTTTACAGACCCAAAACATTGTGGCCATTACTTTTTTTGTTGACTGCGTGACTTTCGCCTTTAAATGAGACGCTTCTCCTGGTCTTATCCATTCCATGGACTCTCTTTTGCTGAGTGGGTCATACTATAGAACCATTGTCTCATCCCAAGTTACAACTGAGTCCAAAAAAATCATTGCAGCAGTGAACTCGTTCCTGTTTTTGAGCAGCTGAAAGAATTTTTGGAACCCATCTTGCACTAGCCTTGTTCATATGAAAATTTACTTTGATGATCCTCAAAACTTTTTTTAAAAGCCCTAACCCCGCTGCTATTTCCTTGGTTTTCAGTCACCGGTCAGACAGCAATACACAATCCAGGCGCTCTTTAATTTGCGAAGGAGTAAGACCCTCTTTACAAAAGAATTTATTAACCGCACGCTACTCAAGTTTGAACATTGTAAAAATGGGGAGTTTCCTCCAAGGGTAGTCACTGACTGACAAGACATAGGAAGTGCGGGCGATTGACATGGAGTGAGCAGGCATGGTCCTGCATAGGCGTGCAGGTCCCGGTACGTTTGAAGGAGGGGAATTAGGGCAGGCTGGAAACTTATAGATCTTACTACGTATATATATATATATATATATATATATATATATATATATATATATATATATATATATATATATATATATATAATGGATTATATGGCATTTGTACCAAATGGGACAATCTTAACTGCAACTATTTTATAAGGCTGCCTGGCTTTTCGAAACCTAACAGATGTCAGTAATCTCCTTAGGTCGTGGTTTGGCTTAAGCTCGCGCTAATCCGGCCTTTGTCTACCCCTTCCCCACCCTCACCACCATTCGACCAGTCAACCGCGAACAAAGGACGTCCCTGCTATGGTTGGACACTGCAATGAATTATTGACTTATCAAAGATAGCAACGTTAGAAATTGTGAACTTGTCCAGTTGTTAGTCTGGTGTTTTAAATTTTTATCTTAAACAAAGCATATTTAAGATAAAAAAGTTTTAAGGAAAGATTGTTTGTCTTTGTAATATAAGACTCTTCTAATGTGAAAAAGATATACACAAAATACAAGAACTTAAATGAAGATTCAGCCAATTAAACCGTATACTGTGTAAAACCTAACAAATTTTAATAGATGACGAGCTTATAATTTACAATCTTCGAGATAAAAAGTCAAATTAGAAGTGGCAATTAAATCACTAATTCTGATTGTATTGATCATATAACAATTATAGCAATATATTTTTATTTATATATTATACGAATTTTGTCTCTGATAAAGCGTTAGTACGCGTTAGTAGTATGTCTCAGACAGCGTGCATTTTCAAAGCTGAAAGTTTAAAATTCGGATTTACACAAAACGTAAAGAAAAAAAATATATGAATATTGGGGTTGTCTATTGAACATTCTAATTATTAAATACAATACAAATCTTATTTTTCTTATAGAATTTGAAAAAAATAAATAATCGACCAAAGGGCAGGTTACATTACTAGCTCTTTAGTTTTAAAATTTCTTTTTATATCTTAAAGATTTTTCGAGTAACTTATCATCATGGGTTTTTTATTTTATTTTATTTTTTTACTTAATATCTTTATTCACACCTGACAATTACAATTAGACAATCAGTGAATCTGGAAGAAAATGGCGTGAAAGGCACGAGGGGATCTTGATTCCAGTGGCACCTTCCGGCATTATTATTTTTGTTTTAGTCTTGGAGGTCCCTCATCCAGCTCCTTTTTAGCCTTCTCTAGGTGTTGTTAGGGCATGTTTTCTTTTATTAGTGAATTAGGTTGTCTATGTGATTATTTGTGGAATCGTTTGTAGTGGGTTCGTATTTGATCGTTAACTGTTGGCCTGTGTAGTTCATTAGGTAAAGTTATGTTGCTTACGCTCTTCTGGTGCTGAGGTACAGAAATGAGGCCAAACATCACTAGTTATGGTATTTATATGTATGTAGAGATAATGAAACAACGCATTTTTGACTAGTTAAAAAAAAAAAAAAAAATTGAACCCAGAGTTGTTGTTGGCCAGTTGCTTGTCCGTTTTCTGAAAAGGACCTTTATGTTCATATTTATTTTTATCTATTATCGTTCTATTTGATTTTCGAAGGTATAACTCCGTCAAGATCATCTCTTAGGTAATTCTAGTCCGGTTCGTTATCAAAATATATAATACCTACCAATAGATACAAGAATAATTTCTTAAGACTAATTTACCGTTTGTAGTATAATTTTTAAAAAAAAATATAAGGAAAAGATATATGCCCTACAACGTAATACACAGGGGCACATTCCTTCGAGAGAAAATTGGCCGATCAATCTCTCAGTTTTGGAAGGAATCTCGAGTTGTTAACTAGTTCCCATCGCCCAATCTCACTTTTACAACAGCAATGCGGTTTTCCCCACTTGGGAAAACTCTTGTTCCGCCGAGGAAACAAGAAATCTTCTAGCTACCTCCTCTCCTGCTTCGCAACCCAATCTTATTTCTCGGGTACCAAATAATTTTTATATTCACAATATACTTTTAATCTACATTTCTTCTAGGGCTTAAGATGATACATTATATGTATTAGTATTTTCTTTGAAAAAAAAGATATATATATATATTTAAAAATTAAGGAAATCGATACTTACCTCAGCTCAAATCAAACCGTTAATTAAGGGACTATTAACGGTTGTTTTTTTTTAATTTCTACTTTATAAAAATATTACTTTAGAATCAAGCAAATAATAATTTTTTTTTTACCTTTATTTATTGCTTTACACCTGTGTTTGAATGAATCTTTGAATCAGTTGAATGAAAACTGATGCGTTAAAAAAATATATAACAAATAAGGCATGTAAAACATTATTTTAGGTTGTTTCTTACTTGAGGAGGTCTCTCATGCATCTCATTTTTATCCTTCGGTACGTATTGTCAGGAATAGTTATTGTAGCCATATTTTGCATGAATCTTTTTGGATGGTCACATAGTTTGTCGTGAAATATTATGTGTTTGGTTTTGATGTGGTCTAGTGCAGTGGGTGTGTGTTGGTCTGTATTTCTTAAGTACCATGTAAGTGCAATAGTTATCGTATTTTCGTATTATCTGATCGTACAATAATAGTTATACTTTGTCGTTATTATATAGTTATATACAAAGTATATATTATTGCATGTTAGTAAAAACGTTTGATGTGAAAGGCTTGATAAGGTGGATATCTCCAACTTGAATATTTAAGACAATGATCAAAATCCAAAGGATTAAACGGAAAGGAGAGTGCCTCTAAAAAAAAAACGTAATAATTAATTATATTTTAAAAGGACAACCATGGCGGAATATTGTTCCGCCGCCTTAAAAATATTTAGATCCTTGCAGATCTCAAAATATTTTTATTAAGTTTCATGCGAAATCGAATAAACGGGAAGAGCGAATTCAAATTAAAACAATAAATTTTCAAAGGACGAAAACTTGTTTGATTGAAAGGAGTGTACATTATGTATACAGTGGGAGAAAAAAGTGATTGAAAATTAAAAACAATTCATCTGAATTACCCAATAAGAAGTACGGCTAAAACTTGTTAAGTAATTGTATACATTGATTTGAAAGCTTTGATCATAAAAATATATATATATATATGTTCGTCAACAACTGCACACCTCACCACTGTCACTAGACTTAATATAATTCAATATTTATGGCACGTGTTAGATCAAAATGTTCGGAAATCTCACATAACCGTAAAGCACCATCTCATCAATCCATATTTAATTAAAAAACCTTGTACACTCAATTCCTAGAAGTTTAAAAGTATTTAAAAATTTATAATAATTATCATAATGTATTATCAAAAAAATTTAATAAAACAAACGATAAAAATATCCGATAAATATTACAATTCTAATCACAGCAGCTTAGTTTGAAAATATTAAAATATTATTATTGGCGAAACAATATATATTTTTTCACTCAAATAAAGTACTTTAGACTTTCCTAAGGGTGTTTCATTTTCTTTACTTCAAAACTTATCAGGCTCGGTTATTCAAAGTATTTTAAGTGGGCCAACCCTAATTAAAGGGGGTAATAATGGAATGGTCTAACTTTTCTCGGTAACGAGTCAGTCCATCAGGAAATTAAGGGGCTGGATTTAGTCATCCCATGTTTGCGTTAGTCCTACACTCTCCTGGTCATATTCCTTTGTCACACACAGGTGTAATAAAACTTCTTTAGAATTCACAATTTTTTTTTTAATCTAATTTACGGCATTTATTGAATATAGTTTATATTTTAGATTCATCGTTACAGTTTGTTATTCAATCTAATAATAGGAACTTTTTTTTTAAAATCAATTATCGATCGTAAAAAAAAATATATAAAAACTAACTTCGGGAGCAGATTCTGGGGATCATTTGCAACAAAACATCTCGTATAAACTATAGCTCGATCCTCATCCGCTTGATAGATATTTTTAATTTTATGTTTTTTCAAGAAATTTCTACTTTTTGACTAATAATTGTCTATATTTCTGAATGCATCTACTAGGCAAAGTGCATCATGATTTTGCCGCATTGTATCACAGCACTCATTAGTCCATTTGTGGATGGAAGCTAACCCGCACAGTTCTGTTGTTTTCCATTACTAGCATGAATTCAAGGTGTAAAAAGTGTACGAAGTAAGATCCGAGAGGAGTTGGTCAAAGAAATTTATGAGTGCTGCAATACAAAGCGGCAAAATCATGATAAACTTCGCCTAGCAGTAGATGCAGTCAGAACAAGATCGGTGCTGTGTATGAGAGAAGAGGGCGAACATTTTGAACAATTATTGTAAATTAAGTAAGTAAATTTTAATTAAATTATCTTAAAATTCAAATATTAGAATAAGATAAATATGTAATTGTGATTAAATAACTTTTCTACTAATAAAATTATTAAACATTTCTGAGCATTCTCTCAATATTTTCCAAAACGTCGATGTTGTTTTTGGTAATTAATAAGCAATTTCAGTACCAATTTTTAAAATGATCATTATTCCTGGAATGCCATCCGAAAGATGTTTGTTTGTAGAAGTATTTTTTGAGTAGTGCACGTTTCTAACAAATATAATATTTTCGAGAAAAATGCAGTCAAAGTTTTAGAACGGAATCAGAAACTTGCTATTTTAATTTAATTTAGTTAAATACTGAACGCTGCTATTTTGATGTTTAAATAAGTTTATTCTAAAAGAAATTTAATCTTCTTTCTAATGAGCATATTGAAATTGCTCTAGGTTTAATAGTTAGGGAAATATAGACAATTATTTTTCAAAAAGTAGTAATTTCTTGAAAAAACATAAAATTAGAAATATCTATCAAACAGATGAGAACCGAGCTATAGTTTATATGTAATTTTTTGTTGCGAATGATACCAGAAATCGCCTCTTGAAGTTACTGCAGACCTATGTTGAACACCCTTTTTATTACATGTGTTAAAATTTATTATAAAGAACACGAAAAAAAGTTCTTCTTCTTCTTCATTTCCTTCCTCCTCAGTGCCTCTCAGCGTGGAGGTGCCTCGATCCAAGAAATCCAACTGTCCCGGTCCCTCGCCAATGTCTTCATAGGATCCAACCTCTTTCCTCTTTTCTCTCCTATTTGAGCCATGCTATCCAACCATGACATCCTTGGCCTGCCTCTTGGTCTTTTGCCAGTTGGTCTGGCTTTGAAGAACTTGCGGGGTCCGTGATCTTCATCCATTCGGCATACATGTCTGAACCACTTAAGCTGCCTATTCTCTATAATTTCGGTTAATGCTTTTACCTCTAGCTTCTCTCTAATTCTGCTATTCGTGACATGTTTCCTCCGTGTTTGGCCGGCAACTCTTCTTAGATATTTCTTTTTTGATGCGGTGATTCTCCTCTTCAATCGGCCGAGAAGGACCCAGCTCTCACTTCCGTATAATAGGGTGGGAAGGTAAATTGCATTAAAAATGTGCAGTTTTATCTTTTTGTCAACTTCACGTTTCCCAACAACAGTGTTGCAGATCTGGTAATATACGTTGTTCGCTTTTTTTAATCCTATTGGATATTTCTTGTTGTATTTTGCCATTTCTACTAATAACTGTGCCTAGGTACGTATAGTCTTCTGCTGCTTTAAGGATCTGCACATCTTTTGGTTCGCGTCCTATTTGCATGACTTTACTTTTGCTTGCATTTATAATCATGCCTTTCCTTTCCAGCTCTGTTTCCCATTCCAATACAGCTTGCTGAAGATTCTGGACGGAGTCCGCTATCAGCACTATATCATCGGCATAGAGAGAAAAAAAGTTAAACGATATTAATATTCAATAAAACAAAGTTATTTCACTATCGTAAAAACTTTTTAAAAAAAATTAATAGAGAAATATTGATGAATTTTCATGTTTTAAAGGTATTTCATATTGATATCTTCTATTTTGGTATGGATTTAAAAAAAAAAAAAAATGTATTTTGAAATCTTCAAATATATTGTTTATCAAGCATTGACCATCTACCGGCCAATTTCTTAGTTTCTGCACTCTTTTTGTCTTTAGTATAGTTCTTTATGTAGTCATGCACGAGGTGGTGTGTATCTTGTTCTTTAGTGAAATCACAAGGACATAAGAATTAGTCTCTTATTTTGAAGCTGTTCACTGCCGCATGCCCTGTGTAATGTAGAAGCCCGTCCATGAGTCTGATTTATGCTCGTAAAAAACAAAATACAATATATAAGAAAACAAAAAACTTGTAGCTACATGTACAGACGGCTATAAAGCTATTAACTAAGCGTCTCGAATATTGCAGACGTCGCGGAGGCAATAATCGGCATGGTTGGCCGACTAATCGACCTTTTTGCCAGCCTTATAGTCTGCCCATTTTAAGGAACGAATAGACTCATTGATTTTATTTATTTTATTTTTATTTTACAGGTGTTGATTTAGAATTATTTTAGAAAAAAAACAAAACAGTTACTGAAGGCCATTAAAGTCAGTAGCAGTAACTCGGCCATGGGAAACAGCGAAGCACGAGAGACAAACTCATAAATCAAACGAGTTGATTACTTCTTGAGGCTAAGGATAGAGAGGGGATAGGAGGGGGGGTATCGCTGGGGCCACTCCTTGTTCTCTCACTTCGAGGGGGGGATAGCAGGAGAAGAGGGGAGGGGGAAGGTCCATCCACTGTTTGCCTTAATGGTGTCGTTAGCAATAATGGACCCACTGATCACTTTGTCACTGTACAGAAGTAGACTCTTCAAAAAAATATTCCAATATCAATTATTATGATCACTTCGGTTATATTTTTTTTATCAGTCTTTCTTTTCAGCACTTTTTAAATTTATTTCATTCATTTATTGATTCATGAAACGGTAACCGACATATAGCCACGGCTAGAATTAGTTAACCTTCCATCGGTTGCGGGAATTTCCGTAACAAGAACATTCGCGCGTTGTACATAGTACAACACCCTGTGGTTTTTATTCGTTTTTGTCCAAATTTTATATTAAATCTATTAAATAAAATATTTCGACCATTCTACATTTAAATTAGGTAATAAGTACAAAATATTACCTGAGAGAATAATATTTTAAACGTAAATGAAAGTATGTTTATGATTGAAAAAAATAAAATAAAACTAATTTATAACTAAATAAATTTTTATTTACAATATTACAGTAACATATAATTATTTGAAGGTCTAAACAAGTTGTTTTTATGATCAGTTATTGTAAAAATATCTTTTTTGAGAAATGATTTTTAATAATAAAGTGTAAATATCCCCTGGCTGCCCCCCCCCCTCATCTCCATCACTACCCTCAACATAGGTTTCTGTATCATGATCTAGAACATTTTCTATTCCCTCTTCACCCAATTCCAAATTTTAATTTGATTTACCGTGTTTTTTTTTCTCTTGCTCGTCTAGTTCTGTAAATTTCCGATTATTAATTTCATTAATTTCTGTAAACCTAATTATACATTCCGAATAACTAATACTTCGCTGACTAAGATAAGCAAAAGTAAAAATGCAAAAGAATCCTACTTACATTACTTCGAATCCAGCTGGTTGCCGAAAAATGGACGAGAAAAAAAAAATTAAAGCGGCCGCTTGTTAAACTTTGCGCAACACGGAGAACTAATTATGTTTTAACCAGGAAACTATCCCTCCTACCACAGTGGGAAACTACTGTCGGCAAATAGAGGAGTATCTCGAGAAATAGCTAAAGACAATTTTCAGTGAAGGTCACAAGCGAGAGAGAAAGAAAACTAGTCGTGTGTTGTAATACAATGACGTGACCGGTGGAATGTTAAAATGCTCGATTTTTCTCTAAAGGAAATTGTTTAGGGTGGTTTAATTTATACAAAAATTAAAAAAAAAAAAATGACAAAAATTCATAATTGATGAGGCTTTTGCAGATATTATGCAAATCATGACATTTACTCAAGTAATGTAGAGTCTGTGTATCAGGTACTGAGGCTTGTGGAATTATTGCCGACGCTGACTTAATATAAAAAAACTCTGACGCTCGGAGAAAAATCTGACGAAAAGAAGAGATTGCAGCATACGATAGTATGTAGGTGTGATCACCGCCTTGAGTTGAAAGAGAAGTCCCTGGTGGCAGACTCTATCAAACTAAATTAAATTAGTTATTGATTCAATATTGGCCTTAAGTTGGGTGCATATTGTTTAAAATTCACCAAATATCACTCAAAATAAATTGGATGGTTCCATACAGCCAGGTATGATCAACTCGATTAATTAGTTTTGTAAACAAAAATATTTACATAATTATATTTTTTATTGATTTAAAATAATTTTATATTTAGCTTATCTCATCACTCCCGCTTAGTGAGTTTATTTCTTTATATTTAATGTTGTTATTGTTATCTTAATGTAAGACTATAACTCCTTAAAATGCTAGAAAGCAGTAAGAGGAACATTTGAAAAACGTTATATAAGGTTATTCAAGAAAGGAAAAAAAAAAAAAAAAAAAAAAAAAAAAAAGGGGCTATGAAAAATAAAATAAAAAAAAATAAAATAAAAAATAATGTAAGGCTTGTTTTTCTTTGAGGTCTAAATGCCTTAGATTCCAAAACGATACCGTACAGAATTTATCGTTTATTGCAGTTTTGGCATGCGGCCAATTCCGAAATTCCGATAAGGTGAAAAAAACTGTTACATAAACCGTGGTTAGAATAAAACATTGAGACTGACCTGAATCGTGTTATGTGCACCTCAAACAGCTGATACGTATGAAAATAATAAATTTGTATGAATATAAAAATAAAATATATTAAAAAAAATTATACCAAAAGCCCTAAAGAATAACATAAAAATATAATCAAGTGATAAAATTTCCTTTTTCCATCTATTTCATCAGTGCTTCAGCTTTGACAGTTTAAAACTGTAAAAATTATCTTTAATTATTCAATATCAAACACGTATCAACAATATTTCGTCCGGATGGCATTAAGAATGCTTTATTTTGAAGAAAAATACTTTAATTTTTGTTCTAATTATTGTCGAATTGGCATATGAAAAATCTCTCTTTTATAAATCTTTGTTTGTTTTTTTTTTCGTTACGGATTGGTATTGTATGATAATTGACTAGCCTAGATTAAAAAAAATAAAAATCTTATAGCTGACCCCTTCATTAACCAAGCCATTCAGCGCCGCACAGTGGGGCAAACGTGGAAAAAAAACCCAAATCTTATGATTTTTTTTTTTCATTATTTTTGTATACCTAAATAAATGTAGCATAAGGTTGTGGAACTGCTTTTTCGATTATTTCATTACCAAAGTCTGTACACGTCCTTGAAGTTGCCCTTTTCTGGAGTTGAGAAAATAACACGGTTCTGAAGTTTTGTTAAAATATTTTTTTATGAGGCTGAATGTTTAGCAAAAATTTTGTATAACCCTTTGAACTTCACTATTGATGTTTACTGGTTTATGGACGATTTTTATTTTGTTAATGAAGCCACAACCTTGACTGCCAGGAATTTTCAAACTTAGCTGTCTCGTAAATTTAACTTATGTTCATTTCACTTGGTCTTTCAAAAAAAGCTACACCGAACTAGGCTCTCTTTAGGGGTTCAAATTGAAGTAGAGGTATCTGAGAAAGCGTGTTATAAATATAAATCCCGGCTTCGGACATATTTGTTTAGGGGATGAATTTATGTGTTATTTTTCATTATACAGAAAATGATTTTTAGAAATTATTTATTTTTTTTTTTTTATAACTAGGATGTGAAAATTGGCTTACTATATATGTATATTTGTTTTTATTAGTCTGTCTTATTTATATATATATATATATATATATATATATATATATATATATATATATATATATAAGTTACGTACGGCCGGTTTAGAAACAAAAAAAAAGGAAAAAGGTAACAAGAACAACACGTAATAACGCTTACTATATAACTGATTTATTCCTCTTAGTAATTCTCTTTATATACACTTTGGTTTGTTTACACTGAAGCTTTAGGTATTAACAGAGATATTGTCTTACTCCAGACATTAACTCCCCCCTGCCAGTTTACGACATTCCTCGTAAACTTTGTACCCCTACATAAAGATATATATACAGTAATTATAATGAATGATACAAAATAAAACAAAAATACATGATACTTCCCAAAAATAATGACATAAGAAACTTACAAGCTATATACATTGGACTTAAACTAGAGAAAAAAAACAACAAAAGAATAAAATAGCAGCACTTGTTGCACTTAGGATAATATATAAACAAAAACATCTGATGCTCGAAAGTGAGGACACTCCAGACCAAATCAGGGATTCTCGGGGATTTTAAGTTGCTCGATATGCACTGTTCTCCGCTTAATGGGTTCTTTTAAGCTCTCAATAGTGACTACGTTATGTTCCCTGATAACTACTACTTTGAACGGTCCCTCATATCTCCGCAGCTCCTTATTTCTATTCGATGATAACTTCCTATAAACGATGGTCCCAATTTTAAGGTCCCCCATACCCTCCTTGACTTTTAAATTTTCCCGGGCTACCCTCCTTTGTTTCTCCTTCTCTATTTTTCCCCGAACATCCACCCACAATTTTCCCAATTGTAAATGGTTATTCACTATTGCCCCTGTTACATCCCCTTCCACCGATGTGTCTTCCCAATTCCGACGACGTCCCCGAAGCCCAAAGAGGATTTCGAATGGTGAGAAGCCCGTGGTAGAATGTATTGAGTGGTTGTAGGCCGCAACCGCCTTTGTCATAGCCGTTCTCGGCTCCAGTCCCTTCTCCACCTGATAGACCCTTAAATGATCGCTTAACGTGCTATGGAGCCTCTCAATCCCACCTCTGCTCTTGGGATGACCCGGGGTGTTGAGGTGCCAGGTTACGCCTAATGTCTTCATTTCCGCTCGTACATCCGCGTTATCAAACTCTCTACCACTATCTGATGATATCCGATCCGGCACGCCATAAAAGTGGAACCACATTCTTAGGGCCCCTAGTACTGCCTCTGATGACCTCTCTTGAATCTGTTATGCCATAGCAATTTTGCTGAAGAGATCTATCATGGTTACCCACTTATAACCTCTCCAGGTGAAGGTGTCAATTTGTAGATCACTAAGTGGTGACTCTGCTGTTGGCGTTTCCTCCTGCTTACCTTTCGGCGGGTGCCTATCATATTTAGTGGTCAGGCATACTTCGCATCCTCCTATTATCTCCTCTATGGTCCTTCTCATGCCTTTCCAGAAGTACCGTCGTCGTATCGCCTGTAGAGTTTCTTGGATTCCTCGATGATTAGTCTTACCTTGATGGTAAGCTAAAGTCACCTCTTTCTGACGCTCCTCGTCCCTCAGGGTCTCGACCATCAAAGTACAACGAATAAACGTTCTATCTATTCCCAGCCGTTCTGAACGCCACAGTCTCTTAATCTTTTCCCAGATTGTAGCGTTCCCCACGTACAAATGATGTACTTTTCCGGGTTTGGACGATTCTTTGAGTACTTTATAGATTTGATCCTCTGTAGCCCCGGGTTGCGACCAAATTGTGGTGATATGGCATCCGCCATAGCTGGTAAATTCCGCTTTCATCAGGCCTGAGGTTCTGGTTTTCCAAATTATCTGCCGACGCTTATCGTTGATAATTTCCTCTACTTCTTCTATCTCCGACCCTCTTTCTTCAACCCTTACTTCGCCTTCTGATGATTGCCTTCCCGACGCTTCTAGGGGTTCCTCTTCATCCGGTGTCCACTCACTCAGAAATTGCCTCACATCTCTTGACGTATGGCCTCTGTCTTCCTCGATTGCATTAACCATAAGCGCACGCGATAGCCAGTCAGCTACAACGTTTTCTTTGCCCGGTTTGTACTTTATGACCATATTATATTGGCTTAAGAACTCCTTCCATCGAGTGATTCTCGCCGAGGACTCCTTCAGTTTTCCTACCCATTGTAGCGGCCTATGATCAGTATGTACCCGAAAGGTTCTACCAAAAACGTACGGTCTGAAGTGATCGATGGCCCACACGATCCCGAGCAATTCTCTCTCTAGTGCGCTATATCGGGTTTCTGCGTCTGTGAGCCTTCGGCTGGCATACGCTACCGGACGTTCTCCCTTTTCCCCGTTTTGAGATAGCACTGCCCCCAATGCATATTCACTGGCATCGGTTGTGATAGTGAATTGCTTCGTGAAGTCCGGGAACGCCAAGACCGGCTCTGCCTGAAGCCGTTTCATGCATTTCTGGATGTTATCCTCCATCTCCGGCGTCACTACCACCTTCTTCCCTTTCTTTAGAAGGTTGTTTAGGGGTACTAGGTACTCCGCCATTTCTGGTACGAATCTCCGATAG
This sequence comes from Euschistus heros, assembly GCA_003667255.2. Lineage (NCBI taxonomy): Eukaryota > Metazoa > Arthropoda > Insecta > Hemiptera > Pentatomidae > Euschistus > Euschistus heros. The sequence continues at coordinate 2,233,025 of RCWM02000011.1, forward strand.
TAATTTAGCGCCCCCAGTAGTCTTCTAACCCCTTGCACATCTCTGGGGACCGACATTCTTTGAAGTGCTTCTACCTTGTTACTATCCGGTTTTACCCCTTCTCTTGATATTATGTGCCCTAAAAAATTTATTCGCTCCTGCCCTAGGATTGATTTTTCTTCTGATAGTTTTAACCCAAATTCTCTAATTCTGTCAAAGACCTTGCGTAAGTGTTCCACATGCTGGGCTTCCGTTTTACTGAATACCAACAGATCATCCATGTACACTTGGCACATTGATTCATCTATACCCCTTAGGAACTCATCCATCAGCCTCTGAAAGGTTATGGGAGCGTTTTTCAGTCCGAACGGCATCCGAGTGAATTCATAATGCCCCCTCTCAAATGTGAATGCTGTCTTGTGCTGGTCTCGAGGGTGCATCTTTATTTGGTGATATCCAGCTTTTAAATCCAGCGTGCTGAATATTGTCGTCCCACTCAGCCTATCTATAATATCCTCAAACCTGGGGATCGGGTATTTTTCATCCACGGTGTTGTCATTCAATTTTCTGTAGTCGACCACAACTCTATACTTTTCTTTATTCTCACCGGGTGCGCATTTCTTTTTCACGGCCCATAAGGGGCTATTATAGGGCGACGTGCTGTCCACTATAATCCCCTGTTTCTTAAGGCTATCCAACTCTACTCTGATGTGCTCCCTCAGGGCCTGAGGATACCTCCTCTCTTTCACATAGGTAACCCTTTCTTGTTTTAATAAAATTTCGTGGACCGTTCTACCTGTTATTCCGAGTGTCTCGCCCTCCTTGAAGAATATATCTTCATATTCCCCTTTTAAGGCGTATCTCCAGTCCTCTACTCGCCCGATTGCTCCAACCCTTGTTTTCCCGTCTTTCGGAAGTTCCCACCATCTATACTTCTTCCCTCCTATACGAATGTTCCACCTCCCGTTATTACATTTGATTGATGCTCCGGTCCTACTTAAAAAATCACACCCGATAATCGCTTGGTATTCCCTCGGCATCTCTTCCACCACATGAACCTTTAAATTATCCCTCCCCTTGACCCACCTTTTAAGTTCCATCAATGCTTCCCCCTCTACTCTACACGGGCCCCCTAGTGTAATCAATTTACAATTACATCCCTTGATCTGGAAGCCTCCTTCCCGTTCCACTTCTCTAACGCCCCTTTACACAAAATAGTATTAGAACTCCCCGTATCTACTAGGCACTTCACCCCCCCAACTCTAATTAAAGGCAAACCGCCATCTCCTTCCTTCACATTATTACTCACCAATATGCGGTTGCCTCTCTGCTGACCTCCTCCTCAGCTGCTGTCCCGTGATCCTCTCTCATCTGCTGGCCGTTGTCGCCCGGTCCTCGCTCTGCTTCCGCCTCGTGGTTCAGTTGCCTCCTCCTCTGAGTCAGATGTTCCAGCTACATCAGTAGTCTCTGACGCCGAGTCTCTCCTCTTTATCGTCCTGCGTCTGTTTTGCCATATCTTCTGGGCGTTAACCTCCATTGGTTCACCCCGATTGTCTCTCCGGTACAAATATGGGCATTGCCTGGCTATGTGCCCCTCCGTACCGCACTCAAAACATTTCGTGCGGGGACATTGCGCTACGAGGTGTCCTGCTTTCCCACACCCGTGGCATTTTCTATCTTCTTTTCTGCTATTTCGTGGTCTTGCCCGCCCCGGTCTTCCTTCCGCTCCTTCTTTACCTTTATAATCGGGATCTCGTCTCCTGTTGACGATAGGTGTCGGTCCTGAACGTCTATACGACACTCTGCTCCAGCCTGGTTCATCCATATCCATGCGGGTTTCCTCCTCTCTCGCACTGGTGTCTACCATCTCCTGAGCACACTCGACAAACGTGCGCTCCTTTGGCAGCCCATCTTTCTTCCCGGTCTCTCTCGCCAACTGTACCTTTAGGATGGTGGACAGGAACGCCATCCTTGCTTCTGCTTCTGCTACGCTAATTGTTTCTCTTAACTTTTCCGTGATCCGGTTAAATCTTGCTAAGAGCGCCGCTGCATATTGGCCACTAGATTGCTTCGGTCTTCTGGTTTCTCTGAACATCTGAAAGATGTCCTCTTCTGGAGTCCATCTTCCTCCTCCAAATGCCTTTTTTAACCTTTCTTTCACCACCGGCCATGGAGTTTCTTCGTCCGCCTGTATTTGGTTTAATACGCTGCGCCTTACTCTACACACCAATGCTGCCTTCAAGGAATCGGCATCTCCAGCGTCTAACAAATTATCGGCCCTCTTCGCCTCTATACGTGCCATTAGGCGGTCACCACCTTTTAAAAAATGGTTTAGCTCACCTATCTCCCCAGAAAATTTTTCCAAGTCCGAGATGGCTTTCCTGAGATCCTGCGAAGTCGCTGTTCTGATCTTCATCCATTCCAGAACATTTGCGTGGGCCGCTGCTAGTGCTCCTTCCGGTAACGGTGGCATAGCTTGGTTCTCCATTGGAAACTTTTTCTTACAGCGTACTAATGCCTATAAAATTAAAAAAAATAGGCCTCCGCACTCGCTCCCGGGTTTCGGCACCAGTTACGTACGGCCGGTTTAGAAACAAAAAAAAAGGAAAAAGGTAACAAGAACAACACGTAATAACGCTTACTATATAACTGATTTATTCCTCTTAGTAATTCTCTTTATATACACTTTGGTTTGTTTACACTGAAGCTTTAGGTATTAACAGAGATATTGTCTTACTCCAGACATTAACTTATATATATATATATATATATATATATATATATATATATATATATATATATCTTTTCTTTTTTTTTTCTTAATCCATTGTAAAATGATGTGATATGATTTCTGTTTTTATTTACAAAAATAAGTAAAACACACTTAATTCTTCTTGAGAGAATTAGTACCAAAATATTGCAGAAAGATTAATTTTCAAAAATAGCTCTCCAAATAAAGAAAAAAAAAATCAATTTAAAATAAAAGTTTTGGACTTTGAATGATCAATTTATGGGGTTATTATTTGTATCACTGAGTTCTAATTATTGTATACCTTAGTTGTCTTATTAAGATTAACATATTTATTTATTTTATTCTTTTATATCAATGTTTTTATTCTTTTATATTCTACCACTGGAATCATTTTCGCTCTATATTTATAACTACGCTCTATATTTAGTGTTTGGACTTATGAATAATTGACGTTCGGATAATCGGCGCTCTTCTGTTTATATGGAATTAATACGAGAGTGTCTTTTTCTAGTTATTGTGAGTTTCATTACCTTTTCTTATTTTCATTTTTTTTGTTTTTGTATTTGTATTAGTGTAGTGATATTAGTTTATGAAATTGGTTTAGTATTAGTATAGTAGCAATTTATAAGGAAAGAAAGAATGGAAGATTTTACGGTTACAGATGAAGTGTTGTGCGAAATATTATTTACCAAAGCTCGTCCGTGGGAAGTCAGTTTAAAGGAACGGTTTGTCGGTTTACAAAAAGAACGGTTATCTCAAGTGATCGATCATGTAAAAAGAAGATTTCGGCCCCAGTTTCTAAAAAAGTCAAGACAGGTAAATCATAGTAGAGAACATTTTATCAAAAATAATATGGAGTGGTTACAGAATCATTTTGTGATTAATTTTAAAAAAGTAGTAAAATGTACTCCTACTGATAAAAATGTGGGTGGTAGGCCTTCAAAAGATTTTAATAAATGTGGAAGAAAGGCTAAACAATATAAAATAGAGGATTTGAAAATGAAATACTCCCAAGAGTTAATAAACGCGGCAGGATCGACAGGTCAAAAAAAGGAAAAAGTTCCTATGTTAGAAACGGATAAGGCTTGAGCTCATTTGACTCAAGCTGAACTATCGAAATATCAATACAATATTATAAAGAAGGTTATAAAAGATTTTGGCTTTAATATACTTCCCAGTTATAAAAAGATAATGGAATCCAAAATTAAATGTTATCCTGAAAATATCCACATATCTGATACCTCAGCACAAGTCCCCTTGCAAGATTTACTTGATTATACAGTTAAAGGATTGTAGAAAGTAAATCACTAGCCGAAAAGGAACAATGGGACAATAACTTAGTCCTTCACACAAAATGGGGGCTGGATGGTGCATCAGGCCAAAGCCAATATATGCAAACATTTCAGATTAATAGTGAGCACGAATATCCATATGTAACTATTCAGGATAAAGACGATGATGATGTTAGCCAACCAGAAGATATTTCTGATTCACATTTGTTTATGACCTCCCTAGTGCCTGTACAAATAACACCTGTAAATATCAGCGATATAAAATTCTGGTTGAATAATCGACCAAACTCAACACGATATTGCAGGGCTCTTAAGTTTCAATTTAAAAAAGAAACCCCTGCGCTAATTAAAGAGGAAAAAAATCGCGTAGAATTTTAAATAGCCAACCTTCACAGACTTAAAATAATATCGGAAGTTATTTGTGGTCAGTCACCGATAGATCCTGTAAAATTTAAGAAATTTACAGCAGAAACAGCTGAAATAGCTGTCACAAAGTACCACTGGTACTATCTGTCGTCCACTGTTCACAAAATTCTATTTCACGGAGCAGAAATAATAGAGCACGCGGTCCTTCCTATTGGTTCTCTCTCTGAAGAAGCTTAGGAAAGTAGAAATAGAAAAGAACTATAAACAATACAGAGAACATCATTCCAGAAAGGTCTCTCGAACAGCAACAAATGAAGATGTTTTTCATCTTATCATGGTGACTTCTGATCCCGTGATAAGTAATTTAAGACCAGATTATAAAAAAAAGAAGTTCCCATTATGTGATGAAACTTCTTATTTACTGTTATAAAAAAAGGAACAATTAAAAATTGTTTTTTTTCTTTACTTTTATAGTTAATATATTTTATTTGTGTACATATGAGGCTATGAGAGCAAAAGTGGTCTAACCCACAAAATATAAAAAAATATAATTTAGTAATTTTTTGCAACTATAACGCCATCTGGTGGTGTTAATGTGTTTGAAAAATTGGTTCACATTGCACCACCATGTGAACCAATTTTTCAAACACATTAACACCACCAGATGGCGTTATAGTTGCCAAAAATTACTAAATCAGATTTTTTTTATATTTTGTGGGTTAGGCCACTTTTGCTCTCATAGCCTCATATGTAGTATGAGTGAATATATTCTTTTTTATTATTTTAAATATAATTTTTTTTTTTCATTAGTTCATTATGTATCAAATTGAAAAATATGAAGATCAAACTTCTTTGTTGATATAAGATTGACAATTTTAAATAACTGTCCAATCCATTCAATAGAGTTCAACTGAAATCACTTTGTAAAACTTTTTACATTTTTCAAATTATTTTTAAAAAAATTAATTTATTTCCAAATATAACTTAATAATGAATTTTAACCTAATTGAAGGAATCTTGGCTATATAATAGAGGTATATAAAATAAATTTCATTCAATTTATCACCTAAAAAACATACATGTAATAATAACAAACTTGATTTTTAATTTTTTTTTTTTAATTTATAAATTGAAAACATGGCTCAATGCTAATGATCAGATTGCTCTGTTTATGGTTTTATTCTATTCATCAGCTTCTATAGCATATAAATATACCCCGAAATTGCTTTATTAATTTTTTTTTTTTGCCGTTTGTTCTTAAATTTTGACCCATTCTGATCATCTGATAAAGCTGATTATGGTTTCATTCAATTCAGCACCTCATGAAATATATAATTCCAAAATTTCAAGCTTATAGCACGAACCGTTTAGAAAATATGAGGTTTTTACCCATTTTGGGACATTTTGCCCCACTGTGCGCCGCACCATCGTCACGTTATGCGGGTAGTGTATAATAAAGCGCCTGGATACCCAGACGACCTGCATAGATGCGTTCCTCAAGATTTAACATATTTATATACCTAAGTTAAATAACGTTTACCATTTCTATATAATCATAATAATGATTATAAACTTGATATAGAGAGGGAGATATGCTTTAATAATATAATAAAAAACATATTGATTCCTGATTTTTCTGGGTTGCTATACCCACAGCATCCTGATCGACAGTTTTTGAAGTGTTAGATACAAAAGTTTTCGTCCCTTGTTTAGACTGGAATGTTTTTGTTTTACATGTGGGCCCCATGTCATTCTTCTTTCGAATGTATGTTCTAAGTAATGAATTTCGTTTGTCTTTTTATATACACTAAACACCGTGTATATACAGATTGATGCTATCTTAGCGTGAAAACTACAACTTGGCATAAGTTTTGTGCCATAAAAGCTTAACTGCAATGGAATGTGTGAGGCTACATGAAAAACTAAATATATGAAACAAAAGTGACCATCGTTGAGGTTTTACAAACAAGGATTCTAAGGTCCGGAGCCAAACTACAGTACCGTGATCTTAGGAGTGTCCGTAGGGGCTTTGAGAGAGCACGCAAGAAGCTGCATTCTGCGCAACGGAGAATATTATGAAAATCTAATAAAATAAAGAACTCATTTGATCTAGCAGTACTTTATTGACAGTTTTCCTTTATTTTCTAATAGACAATAATTTTTTTCCCTTCTTATTTATTATACTAAAGAGATTAATTTGTTTAAAATACAGATTTTTATCAAGCGATTATAATAATGTTTGTTTACTTTAGTACCAATTGTATACCAAATGTAAACACCTTGTTTTCCTGGTTTTAAAAGAAAATTTATCTAAAATATTGACACGGAATCATTAATTTCATCATGCCGTTTTGAGAGCTGGTTAAATTTTCGAGTAGTTGGGATATTTGCAGTTCAGTGGACGTTTTATTCAAAAATGGTGAGCGTTATTAAAGTTGTATTACAAAAATTTCGAAATGATTTAAATTTTGAGCTGTTCTTTATGTCATAAATCAGTGAAATACAAGGCTACATTTACTCTGGCGATATAGCAAAAGTTTGAGCAAAGTGGTGATACAGCATTTATAGAAACGTGGTTTCCTCAAAGAAATATTTGAATTATCATACATTTGCAACGAATTGTAATAGAAGGGGCGCACAGTGGGACGCTTTGGACAATTTGGACATGGCATTATAATAAAGTTTTCTTTTTCTGAAAATTGGAGTATTGATCATTTTGTGTGTAGAATTTAATGATGAAGTATTTTTCTTGATAGGAATGGTGATAATAAAGCAACAATAACTTCTAACAATATAAAATACATTTTATTAAAAAATCACTACTGAATACTTTTTTTTTCTTTTCCCTTCCGTTATTTTAAATTGAATTATTCTAAAAAATTTGTATGTATTATTATAAAAATAGTTTGTATAAATATTTATTTAAATGTGAGTTTTGTCGAGAAATATATGCACCCATTGCAGGGTGCCTATTACCATTACTGCAATACGGAAAACCTGAAAAAAAAAAAACGAATAACTAAGACTCAATATTGTGAAACTAACGAAATTCAATTCTAAACTAAAAATTTCAAATATTATTTTTTTCTTTATCTTTATTATTTTATAACTTTAAAGATGCAAATAAAAATAAAGGTTGATTGTTTAATTAAGTCGAATTTCAATATTAGAAGTATATAAACAATGCCTAAAAGCTGTAAACTGGACTGTATTCAGATAATAATGGAACGTATTTCTCTCATTAAATACCTTAGGTATAAACCTGTGATGTCTATTTTTGGGAAGAATTTGGAGGTTTTCTTCAACACGCAATAATGTACTCGAAAGAACCTCAAAGGTACTCCAAATATTATTGTTTTTATGAGATCCTAAATTATTCTAATAACAAAACCATTACTTCCATTTTTTCTTACATTTAATATAAGGGACCAGTAAAATTAAAAAAACTTACAGGAACAATCAATATCACTAGATACGATTTTGGGCATTTTTATGTCAATATTCATTATTTTTTTTAATATCAAACACAACGTTTTCGCTACTTATTTCTGAAACATTTTCACGTTTTCTTATTCTTAAGACGATAGAAGATGGTGCAAAGTGGTCGAGGATTGAAATAAACAAAAGTTTTATTTAATTTCGGGGAATTTAGGCCATTAGTCCCACTTTGGGGTGATCATCTTCATTTTTATTTTTATTTTTGGTTTAGTTTTTCTCGATTTTTGTTTTTTTAAAAAGAGGGAATTATACTCTATATTATTATGTGTGTTTATGTATTTTTTGAACCAGCGACTTAGTATTATCAGGCAATGATAAACTACTTATAATTAGTACAAATATGCACAATTGATTTGGCGTTATGTAGTGCTTGATCAATAACTCGGTGGATGAACACATTATTGCAATATGTAGGATACAAGGGATCCTCATATCTATCATATCCGGCTTACCTGGTCTATAATGGAACGACAACTGGGAGATTGATGGTACTCCTTCCCCACACAATGAAGCCGCGGCTATTTCTCAACACAACGCCCTCAAATTATATCATATATTACATTAGGCTCGCTTGTTTTAAAGTTTATTTGACGTTGAAAGTCCATTATGCATATTAAAAACATATATCATCATATATGTTGCAAAAACAATTTTATTAATTTACTTAACTATGATCACCTCTCCTAACTTCAAAAGCTCTTGAAACAGTGCTGTGTTCTGCTTCATCTCAGATTAAATATACGTTAATTAATGATATGACTATTAAACATTGGGTGTTATTGGTAATGCCGAAAATTAATGCAGGATTATTGTTTTAAGACAAAACTGCTTATGTGTGCTATGATCCCTTCATAGAATCCCAAAAGCTTCACTCTTCCCATATCACAATCCTTCAAAAATAGTGTCAAAATTGGTCTATTAAAATAAATCCAAACATCAAATAACTTTTACCTTTATTCGTTAACCTACTAAAACCTGTCGTACAGTATCCTTTAATAATATCCTACTAATACATGTTAAACAGATCTACTTTCTAGGACTCCAACTGGGCATTTAACTTGGAATCCACAAACAAGACTAACACGACAGGGAGTTTCTCGTCGTTGTCTACTTCATCAACATTTACCAGACAAACGTTCAAAGCTTCCGAATCGTTAAAAACGCTCATACACATGACACTTATCAGACATATTTGAAAAGACGGAGTCGAGATTTGGGGCTCCACCAATCCATCCAATTCTTCTCTTATACAACCTTTGCAATCCAAAATCCATCGAAGAATCCTTTATACTCCTTACTTTATTACGAACAAACTAATACCTAAAGACCTTAATATTCCATATGTTGCTGATTTAAACCTAACCAGATACCTATCCTTTTATATTAATCTCCATAACCATTAATCTAGTCCTATACTTGCTTTCCATTATACAACCGAGAACTTTCCGAGGATTCTGAAAAGAAGATGACTTCGATTCCTTCTAACTTAGAACGTTTATGGAAAGTACTAATAAGGGGTAGTTGCTTTACAAGCATGGACATGTTTCAATGAACGTTGTAATAACATTTACTAATTTTACTTTTTTTCATAAATGCATTTGTGAATTTCAATAAATAGATACAAAAAAGCTATAAAATAGATGATCAGAAATATTTATTTGACTATGGTGTAAAGTTCTAATTTTACTCACTCGATTTTTTTCAGTGTATTTTGATCTGTGCTATGAAGAGATACTGTCGAGCTTCATTCCTCCTCATGTCTATCAGACCTGTATCCTTACATGTATTTTGAGCAAAATCACTTCATTATAACTTATATGTTATATTTTCAACAGGTTGGAATAAGGAAATGAAAGCGAAAAAAAAAATCGAAAAAGGGTAAAGCAAGAGATATACCATACTTTAGAAATATTACTGCTGGTAAAACTCCTCAATGGGTAACGAGCCATTGGGGGACAGCTGCAAACGAGATGTAGCAGCTACAGAAGCAGGTACGTTAGACAAAGCTGAAACTTTATATTTCTCTAGCACAGAAATTTTCCAACCTCATAAGGCCCCTCTACATGGCAGTAATGGCAAAGTTCTTTGGACAAACAAACGTCTTAAACACTAAGATTAATAAGAGTGACAGTAAAAGGTCTATCGAGCTCTATGCTTTCACGAAAACAACAAGTGGTCATCGCTCGACTTCGACTTAGACACCACCGTCTGACACACGGCCAGAGAAATTTCACCTTAGGGCAACACTGGCAAACTGCACTATCAATGGTGTCTATCTTTGAAAGAGAAAAAAAAAACTATTATAGTTTACATAATTTAAAAAATAAAATATTGGCGATAAACCAGCAGTTTATCTCCCCCAAAATCGAATATACATTCTTACAAGAGTATAGTGATATTGAATACAACAGTAATTATTTGATTGAATAATTATTTTATATATTAAATATCATTACATTACTGGTAATAAAATAATAAAACGGATCACGCAAAAGTAAAGGTTTTGACACAGGCTTTAGGATGATTGTCGACACTATTCCAAGAAGCCTCATTCGGAGCCTAGCGTTGATGAAATACGGATTTCTAGTTCCGAGCATTAAATCCTAAATATTCGCAAGACGACTACCGGATTCCATGGATTCGATCCACTGATTGAATTGCCTTCGGTTCAGTTCCCCGCCGGAACGCAATCCAGTCAGTTAAGTCTCGGCTCTAAAACACGTCACACGGAATCTTCCGCCTTGAAGTAACCAATCAGGCCCCATCTCTCCTCAGATTGCCTAGATAACTGACTCTGGCTTCACATCTCCTTCAGGAACTTCCTGGATTGCCTGGAATTCCCCCTTCCAGGAATATCCCATCTTAAGACCGCCCTTCTAGTCGCTTTTATTAACGCAACTCAGGTAAAGTAATAAAACGTAAAGAGGCTGGGCTGAATCCATGAATATGAGGTAGGTCCTACACCAAGATATCTTGCATTTTTTCAATATAACTGTGGCACCAGTGTCTAGTGTTTAATACAATTTCAAGTCAATGGTTCTATTTAGTTTGTGTCTAATAGTTTAATTTAAGCATCTATTACAGAAATGACTACTCCTATGTAAATCGCTGGGAAAAAATTCCCATGTTAGACTTTGACATTTAAGTTTTTTTCTTTTTTCAATTTTCCTTCAGATATTTTAATTTTTTTCAGTTTATTCATTCCTTTCGATTTTTCAAATGTATTTTAAAAAAATGATTAGTATTAAAATTAATGACAAAACCTTTGCAAATCATTGTGGAAAAATTAATATTGAGTGGAAATATTGACATTCAAGATATCAAATTCCAAATTTTGTATTACGTTTTTTCTAAAATATGAATTTTTTACTATTAAGCACTGTTCACAGGTTTCATTGACACTATCATTAAATAAGGTTTTTTAATATCATACACCTGTCTATTACAATCGGACAATAAGTGAATCTGTTGTGAGAAAGAAAATGGCACGAAAGGCACGAAGGGGAGTAGAACCCAGTGGCACTTCCTCTCTTTATTTTTATTTTATTTTATTTTAATTTTAATCTAGGTGTCTTATCCTGCAACTTTTTTGCTTTCTCCGGGTGTTTTTGGGAATTTGAGTTTTTGAGCCATGTCGTTTAAAAAATTTATAAAAAAAACAAAACAAAAACAATATTTAATATTTATCACATTAAATTAAATATGATATTTATTTTTATATATGAAAAAAAAAATAAACAATGTTAGAATGGCTAATTACTTTTTACAACTCAGTACCAGTTATACTTACAAGAAGAGACAAGGAATCTAGAGAAGTAATATGGTTAAAAGAGGAATTGAATAGTTCAGCGTAGAGTTGGTAAATAGTAAGCAAGTTGTGATGTGGACAGCTTTGTGATGCCGGTACATGATTATCAACGACATTTGCTGAGGGATGGGTTGATGATGCTTATGTGCTTCTGTACAGCAATGGTGAGATCTTTTATCTGTTACCTCAACAATAGAAACGTATTCTTCCCGAAACGAAAGATACGATAAATACTTATGACAACCATGTCGTATTGGCAAATGTTTTAATGATGAAAGAATGGCTTACTGTGACCAATAAGAAAAATAGAGAACAAGTTAATAAAAAGTTATACAATTTCCTTTTTTCTTCAGGTCTGCGATTAAAACAATATAAAATAGATAAAATTAAAACTTTACTTCAAAAATTAATGGGTATCATTTGTAATCATAAAATGATTTTTTTTTTTAATATATAGATTTTATTTCAAATTTGCAACTAAATGTGATAAACATGCTCATAGTGACATGTTAATTGCTTTTAAAGAAACTACCTATTGGGAGCACTTCTACAGTTCTACATTAATTATAAATATCTTTCAAATATACCGCTGTTTGAATCGAAACAAAGGAAATTTTTTAATCTAAAATGGCGCCCGAACAGCATGAAAAGTCACTACTTATGATATAATATGTTTAATAAAATAAAATTACGACTTGGCATTATAATTAGATAAATAATTCTGTAATGAATTAAATGTCTTTACCTCCATATAGAAGTTATATTTTTATCTCTATATTTCAATTTATTAAAATTTTGAAACTGTACGAAATATATACATCAAGTAAATTTGTTGATAACTATTACAATAATATGTAAAAACTTGAAAACAACTACTCATAAATATAGTAGTAGCACTTTAATAAAACTTCTGAACTGAGGTCTCGCGACCATCTTCGTTTCAGACGCCTCGGAGGTTTATCAGGAATATAATGGGAAGTAAGTTGAGATACTAGTGCATTTTAATGGCTATAGAGTTTAATATGAAAGGATAGATATCTGGTTGGACTGAATCAGCAACATAAGGAACATTAAGATCTTTATAGACAAGTTTATTAGCATTAAGGATTTTTAATTGTGTTGTATTTCATTTATTTAATTTTTCTACTTCCTAGTTATATTACAATATCATACATATTATATGTACAGGGTGTTCGGAAGATCGTTGGCCAAAAAGATATCTCGGGTAGGGAGGTTCATTTTGAACCTATTGAAGGTCATTTACCTATATACAAAAACTTACAGTTTTTTTATGATTTTTTTTGTAAAAATTGCCAAATCCAAACATTTATGCCTTATAACTCTGTTGTTTACCGATATATCAACGCCATTTTTTCCCCTCTTATTGTTGTTGATTAATATATTTTTTATTTTAATACTTGCCCATGTAAAATCCATACCCCCGGGCACTCGCAGTTGCGATGTAAAATCGGGGATGAATGTTCAAAAAGATATCTAAGCAACTAGATATCTCGCAGTTGCGATGTACAAAAAAAAGTTAGCGCGATGTACAAAACAGCTAAATCCAAATTGTTTTCGGGGGTATGGATCAGTGAAGAGAAAAGATTTCCCTGGTTCGGATACGAGCCCGGTGGCCTAGTGGATAAGGCACCACGCTAGAAAGTGGGGACTCGGGTTCGAATCCCGACTGGGCAAAACTTCTCTAGTTAATACTACATCGCAACTGCGAGTGCCCGGGGGTATGGATCAGTGAAGAGAAAAGATTTCCCTATCAACAACAATTAATTATTTCATAATTATAATATATATATATGACGTATGTCAACAAGATCTAGTTAACAGTAATGTTCAAAAAATACCATTTGTAGACACGCAGCAAATCTATGTTCAATGAACATTCATCCCCGATTTGTTTCAGTGAAGAGAAAAGATTTCCCTGGTTCGGATACGAGCCCGGTGGCCTAGTGGATCACGCTAGAAAGTGGGGACTCGGGTTCGAATTTCCCCGATTTGTTCGCAACTGCGAGTGCCCGGGGGTATGGATCAGTGAAGAGAAAAGATTTCCCTGGTTCGGATACGAGCCCGGTGGCCTAGTGGATAAGGCACCACGCTAGAAAGTGGGGACTCGGGTTCGAATCCCGACTTTTCTCTTCAAAATAAAAAATATTTTTTTTTTTTTCTTTTATTTTTTTTATAAGTAACAAACCAGCGCACACTGACAATAATAATGAATCGAATCATATTTTTTATGCAAAACATAACATATAGTTATGTTTATTTGTAGCATAGGTTAAACTGCATATTTTCTCTTTATTTCTCGGAATGTGGATATCATCAGAGTAAACTTTATCTGCATGTGAACAAAAATCAGGGAACAAAATTAAACAAATTTTAAATTATTCATAAATTTAATTTGTAGAGTATCACAGTTATTGCTCAAAATGATCTCCACTATTTCTAATACAAGCGCGATATCTTTTTTCTTATTTCTATGGTAGTTGTTCTAAAAATTCTTCCTTCATTATGGTAAACGCAGGATTGATTTTTTGAATAAGTTTTGATTTGAAAAAAAAATGACGTTGATAAATCAGTAAACAACAGAGTTATAAGGCATACATGATTGGATTTGGCTATTTTTACAAAAAAAGTTATTAAAAAAAAAAAAACCGTAAGACTTTGTATAAAGGTAAGTGACCTTAAATAGGTTCAAAATGCACCTTCCTACCCGAGATACCTGTTTGGCAAACGATCTTGAATGTATATATACATTTTTTTTTCTTTCTTTTTATCGTTGCTCTGATTAAGACTTGCAATATATGTCAAAACTTCGGCACAATAATTTTTTTTTAATTATTGTGTTATTAAACGGCTACAGACTGCTAAATCGTATTTCGATATTTTAGAATGCTTACATAAAAATAAGGAATGTTAAGCTATTTTCTCTTCAAGTCTACAGGTATATGCATATTTAGTTCAGGTTATTGTTAATTTATATTTAACAAATGTTGATAAATACATACATTTTTAAAAAGTATCCAATCTAGTTTGTGGATAGGTGGACCTATGTTTTAGAATATTACGTTTGAACTGAAACCAAATCGCTAATTAATTAGGCCTTATCATGATACACACAAAACAAAACCGTGGCCCAGCAACCCTTTGACAGGAGCGGGACCCTATTCAACGTAGCATTACCAAACGAAGTATCAAAGGTACCATATTATATATATCTTTTATGTTCAGATCGATATTTCTCGTAAAGCTCAGCTGTGAATGGGTGATGAGTGGGTGGGAAGGGGGTGAAAAACTTAGAGCTCATTGCTATGCGGAACTTTTCATTTTCAGAACGAAAAACTTTTATTCCGAACGCCTCGCACTCGATGGACCAAAACTTCTCGAAGAATAATGGAAAAAAACCGACGTGACAAACACTTCCGCGGACGAAGGAAAATTCACTTTTATTCTCCCTCCGGTAACGAGAGCGAAAACAAGAAACCTCGAGGGAAAAAAAAGATAATTTTGCGTTAGAACTTTGATGCCTAAGGCTTGTCTTATTCGGGTTTCGTGTTTTAAGTTCATGAACTGAAAACTTCGCTTTTTATTCTAAACGTGGAATTGGTAGTAAATCTTTTTATATTTGATCTTTGACTGTATTTGATTTAAACGTAAATCTATTTTGAGCATTTTAAGTTTATAAACTTTTTATCAGCCTTTCTTTTCAGTACTTTATTAAATTTATTTTATTTTCATTTCATTCATTTATTGATTCATAAAATGGTAATCCTCATATAGCCACGGCTAGAATCAGTTAACCTTCCACCGGTTGCGCCAATTTCCATAACACGAGCAGCCACGCGTTGTACAAAGTACAACACTCTGTTTATTTATCCACGTTTGTCCAAATTTTGTATTAAATCTATTAAATCAAATATTTTGACTATTCTACATTTAAAGTAGAGTATGTGTACAAAATATTACATGAGATAATAATATTTTTAACATGAGATGAAAATATGTTTATGATTGAAAATAATGAAAAACAAATTTCTGAGTCATGATCTAGAACAATTTCTATTTCCTCTTCACTCAATTCCAAAATTTTATATGATTGTCTAGTTCTTTTTTCTTCCTCGTCTAGTTCTGCTAAATTCGAGAAATACATTCCAATTTTATAGGTTCCCACCTAATCAAAACATTCCGAATAATTAATACTTGGCTGACTTAAGATAAATTAAAGTTAAAATACAAAATCATCCTACTTACATTAAATCGAAACCAGCTGATTGCCGAACAATCGCGGAAGGTCAGGAAAAAACCACATTGAAAAATCATTTGCGGCAAATAGCGAGGTTTTTCGAGGAATAGCTAAAGTTAATTTTTCGGGAAGTTCACCGGAAACGAGAGAGATAGAGAAAACAATCGCGGAAGGTAAAAAACAATCGGCGCGATCGATGGAAGGTAAAAAAAAATTAGCTGAACTGAAAACTGCCCATTTCAAATAGGTTTATAATTGGGATGGGTCTCGTAAAAAAATATTTTTTTTTTATATGAAATGCTATTTTAAATATTCCAATTACTTTACAATTATATTCCTCTTTTGTTTATTACACAGCTCCATTAAAATAGTCTAAAATGAATTTCTGTTTTATACAGGGAGTTCAATGTTCGATGGCCACCCCCTTTTTTTCCACAGTTTTTGAAATTTTTAAACGCAACTCTCAGGGTCTTAACAGTATCAAATAAATTTTCTTTTCACATTCTGCTCTCTAATCTTCTCCAGTGACCTAACTTTGGAATACCTAATGGGATGTGGTATTTTTTCCGACGGATTTCGATAGAAAATATAATTTTGATTTTAATTTCGATCGATTTTATACCAGTATTTTTTTTATCCGGGGCGCCGTTTCGCCACAGATCGCAAAAAATAATTTTAAGAAAATAAGCAGTCTAAAACTGGTATTGCAAAAATAAAATAAACTTTGAAGAAAAATGTTAAATTAAGTCCATCCTTGAAATTAAGAGAACAGGTCGACTTGGAAGGTTTCTCCCCAGAGGCTCAAATCGTCGACAAGCCCATGATGAAACTAATATCATTTATGCACTAGGTACGGTGGAAGCGTTTCCTCATCGGAGCATTAGGGACATAACCAGGGATAGCAATGGAACAGTGTGTGTGTGCCATACCAAAACAACACCGTATGAGGTCGTACCGCATTTCACTTCATCAGGCTCTAATGAGGATACGCTTCCACCGTAGCCAGCACATAAATGATATTAGTTTAATCCTGGGCTTGCAGACGATTTTAGCCTCTCGGGGAAAACCTTCCAAGTCGACCTGTTGTCACCGTTCGTCGTACCAGCCGCAGGAAGGTCTTAATTTCATATATTTGTTCAAAGTTTATTTTATTTTTGGAATAACAGTATTAGCTATATTTAGAGACAAAACCTCTAATTGAATTAATTGAATTTATTTTTTTAATAAACATTAATTTTTTATTTATTTATTCATTAAATACCAGTTTTAGACTGCTTATTTTCTTTAAATTTTTTTTCTTGATTTGCGGCAAAACAGTGCCCAGCATAAAAATATTTACCGGTATAAAATCGATTCAAATTTGATTTTCTATCGAAATTCGACGTAAAAAATACCACATCCCATTGGAATTCCAAAGTTAGGGTCGCTGGAGAAGAACTGGAGAAGATTAGAGAGCAGAATATAATATGAAAAGAAACTTTATTTGACACAGTTAAGACCCTGAGAGTTTCGTTTCAAAATTTCAAAAACTGTGGGAAAAAAGGGGGTGCCCATCGAATATTGAACACCCTGTATATTCATATTTTGTTATTTGTACATTTCCATTGTATATATTTTGTGAATGGATTTCTGTTATCTTTATTACTTATTGGCTTAAGGTAATACTAATTCAATATCTCTTTAACGCTGGGATCTCTTTATACCTAGTCTTTCCCTTCATAAGTGGATACACTGGTTTTTTTTAGGGGATTATTTGTTTTATTAATTTATTTTTATTCATATTTTCCCCCTTTTATACTGTATAGTTTTTCTTTATATATTATACTGTCCTTTATATTATTTATATATTGTACAGCTTTTTTTCTGTTTTTTTTTCTTTCTTCATTTTCATTTATTTCTTATTGTGCACATAAATTCATAAAGACATCCATAGTACTTATTGCTCACAATTGAGGTTAATTTTAATCTACTATATATTTGTCAAATACCACTCACTCATTTAGCACGAAATCTCAGAAACCACCGAACGGATTGGAATGAAATTCGATATGTAGCTTCCTCTAGGGCCCTAGGTGCTCGCTAAGAAAGGAATTTTAAAAAATCGGCCTGGATCGCGGCTAATTCGAGAAAACTGCGATTACAATTTTTATTGGGTGAATAATAATACTAAATTAATAGTCATATGGTATTTGGAGATAAGCTAAGTTAAAAAATAGGTTAGATGTTTAAACCGCACACTTTTACCACAAATTAAGTTTCTTTTAGTTGTAAACAAACAAAAATACGATCGATGTCGAAACCTAATAATATGGAACTTTCTGTGAACTGTAATGGTGGCTGCAGAGGTGGACCCTTACAAGTTTGAGTTGTTTCGTGGCGAGAAGCTATTAAAAACCTTATGTTAAAGAGGAGGTTAAAAGACTTATGTTCTCTGGTGATGACATGTTAGGCCAGTTCGATGTAGGGACAAAAAACTGATAAGATTCAGTGAGTTCTATCAAGTGTATGATTCGCTCTAGTATCGTCTCATATTCTGCCATGACGAAGATGGGTACAGTATTAACATCCCTCAGCGTGACCCAAACACTAATACACCACTTAAGAAAACTGTGTCTGCAGCTGATTTTTACGCCTAAATGTTAGTGGAGCGAAGAGATGAAGAATCTTATTTACTTTAATTTCGTAATCTCCTAAACCAATTTATGCTTGATATGTACGCAAAAATAAAAACAGAAAGACTAAACTTTATTTGAAAAAATCAAAAAAAGTTGAGAAGTTGAGACTATATTCACTTAAAGTATGCCATAAGAAAAGCTGATGGTCTGGTATCAGAGCTGGGTGAGATGTAGTGCTGCCCCGAAGCTCCACTGGAGGACTATCAAAATAAGATAAAATTACTTTTGCAAATAGTCAAATTTACTTATTGAAATTATTCTAAGAATGGAATTCTTTAGGTTTATTTAAGTAATAATTATTATCAATGTTAACCTTAACTTTTACTAATTTAAGTTATCCTTCATCCTAATGATATTAAACCGTTGCGGAGCAGGGTCCTTTCAGCTAGTACTTAATAAATTACTCAATTAAAACCGTCTTATTTATTTCCATAATTCGATAAAAAACCTTCGAATAACTTTTAATCAACATATTTTTTGGAATAAACATATGTCCCAAATTACGAGGATATCTATTTCTATTTCCAAACAACTTTTACTTTATCCCGATTTATTACCACTAAGTACTCGACAACTTTTGGTATCATCTCTCATTTTCCCTACATACACTGTTCGTCCGTGGTCAAAGTAGGGACGAACAGTGTATGGAGGACAGTTTGGTAAACTGGAAGTGAGATGTAAAAGACTAATAAACTGTTTCATCAGATTTTTTTTCGGGATCCCTAAAGTTCTTATATGCCTCATAAATATTCTGAAATCGGGTGGATTTACCCTAATTTACGACATTCATACTTGCAAGGTGCACTCATATCAATGCTTGAAAACAGAAAAAAATCTCCCTATATTCATTACCTCCTAACTCTGCGCTCCTCCATCCACCTCTTAAATACAAGAAAACAACCTATCAACCTGTACATTACTGCGTATCGAACTGCATTCATCGAAAAATCCTTTATTATCCGCGCTCTTCTTTATGGAATTCATTGCCCATCTCGATTTGAAAATGCTCCTCCCTCACTTCCTTTAAACATTTTTTCCTGAATTTTCAAATTTCAGAGCAAATATAAGAAGTATTTATGTAATTTATACATATTATAATAGTATATTTACATTGTTGTATATAAATATATATTTATATAAACACTACAAAAGATAAAGGAAGTTGTATCTTTTTACAAGATTCCTAATTTATTTTATAACTCACAATGTAATTATTTATCTATTGTCATAGTCAGACGATTGCCCTATGTGCTGCACTCATATATTATTTTTAGAAAACAAGCTGCCCAGAATAAAGTTTATTTTTTTTTCTTCTTAAAAAAAAAAAAAGTATATAAAATAATTCATTAATATTTTATGTTATAAACCTGAATTAATTTTCGGACAACTCAAATATTTATTTGTATTATGATTTTTTTTTATTGACTTTTTTAAAAATAATTTTTTTATATGTGATTCATCCTAACAAAATTCGACCTTTGACTCTTATCATAAATCCAAGGGACATATGGGAAGAGTTAAAGCAACAACTGAGGTCAGGAGAAGATCCCCCAAGCCCTGATGAAATATCTTCTGGAAGAAGGGCCTACCCTTCATGGAGCCGACTGGACAGGGACAAAGGTCAGTGGTTATAGGGCTCTAAGCGCTGCATTATAGGGCTGGGGCTGGCTGGAATTGTGATGCTGGCGGTCCCTAAGGGTCTTTGTAGAGGGGCGGAAGGGATCTTCCTAGGGGAGGGGGGAGCTTTAAGGAGAGCGGCTGCCTGGAATGTGACCACAGAGGAATTTATTTCATCACGAGCAAGATATTAAATGATTTGTAAACTTAGAGATATTATAACATTTATGATAAAGTCATAAAACCATGTATTAAAATCTACCCCAATTGGTTAAATATCAATCAAGCAGTTGTGTAATCACTTGAACTTAACGATAGTATTCTTAAGCCATGGAATAATTAAACCTATAATAATGTGGTTATCTACGTCCCAAATTGTATACAATCCTAGAAAAACTCCAATAGCGAATCAACACCCATATGGACATATGCCACACAAATATAGACTGCAAAATTACGAACTTTGAAAAAATACAAATATTTCAATTGAAAACACTTTGACCACGAAATCACCTTGATACATCAAAAACCACACACTTGACTGAGATGCCGATCAAAAGTTTGAGACCACCTTGAAACGATATCAGTACATTTTAAATTTTGATACCTATTCATTGAAAAATTAATTGATTTAAAAAAAAAAAAAATCAACACTAATAAAACACATTTTAGGCCAAGACTGACAAACGAAATAACCTCATAAGACCGAAAAGATGTTGGATGACAGATCTGCTCAAAGAAATCTTTTTTAACTTATTCCTGGGTAAGGTACTGTCCAGAGCTACTGTCCTTCATGTCAAACTCTCAGCATATTTACATTTCCTATTGAATTTATTTGCCTCTACCCATTAGAATCATTATTCTAAATTTTAGTCAAAAAACTGAAAAATATGTAGTTTATTTATAGTTTAAGAACGCACTATCTATATAAAATTTGGTCTGTCATGTTCAGAAATTTATTTAAGACTTCTACCTTAGGCTTAGTACATTCATTTTTGTATCCTTAAACACAGTTAAGTCAAGTCCATGACGAAAAATATTTTGAAATATCGAAAAAATATTTAAGGTAAATAAAAATTGTCTATCAAAGAGCCCTTCAACCAACCGATTTTCATGCAGATCCGAACCGGTATGCAGATCAGGTTGAATCCGTTATGAGTTTCAAAAATCTGAGGTCGATTTTATTTTCTTCAACCAAAATATTTGAGCTGTATACCGGCATTACATAAAATGGTTCGATTATATCTCTAAATGTGTAAAAATTGTTTCATTCTTTAATGAAATAAATTTTAAACCTCCGAGGTTCGCTCGGCCACCGAGTCCCCTAAATGTTTCACTTTAAATAGTATGTAAATAACCAACAACGGTTATTACTTAAATCCATTTACGTCCACTGTAGCGTATATGCAATATTGATTTAACAATTTTATGTATATTTTACCTACTACCTTTCCATTTTATACTTGTTCAAAAACTATTGAACAGTATTCTTACACTGACCATTTTTCACTAATAATCGTTCATTTTTAAAAGTATTCATAGAAAATAAAGCATTTAAAAATTTTTAAAACAAACTTTCATAAATGTAACGGGATAAGTGATTGGTGTGAATTAAAAAAAATAATGCTAAAAAGGCCCAGGAACAATTTTGTGATTTATCTTAAAGCACTCGCTTTTAAATTAAAGAATAGTTTTTTTTTTCCTGTTCTGACAGGTTTAATCTGGTTCAGTGGGCCATAATTGATTTCGCAATGTTCGGTTGAGTAGATCCCGATTTCGGGAACTGAAAAGCTGTTAGGATCGAGACTTTTACATTCCAATAAATAAATATAGAATCTGGAATTCAACATATCATTAGTTCGTTGGAAACCTAAATAGAAAATACTTTTAAAGTGAAAATTAATATTTTTTAATGCTAAATCGTTCTGAGAACAATAATTTGATAGTATTTTTGAAAAAATAATTATAATATAATGGTATCACGCATCACGATGATTGCGGAAAATTGAAAAACAATAGAAAAAATCTAGCCGCTATCTAACGAAACTAATGCCGAAGAATGAACTTCTTTATTTTTTATAATTCAGTCTTTGAAAAATATATTAATATATAATATATATCAGTTTAATTGTTTTTAATAACCATTTGTTTCGGGCTTTGACTAATAAGGTAAATAGAATAAAATAAAAAATAGAAAACTTTTAAAAAAATATAAAAAAAAACATACCAAAAAATAAAGGCAGCCATTATTTTTTTTTAACTATTTAGTGTTACTTTAAAATCTTGGTTTTAATATTTAATAATTCGTCGTAAACCTACGACATCCTGTTCTACAGTATCCTTTAATGATATTCCACTAATCCCTGTTGAACAGATCCGCTACCTAGGACTCCACTTGGAGAAACGTCTTACTTGGAATCCACATACAAGACTAAAACGACAAGAAACTGCCCGTCGTTACAGACTACTTCAACATTTCCTAGACAAACGATCAAAGCTCCCAATTAATTACAAAAGACTCATTTACATGACAGTAATTAGGCCTATTTGGACGTACGGAGTTGAGCTTTGGGACTCTACTAAACCATCCAACTCATTTCGTACCCAACCTTTGCAATCCAAATTCCTTCGAAAAATCCTCAATGCTCCTTACTATGTGACCAATAAACTTATCCATTAAGATCTTAATGTTCCATATGTTTCTGATTTAGCCCAAACCATATACCTATCCTTCCGTAGTAAGCTCCATAACCACTCCAATCCACTAGTCTCCCAACTTGCTTCCTCTTCCATCCCTGATAATCCTCCGAGGCGTCTGAAAAGAAGATGGCCTAGAGACCTTTTAGTGTAGATTTTATTGAAGTGCTACTAGTGAGTAGTTCTTCACAAGTTATTTACATGCCATTGTATTCACTGTCAACACATTTACTTGTTGTATATTATTTTGTACAATTGTAAATATCAATAAATGGAAAAAAAAAAATATATTTAATAAAAATTACAAATATTCAAATGAAAAATACTCAGACTAATCTTGAAATCACTTTACATTTTAAACCACACATTTCGATTTACAAGTACCCACAGTAAACGAACATATACATAACCTTTATAGACGATTTCACGACAGACTTTATGGACATAATAACTCATTAATGGCTTGGCCACGACTGGCATACCTGGAAATACTCTAAAGAGGCTTAAAAGAAGCTGGATGAGAGATTTTCTCAAAGAAATCCTTATTTAATTTTATTTTTTTTAATACATTCCAGGAGGAGGTACTGATGAGTGATGAGTACGCTATGAGCAAATTCACTTATATAACATATAAGTTCTAGATATAAGCAAATTCACATATATAACAGGAATGAATAAAAAGTTAAAAGAGGAAAACAATTAATAATAAGTTAATATATACAAGTTAAGTAAAAGTGTCAATGTATGAGTGTATGTTGTTAATTTTATTTTGATCAGTGTTTATATAATATATTTTTTTTTTCTTTTTTTTTAAATTGTTTATCTTCCTCATCTTCACTTTTGTACACATAATCTCTAGTATTTTTTTTTTTTTTTTTTATATTTGTAAGCATACATTTTTTTTTTAATTTGATGATTTTCATATACTAAAGTATCTTGTATTATATTTTTTATATGTATGGCTATATTTATGTAGCCAGACAACAGCAACGCCAGTATGCATATGTATTATTCTCATATATAATGTTTTTTATTTATTTTTTTTAGTAAAATTTTATTGAATAATTATTAAAATCTGGTATGAATGTGGGCAATAAGTAATACAGATGATTTAAAGATTTAATTCACACATTATGTAGAGTAAAAAAAAATTAATAAATAAGAAGCAAGAAATGAGAGAACAAAAAAGAACTATACTATACATAAACAATATAAAATATACTATAGACATATGAGTGAAATGTTTACATTTAAAAATACATCTATAAGTAATAGTAAAAAATAAGACACCTTCAGACTCAAAGTCAACAAGTGGAAATTTACATCAGCGCAATGGAAGCAAAATCAATGCAAACAGAAGTGGTCAGACGAACGTTTCTCGGAATGAATGAAAGCCTATTGAAGCAACAAGAAGAACACAAAGAAAACTTGATTCAATTGTTTGCTTAATTAATTAATTCTTCCATTATGGAGAGAAAATGCTATAAAAAATACAAAATTAAATTAATGGTTAAAAAAATTCATTAAAGTTAAATCATTAAGGTTAAAAATCATACTTTATTTACAATATATATTCATAATAAGGATCCCCCATCCAGACCCGTTCCTCCACTTATGGAGGGACAACCCAGGCAAAGAGAGGTCCCAGCTCTTCTCCCTCAACTGTGTCGCTGATGTAAACAGGTGAAAATCAGTACCAGGATAAAGTTGTCTTTTTTTTTTTTTTCTTTCATTTCATTATTTTACTTGACAGGTTCTTTTAATATTTTGTAACTAAGGTATCCAAACATGTTCAAAATAACTATTTTATCTGCCTACGCCTGCTTACTCTAAAACTAATCTCATACATCAACATAATTATCTTCCATAATTTCTTTTATTTGACAAACTTTATTTTTTATAGTTTTTTTATAATATTACTTTATTACTTTATTTTTATATTTTAGACCCTTTATAATAATAAGTAGAGTGAATCGCTTTTAGGCTTTAGTTTTATATAACAAATCATCCGTTATTGTTCACCAAAATCGTTTACCAACTCCAGACCATCGGTCATCGAAGGATGCGTTACCCCGATCCATCTTACTAACTCTTACCTCGGCTGGGCCATAACCCCTCCCTCCCCCCTCACCGACCAGTACTACATATTCCTGCCCTGTTGGCTCGACAAAGGAGTGGTTTCAAACTCGACTTATATTACAGAGTTGTCGAGACGAATGGATGAAGAAATGGTTGGAAACGTGTATCAAACGTTTGACTACTTTGATGTAGGTACTATGTTTTTAGCATTTGAGCATTTATACAATGCATAATTCTCACCAATATTAAGTAAATTCCCTTGTAAAACAATAGATTCTATCTATTAGTGTATGTTATATTTGACTTCTATCCATTGCGTTAACCGATTCTTTTTAAGGTAGCAATTTAAGGGAGAAATTCAGATTTTTTTTGTTATAAATTTGTAAATTTCAATACTTAGTATTATTTTATGACACAATAAATATATTATTGTGTGAACTCCACAGGGAATAAGAAAGGTATTGTTTTAATTGTTCATAGGGATTATTCCTGATGTTATGAAATTGAATGTGTTCAGTTAATGTTGTTTATTCTAACAGAATTCGGTTTTCGACAATTATATTGGGACAAGCAATTCACCTGTAACATTTGGAGGTAACGCCTTGGGGGTCACATAATATGAAGAGTAAATATAGTTTCCTAGATCAACATCGTAACCAACTTCTTCGAGTTTTCCTATATCATTTAATTCAATATATATATGTATAAATATATATATATATATATATATATATATATATATATATATATATATGTATAAATATATATCATTATTCAAAATATATTCATGTGCATTATACTATGAAATTGCTATTGAATTATTATAGAATCCTTTAATGTTACAAAATTGATAATATCTTACACAAAATCGTTTTAAATTTCTTTCGTGACATTCCAACTCATCCTACCACTGTCCTCACCACTTACGCTGATGACACATGTGTGTTATCAGTAAACAATGATCCCTTCATTGCCTCCCAAACACTCCAATCCCATATCCTAACCCTTCAAGAATGGTGTCAAAAATGGAGAATCAAAAAATATCCAAAAAAATCTCACCAAACAACCTTTACCCTTTGTCGTAAACCCACAACTTCCTGTCCTACAGTATCCTTTAATGATATTCCACCAATCCCTGTTGAACAGATCCGCTACCTAGGACAAACGTCTGACTTGGAATCCACATACAAGACCAAAACGACAAGAAGCTGCCCGTCGTTACAGACTACTTCAACATTTACTAGACAAACGTTCAAAGCTCCCAATTAATTGCAAAAGACTAATATACATTCCCGATAATCCTCCGAGGCGTCTGAAAATAAGATGGCCCAGAGACCTTCTAGTATAGAATTTTTATTAAAGTGCTACTGATGAGTAGTTCTTTACAAGTTTTGTCACGATATTGTAATAGGTAACAGCACATTTACTTGATATATAAATATTGTACAGTTGTAAATTTCAATAAATTGTTATTAAAAAAAAAAAAAAAAATTCTTTCGGCAAAAAATGTTTGATTAGTACCCTTCAGCTGGTTTTATTTTAGCATTGTTTTCAAATAGATCCTTCATCCAAACCCCTTTTTGTCTGTGTTACTATGATTCATTTGTATACTCATCACATTTATATCTCGTAAAAAAGATTTCTTGATTAACAAGTGCTTAGAAAGAATGAAAAAAACATATATAAAGAAGGAAATAAACCCAAAGAAGGACAGTTTTTTCTTTATATTCACAACAGTACGCTTTGTATACAAAAGATTTAAGGAAAATTATAACAATAACATGAAAAAACTACTTAATAGTAACACTTCAATAAAATTTTCAGACGCAAATTATGATGGATTTGCCTGGGTATTGAGTTTATCATAGATGGATAGGGTATCTGGTTTGTGCCAAATCAGCAACATATGAAATAATAGGATCTTTATGTATAAGCTTGTTAAAATTAGAACAATCACCATATTACTACAAACGCTATTCAAGACTAGACAAAGATTCACACAGTACTGACTTTATTAAATACATGTTGCATGGCAACGAGAAGCTAAAAGACCAAGGCGAGTCCATGGTCGCCTGACAAAGGCTCCATTCGCTGATTTCGTTACAATATGTTCCTTTTGTGACTTCAAATGAGGATTTCTCTTTTAAAACGAAACATTATGATAAATATTATAATACGAAACATAAAAAAAAGTATGGTGATGTGTGCCCCTCGCAAGGCTTTATAAAAAAAAAAAAAAAAAAAAAAAAAAAAAATATCGACTGAATGTAGACATGTTTAGTTTTGAAAGAAAACTCCTAAAATAATGAATTTTTACAAATATTCTTGTCAGTATTTACTAGAGCATTTTAAACAACAGCCATCTTGCATAAAATTCATTATTTAAAAATACAATTATTTTTGTATATAATTGTACATATTATATGAATTGATTCTTCGTCACCCATAGTGTTCATTGCTCTGGAATGTAATATATAAAATTAATATATAAATATCCAGACTATTTAGTTCATATTTCTCGGAATTAAGATTAAAAAAATCATTTAATTTTTTTTTTTTTTTTTTTTTTTTTTTTTTTTTTTTTTTTTTTTTTTTTTTTAAATTTCAGCTTTATCGCCAACCAATATTAAAATACCTAGAAAGCAAAACAAGATCCTTTCATCCATATTATTATTTTATCTTTATGTTAATAATGTTAGAAGATCAGAAAAAAAAAAAAAAACTTAATTGCCTTTTAACTTCTGCAAATAAATTTGTTACAATTTAACAAATTACAGCACTAGGAGATAAAAGTAAAATATTAAATTAGATTATGCGACAAAACTTGGTTTAGAAAAAAATATATATAAAACAATTGTATCGCTACTATGTTGTACACACAGGTCTCTTTGATATTCGAATAAAGTTAATTATTTAATTGAAATGATTTTTATTTTTAATTCATCTTAAAAATGTGATACTGTTAAAAATATTTTGTTTATCTTTAGCACGTTTATTATAATAATCATAATCGTGTTATTAAACTTAAATAGTTTAGCTAAATCTTTAGGAACGCATGTCTTCTGGATATCAAGGCGCTTTGTTATACACTACCCGCATGACGTGATGGTATTGTGGTGCTGAGTAGCTTCGTTAATGAAGGGGTCAGCTATAAGATTTCTATTATTTATTTATTTTTTTTATCTGAGCTTGTCACTTATTATACAACTCATCTTGGTCATAGTTTTAATTTTTTAAAAACCAGTGCATATAAAAGAGCTGTTTTTCATATAAGTCGGAAGTGGTTAGTACAGAATTAGAAAAAAAATTTCTTCGAAATCAACCATTTTAAATGCAAGCCCAACGACATCCTGTTGATATGTTTTAGATATTGAATAATATATAAATTGGAGAGCGATTTAAAACTGTTAAAGCTGAAATAAATTAAACAAGAAAATAACACCATTTTATTTTATATTTTAGTATCACTGATACATTGAATAAAGCACAAGACATCAAAGTATTATTTCATTATGCAGTTTTTAATAATTACTAAAAGATAGTTGTCGAAATTTTTCTGCAAAATTCTAAATAATTTTAGTTTTGTATATGAAAAGTTTCAAACCAGTTCGAATCAAATATTTTATGACAATTTTCTGATCAGAATTTAATTGGAATGTATATTTTGTTATGTCGCTAAGACCTACTGTTCCGGAGATATATTGGTTTGAGTAATAAAAGTAATATTTTTCCTACATTTCAAGTAAATGTTAAGATTCTTAAGAAAAAAAATTCTGTTACCGTCTATTATTAATATCTCGATATGATGAAATATGTTTCTTTCAAGCTTTAATAATGTATGGTGAATAGAGTGTCTCACCCACATTCAAAATACGCTATATATCTTAGGCGTGAGCTGAATTCAGCTATAAGGAGTGGGTGGTTTGGCTAAGAAAATATGTGATACCCTCAGGCTGCCTTTTCAATATGTTCTTATACCATATGTTAGTTTTAGCTCGTATATATCTTCTAGATACAATCGTATAACTAGAATATTGAAAATTCAATTTTTATTTGAAAAAAAAAATTAAAATAGTCTGAACCGAATTTTGACTAACCAGTAATTAAAAAACTTATAAATATTTCAATTAATTGATAATTTTTATTATGTGTGTGTGTGTGTGTGTGTGTGTGTGTGTGTGTGTGTGTGTGTGTGTGTGTGTGTGTGTGTGTGTGTGTGTGTGTGTGTGTGTGTGTGTGTGTGTGTGTGTGTTTAGTAAGGCTCTTGAGGTTCGGTCAATAAATAAAAATAACTATTCTGACGACGTTTCATCATTAACTTTAAATGTACAACTTTCAGATAACTTAATTTGTAACAGGATTTTTAAAAATATTTTATCCGTAGAGACCCTCAGCCAACTTTTTTTTGTCTTCTGTGGGTATTTCTGGCCTTTTTCTCGAAGCCAGTTTGATGGTATGTCCAAAGAGTTTTTTTAGATAACATGTATGTCGGAAATGTAATGTTTTGTTATAACTGAACTTCGGAATTCTCTGATGAGTCTTAATTGCCTTTACTTAAAAGTTCCTATTTTTCTGTAATTTTAGCT
This sequence comes from Euschistus heros, assembly GCA_003667255.2. Classification (NCBI taxonomy): domain Eukaryota; kingdom Metazoa; phylum Arthropoda; class Insecta; order Hemiptera; family Pentatomidae; genus Euschistus; species Euschistus heros. The sequence continues at coordinate 2,262,629 of RCWM02000011.1, forward strand.
GTTATGCATGTTTAGGAGTAAGTATATAAGAATTCTAGTATGCAAAGGTTTGTCATTGTCTGATTTTTATTAGGAAATTTTTGTGTAAGTAATTTCAAAATTCGTAGCCTTTTTCTATACGAAGTATTAAACAATCTTTATATAGGAACACAGTTAATGTTGTTAGTTAAAATGGGAAGAGAGAACATATCGAACCGTAAAGATGGTGTGCTATAAAGAATGCTGAGTTAAATTTTCCATTTTTTTTTTTTAAGTCAGTCTTATAGATGTTATAGGTTGTGTTTAAGAGTTAGTAAAATATATTTATTACTATCTATAACATACTTAAAGACATATTGATTCAAAGTTTTCATTTTCTCAATTGTTCTAATTAGGTGTGAATATAATGTCATCAAAGATAAATTTAAAAAATATAAGTTTATAACAGAAGGACAAAAAATAATGGGACTTCTAAAAAAATATCCCTGATAAAATGTGTTTGAAAAAAAAAAGTAATGCATGCTACTATAGTGGCATGAAGTGCCTATATTCATTTTTGATTGTAATATTCAGAATGAATCTTATTATAATAATTATTGTAATAATAAAGGTTGTATTTAAGGATATAACTCCCATACAATGATCCCATATTTGATTATGTATTTACAATCAATTGATTAATAATGAATCAACAAAATATTAACTTTAAGTTTAAGCATTTTTAATAATTTACAAATTGATTTATAAAGACAATGCTACCATTCCCTACTTCTCTCAGAATATTCCATTTATATACTTCGCCCTCTGTAACTTGAACATTAATAAACGTGGGTCCTAGAACAAAATGAGAAATTAAATTAAGACTAATATATATACTTGGAGAGTCCACTGTCCCCTCGGAATGACATGAATGCACTATAAAATTATATTATTGTGTGGCTGGTCAGTTACAGTCATATAAACGGGCTTATTAAAATAAAAGGCCGCTTTTAATCGAATCTTGTTATTATTATTTCTTTGATATAAAATATAATTAGTTCTTAGGATTTCGAAGAACTCTCAGTCTTCAATTGGACGGCATTTACCAGAAGAGGACCAATCCACAAACATGCAAAAATGAGTTATAGGTGGATTTGGATAGAATTTGTGCTTACTATTTTCAACAGAAAAGAACCATCTCTTGGTTCAGGTATTTTAATGGAAAAATCGAAAAAACTATTTGAAATAGAATATGACGTTTTTATTTCAAGAGGAAGAACCAAACTATTTAAGATCACAAATCTTATATATTTGATTTATATAAATATATATATATTTGATATTTGATTATAATTTGATCATAAATCTTGAAAAAAATAATATTTAGAAAAAACAAACGAAACTGACTTCACGATTAAACCTACATATACAAACTTGAACTAGAAAAAAAAAAAAAAAATATTTTAAATGCTTCGAAACAAAACCATGAAATGACAATAAACGAAATTATCGATACGTATTCACAATTTATGATCAGTTATTTTTGGAGTTGGTGCCAGCCAAGGAGGGAAGTTTAATCCTGTCTTTGCAATAAACTTTCGAATGGCCCGAGACAGCGGTGTGGCGGTGATGAAACAGTGGGAGGATCTTAACTATTACCATTTCTGTTCGGTTTCTGTTTCTTTTGGTTGGCACCGACTCCAAAATAACTGATTATAAATTGTTAATAGGTAAATAAGTATCGATAATTTCGTTGATTTTCATGTAATGGTTTTTGTTTCCAAGCAGCTAAAATATTATTTTTTATTTTTTAGTTCAAGTTTAAATATGTAGGATTAATCTTGAAGTAGGTTTTTTTTTTCTAAAAATTATTTTTATTTTTCACTTTTTAGTGAGCGTATTTTTGTTTATATAGTCAATTCTCGATCATCAAGCTACCCTGAAAAATAGTTCTACTTACTGAACAAAGAATTATCGAGGTTATCATTCCACTTATCTTTATGCAAATGGGAAAATTGAACTGAAACTTGGAGATGAAATCGTTACTTTTATTTTTCATTAATGGTTATGTGTATGTTTTTTGTACATACATATAAAATCATTGATACAGAAAATTAAATACCTGGTACCAATTTATCATATAACTTTCAACTGAACCGCGCTTTTTTCTGAGGGTGTCTAAAGTTAGACTTACCGCCTTCCACCAGTGGCTATCTTTTTTTTATTCTTTAGGACGGTAGAAGAGAATTATGTGGAATTCGGAATTCGCTAGCAACAAACGCCCAACTTCTTTCTCCTTTCTTCACCTTGCAATTAAATTTTAACTTTTCGTTAATTGAAAGAATTTTCAATAGTCACTATAAAACCACTCGAGTGAATAACTAATAATAAGTGACTGGTGTAACTATGAACTGAAAGATAAAAAATGACGGGAAACAGGAAAACAAATTACTCATGAAATTCTTTTAATTTGAGTTCGAGTTATATAGGCAATGACTTCTAATAGTTCATTTCATGGAGGTGGTACTGGAAGTTCTCACTATTGACCCCTATTTTCAGTTCGACTTATTTACACAATTATTCACGTTTTTTGTCTGAAATCGTCTCATTGAGGTAAAATGTAAGTGTTGTAATGTACTTCCGACCATTGATTTTGTTCGACTTATTTATGAATTCAGCTTATTGGAATACGACACATCAAGAGTTGACTATTTATGTAAATTATTTTTGTTAATAATTTAGATTTAGTAAACATGGAGAGTTTAGATTATCATAATTATAAATATGTTTAAAATGGAATGTTATGTAACAGTGATTTTTATTAATTGTTTTTTTTTTCTTCAAAAGTACAGAGTTGATTTCAAAACATATTTTATGGGACCACCGCTGAAATATGCCATACCTATTTAAAAAAGAATCTTCAGAATTGACGGAGTAATCGCGTAACATACGCACACAAAAAATAAAACAGACGAGTTGAGAACCTCATCTTTTTTGAAGTCGGTAGAAAAACAAAACGGTAAAAGGGAGGAAATCGTAATGATTTGAATTTAAAGCGTTTCTTAAACCTTTTTGGCCGAATGGGTAATCGATTGCCGCTCTGAAATTTAAAGACTTGAAATCCATACTGCATCTAATACCTAAAGATGCCAAATCATTTTACCAATCTTTGGAGGGCATTCTTATAATAAATAATTACTCATAAATTATAATGTTTTACTAGTCAAGGGAAGACTTTAATAATTTATGTACATTATAATGTTTTACTAAGTCAACGAAGATGTGTAAAGTTCCTTTAGGTAAATAGGCTTTGAATATCTCTTTGATAGTAAAAAAATACTTAAATATATGTAATATTATATATCATATTAATTTGTAATAATACCGTTTTTAATAAAGATAATTATGTAGTATGAGTAATTTTATTATTTAATTTTCATTGTTTCAACAATACTGTTTATTCGTTTCATAGTTCCGTCTATCTTTCTAAATTCAAGGATTTTGAAAATCGCAGAAAAGAACCAATCCACAATAAAGTTAATTTTTGATAAAAGTATTGATACAAAAGCTAAATATTAGGGTATATGAAACGTAGAATAAAATTAGGTTTGTAAAAAAAGGAAATTAAATGAAAGCTTCCAGATTCCCTTCTTTTAAATGCCGTCCAATTTTAGATTCTGCCAAACTATCACATTATTTCCCTTAAAGAAACTGGGTCGTGGATTTGAACTGAGTATTGTCTTGAATATTTAGTGGGTTTAGAAGAAGTTCGATATCATTAAGATTTTTAAACTTTACCTTGGGCTAAAGGGAAGAAAGTGGCTGGATATAGTCATGTGGGAACAGAACTATGCGGTTGACCAGAGCTGGTGAACGGTGTGACAGTTTTGAGTACATTCTATCTAATTTTTAGTAACTTCTCTTACCATGTTTATTATGTTTAAAATACGATTTCTAGTGAAATAGATGCAGTAGAGGTCTGATTGTATTGTAACTCCATCGAGGTTCATGTTATTGCTCCTTCATAGTTAAAAAAGACAAAAAAAACCTTCTTCATTTCCAAAGACCTATCTCTACTAGAAAATTTTGGAAACCAACAGCGCGCGGTTTGAAATTCCTATCGTGTGTATTGTTTGAATTTTTATATTACAATGCTGTTTGAATGTTCAACATATAGAAATGGAATTTAATTCATTAATTCTAATTTTATTGATCTTTCTATACCATCATGCGTAACCGAAGTCAAATAAAACCGAGATTAAAATTAAAATTGATCTTAGATAAAATTATTATATATTTTTATAAAAACGTATTGTCAAAGGAACCTTTTTTTTTAATATAGACGAAATTTAACATGACTATATAATCATAATATATTAAGGTCATGTGGTACTGAATATTGTAAACTAATTCTATATTTTAGTGTTAATAAGCATATATGCTAATTATATATTATATAGGATGTGTATCTATCTTAGTGATGGACTAGTCAAGACTAGAGTATACCGTGTAGATAGCAGTTAATGTCTCGTGGTTAACAGGTATCTCGTGTATATATACTGTAGAGGAGTGGAGATATTGATCCATGTGGAACACCCACCAAGATTGTGCCGTTGGATTTTTTTTTTTTTTTTTTTTTAGTTACTTTAGAAATATGGATAAAACTAAATAAACTACTTTTTTATATAGTTCTATACAGTATATTAATATCTATATATTAATAATGATAATATTCATAATTAATATATTTCTCTATAGTTCTGTAGGCGCCCACACATTTTGAGTCTCTTCCCCTAACTTCTTTTTTTGTTACGTTTAAAAAAAGATTTTTGTTGAAGTAGATTCAAAATTTAAAATTTTGAAGAATTAATTTTTAATACATATCTGCCTCGTCCCCAGAGGTATGTATGTTTCACAATACTAGGATTGTATTGTATTATCCTTGTAAAAAGGATAACGTTTTTCCTAAGCATCTTCGCAATTATTTTATTGGTTCCTACTTAAAATCCATTTCAATTACCTATCAAACCTATTCCAAAGAAACACATTCGCTGTTCTGATTTCTATAATCGTTTCCATCCTGATGCATTTAAAATCCTTCATTATTTGTGCTACGTTTTTTATGAAATCTCGTATCCTCTCTCGCCACTTCTTTTTCCTCATCCCCATTTCCTTTACTTAACTCTTCAAATTCTTACTTACTTCTTTCCAAATTAATGCATTTTTTTTTTTCATTTTTATGTAGCGTTTCATTTTACATTTTTTGTTTTGTGTTGCATTTTTTATTAGTTATTTATATTTTAACGGTGCAAAAATTAAGACATTTGCAACTACAAAGAACATATGAGAGCAGGCGAAGCCGCAACGGGAAATGCTTGTGTTGTATACAATTATAAATATACATAAATAATTTAAATAAAACTAATGATATCTAATTAGGATATATGATTTGGGCCATACTGTACAGGGATAGTCGAAAAGTAAATTCAATTATTTCAGCCGTGGATCGACTTCAAGGTTAGGAGACCTGGGGACTTTTGATTGGTGAGAAAACCTGGCGGTTAAGGGTGATTTCAGCCAAATTTCCTCAATTCCAAAACTTTGCTCTAGTAACAGCATGTTCTCACCAAAGTACTGAACCCTGGACTATTCATGGGTTGTGATACTAAATAATTATTAGGTGGTTTTTTACTTTAATTTTTATTCTTCTGTATTTATATTTGAATATGAACCTCACAAATACACACCCCTAAAATTTAATAACTCGTTATATAAAATTGATGCTATCCCTCTGTCCTAAGATAGCCCGATTGTTATTCCTTAAACAAAACTGAGGTCTGAATTTACGATTCAAATGCCATCGCCTTTGGAGCTTTTAGAAGGGTCGGGTCGGCATTTTCCACGCTTTTGTTTGCTTGTGGTCGGTTGCCCATTTCTCTGAACCTCCACCGTGGCATTGATTATAAGACAGCAACATCAATCAGCGAGGAGCTCTTCTGTATTTAAACTGGAAATGAAATACCTCTGTTGAAAGCTGCTTCTTCAACATTTAATTTCAAATATTGTGTTTTGTTTTTATTTCAATATGCATAAATATATATTTTATATATATATATATATATATATATATATATATATCTTGTGTTTAAAAGAAATTGAGTATATTCTAAGGCAGCTTGTAAATTTATTTTTTCAAATCTAAATTTATCACTTATAAATTCCAAAAAATGCTACTCAGTTGCAGTATATAGAGAACAAAGTGAAATTATTAAGCATAACGAAACAAGAAAATCAGGGACTAAAAAAATTATAATAAAATAAAAAATAATAAAAACTGACCATATTCCCGTTTATTTATTTATTTTTTTGCTGTCCTGAACAAAAAAAATAATATTTTCTTACTTGATGACTTTTAACTCCTAGGATACTAAATATTAATACTAAAAATACCGTTTTATTACAAAATGGCGCACAGCGGGGCAGTTGCAGAAAAAAATTGAATTTGATCTTCTGGCTCGTGTTTCCATTGTCTGTATAAATGAAATGAAATGAAAGGAAAGGAAAAAAAAAAGAAAAAAAAAACTTTATTCTGGGACTTACTGTTCCCTAAGAATAATAGTAATGCACAAGTACAGGTACAATTGCCTGGAATTGAATGCTTCAGTAATCATGGGTTTCATTATCGAAAGGAAAAAAAATTACTATAATTGTGTGTATGTATGTGTATATATATATATATATATATATATATATATATATATATATATATATATATATATATATATATATATGTGTGTGTGTGTGTGTGTGTGTGTAAAAGAAAGTAATTTTAAGTATGTATTTAATTATTTACATATTTGTGGAAGATTGATTTTCTGAATGGTATAAAATAAATTATAAGTTTTTTTCACAACACTGTGTCCTGCCCGGAGAAGCAGTGTTGTGAAAAAAACAAGTATTTTTTTTTTTTGTTTTATTTATAAAGTAACTTTTTCCTTTTTACTTAATAACACAAAGAGGTTTTTTTTTTTATCGTTTATTCCAGTTTTAATTTTCAAGTTAATAGCGTAACTTAAATTTAATCTCTTTGTTAAAACTTAATCACTTGTTGCCACTCATAACTATACCAACAATAGATATGTATCTAATCGTAAAGCAGCTTCTCTAATTTCCTTTAAAAATAATTTATGTTATACCATTCAGAAAATCAATCTTCCGCAAATATGGAAATAATTAAATACATACTTAAAATTACTTTCATATATGTATAAATACATACACAGAATTATAGTATTTTTTTTCCTTTCGATAATATATGCCATGATTACTGAAGCATTTAATTCTTAAATAATACGGCCAGGCAATTGTTCCTGTAATTGTGCATCGTTATTATTCTTAGGGAACAGAAAAACCAGAATAAAGGTTTTTTTTTTCCTTTCATTTCATTTCATTTATACATACAATGGAAACACGAACCAGAAGATCAAATTCAATTTTTTTCTGCACTTGCCCCGCTGTGCGCCGTTCTTTAATAAAATGGTATTAATATTTCGTATCCAAGGGGTTAAAAGTCATTATGTAAGAAAATATTTTTTTTTTTTAGGAGAGCCAAAAAATAAAAAATAAAATAAACGGGAATATGGTATTTTTTATTTATTTTATTTTATTATAATTTTTTTTGCCTCTTTTTTTCTTGTTTCGTTATGCTTAATAATTTCACGTTGTTCTCTTTATAATATATAAAGATAATATGTCAACATTTTTTTTTTTTTTTTTTTTTTTTTTTTTTTACTTTGCTAAAAAGTTTAATTCATTAATTAAATTTTTATTTTAAAGGTGTCTCACACCTTCACGCTTTTCATTTGGTTATAGACAGAATCCGGTTGGACGTTATGTTTTGTTGTTTGAATTTCTACAATAGCTAAAGTTGTCCTTCAATACAATAGATATGTAACGATCGATATCGAACTACTAATTTTACTAGAAACCGAATACACGAAACTTTCTAAGTTGTACCCAGAAGTTCGCGATAAATTACAAAGTCCCTTGGAGTATCAGCAGTGGCCAAGCGGTACCCGATAGCACGAATTCAAAGCCGTGTTTTATCTCGCTCGATAATGCAGGGCTGTTCATTGAATAAACCTCATCTCCTCTGTCATCAAACATTAAATCGATCCCATCAATGATTATTTACTTAATTAATTGGTTGTTTGATTCAAATTGAAAATTGAATCCACAGCAATCGGAATCGCCATTGAGTCAATTCTGAATTAATAAAATTTATTGATTTCGACGTCTGGGTCTCCTATTTGGGTTGAAGATAGTGCTATCACCTATTTCCTAAAATTGTTTAAATAGAATAGTATCACATTGTCTTACATGACTTATAATTTTTCTTTAATTAGCTGGAGTACCACAGGGATCAATGTTAACGACATTACTGGACGAGACATATACCAGAAATGAGTTTTAGTTATTCTTTATATCTATACTAATATATAAAAGAACAAACCAAACTGTACCAAATTTGAACTACATCATCATCCTTCAAGGAAGATTTAGGAAAAATAAAATTTACTGATTTTCAATTAAACTGTCGTTAAAAAAGCGAAAGTATGCAGACATCAGTGAAGTTTGAAAATTGATCTATAGGTGGCGAGCACCATTCTACATGAGAGGTTACAAAGCAACGGTGTTTTATAGAGCTTGAAATTAATAGTAAAATTTACTTATGCTTCATTAAATTATTAAGAAAGATTTCTATTTTAATAATAAAAAAGAAGCTATTTATTGAAATTTCCAACTGTATACAAATAAAATAAAAAACTATTTAATGATAGGATAAAACAACAACCCATTGCACAGTGGGCCATTCATGAATCTAGCGGGACAAAATTCTGGTACCGATCTTATGGATAATTTAATATTTTTTTCTCATCCAGAACAACTTGAAATTATTAAAACATGGTTATTGGCAGGTTGGTAAAACATTTAAAATTTAATTTGTGACTTGTTGTTTTATTAAAAAAATAAAAAAAAAAAGACTTCATCAAACCATTTATTCAATTGTCGATGATTATATAAATTGAATTTAAAAAAAAAATGAATATACCTACTTTATGATAATTACGTCAATATTATGATTGGAAAAACACTTTTGTAACAACTAACAATTTCTCTGAAATTTTGTTCAGTAATAAATAGTAGAATTGTAATATATATATATATATATATATATATATATATATATATATATATATATATGGCAATAAAACTATAAACATTAAAACTTTAATACTCAATTTCTATCGTAAAACGAGCAGAACTCAAACACATTATACTGTTTTAAATTGAAAAGAAAATTAAAGTCTATAAGGATTTGTCATCTTAGATCGAGATTATCACTATCACCACTATATTGTCCACTAAGTAAGGGTACCATACCCGTATACCCTGCGTCTAATATTACAAGCAAATTGAGAACACTATTACCGAAAGTCGTATTTTTTCTCTGGTAGTGGTCTATATGAGCTAATTAAAGGATCAGACGAAATAAACAAATTATTCATAATGTCAGTATTGGTTACTGTGCGAGACATTTTCCGAAGAATATGTTCCCTGCATCTTTTTATCTCTTTGAGTTGCCTTTTTTGGACATCCTCTGTGAGTTGCCGAATTGCAAATTTTTGAATTATATAACTGACCAGATTTATTTTTTCTTCCTGGTAACTATTAAAACTTAAAACTTCCAGCCCGTAACACTTCAGCCGATTCCAATCGCGCAACTGAGAGTAATACGCCTACACAATTTTTTTCGGACCAAAACGGGCAGTAAAATGCAATATATTTACTAAAATTAAATGTCCCCACAAACAACCAGAACCATAATTTAAGATCTACGTTCACCTATGTAAAAAGTTTCAATTAAAACATGAATATGTTTTTTTTTCCTTGCGGACTTTTTAATTGGCATACTGTCTGAGTATCAAAAATGCCGTAAAATTACAAATAAAATGTACTAATACTGACTATTTTGAATGCAATTCATCGTAAAATGTAAAAAAAAAAAATAAGAAAACTTATCAGGATGTTCACTGTCGAGTGCTTAAAAAAAATAGGAACTTAATTCTTAAATCTTACAGAGTTAAAGTGGTATTAGTTCTTTATTTTATAAAATGCTTTATTGACATTGCCTCAGCCTGATTCACTTCGTTTCATTCCTTCCAACATTTAGCCTGTTAGATCAACCACTTTCTGCATCAAAAAATCAATTTCATTTTTGGACTTTTGTCCCGCTAGATTAACGAATGGCCTCACTGTGCTTTGATACTTCAGTAGGCACATCAGTATGTTCTAGGAAAGAAGGTCCGGAAGCCATCTTCATTTCAGACGTCTTTGGAGAATGTCTGGAATAGATTGGGAAGTGAGTTGATTCAATAGTGGATTTGAATGGTTATGGAGTTTGCTATCAAAGGATAGAAATCTGGTTTGAGCTAAGTCATAAACTTAAAATCTTAATGTAGATCTTTGCGGGTCAGTATGTTTGTGACAAAGTAACGAGTATTAAAGATTTTTCAAAGGAATTTGGATTGCAGGAATTCGATATTAGATGAATTGGATGAATTAGTGGAGCCCCAAAGTTCAACTCCGTATGTCAAAATAGGTCTAATGTATTATGTTTTAAATGATTTAATAATTGAAATATATGTTATGGAAAGATTTGTAAAGAGATAATACACCACGTTTTTATACAATCAGTTCATAAATATGTTTCTATTAAAAATCCTTCTAAAGTGAATCTGTTTCTATTGATATTGCAATAAAACATTGAATGGACTGGGGGAAACGCACCCTTTTCCTTGGGCTATTGATGCTAAAGCAGTATATCAGATCACTCAGCAGCCTTATCCCTTTTTAGGCTTCGACACAAGCTTTGTATACCCTTACAAAGCCCTTAATAATTCCCGCATCAATCATCGTCACTCAATGACCTGTCATCGCATAGACAGATTTATTATATAACTACAGTATGTAATTGCATGTAATATTCTATTATTAATGTATTTTCCCGAACATGATTTGTTTATTGCATAAAATTATTTTTCCGTTATTGAAATTAATTGTCAATATATAAATATAATATTTTTAACTTAAATGTATTTTTAAATATGAGAAGAGGTAAAAGCGCTCGTCATTATTACTACTCTTTAAAAGTTGTTCTATGTATAAATATAATTATGTCATTTTAATTAACATGTATATTATAATTAATTATTTTTAGTACACAAATGGTATAATTTTATATTTGATAACTAATAAATACTCATCAGCAAGTTTGATATCAGCATCACTGTCACCTTAGTTAATAAATAAATGAATTTTCCGAAATCATTAAATGTTAAACTGAATTTATAACATCTTTTACATAATAATTTGTATTTTTGTGTTTTAGAATATTGGACACGAAAATTGCATAACTGTTTGACTCCCTTCTTCTTACGATCCACTTATATGTTTTTTAATCAAACATACAAACATTTTTATAAAATCAAATCAAATATTTTGATACGCACTGAAAGAGGCAAAATGAGTATCAATGTGTAAAGTTAAGGTAGATGGGTGGGTTATTCTTTCCCAATGACTGGTTGGTTTTTTTTACTGTTTCTACTTGGAACAGATTTAAAATGGGACTATTGGAAATATTTAACTGGTAATTTAAACAATAATCTGAATTGTTTATATATATATTTTATTATTTCTATTGATTTAAAAATATTAAATTTTAGACTATTTTCTGTTTGATATATTAGTTTCACTCCCTTGTCTTTAAATGTATAGGTATCTTCATTTAAATGGATAGTGAAGTTAAAATTTAAAATTGTTTAATTGGGTATTAAATTTGACAGACACCTTAAATTTTCTGCTCGCTTACTTAATAAAGTATGAAAAGCGAGATTACAATTTTAAAAACTGACTCACTTATTATCTGCTACAAACTTAGATTTACGTTTAAAATTAATTATATATAAATGTGTAATCCGACTAACTTTGCTATATGAGGTACCATTATTTTTATCCATTAGGAAAAACCAAAAAACAAACTTTAATCAGTTCAAAAACGGTATAATGAGAAAAATTGTAAAAGATACTACAATGCAAAGAGTTAAAACTACGAAGATATTCCAGGAATTAAAAGTTAAAAAAATTAAAGAGTTTTTGGCCAATAGAACAGAAAAGTTTTTCGATACCTTAAAAAATATTTCATATCCTTTGTACAGCTGGGTTTCACCCGCAAGAGAACCAAAGCTATGGCAATAATTATTTTAAATATGAATTTATAGATACAACTTATTTACCTCCTAGACTAAAATAAAAAATAGAATAAAGAATGAAGGAGCCGCTGGGTTCTGCTCCTCCTCATTACTTTCATGCTGTTTTCTTTCTCACAAAACATTCACTGGCTGTCTAATTGTAACTGACAGGTGTGAATAAATATATAAAGTCAAATTCAAGTAATTTAAGTATATAACGCGTACACATAAATAAACGGTGAGCCCCATCACCTAATTATTAATCTAACTACATTGATTGATAACAAAATTATAATAAACAAAATATAACTCCTTAAAATTTTAAAATTTATGAAAGCAGTAATAGGAGAATGAGCAAAACTTTATATACGATGATTACAAGAAAAAAAAAATTTAAAACAGACACAGGAGCAAAACTAATACATTAAGTTTTTTTGTGTAACGTTTTTTTTTTTTTCACATCCAAACTAAATTTTTGATACGCTTATTTCCTGATAATAGATTCGTTAAGAATATTTTTGTAGAGCATTTTTAGCTAGTTCCTACTATTTAGGAACCATATTGGTTTTAACGAAAAATGTTGCGTTTTGCCTGCATTTTTTAAATTTTCTTTTTCTTTTTTTTAATGTTTTAGCTCTGCTGGTGTTATTTGGATCAAAAGATTGACGAACCCTTATCATAAATTTTATGTTATATTTTTTTGTCATGTATTCGGCATATATTGCTTTGAATGGAAAAAGTTACGTTATTTCCTGAATTTTTCAAGCGTATGTTTATTTTTTTTTTTTTTTTTGCTCTAGCTCTGCTCTGAAATTTATTGAATTTTTTTTTTTGTTATGTAACATTCGCCGCTACGACATATATTGGTGTAAATGAACAAAGGTCCCGTTTTGTCTACATTACTTCTATTTTTTTAGATGCCTCTTTTGGTGTTGCTCGAATCGAGTATTCGAAACGTTTTCTTATCAGAAGCAGTTAATATAAAATAGTAGATTTTAAATAGACATATTCATGATATTGTTTTCTCAGTCAGGAGAATGTTGGGTTTCCATAACGTTGGCAAATTTATAAAATATAATTTGTAGATTAGGGCAATAATTATTTTCTTCAAAACAAGTTTTAAAATAATTAAAATAGAAGTGGCCAATAAATCTTCTATCCTAATCATAGCTGGATTGTAATGGAAAACATGAAATTCGTGATAGATATCCTGGACAACTCCTGGAGTTCCATATTAACAAGAACATGAAAATGGATGAGCCCTTAGAGCCGAAGGTAGGAGCTGATCCTGAGCTACGAGCTAGGGCGAAGGGCCTTGCATTAACCCACTTGAGGTTTAAGTTACCCCTTCCCGGCCACTTAGGAACCATTTCCTATAACTTGAAGATTATGTTCTCTCTTGGGCAAGGTAGGGACGTCTCGTCGTAAAATTGCTGTTCATGTTACCGCGTTGAAATCAAGCCCATAGAATAGCTTTGGTAAACCATGGGGAAAAACAACTAAAAACCAAGCATTAATTATTTAATATAAAAAGACCAAATATCAGTATGACTCATTAGTATAAAGGATTGACAGGAAAAAAATACAGATTTTGAAAAATATATCCCCTTTTACTTATGATTTAAATACATTCTACAAGACTAAAACGACAAGAAACTGGCAAATTATAATCCAGGCCAGTTATTTCGGCTGCTAACATTGGATTTGCAAAAAATCTACGACTTGTGTTCCCGTCATTTGTGTTGCCAAAACCAGGCTTAGGAATATCTACAATAAGTCCCATTTTGTCTTTCATCTGTTTTTGAATCTCTGCCTTCTTTTCGTTTACAATTAATTTGTCCTTTTCTTCCCTTACTTGCCACTTCTTCACTGGTGATTTGTAGGCCAAATGTAATAATCCTTCAAATAGTCGAATCCTTGAATGCAAAATAGATAAACCAAATCGTAATGATTCTTCATTAACTGATGTAATCTGTGACAACTCATTAAATGTTTTTGATGTTGCACCACATATATAACACTTCATTGTAGAAGTAGTTTGAGTTGCGGCATTACACACTTTAGCGTCAACCATTGTCAATAACAACCTATGCTTAACAGAATACAATCTTTGTGCCAATACAATTGTCGATACTTCTAATTGGTTTGCTGAATTTTGAACATATTGTATTTCTTCATTCGTAATATCTGCATTCTCCTTGACAAACCTAATTCTAATGGACGGCAATACCGCGGCGAGGATGGTGTTGGATTCTGCCAAACAACTCGTTTTTCAAATAAGCCACAAGTTAATTGTAGCGGTACAAGAGAAGATTGAAATTTGTTTGCATCAGATTCACAATCATTTGCAAAGTTCTGTTTATATTGTGATTGCTGGGATCCATCACATCCCCATTTATAAGTCATCATTAACGAATTGGAATCCTCTTCGTTTAAGGTTTCTAAAACAACTTCTAAATGTGTTAGTAGGCGAGTGACAGTATGATTCAACAATGCTTGTAAATTTATTTCCGCAGAGGTAGCTGTCACAAGAAATGAATCTTTATGAGGGTAACATGTCTTCTTGGCCCTTTGTAAAATTGAGTAGCAGGGGAAGAATTTAAGATTTGTGTTTCTTATTATATTATATTGTTTTTCTAGTGAGTCCAGCTTCGACAACGTCGTTACATACTACTTCAACATTTACTAGACAAACGATCAAAGCTCCCAATTAATTGTAAAAGACTAATCTACATGACTGTGGTTAGACCTATTTGGACGTACGGAGTTGAGCTTTGGGGCTCCACAAACCATCCAATTCATCTCTTATCCAAAATCCTTCAAAAAACCCTTAATGCTCCTTACTATGTGACCAATAAACTTATCCATAAAGATCTTAATGTTCCTTATGTCTCTGATTTAGCCCAGACCAGATACCTATCCTTCCATGGTAACCTCCATAATCACTCCAATCCACTAGTCTCCCAATTTGCTTCCCACTCCATTCCCGATAATCCTCCGAGGCGTCTGAAAAGAAGATGGCCTAGAGACCTTTTAGTGTAGATTTTATTGAAGTGCTACGAGAGAGTAGTTCTTCACAAGTTATTTGCATGCCATTGTATTTACAAATTTACTTAATAAATGAAAAAAAAAAAAACATTCTAAATCGATTAATATTGTCTGAATTAAAAATATTTAATCAATTTTTAAAAGCATGACAATAGCGCCAAACCAAACTATTGATTCAAATGTGGTATTTTACAGAATTGGAAAAACATTACGTTCACTGTTTTATAAATTTTATTTTATAATTAAAATGTGTTTTATATTTTATTACACCAGCTTATTGTTAAGGTTTGTAATTAATAAAAGTTATTTTTAATTTTTTTTTTTTTTTAATCGATTAAAAATAATTGTAAGATCAGTTAGTTTTCAACGCTAATAAGTAGTCAGATTTAAATGTTAATTTCAGTTAAATAAGAGTTGCTATAATTTAATTCCATATAGTTCAATTACACCTAGATTGCTATCTAGAAATGCTTAATAAAAATTTAAATTTTCACTTACCTCAATGCTTCTTACTTTGTCACCATTAAACTTATCCATAAAGATCTTATTGTTCCATATGTTGCTGATTTAGCCCACACCAGATACCTATCCTTTCACAGTAAGCTCCATAACCACTCAAATCCGTTAGTTTCTAAACTTGCTTACCACTTCATTCCTGCTAATCCTCTGCTTCTGAAACAAAGATGGCCTAGAGACCTTCTAGTGTAGAAGTTTTAATTAAGTGCTACTGATGAGTAGTTCTAGTTTTAACATGTTATTATAATCATTGTTAATACATTTACTTGATGTATATATTTTGTACATTTGTAAATTTCTATAAATTTTTCTTTACAAACACAAAAAAAAAAAAAAAAAAAACATGAGAATTTGGCTGGGATGTTATCCACCAAACACCCTATGCTCCTGACCAGGTGCCCTTGTTAAAAAAAAAAAAAAAAAAGTACGGAAAAAATTACTTATGTTGTAGAAAACTAATTCTTTCTAAATTACTACGCTTTTTTTTTTATCAATTTATTTCTTTATTAAAAGCCCGAAAAAATATCAATTCAAAAATTATATTCTGATTATATTTTAATAAATATTAATTGATCAAATTTAGAAAAAGAAATAGATTCCTCTTTAGGAAAAACAAAAATCATGGATATGTCCTATCTATAATCTACTGCTTTTGATAAATAAAAAGCAAATTTTCGATTCGAACAACACCAACAGAGCTACAGTATGTCAAAAAAGTCCCAATACAAAAAATGTAGGCAAAATGTGACTTATTTCATTCAAAATCAATTTAACTTTTAAACAATAGGTCATAGCGACAAGAAACTGTCGGTAAATTTTTGACATCAACAGACCTGGAACGTGTCAAAATGTTACATTTTTAACAGCCAAACGACATATCTATGTATCAAAAAACTCTATTTGATACGATTGTGACTTCCTCTTACAACACAAGTAACGACTTTTTGAGCTATAAATGCACCTATTTCATGAAGTCAAAGCTTGACACAAGGCTCGCTCAATAGGCAAATTTCAATTGTCCCTGTGGAGCCATCGCTGCCCATTAGTTGTTATTATTAATTGTACATATTGAATTGGTGAATAACAGCTGGATGCGAGAGCAATAAGGAATAACATATTAGTCATTATATTACTGCGTGCAATATGTGTTAGTTAATTACTACATCAATCACTCGACGGGGCCTATCGATCACTCAATGTCACGTTACACTGTTACGCTACTGGCGGAGTTGTCTTATTAGGTCTCACCGCAATGTGTCTTTGTAATATGGTGTCACAGGAAAAACAAGTTCTCCATTAGCTCTTCCAGGTACAGAACCCCTAATGGCACAAGAACACAGTTTCGTGACACAACCTTATTTACAAGAAGCAATATTCATAATATAAGCTGTTTCCCTCTTAGTGTCCAGGAAAAAAAATATAATTGGAACTAACCAAAAAAAAATTAATCTTCCACCAGTCGCGCTGTTATATTTTAAAATTGGCTTAAGCTATTCCTCAAGATACTCCTCTATTTGCCGTAAGTAGCATTTCACCTTGATAGGAGGGATAGGTTCCTGCATGGAAGAATATTTAGTCCTGAGTGTTGCACAAAGTACAACAAGCGACCGCTCTTGCTTTGATTTTTTCTCGTCCCTTTCTAGGCAATCAAATTTGACATAATGCAAGCAGGATTCATTTTTACTTTTGTATATTTTAGTGAGCGAGATATTAATTATTTTAAATGTTTTTATTCAGTGAAAACTTATAAAACTAGAAGATTTTCTACGATTTTCTTTCAGGAATTAGACGAGGAGGAAAAAAGAACGGCGCAAATCAAAATTTGGATTTGAGTAAAAAAAAAAAAAAAAAAAAAAAAAAAAAAAATTAAAAAAAAAATGTTCTAGATCATGATAAAGAAACCGATGTTGAGGGTAGTGATGAAGATGACAGGGAGGAAAAGAGCCTGGGGACTTAAATAAATAAAAACTTGTTAGCAATAATTGCTCAAAAAAAAAAAAAAAAAACAGAAATGCAAATAATTATATATTGCTGTAATATTGTAAAGAAAATTTTATCTAGTTATAAATTTGTTTTATATCATTCTCAATCATAAACATATTTTCATTTACGTTAAAAATTTTATTCTTTTGGGTAATAAACTGTATATATAACGCAGCGAATTGATTCTTTGATGGGGTAAGAGCAAAAATAAGCAACTCCCAGAAATCATTTTACTCCTTGAAATTAACAATATAGAGAAAAAGTCACTGAGTAATTGAATTTTACATTACCAAAAAAATTATTGCCATCAGGTTTGTACATGAAAATTCCTAGAGAGGTTATCTTCTACAGTGAGCACTCTAGTATGTTAGGTTTGGAGGGTATGAAGTTCTATCTACATACAATAGATAGCAGTTGATGTAACAAAATGACAATAGTGCATGATGACTAATGCACTTACCCCATAAACGCACACACCCCACTTCACCTTATATATATTCTATTTTAAATGTAGAAAATGTAGAAAATATTTTATTTGATATATCCAATTTAAAATTTGGACAAGAGCGGATAAAAAACAGGGGTTGTAATTTATTAGGGAGATTGGCGCAATCGGTGGAAGGTTAAGTTCCTTACCACTAATAATTCAGAGATTTTTTTGAAGAAACCATGTTTTCTTGCTATAGAATTTTAATATCTTTGCTCAAAAACATTTTCAATTTATGACCACATTTTCGGATTCAGCATTAAATTTCCTATAAGTATCAAATTTCTAATAATTCTTCAACGATCACAATTTTGAATTCCTTCCATCAAACTGACACGCAATCATTAATTTGACCATACTACTGGAAAGCTGGTTAAATTCGCTTGTTTTTGTGATATTAGCATTTTTTTTGGGTGTTTCTTTTTTTAAATGGTAAAAGCTAAAGGTGTATTTGAAATTGTGATTTTTCTAAATAATTTAAAGACTGAGATGTTTTTTGGGTTCTAAGTTAGTAAAATTCAAGGTAACATGCACTCTTGTCTATTAGGAAATTAAATTTCGAATTTGTCTTCATTTTTGGTCTAGGTTCACACAATTTATTTTTTTTTTTTTTTTCAAACTAAAAATATATTAGTAGTCAGTGAAGCCTGTGATGTTTGGTCAGAACAGGTGTGTAATCTCCACTGATAATTACTAAAGGAATTTATTTTTTAAATTCCATTTTAAATTTTCCTATGATCTTAAAATGATATATCTGTTTATTTTATCGTTTCAGGTAATTTATCTTACGATTTGAAAAATAAAAAAAATGATTTCAAATGTTTTAAATTTAAAATCAATCGGTAGATATTTAGTCAGACTATAACGTTTAGTTACTTTTTCTTAAATATATATAGTTATATGTTTTATTTTTATTTTGTTGAGAAACCAATATATCGTAACGTGAGTATTGATATGATAAATAAAATAAAAGAAAACTATTGAAAAAAAAGTCGGACTGCCTAAAAAAAAAAAAAAAAGAAAGAAAACTTTTTTTTTTTTTTTATTATAGTGCCGCTAGGTTCTGTTTTTCCTCATGTTTCCTAAGCCAAACCCAAGTATTTTTTTATTCCACCAAATTCAATGATTCTCATTATAAACTTTAGCAAGTGTGAATAAAGATTTATATATATATATATATATATATATATATATATATATATATATATATATATATATATATACATATAATTAAAATATAGGGAGCGATGAGGTTGGAGAAAGAATAATGAGTAGCAATAGAGCTTACTTTGCTCTTACAAAGATGATAAAATCAAATCTGCTACCAAAAAGGGCAAAACCCAGACTGTAAAGATCTCTTATCAGACCCGTTGTGTGCTATGGCGCAGATACATGGAGATCCAGCAGCTGACTAGCAAGCATTAAGGATCCCCGAAAGAAGATATTGAGGCGCGTGTTTGGCCCTGTGTACGCTCAAGGAGCATGGCGAGTTAGGAATAACCAGGAAATAGAAGATTTTATACAACGTGAAAATATAGTATGACTTATAAAATCTAGACGGATAAGCTGGTTAGGACATCTAGAAACGATGCCAGACACAAGAATGGCAAAAAAAGTTTTCTAGGAAGATACATAATTAAAACAACCAAATTTGTTGACACCCTTAAGGAAATATTCATACTAAAATTATAGAAAAAGTGATTCAATAAAGTAGAAATTTGCAGTCATTTTTCCTTAATTACTATACTTTAAGCTAAGCAAGAAACTTCATTCCTGGGATGTGTTTTACAAGATTCAAAGGAATCAATGATTTATTTTTGTTATCTAAATATCTTTTTCTTCTAAATTTTAATATATCAATGACTGTCTGAGGTGTCAATAAATGTCACGTTTACTATGTGTATATAGTAAGGAAAAATAGGTTTTCTAAGTTTTAAAAACATTTTCAAGTAAATTATTGTGAATACTAGCATTTCTTGTTTTATTTTATTTATCGAGCTAGTGGAACAGAAGTTAGATGAGATTCAAACTATTTCAGATCTAAGTCATCGAGATGCATTTCTCTCTGTCGGACGTCTCTTTTGTGGACAATATTTTTAAAATTCCCTCATGGGTTCGTGCAAAGCACTCAACTCTTCATTGTCGGAAAGTATCTTATAGACGTCTAACACATTACGAAGCTTTTCTCCAATAATCTAGACAAAAGTAGATAAAGAAACGGAACAGTGAAATAAACAACCTTGTCCTACATTCTCTACTTCTTTGCAAAATAATTCGTAGTCTGTGCTAAAACTAATTTTTATAAGAATCAGTCACAATAATGTATTAACTCCAATAAAAATCCAAGCGTTTTATAGTCTAATTATATATCATAGTTCAGAGGATGGTCAGATATGGCATCATGTTGATAAATAAAATCGTGGTTCTAACATTTCGGTATTCTTCAGGGCTATAAAAAAAAAGTTCCTGAAGTTTTGCCATTTAAAATCGGGACATCCTGTATAGAAGGACAAGCCGTTTATCGTTTGTGATCACAAATCACGAAACCTACTGAACCAATATGTACTATACATTAACCACATTATCTTTACAGTTTCAGAAAGGCATAGAAATACTAAAACTTACTTTTGTTCAATTGATTTGTTATTTTTAAAAAGGCGAATATATGTGTTGTTCACTGTGAACAACAGTGAAGTTCAAAAATTGAGTTATAGGTTGTGAGCGCCATCTACATTATAGGTAACAAAAGTATGGTGTTTAAATAGAGCTTGAAATTGATAATTAAATTCAATCTGATTATTAAAAAGATTTAAATATGTGGTCTGGCATGTGAACCCCAGTGAAGTTTGGAAATCGAACGATATGTGGTTAGCACATTTCCGCAATAGAGTTGGTAAAACTACTAAAACTATCTGTGCCAATTTTTCATTACATCATCTTCATATTTCTTGGGAGGTTTAGCAATAACAAAACATTCAGTAGTATAAATTTAAATGTTCTATATTTGCCACACTTGGCATAAATATACTTATATAGTTCATATGTTTATATGGATATACTTTTATTGTTAGAAATTAAAATCCAACCAAATGAAATCGATAAAATTATTTTTGCCAAATTAAAATCATTACGTAATCAAAACGTCGATCATTTTCTTCTTGTTTTTTTATGTTCAATTTCCTAATTTTACATATAAAATCAAAAATCTTAATTTGATATTTTTTTTTTTCATTCAGTACAATGTAATGTAACTTACCTATGTAAATAAAAAAAGGAAAATATTGAATTCAAAAAAACATTGCATAGGCTCCATGCGTTATAAAAAAAAATCTCCTATATTTCTTTCACAACATTAAAAAATCTATGTAAATGTAAAATCTTAATATTAAATGGTAAAATAATCTTATAAATAAAATAGAAATATAGTTAAGTGGAAAGCTATTTTTACAGTTGAAATATAAGTTAAGGTATGCAATCAGGTATCTTCCAGTTAAACCAATAGACCACATTACAGACAACATTGACATAAAAAGACCACTCCAACTGTAAACAGGGACCCACAGAGCTCTGCATATTACACAACTCGTGCGATAAAGTTAGGCAAACAATTCTCTGGAGAACAACTACTACACTTTACATAGCCTTTGTTGACGATGTCGCAATATTGATTTCGCCTTCCTACTAATACTTTATTCTGAATCGTTAAGTGGACATTCCAAACATTATTTACACATTATAATTTGATTTAAATAAATTGGTTTGGGAAAAAAGTATTTTGTTTTTGAAATAGACAAATAGACTTAATTTAAATACATTTAAACCAAAAATCAATGTTATATGCGCCGCACTGTGGTACAGAAAGCGTATGGAAAATCTTTTTTCTTTTTTTTTTTTTTTTTTTTTTTGTAAAAACTCTTGTAGAAACTGGCACATTGTGAGCTCTTCTAACACCTAATAAGCGTGTCTTAACACCCTTCACATAAAAAATCATAACGCGCTTAAAAGCAAAAAGAGACTTATTATATTTCGTAAATATATTCTTGAATAATCATTCTTTGAATCTATAAAGGAATTTTTCAGTTGCTTTTACTTATTATGGTTTTTTAAAAAATATTAGCTATGGTGTTTTGATGATTTACACAAAAAAATAAAATAAAAAAATCATAAGCTCGATAATGGCAAAAAGAGGCAAACATTATTTTGTAAATATATTCTGCTATCACTCTTTGAATCTAAGAAAGAACTTTCCTGTTACTATTAGTTTTATTTACTTTATATGCTTTTAAAAAAAGATTTATTTTCTAATTATTCTGTTTGTTTTTTACTGAAACTATTTTTTTTTTTATATATACAGAAGATATTTTTGAGATCGCATTAACCAAATTGTTAATAATGACCAACATTACAAATATATACCAACATCTTCAACAAGAGAACAAATGTTAATTAGGGGACGCCTGTGTTGTAGTGGTTAGCATAGCAACCTACTAAACTCAAGATCGCGGGTTCGCAGCCCGGCAGATGACCTTAGGATTTATTAAAGGGAATAAAAAATCCTTAGCTATGCCGTCCTTCGGAAGGGACGTAAAATGTGGGTCCCGAGCCTGTGCGATGTCAGGTACTAGTTAAAGATCCGTATCCTAATTATACCTGGATATGCAAAATTTAGGACTCCCACCGCTGCATCATCCGATAAACCATAGTACCATAACGTGACGTTAAACGAAATTAATAAGTAAATAAACAAATGTTAATTAATATAAAATTATAAATCAATATTAGTTTCACATAAAAACAGACTTTTGGTGTACTAACTGGTTGAGGGCCAATATGAAAATAAAATAAACTTAAATGAACAGTGAAGAAATGATCAAATGTTGTTTTTCCAGGCCAAATAAACAACCAGGATTTAATTCGTCTTTAGATTTGTTATTAAATATTTTTCTACGAACTAATAATTATTCCTAATATAAAAGATAGATCTGCCAATGAAATTAATGTTTTCAAAAAATTAATTATTTTTTGACGCGCTATATTTTCCACCGTTTTATTCAAAAACGTTTGCAATTTTTCTGGTAAAACCAAAAATTTATTGTGATTTAAGTTAATAGGGAAAAAGTGAACCAAGGGATTTTGTGATGCAAGTTTAACACCAATAAAAAATATCTGAAGATACTGAAAATAATGAGATATTGCAGACGTTATGCTTCGTGTATTAAAAATTATTTTATAAATTATTATAAAACAAAATTAACAATTACATATTATTAAAAAATATTAAATTGATTTTTTTTTAGAAAAATGAAATAAAACTACGTTATATTACTCATGTTTATAAACAAACATTAACATACAGCGCACAGGAATAATTTCATAATTCAAAGCAAAATCTGGTTATAATAAACAAGCCCAACGATCCCCTTTGCCGAAAAAAAAAATTGAGTTAGGATTCTCCAGTATTAATAAAAAACTTCAACCTTCTAAAAGGACAAAAAAAGGAACAGTGAGACCGCGAATCTTTAATATTAGTCTTGTAAGGAATGCTCCCTGCAAGTTTTGATTTGGAACTCGCCCAAGAGCTGAGTGATAAACTGACCCGGCTTATGCTGTGTTTCGATTTTAGTCAATCCCTGATTTAATTTTTTTTTTTTTTACTAAACCTGTATACATTATATACAACAGCAAAGTTTAGGAAAATTACTACAATAACATGTAAAGAACTACTCACTAGTAGCACTTCAATAATAGTTCTACATTAGGAGGTCTCTTGGCCATTATTTCAAACGCCTAGGAGAATTATCGGGGATTGATTGTGAAGCAAGTTGGGAGACTAGTGGATTAGAATGGGTATGGAGTTAGTTTACTGGAAAGGGAAGATATCTTGTTTGGGCCGGATCAGCAACATTTGGAACGTGTTATTATATGAAATTTTATCTTTATGGATAAGTTTGTTTGTGGCCTCTTAAGGAGCATTATGGATTTTAGATTGTAAGGATTGAAAGGTTTAGTTGAGCTCCAATGCTCAACTCTATATGCCTGAATAGGTCTAATTACTGACATGTAAATAAGTCTTTTGTAATCTGTTTGGAGCTTTGAACGCTTGTCTAACCCTTTAGTGCATGATGTTTTCTTTTTCATTCAATTAAAACAATAAAATAAAAAAAATTTACCTACAAGCCACTTTAATTAGTAATATACATTATGTTTCACATAACTAAAAAGTTTATTTATCTCGATAAGGTTATCTCGATAATAAAAAACAAGAATTTTATCATCATTGATATTTTACAAACTACATGTCGTGGGAATAGAAATTTTATTTGATTAAAAAAAAAAACACAATGGATGTTATAAAAAGAAATAATACTTAACTGGAAGGAAGGAGGAGTCTCCACAACTGCGGACTTGCAGGTGTAAGTGAGAAGTAGAGACATGCCCAGTCCAGTTAGGGCATGCAAAGTCCTCTCATGCTTAGAGGGATGATGTAGCATCTCTAATACAAGATTTAGTTCCAGAAAACGCAAAGAGAGTTCGCTGCTATAAGTATGAATATAATGTTGCAGATATGTTACACTATGCACTAGAGGGCTAATAAATGTTGGAATAGTCGCAAACTACGAGCAGTTTCTTGTAATCTAAGTCAAGTATGTGTGACGTATAAATAGAAAAATCGTAGACCTAAAGATGGTTCTACGTTCCAGAACATTTACTAAATTATTAATTATTAGACATTGGATATAAAAGCCAAAATGAGATTTTTATTTTGAATAGAAACAAATATAGCTCTTTTTCATGTTTTAAAATTATATAATACCTTTCATAGCTACTCTAATCCACTTGTCCCTCGACTTGGTTCCACTCCATTTTTGATAATTCTCCGAGTTGTCGGAAAAAGAAGTTGGCCTAGAGAACTTATAGTGTAAAATTTTTATTGAAGTGCTACAAGTAGCACAGTGAGTAGTTCTTAAGTTATTTACATGTTATTGTAATCACTATCAGCATATTAAATTGAGGTATATTGTTTTGTTCGGTTGTAGATATCAATAAGTGAATAAAATCATATTTTAAAAAATATATAAACTATTTACTATCATATATTTTTTATTTATTTATTTTTCACGGAACGGCACTAGAGACCACGCGAACATCATTATTTTCACTTCTTTTCATACCCCTTCTCTCTTCCTACCTTTTCCTATTCCTTATTTCGCATCTCTCTTTCCCACAAGGACCTTAATTTCTTATATTCTTTTTTTTTATAGTCATCCCTTTCAAAACAACGAAATATTTTTTTAATTTTATTTATAACAAAAAAACATTAATCAAGTATTTATTCATCTCAGTGACATAAAACTAAAAATATCACAATATTCAAATATTCTGTTCAACGAAAGAGAAAGATAAAAATTAAGGTTAGCATCCATTGATCCAATTTCACATTAATACTTCACTCAGATCAGTGACGTTTCACAACGCTAAAGCAGTAATTGGATTTTGGGAAACGTCAGAACTCTGGAATTTGGCAATTAAAAAGTAATGAATTTTGATTTTGAAACGTCTCTTCTGAGTTTCATTGTTAAAGTATGCGGCTCTTTGATAATTAGTCGCAGCTTATTACTTAAAGGGCCTATCACTTCAAATATAATCAATTATATATTGTATATTTTTTTTTTATACTACAATATACTTTAAACAATTTTTTTTTTCATTTTAATAGTAACCTTCAATTTTAGATAATTGGTTATAGAAACTCGTGATCTCACATTTTTTTTTTTTTTTTTTTTTTTGATATAACAAACGTTTTATTGAAATATGTGAATATATATACACAATATATTAGCATTACTATATATCATTAGTAACATTACTAATGATTTATTCAATCGTACCATTTATACAAATTTACATACATACACAAAATTAATTATAATCTCTAATATTATATAAAAGGACAAGCCATTTTTCGTTTGTGATCACTAACCGCAAAAACTGCTGAACTAACCTGTACCAAATTTCAACCAGGCCATCTTTATAAACTCCCAGTTAAACGTATTGCAACAATTTGAAATATTTGAATTTTATAATTAAAAAAAAAAAAAATATATAATATAGAAAGGTTCTGAAGTATATAATAAACATTCCTAAACTAGACGTAAACATTTTTTCATTAAATTACAATATTTCTTCCAATATACAAAAAAAGTTAGAAAACTTAATTTTAATAAATTTTCATTTACAATTTTAAATTTAACTTTATAATTTAATTTATATTAATTAAGACATTTTTTATCCTCTGGCTTGAATGACTGCTTCCACTAGTCTTGGTAAATAAAGAAATGAATGATAAAAATGGATTAAAGGAAATTTGAAAAAAAAAATCGAAAATTCCATCGTTTGTTATTAACAGGGAAAAAGATTTATGTATCTAATCCTGGCGAGCACCACATACAAATGTATTATGTTAAATAGAGGTTGGAATTGACAATAAAATTAACTTATATTGAAACAGTTTATTAAAAATCTCTCGCTAGCACCATTTTGCAATTGAGTTTAATATGCTCAAACTACTGAACCCATCTGTACCAAATAAATAAAAATGTATAGTTCTAAGAAAGTTTAGCAATAATAAAATTTAGGATAATAAAAGTTTAAATGAACAATGATGAGTTGCAGAAGCGATATATGCCACACTGTCATATACCTTTATGGTTAAAAATTAAAATTCAACCAGTTGAAATCAATAAAATCATTTTTTCAAATAAAAATGATCAACAAATCGAAATTCCAATCCTTTGCTTTTTGATGTTGTAGGTAAAAATATAATTTATAGGCCTTTATTTAAAATCACTAATAATGCAGTCCATTATCCGCAAGAGCTTCTCACTAGTCTCTGGATTACTAACTAATAGATTATTATTTTTTTTTCATTTATTGATATTTACAACTGTACAAAATAATATATAACAAGTATATGTTGACAGTGAATACAATGACATGTAAATAACTTGTGAAGAACTACTCACTAGTAGCACTTCAATAAAATCTACACTAAAAGGTCTCTAGGCCTTCTTCTTTTCAGACGCCTCGGAGGATTATCAGGAATGGAGGAGGAAGCAAGGTGGGAGACTAGTGGATTGGAGTGGTTATGGAGCTTACTATGGAAGGATATGTATCTGGTTTGGGCTAAATCAGAAACCCATGGAACATTAAGATCTTTATGGATAAGTTTATTGGTTACAAAGTAAGGAACATTGAGGATTTTTCAAAGGATTTTGGATTGTAAGGATTGGATACGAGATAAATTGGATGGTTTAGTCGTCCAAATAGGTCTAATCACAATCATGTAAATGAGTCTTTTTATTAATTAATTGGGAGCTTTGAACGTTTGTCTCGTAAATGTTAAAGTAGTCTGTAACGACGGGCAGTTTCTTGTCGTTTTAGTCTTGTATGCGGATTCCAAGTGAGACGTTTGTCCAAGTAGTGTCCCAGGTAGCGGATTTGTTCAACAGGGATAAGAGCAATATCATTAAAGGATACCGTAGAACAGGATGTCGTAGTAAAGGTTATTTGATGGGATTTATTTTAATTCTCCATTTTTCACAATATTCTTGAAGGTTTATGATATGGGATTGGAGTGCCTGGGATGCAATGAAGGTATCATTATTTACTGATAATAAACATGTATCATCAGCGTAAGTGGTGAGGACAGTGCTAGGATGGGTCGGGATGTCAGCTGTATACGCTGTGTAGAGGATGGGAGCTAGGATACTTCCTTGAGGAACACCGGCAGAGTGAGTAAATTAGATTAAAATTTAAAATTGGATTTCCAATTACTCTCTTACGTAATCTTCAAAGACCTAATAAAATTCTAATGAGGCTAAAAATAATACCTATGTGTGAAAATATCATTGAAGAAATTGCAATTGGATACTCTGATACAAGATTTTTATCGATAAACAAATAAAACTTAAATTATTATCTCAAATTATCTAAGTTCTTTGGTTCTGATATAGCTGGCAGAACGAAGAGGAAATGATTTAGGAACGAGACAGTACGGGGGACATCGGAGTATTATCCATAAGAGACACAATAGAAAAAATACTTTTAGGATTGATGAATTAAATGCCACTTCTATTGAGATTATTTTATTTGAAAACTAGTTTCGAATGCTCAAAATTCATCTTCAGTTCTTCGAGGTAACTAAAACACTAAGTTAAGGCAACTAAAACACAGTGTTTTAGTTACCTCGAAGAACTGAAGATGAATGTTTAGCATTCGAAAAAAATCCTAATTGTATTGATCCTTCTATATCATCATGCGTACCTCAAGTGAAAAAATACTTGTTTACCAATAATACATTATAGGCTTTAAGGGAGGGGGAGTGAGTTTATAAACCAAATTTACTTAATTTTAAATGAGCAGTTTGTCAAAATAGTCTGCCAGTTCTTTATCAGCCTTCTCCAGGCGAGGGAACAAGGACGTTATTCTTTTCTTTTTTTCAAGGCATTCTTTTGTTTCTTGATTTGTTACCTTCCACTATATTTTTTTAACCATTGAGCTGTAATCTCGTCGCATTGTGAGGAATTTCCGTTTAAAGATATATTTTCGAGGTAGTGGGTTTATAAAACATCTACCGCTCTAAAACACGAAGGTATGACCGATTGTCGATTGTTACAATAAATCATTCGATTATTGGGAACTTTCGATTGTTTTTTAAGTGATCGTAGGCTTCGGTTCCTAAGATTTGAGGGGTATATTTTTTATTAAAACATGTTTATATTATTAGAAATTAACTTGTTAATAAATCCTCTCAGGTCATGAATTATCAAAATAAAACTGGCAAAATATTATAATAAACATTTAAGATATGTAATAACGGTATTTATTGAGGAGCTAAATCATGCACTTATATTATTTAAAATAAATTACTAATTACGTGGAATACAATCAAATATAACAACAAACATGGATTGAGCAATCTTACGAGGGAGCAGTTGAATCATCAATAACATCGTCATGATTCAATTAATTAACTTATTGTTTCAATAATTAATTTATTTCCACGAAGTTAGTATGTATTCGATCTAATATGAAATGTGTAGTAGAAATGCTTCATGACAGGCTTATTGAGATGAGTGTATGCTTTATTAATCTCTCTCTCCCTCTCTCTCGCACACTCCCTCTCTCTGTCTATCTACCTATCTCTTTCTCTATCTTTCTCTCTTTTGGGGAAATTTTTTTTAATTTCAGTGTTACAATGGTAATTGAAAATTGATGAATAATTGAAGTGAAATTGCAGTTTAACCATCACACGAACAAACAGATTTCTATTTATTTTAGACTATCTATGCGTTATATGTTTGTACTATATATTTTTTTTGCTGAATTATTTCTCTGTCAGTAGGAGGCTCCGTTCAGTATTATTCACCATCATGACCAACAGGCCAACGGAAACAAATGGCCGCCTTCAAAGAAGGATCTAATACTCAAATTCTTCGAAGAGTTTGATGCATTTTTGGATCATGTTGATTATACAGGATGTCCCGGATTAAAATAGCAAAACTTTAGGAACTTATAGGAGACCGAAAAACTAAGACAAAAGGCCCTTCAGAGATTTGCTCGTTTTTGCTTAGTTTTAGAGAAAATCGCAAAAAAAAGAAACAAAACAAAAATGTTACAGGTAGCGATTATCACCTTTCAAAGTTCGTCAGGCTAGGCAGTGAGATATATAAACACCTAATCTTATCCTTTAGATTCTTTTATTTGTTTACATTTTGGCTTCCTTCTAGGATTATAATTCCTAAATCAGTCTTCAGTCAGTTACTCAGATATTTTTGTGTGAATAGCATCAGCCACAGTGCCGCATACATATTCTAATTTTAAATACGCTGATATGATTTTGTGTATGGTTTCTGTAACGGTGATGCTTTAGAAACGGTGCGGGTGTATGCGCGCCGATTTCGAAATAGAAGAGTGCCTAATCGACGAGTCTTTTTTTTAACTTTTAATAGACTTCGAGAGACTAGGTCATTCTTTATACGTAATGAAGGCGACCAACAGGCAGCAATAAGAGCAGATTATCGGAGAAGAAATTGTGTCCAACGCCACTTCGATAACAATCCTGAGACTAGCATCCGAAGAGCATCTGCTGCAATATCACGGCAAGCAATATGGCGAACTTTGAAGGTGATAATCGCTACCTACCGCTACATTCAATCATGTATGGGCTCTTGAAAATCCCAAAGCTATTAGAGAGAATAGGTTTCAGCATGAATTTGCTAATTACGTTTGGCTTGGAATTTGGAACGGATTACTGGTGGGACCATATATTTTACCTGGAAGTATGTCCTAGTATTCTTCACGCTTACTAATTTTCTGTTGGATTTCTGGAGTTCCTTCATCACTTATATAGTCTCATCACTTATATAGTCTCGAAACGTCGCCAAAATAGTTGTTTTTATTTATTGACTGAACCTCAAGAACCTTACCAAAAATTTAATAGTAACAGTCAAGAAATTTATCCATATTTACATATCGAGTCAATATTGGAAGAATGGGGTTTTATGAATATATCAACCCACGGTCCTGAGGCAATTACAGTGATGAAAGGACTCCAGAAATCCAACAGAAAATTAGGAAGCTTGAAGAATATTAGAACATACCTAGTAAGATGCAGGGCATGATTATGAGAACAATATAGTCTCGAAACGGCGCCAAAATAGTTGTTTTTATTTATTGACTGAGCCACAAGAACCTTACTAAATATATATATATATATATATATATATATATATATATATATATATATATATATATATATATATATGCATTTATCTCTCTCTCTTTTATTAGTTTCTTTTAAATTGTTTTTATATTTATTAATTAATTTCTAACTCCATTGATTACTTATTGTTTATGTTTCAAATTTAGTGAATTTTAATTCCTATATTTCACGTTTCTATAATACGCGTTATCTCGAGAGATGGGACGCGTAGAAATATATGCACCCATTGCAGGGTTACTGCAAAGTTAAAAACTACAACATACAGGCCAGATACTATTTATATAATAACTATCATTTATATATCTATATTTTTATATTTATATATAGCCAGTCTAAACTATTCTTTTTTTCAAACTATATAGTTTTATTTTCATATTTACAATTAATAATTTCATTTTGGGAATAAATATTCTTGCCTCCTTGAATCCTCTAAATGAATAATATAGCTTTATTCAATAAATATTAAGTTTTACTATTTTAAAAATTGGATCTCTAAACAGCAGACAAAATAAGAAAAAAAAATCATAATAAAAAAATAAATAATTAATATGAATATATAATTACAAACATTAGAAAAATATAAATAACTGATATGCATTTGTAATAACATTAGTTAATTAATAGAAGACAGAATCCTTCTATTTGAAAAAAGTTTTTGGCGTACTGTCTTCGGAATTTTTTGATTGCAACATCATTTTTTTTTTCCATGATAATTTTTCCTATATTAAATAAACTAAAAATATTTTTTATTCCTTTAAAATAATCGGTGAACAACGGCTCAGAATTATATTGACCATTCCGGGAGATGATTTGAGTCCATTGTGATTTTGATGCTAGTAGATATAGAAATGTTCGGTCTGTTTGCTTGAAAGTATTTCTAGGTTTTTTTTTTTTTTTTTTTTTTTACTTAATTGTATTTTAATGTGTATTTTGTACATTGAGGTGAGTTTGATAAGAGTTCATCGGGGATATTACTATATCTGATAATAAAAATATTTAATAATAAATTTGGGAAACCCTTTGACAAATGATTTTCTAACCGCTCAAGGAATTTTAGCTTACAGAGAGTACAACTAATAGATAATCCTATAATGATCTCTTTTTTAATACTCCTTTTGGAAGCTGTTTGATTCATGCATTTTAAATTATTAATAAGAAGTACTTTTCATGATACCCAGAGGGTCAAATCAGAACAGCCCCAAGAAAAAACTTAGAGACCCCATAACCCTTCCAGGAAGAATACCGCATCTAGGCCGTATTCAGAGGATTTTTTTTTTTGTTGAAAGTCCTAAATAAATAATATTTTGGGTAACCAATTTGACCACACGGAAATCAGTAATCCTTTTAACCGTCCTAGAGCTGTTATATAAAGTCAAGAAAATTTTACGCACGGTCATTTCCGTTGATATTGTCTCGACTAGGAGCAAGATGTGACCAGCCGCACATTCGTGTAATGGCTTTCCACACACGACACCGCTTAGTGGTTCAAAGGGACAGAAATGCGGCAAAATTGATTTTATTGAATTCTCTGTCGCTAATTTTTTTTCTAGATTTTTTAAATCATATGAATCAATATTCTATTATTGGATAAAGTAGGGAAACAAATATTAACAAGAAAAGTATGTTATATGTAGGATTTCGATAGAATCAGTCGTACATAGTTAATGATAAAGAAAATTTGAGTTCGATAGGGTTGAATATAGCTATTAATACTACTTTATTTTTGATAATATTAGACGAAAACTGCAGCATTAGTAATATTATTAATAATTAATAAAAATAAACAATTTACGCATTTTTAAAACATATTCTACTTATATAGGCAGGGAGGTCTCAGATGAGAGAGGGTGCAAGGTAAAGACGTTTAGAAGTATTGAAGTCGTTTGACAGTTTTATTAACAAAAATCTAATAGCGATTTCTTTTTTTTTAAATTTGTCTCTATGACCTGCCATTCGGTAGCTATATTAATTTAAATTTAAAAAAGTCAAGTTTAAACCCTATTTTTAAACGCCGTATTTTAGTTTTCATGACACAATAAAAGATGTAAAGCTAAATAGACCAAGTGGAAATTAAGATTTAATTAAATTTAAGATTTAATCCATACACCTTATAATAGTCAAGTTCTGAGTAAATGTACTTAGTAGATTTCAAGAAGCATAGCAAGAAGCCTATGCTTGAATAGCACAATGCATAGCACATCAATCATACACGGGTTTTGCCGAGCCTGGGCCCTATTTCCGTAGCCAATGGCTTATTTATAAACCCAAGGAGTTATAGCAACTAAAAAATAAAAGTGTTGTATTAACTGTGTCCGAAAAACTGTTCATTTTAGAACTTCTTAGGAAAGGAGCATCTGGGGAAAAATTGGCGAGTTCTATGTCGGAACATCCACGATTTCCGACATGTTAACGAAGCTTTCTTGTTACATAAATATAATTGTATACACGGTCACATTTTTAATTTCAAAACTCTAATTCAAAAGATTTTTTTTTTTTTTCATTTATTGATATATACAACTGTACAAAATTATATACAACAAGTAAATGTGTTGACAATGAATACAATGGCATGTAAATAACTTGTGAAGAACTACTCACTAGTAGCACTTCAATAAAATCTACACTAAAAGGTCTCTAGGCCATCTTCTTTTCAGACGCCTCGGAGGATTATCAGGAATGGAGGAGGAAGCAAGGTGGGAGACTAGTGGATTGGAGTGGTTATGGAGCTTACTATGAAAGGATAGGTATCTGGTTTGGGCTACATCAGAAACATATGGAACATTAAGATCTTTATGGATAAGTTTATTGGTCACAAAGTAAGGAGCATTGAGGGTTTTTTGAAGGATTTTGGATTGTAAGGATTGGATAAGAGATGAATTGGATGGTTTAGTAGAGCCCCAAAGCTCAACTCCGTACGTCCAAATAGGTCTAATCACAGTCATGTAAATGAGTCTTTTGTAATTAATTGGGAGCTTTGAACGTTTTTCTAGTAAATTTTGAAGTAGTCTGTAACTAATTAAAAAGTAAATCTGATTATTCAGATATTTGTATATCCGGATAAAGTTCGGCCTCTATGAATCCGGATAATCGGAGATTCACTGTAAATTTATAATAAGTAAGTTTCTATTTTCTTAATTTGTTCTAATGTTGTTATATAACTTTTGATATAATTATAATACAATTTTAACTATTGAAAATATGTTTCATCAAACTATCCAATTAATCCGATATTTTGGCCGGTCTGTTCTACCCCTTGGTCCATTAGCGGTAGTATTAGTTCTTTTTATTTTATTTATTAATTTATTTTTTTAAATATCTCTAAGCCAGCCTTATATCACATAACTTTCAGTTATTCAATGTTATTATTCGTATTAGATTTTGTGTTTAAAAAATACATATATATAACATGTTATCATAACACAATTGTAAACAAACATTGAGGACCTTATGCTTCCTGTAAAGGACTTATCCTGCGGTAGATAAAGCACCCTGAGTCTGCTCCGGAAGTACCCTTGGTCCTGAGGGGGGAAGAGGAACCTATCAGCGACCCGAATCTGATAATCCTCAATCGGGTTAGCTGAGATAGCAACCCATTCTATCAGAGTCGGTCGGGGCCACCATCTTGTAGTATCTAGAAGTCACTCTTCTGAAATTTCTTCTTGTATCAGTTCAATTCATTGCCTGTTTTTATCTTCCGAATTTTAAATATAGCTTCTACAACTATATCTTTTAAAGTAGTTAAAATTTTTTTTGATTTTTTGGTTTTTTGGGTTTTTAGATAAAGTAGTTGATATGAAAAATGAGTTTGTTTGCGAATAAATGTGTTGTTTGATTGTGGGTAGATTGAGATCAGTGAGCACAGTGTTCATTCTTGTGTATTTGTTGTAATTATTAATAATTCTCATGCAGATGTTTTGTATAACTTCCAGTTTTCTGTAATTTGTAATACAAGTATTATTCCAAACAGGTGCTGCGTAGGTTATTATAGGTCTTATTATAGTTTTATACAATATTAATTTGTTTCTATTGGATAAATTTGAGTGTTTATTGAAGTAAGGGGACAGTTTACTAATCAGGTTTTGGAGACTGGTAGATTCGAATGGATACAGAGCTTACTATAAAAGGATAGATTTGGATCCAATGAGCAACATGTGCACCATTAATATCTTTATGGATAATTTTGTTTGTGACATAATAAGAAGCATTTTTTTTTTTTTAATTTTTTTTTTTTTGTCTGTTCTATGTTCTATCTTTAAATCCCTTGGATGTGGTAAGCATCCTTCAAATTGCTAACTTTTATTTTCATTGAAAGTATTCGATGCATTTGGGATTTTAATCCTTCAAAGCAGTATATCATCGTGTATTCAAGTCTATTGAATTTTTATGAACCATAGCTTAAATGTGCACGCACTCCAGCAATTGTCACTCGGACTTTATTGATATTGCTGGCTTGTAAATATGCTATGTAAAGTAAATTTACATATTTTACGAAATATAAGCGAACAAATGAAAATAGTTTTAAATTTACTGGCCAGCAAATAACCTTTACCCTACGTCAAAAACCTACCTCATCCTGTCTTACTGTATCCTTTAATGGAGTACCATTAATTAATGTAGAACAGATAAGATACCTTGGATTTTATCTGGACAAGAGACTTACCTGGAACCCTCATACAACATTGAAAAGACAAGAAGCTGCACGTCGATTTCGACTACTACAACACCTACTTGACAAACGTTCAAATCTCCCGATACCCTACAAAAACTCATCTACATGACGATTATCAGACATATTTGGACTTACGGAATAGAGTTATGGGGATCCACCAAACCATCGAATTCTTCCCGCATCCAATCACTCCAATCCAAAATCCTTCGAAAAATCCTAGATGCTCCTTACTTTGTCACAAATGAATTAATCCACAGCGACCTTAATATCCCATATGTTGCTGAATTGGCACGAACCAGATACCTTTCCTTTCATAATAAACTCACTGCTCATCCAAATCCACTTGTTGCACAACTTGCTTCCCATTCCATTCCTGGAAATCCTCCAAGGCGTCTGAAAAGAAGATGGCCCGGTGATCTTCTTTTATAAATATTCATTAGAGTACTACCAATGGGTAGTTCCTCAGCAAGTTTTATACATTTCATTATGTTTCATATATACCGCATATTTACTTGATGTGTTTTTTTTAAATACAGTTGTAAATTTCTATTAATAAAAGAGTAAAAAAAAGAAAATAAAAAAAAGAATTTACCGGTTTTTCGAATACCTCAATCATCGCATCAGGTTTTGAGGGTTGCAAACTTTGATTTTACCAAGTCTCTAAGACCCTAACAACATATTAAAAAAGGGTGGATACATGGGCTTTTGCGAAGTTAAATGTATAAATCGACTGGGCTAAACGAGCCAAATGGATTTTTGATTTTTTTTTTTTTCCAGTTTCGGTTGATGTAAATAAAGATTTGACTGGATTAGGAAGATACCATATTTTTGAAAAGTTGTTTACCATTTGGCCGCCTTTTAAAAACATATTTAATTGACAGTCTGTGTCAGTCAGTTCCAAAGTTTAGCACGTCTGGTCAGCAGTGTGAGGGCGGCCAGATTGCAGCTGCGCGCCTCTTCGTAAACTGTTTCTTCTTGCTATCCAACCGAAATGTAAGTATATATTTGTCCAATTACATCGCGTATTCACTGTAATATTATGGATGATCGGCAGATAGTTTTTTTTATCTCAATAATCAAACAAAAAATCTGCATATTCTTTTCTCACACAGGGAACGTTATAGTAAGCCGGAAGGTATTCTGAGAATTCTTCAAGAACTGAAGGAGGAGGAAGTTCAAGGGGAATAGAGGAGTATGATGAGGATTCGGACGATCCAGATTACGAGCCTGAAGTAGCTGAGAGGGCCGAGCATGACAGCGAATCAGAAGTTGAATTGGATGGAAGCGTTGAGGAAGAATTGCTCTTGAAGAACATAAGATGTTGTTGAGGATTTTCGTTTGTTTATTGGCAAAGATAAAGAAACATTGTGGCCAAGTGAACCAATTGCAGGCGTCACTAATACTAAAGCAAAAAATTAAGTAAACATTTTTCCGGGCTCTAATAAAGGAGCTGCTTGCCAATTTTTTAGAGATGTTTACAGTTTCCCTGCTATAATGTCCCCTGATATTGATGACATAGTTCACCACACTAATCTGAAGAACTGCATGTTGACGTGTAATTTCACTAGTATTAGAATTTTATTTATTCTCTACTTTCCCTCTCTCCCCCTCCCTCTGTCTCGTTGTGTAAATACTATTTTATTCTTCCCTATGTAAGATGATTTACTTTGCTTTTGTACTCAAATGAATCTGGTTCATTTTGATTTATAATTTTTTTTTTATATGTATTAGATTAATAAGAATAGCATACGATACCTGAAATACTGTATATCGATAGTAAAGATTTTTATAACCATAAAAAAATATAAATAAAGAATTTAAAAAATATATAATGTAATAATGTCTTTCTAATGTGTCTGTTTAAAAAACAGCACAAAGTAATACAAACACACATGAAAAGTGAATTAACAACGTGACGGTTGTGACATTCTACACCTCAAATGTGAACAAGTCTAGTGCCTCCTGAATGAACTAACAAGATCTGATATGAACGTACGCCACGACTATCCCAACAAACGTTGTTGCAACATCAACTAGATTAAGACAAACCATGAAACTGCTTAGAGACTCAGAGAACAGAGGATTCCTACCCGATTAAGATCGGCTGTCCCAGATAGCGGATGACAATGGGACGAGTTCTGATTTGTGTTTGGCCAAAGCCTAAGTCCTTAATCACCACAGTCGATCGAGGGCAGGTCTTCCTTCTCGTCGAGTTAATTGAATAATTGACGGATCCTTGATTAATTGTTATTGTCCCAATATCGGTGGGTCTCTTTGGTCACTGGCTTCGTTTATCTACTATTGTCTAGTGCTTTGCTGAAACTATAATCGGATTCATGGGTGATTTGATTTGTCAAATATGATTTCGTAATCAGTAATTGCGTTTTATTTTTACAATCTTTTTGATATGGATATATCTTTTGGATGGGAGTCGATAACGTTTTAAGTTTAACGTTTTTTTTCACATTCATTTGACAAGCTATTGCTCTGTTATTGTTGCTTAGATCAGAAGTTTTATGACAATTTCCTAATTAGCAATATAATAGAGAATATTTTTGTTATACATATAACATTTGTCGTTAGGACCTAGCGTTTAAGAGCTATATTGGTTTGAATGAAATGAGTCACGTTTTCCTTTTCTTTCTTTTTTATGGGTTTGGGCTTTTCTGACTAACTCTACTTAGTATAGCTTGGATCGAAAATTTGCCGACTATTTCCTGATCGGAAAAACTTAAAAAAATATTTTTGTTTTATACCATTTGTAGCTAGGACCAACCGTTCAAAAGCTATCTTTGTTTGATTGAAAAACGTTCGAAACCACTATATTCTCTTAGCCTTTTTCATTTTGATTAATCATTTAATTTAATTAACAATTTAGGTAATTTTATTATTTTAATTCCAAATGTAAACTAAGAAAAACAGTGAATTAAAAATAGACATATTCATGATCTATTGTTATTTATTTTGACACGTTTTAGCCCTATGAATATATTAAGCTAGTTATGGCTATTTCCTTATTAAAAATTAAATGGAGAATAGTTTTTGTCATATAAAATTTGTCTCTAGGACCTAGTGTTTAGGAGCTATATTGGTTTGAATGAAAAAAAGTTACATTTAAAATTCCTATTTTCTCTTAACTATGTTTATTAAGAATTATCATTAATTGTTAATTTAATTTAGTTATTTATTTCATTGATTTGACCTTTTATTTCTAAAATGTAAATTAAGAAAAGCAGTTGATTATAGTAGACAGATATATTGTTTTCCCAGTAAGGGATATTTTTTTTTTGTTTTGTTTTCTTAATTGCTCGACCAAACTAATTTTTCACAAGCCCGATATTACAAATACAATTAATAGTTAACTTGTTTGAAGAAGAATTTGACTTATCCGCATATTCACAATCACCTTTCCAGGGCTTTGGAAGGCGCAGACTGATACGTTGCCCGCAAGACGTTTCAATAGTGCGGCATTAAATAGCCCAGGCTCATTGAAGGGGTAACATTAATACTTGAGGCCTGCAATAATTTATCCCTAATAAATAAAAAAATAATTGAATGCTGTTATTAATTTCCCGTTGCTAAAAACAAAAAGAAAAAATAACTGTGGGATGCTTTAATCAGGTTTTTAAACATATTATATTTTAACAAATTTAGAAAACTAATAGGTTGTCCGGAAAATAATTAAAGATTTTGTGTTTTATTTAAATCACTCTTCTTTGCAATAAACTGTTTATGTCCATGGATTATTTTATATAGCGCTGTCGACTAGACAAATTTATTTGTTAACCTCTTTAGCAATTCATTACTTGGAAATGAATCAGTCTTTACTAACATGTTAGTACGTGATTTTCGTACATATACTGAGCTATGCAAAACCATAAAGAAGTAAATAGATGTATGGTTGCAATCAAAGAAGCTTGAAAAAATGGAAAATGCTTTGAAAATAGGTGGTGGGAAACTAAAGCAAAAACCTATGGGAAGAAAACAAATTTCTGCCTTAGCAAATTATATCCAAGACATTCTCACTGCTAAATAAGAATATACAGGTATATAATGAAAAACTTTACGATGACAAGCCATATAGTAGTAATCTAATAAAATAAATCCTAAATTATAGTAATAAATGTTATAACATAAGATCCTCTGATTTGGTGTCTCTTTATTGACAGTTTTCTTTATTTTCTATTAAACAATTTTTTTTTTATTTGCTTTATAATCCAATGAAGAGTTTATTATGTTTAAAATGGACGTTTCCATAAAGGGATTGTCATAATGTTTTATTTACACAAGTAACTGATTTGTATGCCAAATGAGAACACCATGTTTTTTCTGTTTCAAAAGCAAATTTCTCTATGAAATTGAAATAAAATCATTACGTTTAACATATCATTCGAAAGCTGATTAAATTTGCAAGTTTTATAAGATTTGAGGTTTTGTGGATAGCTTTTTTAAAAACGGTGAGCGTTGAAGTAATATAAGACATTGTGACTTCCCCAAATAAGCTGAAGATCAAGCTGTTTTTTAGCTACTGTTTGTAAAATTCAGGGTTAGAGGTACTCAGCTACTATAGAAAATCTAATATTCAAACGAAATTGAGATATTACAGCTTTTATGGGAAAAACGTGGTTCCCTAAAAAAAGTCTTTGATTTATCCTATATGTGCAACGGATTGGAATAGAAAGGTGAGGTCTGCGGTATTTTGCTACATTTTTGATCTAGTTTCACCCCATTTGTTTTTTTTTTTACTCAAAGAGGTACTCACCCTGTATATTGGTACTTACCTAAGAAGGCGGACGGACATCTATAAGATATCAAGAGTGAAAGGAAAGGTAAAAAGAGTCAGATTGGTTAAAACTTTGGGTTTTTACTGTAACTGCTTGTTCTTTATCTGTTCCTATTTGAAACAAATTTAAATTGGAACTACTAGAAATATTTATCTGGCCATTTAACCAAATATCTGAGTTTGTTTGAATGATTTTATTATTTCTAATGGTTCCTGAATATTCGATTTTAGGCTTTTTCTACTTGACGTATTAGTTTTACTTCCGAATCTTTATTTAATATATGGCTATTTTAATTTAAATAGGTAGCGAAGTTAGAATACTGGATTTTGAAATTTCGTTAGTTTTGGAACTGGTATGTTTAACATTCCAAAATAGTTTTCAAATTGAATAATTCCAATAAAAGTGGCAGTTATTTCATCAATTCTAATTGGTTTTGTTTTGTTTTTGTAAAACATTTTTGATTTATTGCATTACACAGAGCGCTGATGTTTTGAAATTTCCATATGTTATTTATTTAGAACCGGTGAACAACAGTCAAAATTTAAAACTAATTTTCAATTTACAAAATCCAGTAGATGTGGCAATTAACTCATAAATCCTAACTGCATTCACCCTTCTATACCGTCATGCTTACATCAAATAAATCAAACATGATTAACAAGTTGGTAGAAATGTTTGAAGATGCATAAAGTCTATTTTGATAAATAAAATGGTTTTCTAATATTTTTTTTTTTTTTTTAAACATAGACCTGCATTCATTTCCCGGCAAATAAAAGCAAGAAATAATTAGTAAAAGAAAATAACTACCCTCTGATTTCTTATTCTAAAATTTAATTTATTTTTATCTTTAATAGTGAAACCGACAACTCCAGAGTTTTGATAAACTACAGGGTGTTGGGGATGGCCTTAGAAATACATTTGCATTTCTATGTAATTTATGTAGTGGAACTAATTACAGAGTCGACGTTACGTAGACGAAGTTTGCTATTAGATAAACCTTTGAATTTACATAGAATTTCCTACTGATAAAATGTCACGCCTCACACTGTGAAATCCTAATCTTCTTTAGTACTAAATAAATAATTAAAGTTGAGTAAATAAAACTGTTCATAATTTACTATCCGCTATTAATTATTTTATTATGATTATTATTACCCGCCCATCAGAATAGTACGCTCCTGTTTAGTGCACCTTCGACAGATCTTTCCTAATCCGATCCTCTTCTGTATGCAATTCAATTTCTTTAACCAATCGCCATTCAAATATCCTTTCCACTACCTAGTGTCCCTTCATAACTATTTACTATCTATCCAGATCCATGAAAACTATCAAACTATCTTTAAGCTCTACAAGAATGTGAAACTTTATTATTATTTACAGTACACATATTTTATTATTTAAGTTATTTTTTATATTAGTCTTTGTCATTTGTGTTTATTTTTCGTTGTGTTTTTAAAAATTTTAACTGTATTTTTACTATCTAAAACAAATTATTTATTATTTTTTTTATACCCATTTAGCATTTTGACTTATGTTAGTTTAATTCGAGACTGCTACTAAAACTTAACTCATGAGTGATAAATGATAAGAAATTTATACATATATTTAACGAATTTTGATCCTGAACGACTCATTTTATTTGTTGTTTTGTCTATTTTGAGAACTGATGATGAATAAAATTCTAAAATGGCTTTTGACTAAACAAAAATTCTAAAGAATATTTGGATACTTAATTTTAAATTTTAATTTATGAGTTTGTAATTCAGAAGGACAGAGACTATTAAAATACTCTTGCAGATAATGTACTTCATTATCAGTGAATTTCTATCCGGCGAAAATAATTTGATTTATTTCATCTAGTTTTATTTCAATTTATATCCATAAAAGTATATGGTGGGGCAAACTTCATTTCTGCCAATCAATATTGTACTTATAAATTTTTATTTTTGTAAATATTATTTACTCGACTAAATCAAACTGTGATCAAGATGTTTTTTTTATATCAAAATTTTCTCCTTATTATTCAAAGAAAATTCGACGCTACAATGAATAACATAGGTAAATCCTACTGCGGCTAAGTTG
The DNA here is from genome assembly GCA_003667255.2 of Euschistus heros. Classification (NCBI taxonomy): domain Eukaryota; kingdom Metazoa; phylum Arthropoda; class Insecta; order Hemiptera; family Pentatomidae; genus Euschistus; species Euschistus heros. Next base: position 2,305,251 of record RCWM02000011.1, read on the forward strand.
CCATTTCCTAGATTCCAACTTCTTAATAGTCTTCTGTGTAGGGGACTTATAATGTTATATACTTCAAACTTTGCCTCTCACTGTTTCCGTCCATATCTTGGCATGCGAAATGTGGAATGAGTTGAAAACTGCTATTTACAACTAAGACCCGAAATGTTAGAAACTTTTCTGAGTTATCATTGTTTACAAGTATTCATGACTTTGTTATTGAGTTTTATAACATTAGTGGTTAAAAAAAAAATCTCCACTTTCCTTTTTTATTATCGTAATGAAATAAACCAGGATATTTTTCGGACTAATAACTTGTATATTCAGTGTGAAAAAAAAAATACAAAATTATTTGTTATATAAATTGAATTAAAATATAACAAACAACATACCAATTTAATGTATTATAAAAAATTAAATAAAAATAAAATTATATTTAGAAATTAAACACTGATTTAATAATTAAAAGTCTTTATAACCCGATTTACTATTTTCATTAAATTTACTGATTCATGAATTATATAAAAAACATTGATTTAAACAATCTTCTATTTTTCTTCTTTAGAATTGTCAGCTATTCACCGCTCTGCCATAAATCCCCAGCTGTATTTCACTTCATTTATAATCTATAAATGTTTATTTGTAATTGTTTAATTGGGTCCAAGAGATGTTCTATTCACCAGGATCCTTAACTCACACTGCCTCTTCCTCAAAAAAAAAAACTTTTCTTATTCGCTTTAATGCCTTCTTAATCAGCGTCAAGTCTTTTCTTTTTTTTTTATCTCTATTTATTTTAAATCAACTATATAATATTTTAAAATATACTTTAATTCTTTATATTACTTAATTGATAGTTACATATTTTGATTAATTTTTAACTGTACAAATATATACATCAAGAAAATGTGTTAAAAACGTTTACGATAGCATGTCTAAACTTGAAAAGAACTACTCATCATGACTAATTCAATAAAAATTATACACAAGAAGGTCGCAGTGACCATAGAAGATCTTAGAGGCCATCTTCATTTCAGATGCCTCGGAGGATTATCAGGAATGGATTGGGAAGCAAGTTGAGAAACTAACTGATTTGAGTGGGTATGGAGCTCACTATGAAAGGATAGGTATCTGGTTTGGGCTAAATCAGCGACATATGAAACATTAAGATCTTTATGGATAAGTTTATTGGTGACAAAGTAAGGAGCATTGAGAATTTTTCGAAGTATTTTGGATTGTAAGGATTGGATACGAGATAAATTGGATGGTTTAGTTGAGCCCCAAAGGGTAACTCCGTACGTTTAAATAGGTCTAGTCACAGTCATGTAAATACGTCTTTTGTAATTCAATGTTGAAGTAGTCTGTAACGACGAACAGTTTCTTGTCGTTTTAGTCTTGTCTACAAATTTAAATAATTATTCAAAAGAAAATTTTCGTTGTTATATGAATGATATAGTACATCATTTGTTATTTATCAAAAACATTGAAATATCTCAACCAAACCACTTCCTTTTCAAGAGATGTTAGAAGGATAAAATTATTAATTTTCAAAATTAAATGCCAATTTTCTTTTCTTCAACTAAACAAAATAATTAAATTAAAGTTTCCACTCTTTTAAACAAATAAAATAATAAAATATTTAGTATGTTAATTGGGTAAAATTGAATTTTTATGATTATCATTTTCTCTTTAGATTATTCCTATGTATTCAAACAAATTAAATAAACATGTAACTGTTACATATCCCCTTCAATTACGGAACCTTTGGCTAGCTCATGTCATTAAAATTTATAGTGCTGAATATTATTCTATATTACAATTATTATTGCACTGTTGTATTGTATTATTACCAATTATGTATAATAATTAAATATATTCTCGTTTCAACACTCAATTTAAATTACAAATATTTAAATTGATGCAAATTAATTTAAAATAGAGAAGTGAGTTCCATAAATTTCAATTAGTCCAAGAGAAGTTATTAAAATTTAGAGTTCCATTCGCAGAAAACTTACACTCTATTTTCCTCATCATCTTTACCTAGTTAGTTAATTAATGAATTTTATTATATTTTATCTTCTACATCAAAAGAGTACAGTTAGTTTATATTTAATTATCCTGTATTTATATTTTGAGCTAAGATGAAAAAAGAAATTAATTGTTATAATAAAAATATAATAAAATATATAAGTATGAGTAATATGAAACTAGTTGCTTTGGGTAGTTATTGGACTTAAGATGCCTTATCAATTTATTCTATAAATTTATTTCCCTATAATAACTAATGTTTTGTGCAGCAATATTTTATTTTCCTTAACATTATAACATAACATTCCTTTAACCTTTAACATAAATATATATACATATATATATATATTAGTAATACAGAAACATCATATGTTTAATAATTATTAGTAAACATTCATAATTATATATCAAAACTATTATAATAAAGGACAAACCATTTTTCATTTGTTATCACTAACCACGAAAACTGCTAAACCAATCTATACCAAATTTTAACCACTTGATGCTCATAGTTCAAGGGAAGTTTAGAAATAATAAATTTACAGGTTTTAATTAAATTGTCATAAAATAACGATAAGTATGTAGTGCGCAGTGAAGTTTGATAATCAACCGCTGGGTGGCGAACACCATTCGAGAGAGTTTAAAAAGGTATGGTGTTATATAGAGCTAGAAACTTATGATAAAATTTACTTATTTCTATATATATAAATTTCTGTAGCTATAAATATATTGCTCCAGACATGTGGATCCCAGTGGGGTTTAAAAATCGACCTATATGTGGTCATTCTGAAACTATTTTACAATGGTAACACTATTAAACCCAACTGTACCAAATTTTGACTACATTTTTATAGTTCTAGGAACGCTTATAATAAATATTTAAAAAAAAGACTATATTTTATTGGTCAAAAATTATTTCTGCAAAATTGGATGACTAATGATATTTTTACTTACTTACCATCTTCTAATCAATTCAATCTAACCAGTTTAAAAATTATTGTAATGAGTGAAAATATCAATGAAAAAAATAATGCTGAATTCCATAGTTCAATACAAGATTTTTATCTATAAACAGATGGAATTCTTAGTTAAAATAATATAAGTTTTTTACCTATGAGAGCGGGCGAAGCTGCGACGGGTTATGATAGTAATATATAATAATAATATTACATTTTTGTCAAACTTAAAAGTTTTAAAATATATTGGAAACCAGAAGGACAGATATAGGAGGTAAAGGGTCAGGTCTGATGCCTTGGGTCACGTTCTGTTTGCCCTTTGACCTACAAATGATGAAAATCCTGGAAACACCTCGACCCAGGGAATCTCTTCCATTACAAGAAGAAGCACTCATCGGATAGAAAGAAAACACAACTGGGGTAAAACTAGAAAATGGCTTCTAACTAGTAGATATAGAAACTATGTTCTAAAGTAAACTGAAATCCTATTTTTTTCTCAGTTTTCTATTCAATCTAAACTATTTTTCGAAAATGTCTCTACACTATTGCTGAAACAATATAGGTACATTGCTGGTTGTATTAGCAGCTTAGAATTTTGAAGATGTTCTCCGATTATTTGTAGAAGTTAATTTTTTTTTTCTCATAATTATTTGAAAATGACAAAAATCTATATTGTAAATATATAAAAATAATTTACTGGGACTAAATAAGCATTGTTGCGAATATAGTGACATAACAATGAACTGGTAGAGAAACTATCGATTGGTAAGACTCAGGAAAGTTTTCCGTGGAAATTGAATGAGTTTACAGGAGAGTTACCAATAATCAGTTTTAAAACTTCCTCCTCCTTAAAGAATATGAAAAATTATATTTGTAGTTTTTATTTAATGTACGTTTTTTAATGTTCTTTAGGATGTCAAATTCGAATCCAATGTCCATTTTTGAATAAAAAAATAATTTATACTTTTTTTTTTATTAGTTGAAGTTCTTATAATGTTTTTTTTTTTTTAGAATTTAACTAATCTCATCCGAAACCGCTGAAATTACTGTATTTTCCCTAAAATTTGAACTAAAGTATAAACATTTTGGAGCAAGAATCATGTTATCATTATTTAAACTGAAATATAAAACAAAAAGGTTTAATGCTAATACATTTTTTTTAATCGGATTTTAGAGAGCATTAGTCGGGAAGGCAGAATAAGGGTCTATTTATCGACTAGGAACCTTCAAAATAAATGCCAACATAATGTGTGAGAGACTGAGTGTGTCATCTCTTTGTGAATCAAATTTAAATGTGTTGGTATTTTTAATTAGTTTACAAATTTTCAAAAAGATCAGCATCAAATTATAAACTGGAAATTATTGTGTATACATATATATATATAAAATTCCATTTTAGACACCTAGTTATATTGTATAAATAGCATTTTCATCCTTACTACTCTGACCTGTGAACATTTGACGTGACTTTAACCAGATGAGCCTAATTTGCAAGCACCGACCAACAGGTGTTATACTCGATATGGCCGACAGTTCGGATGTAGCTTTCCTGTTATATTTGATATTACAATTAGTTGACTATTTTGAAGATAATTCGTACTCAATATAATTTATAAATACTTACAGCGCAGTTTTTCGTATTACGACTGATACTAATAATGCTAAACATATTATAAACAAAGAGTAGTTTAGGGATAGTGGAAGAGCTCAAAATCTCATTGTGATATTTTAAATTTTCAACTCAAATACCGGTATTTCGACTCTTTCAATATATTCTTGACAAATGTATAAACCTTTCGATTAATTGCAAAAAACTCATTTACAGTAATTAGACCTATTTAGAAATAAAGAGCTAAACTTTGGGGCTCCACCAAACCATCCAACTCAACCAGTATCGAATCCGTTCAATCTAAAATCCTTAGAAAAATTCTCTATCCCCCTTACTTTGTCGCAAATAAACTTATTCACAAAGATCTTAATGTTCCTTACATTTCCGATTTAGCTCAAACCAGATATCTCTCTTGTCATTGTTAGCTCCGTAACCATTCAAATACTTTAGTATCTCAACTCGCTTCCGACTCAGCGAAGCGTCTAAAAAGAAGATGGCCAAGAGACCTTATAACATAGAACTTTTATTGAAATGCTGCTAGTGAGTAGCTCTTAATATGTTTAGAAGATGGGTATTAATCGAGGAGTCATTTAATAGACTCCCAGCTCTATAATATAAATATAAGATACATATATAATTTAAGAAAAAGTTTAATGTGATCCTGGCAACTTTATAGCCGAAAATCAAGAAACACTACATCCTTTGTATTGTACTAATCATACAATTATCATGGGTTTTAGTCGTACAGCTTTTGATATTTTAAGTGTAAACATTTTTCGTATGCTTTTTCATTATTTTTTAAAATTTTTAATATAATCATAAGAAACTCGTTGTCATAAAAAAATAACTTGATTTTCTTTTGTTGCAGACCTATCGGAGGAGTCTTTAAATATACACTACTACAATTTGTAAGTATTGGTTGTATTTTTTTTATTTTCCAATTTCATATTTTTTTTTTTTTAATTTTATAAATGTATAAATGTGTAACTTTATTTGGAGAAGTGATGGGAAACATCACGTAGTCTTTAATCTTAAGCATCGTCCAGGGTCAACAAAAACGATCTCAAAAATAATAAATAAATAATATAAGGACCATTCAAATAAATTAGTTCCATAATGTAAAAACAATCACTTGATAGGATCGATTGAACTAGATTTAGTACACTGATCTAGTAGTCCTTTGTGTCCTTACTCCTACTGGAATTAGTTTCATATCTTATAAAACTCCCTGCACGTGGAAAAGTATTGTATTTCTCATTTACTAATCCCTTTCATGAAGAGCAGTGATTGACTCAGCTAATGATTCGAAGCTAGTACAAATAATTTCCAATAATCAGGTGCGAAAATGCTGAAACGGACTTCTCTCTTTTATAGCATACACTTTATGAGAAGAGGCATAACATGAATGAATAGAAAGTTCTAATTTACATGACAGTGGATTTCAACAAACATACAATTTGGTCTTAATCAACTGATGTAGATTCGGATAGCCTAATTACCTGTTAATCGAGAACCCAAAAAATTAAGAGGAATGCATAATAAAATATAACATAGGACAATACCTGTAATCAATATATATCTTTAATAACAAAATGATACCTATTATGTATGGAGTAATAATATACATGAGTATTAGGTCGGTGCAAGAATAATGCAGGTTCCGAATATTCATTTCGTATAAGCAAGTGATTGCCAAGTGAGCAAGGATAATTTTCCAGTCTGATTGGATTACAAAAAATAGTTTTTTTTTTTGTTTTTTTTTCATAGCCCATTTTTTTTTTATTGTACTAACCTTATATAATGTTTTGCAAATTCTCCTATTTCTTCTTTCTAGCATTTTAAGGATTCATAGTTTCTTTAGCATAATTTTGTTATCAATTAATATGGTTAAATTAAACATTAGGTGATACACACCGTTGATTTATGTGTATACGCCTGCAACCCAAAATAACTTTAATCTATTATAACTCTTTATCTATTTATTTTTTTATATTCCTTGTATATCTTCGTAGTTCTGACTCTTTGCATTGTAGTACCTTTTATAATTTTTCTCATTATGTTATTTCGGTACGATTTAAGTTTGTTGTTTCAGCTACTTATGGAAGTATATCTTCCATTTCAAATCTAATTATTAGAATTTTCAATTAATGTTTCTATTTCTAATATAAATAAATATGAAGGCTTAACTTATACGTTGTAGTTGATCATCTGGCCGACTGTTTCTCTCACGCTCAATTATATCAACACACAATCAAATCATTGCTATAGCTGCGGGAGGCGAAACTCGAAATTTAATTTTTTTTTTTTTTTTTTTTTTTTTTTCATGCTTTCCATAATACAAGATTTTATTGATAAATAAATCAAACTTCAATTACCGGTTAAAATTATCTAAGTTCTTAAATTACAAGAACTGGCCAAGCCGCGTAGGGGGATGCTGGTAATAAGTAAATTTTAAATTGTTTATTAATATGAAAAATTGTTTACGACTCACTGATTATAGATTATTAAAAAGGGGAGGTTAGGGGAAAAAATAGATATAATAAAAATATTTAAGTAAAAGGGAAGCATAAACGAGAATAAATTTTACTCATCGAGTATTCGTTGAAGCGTGATCACGCGTTCAATCGTGCATAAACGCTTCGAAATCTCTTTCACTTTTTTTTTTTTTATCGGTTTTTATATAGATTTACTTTTATGTTTCTTTTTATTTTTATGATAAATTCGTATTTTTATTCTTAGCGGATTTTAATATTCTGAAAATAAGAAAATATTCTATGAACCCTGCGTCTTTTCAAAGCACTCATCAAAACACTCGTATATGAAAAATAGGATATTTATGATCAATTAAATAATTATTTATCTTTTATTAGGGTTGTTTTTTTGTTTTTTCTTGACAATGTTTCAAAGTTTCTTAAGCCATTCAACGTCAACTCAAAATAATTTTGATTTTTCCATGCAGTCTTTATATTTCTACTATAGAAAAAAAGGGATTAATAATCAGAGTATTTTTTCTAAAAAGTGAAAAATTTTCTAAAATGTCTACACCTCACATATGAAGTGTAGAATTACTACATATAAAATCCTGCATTAACCAGCGAGGAGATATACAAATCGAGCTGCTATTGAGATAGGGCGGAGCTACAGGCAAGTGGGACTAGTATTCCCCCACCACTACGCTACCCAGAGTTAGCACAGTTCCCAACTCACCAACATTATTTTAGACTGCTGCTGACGTAGGTATAGGTAATAAAATTCCTTTAACAAAGGGTATCATTTTTTACTAAAACTTTGTTAATAAAAAAGAATTTTTATTGAATATAAAAGTTATAATTACTTATAAAAATTCAAATATTTCAAAGTATTGTGATACTTTTGACGTGCAGTTTATTTTAAAAAAGAAATTGCATTTAACACCATCGCGAACTATTTGACTGTGTACAATGAAAGAATTTTGCGTTAGTTACTTACCTATGAAAGCTAAGCTGCTTATCATTTTTAGTCCCAGTCTTGTTGTTCTTACATCCAACTGTAGCACAAAAAGGCATACTTAATGTGGAATAAATTTAGAAACAAAATAAAAACTCAACGAGAATAGGTTTACGTAAAAAATAAGAAATTAAAAGCAAACACTTGTAACTTTTGAGGCTAGGGTAGTATAGTGGAGGGGAAACGAATCCCAGTCCACTCTACTCGTGACTACTCTGTTGTATATCTCCTCGCTGGCATTAACCAAGTCCATTTGGAAAAATTTTTAACAGCTGGTCGATGAAGGTTTTCAATGTGATTTGACTGCTTTGGAGAGAAAATCTTCTACCTAAAGATAATATAGTAAAAAAATTATTAAAATAAAAATAAAATTGGGACTTGGATGGTTTCCAAGTACTATGCCTCATATATTGTAATGATATTGGGTTGATTAAAAATAATGCAGGTTGTTATATGTGACAACAAAAAAATAATTATAATGGCCCACACTAAATTTCTCGCAATGTCCCAAGTAGATCTGATAGGGCTTTATTCAACCCTTTCAGATGTTCGTGATCAACAACAGAAGCCTACCGTAACCTTCCTTGTCTTCGGGATCGAAAAGCGAGATTACAAACTGAATCACTTACTATCTGCTTCAAATTTAGCTTTAAGTTCAAAATTAATTATATATATAAATGAGTAATCCTACCAACCATGGTGTATGTGGTGGACCATTATTTTCATCTCTTGGTAATAGTCCAAAAAACAAACTGCAGTCATTCCGAAATAGTATAATGAGAAAAAATGTTAAAGGTACTTCATACAAAGTGTCAAAACTACGAAGATATAAGAGGAATTAAAATTTTTAAAAAATAAAGAGTTATAATAGATTAAAGTTATTTTGGTGCGTAGGCGTATACACATAAAAAAAAAAAAAAAAAAAAAAAAAAAAAAAAAAAAAAAAAAAAAAAAAAAAAAAAAAAAAACTATGATAAAAAAAAAAAAAAAAAAAAAAAAAAAAAAAAAACGGACAATCAAACAAAAGTTTGGGTTTGAGTGAAGAGAAAATAGAAAATGTTCTAGATCATGATTCAGAAACCTATGTTAAGGGTAATGATGGAGCTAACGCGGGGAGGGGGGCAGCCAGGGGATTAATTTTTTTTTTTTGTAAAAATCATTTCTAAAAAAAAAATTCTTTACAATTACGTGAAAATAATCATATTTGACTGTAATAATGTAAATAAAAAGTTATAAACTTTTTTAAAATTTTTTTTAAACATTAACAGATTTTCATTTACGTTCAAAATATTATTTTCACAAGTAATTTACTGAACATAAATTATAGTTTAAATTTACAGACATAGCCCAGTTTTGCTTACATTACATTCTACTCCTTTTATCAAACCTTCTCCCCCATCCTTAATAACTGGACGAGTAGACTAGGACGAATTCCGTTCGGCTTTAGAAAACCATATAGACTTAAAAATTCCACTAAAAATATGTCAATAAATAGATGCGGCAATAGAACATCTTACTAAATCAATACAAACTAGCATAACAGAATATACCTCACAAAACAGAACGATACATTCAGAAGGCATGGTTTTATCTCAATATATTCTGGTTTTATAATCATAAGGTATAGTTGACTGTGATGTATATAGAAGATGTAGATAATTAGGGTAGGCAGTCAAAGATATTCAGCAGATCAAAATAAAATGTTTATTTTATTCTAATGCTTAAAGCCAACGTTTCGACTTGCAATGCAAGTCTTCATCAGGGGTTCAGGTAAAGGTAAACAAACAAACTGAAGAAAAAAGTTTTTGACTGCCTACCCTAATTATCTACATCTCCTATTCTGGTTTTACTTGTAGAAAAACGTCGAGCTAGAGCCAATTGGCATAGAACTCGATATTCATCTGACAAAACCAATTGTACAAAATTAACTAACAAACTTAAATCAGAACTTAAAAAACTTCTTTGTTTTAAAAAATTTAAAAATTTAGGAAAACAAACTGAACAACTATCTGTTTCCGACAAATCTTTATGGACCACGACCAAAAACTTTTAAAATTCAAAACCTTCAATCATCCTCTCCTTACTCCAGCTCAAACCTGGACCAAATCTGATTCAGAAAAATCGCAGGTATTTGGTGAACAGTTACATAATACTTTTAAACCTCATTCTGACATCCTAAATCCTAACCTTGTAGAACTTATTGAAGCACAACTGACTATTCCTCTTCAAATGACCCTTACTCCTAAAGCCTTCCACTAATTTTCTTTTTCTTTAAATTAATATTAAAAGTAAAACTGAATATGAAGTTAATAATATTTTTTGGAGAACATTTTATGACGCAATCAGGAATTCTCTGCTGATATCTATTTCCGAGTTGTTTTCCAACACAAGCAATACAGAGAAGCAATTTAGAGGGAGAAATCACAAAAACTATTCTCTGGAGGGGGTTACTGCCAGATCTTTTTTCTACCGGGCAAGAGAATTGCTTACAACAGCAGAGAAGGAAAGCCGATTGGTTTTAGAGTAAATAATAGCGTTTGTTGGAAAATTCCAATATTGTAAATTGAAATATATATATATATATTGATAATTGGTTATTCTTAGTTAATAAAATAAGAACCCAATTTCGTTTCTCTGTGTAACAAAGTTTTTTATATACACAATATATATTTACAATTACTTACAAGCTGTTAGCTGTTATACAATACATTCACTTACCTGTAACAAAGGAAACTACATTTAAAGCCCTTATTCCCTTCTTCTTTGTACATCCATAATATATAATTAATATCAATCAGAGTTATTATTATATTAATGTTGTCGTACAGGTAAATAACAATCTATTCTTATCATACCCAGCTGTTTATTGTGATTTCTAATAGACATTCTGGGTAAGGTCGTATTGCATCATGGGTAACTTAAGAAAAGTACTTGAATGAATGAAGTGGTTTTCTTTACATATACAGGGTGAGTACCTCTTAGTGTAAAAAAAAAAAAAAATTGGGTGAAACTAGATCAAAAATGTAGAAAAATATCGCAGACCTCACCTTTCTATTCCAATCCGTTGCAGATATACAACAAATCAAAGACGTTTTTGAAAAAAACACGTTTTTACCATAAAAGCTGTAATATCTCCATTTCGTTTAAATGTTTTTCAAACTTGGGCCAAACTTTTTCCCTGTAAAAACAGGCTCATCTATCCATAAAATTATTCTCAAAAAGTGGTATTCTTCAATATCATCTGCATTCAGAAACTAACAGCAAAATTGAGGTCTATGTTCATTATCATTAGGTTTTAAACCTTACATTGAATATCTAAAAAAATAAATCCTAAATAAATGTAATAACATATCATCATTTAATATGGTGTCTCCTTATTGACTGTTTTGCTTTATTTTTACTAAACAATCATTTTTTCTTTTCTTTTTATTCTAATGAAGAGCTTATTATGTTTAAAATGCACATTTCCATTAAGGGATTGTCATAATGTTTTATTGACACAAGCAACTGATTTGTATGCCAAATGAGAACACCACGTTTTTTTTGGTTTCAAAAGTAAATTTCTCCATAAAATTTAAACAGAACCATTACTATTAGGATTGATGAATTAAATGCCACTTCTATGCCTGATGCCACTTCTATGATATAAATGAAACTTTTAATTCATCAATCCTAATTGTATTGATCCTTCTAAATCATCATGCGTACCTCAAGAGAACCATTACTTTTAACATATCATTCGAAAGCTGATTAAATGTACAAGTTTTTGTTTGATTTGACGTTTTGTAGATGTTTTTTTTCGAAAAACGGTGAGCGTAGAAGTAATATAAGACATTGTAACTTTCCTAAATAAGGTGAACATCAAGCTGTTCTTAAACCACAAGAAATTTTAATGGTGATATTACAGCACTTATGGTAAAAGACATGGTTTCCTCAAAAAAGTCTTTGATTTATCGTATATCTGCAACGTATTGGATTAGAAAGGTGAGCTCTGCGGCATTTTTCTAAATTTTTGATCTAGTTTCACCCATTTTGTTTTCACTAAGAGGTATTCACCCTGTATATATATACAGGGTGAATACCTGTCAGTGAAATATATATATACACATATGTGTGTGTTTAGTAAAGATTTTGAGGTTCTGTCAATGAATAAAAACAACTATTTTGGCGACATTTTGAGACTATATTGTTCTCATGATCATGCCCTGCTGTGAAAAAAACAGGTTACAATAAAATTACACAAGCTATAGAGGTTATTTCAAAACATAAGGTTAGCTACAATATAAATAATAATAATAACCACTTTATTTGTTAAAGAAAAAGATCTTGTACAAATATTTCAAAATATAAACAATTTAGTACACACTTCTTATGAGTAGCTGACCGCACATCTTAGTAAAGTTTGCATTGTGAATAAAATAAAATATTACTCCTACTATATACATACTGCACATTATTAGATTCTAGTATAAATGCATAATTTTACATAATTAATAATTAATAATTAGTATACTTATATACATACATATATATATATATAAATGAACAAAGATTAAATAAATAGTAATACTGATATATCATATCCATAAAGCAAATAATACTTAAATAATAACATCAGAGCAAGTAACTAGTTAATTAGTAATTTCGGGAACAGTGTATATCTTAGCAACTGATAATAAAAATAAGTAAATATAATTTTCTTTTTCAATACTGTCTATATTGAGAATGTTCTCTATATATGCATAATGAGGTGAATCAGTTATATATTGCTGCAGATATCTCTTCCTATATACGGTGGATGACGGGCACAGGAGAAGAAGATGACGTAGGCTATTAGATATATGTTGCTTACAGGCACTGCAGATTTCTTCATCTTGAATAGTGTAGGATGTATTTTTTAAATATATATTTACAGCGTATGGGTTTAAAATTCTTAAACGGTTGACAACTCGTGTTTTGTGGATGCAGGTATTAAAAGTTAGATACTCTTCTGGAGAAAAATCCAGACGGCTGATAGTTTTGTAGACGGGGTTAGTATTTGAATTTAGAGCTCTATTAATGTCCAGAGACAGGAAATGATTTTCTATTTTTTCTATGATATTCTTATTGTGGTATTGCAGTTCCGATCTGTAGATATCGTTAAGTTAGCTACAATATAAATATATAAAAACATGCGTTGGAATATTTCACTACATATAATTACAAAGTATGGAAGGATATGAACTACTTACCATGTTACAGGTGGATATGCTACTGGTATCTACCACTAAATTATAAAAATTCTAGTATTCAACTGCATTGAGAATATTTCTGATAAAGAAAGGTTAGGGATGGTAGTTTCCATATTATTGGTATTCCCAAGGTACAGGTAGAAGGGATTTCCGTATTCCTATGTAATTAATGAATGATTTATTTATATGATGTATATTAATATTAATGTGTATTATTAGTCTGAATGTATTAAACTGGAATAAAACGTGTTGAGATTTTGAACGTCTGATTTTTTTTGTTTATTGCGCGATTTTATAACATTTTTTTCACATAGCCTGTAAGAAGCAACGAGTGAATCTTGACAATTTTTGCATTTAGAACTCATTTCTTACATAAAAATGTAAATAGATAAAATGATACAAGAGTATCTGATACATAATAGTTCGCTAAATTCATTGTTTGCTTGAATCAAGTGTAATTTTAATTTGTATTATACTTTAAATTATCAAAGAATTACAAACTTTACAAGGCATAATTTAAAATAAAATATTATAAACCTTTCGTGGATAAATGTGCGTATGCTTGAGATGCAAAACACGTTTTCCTACCTTACTGTTTGCCGTGGGAATCCTCGGTAAATATTATGCTGGGACTAGGTATAATGAAAAGGGCAGGAAATCTCAAGATGGCAAAAGATCAAAGAAAATTAAACAAACAATTCTTGGTATCTGACAGTTACGCGCTCCTATAGGAAGATCCAGTGTACATGCTCCAGGACTTACCGACTGTAATTGTCTTTGCACAGTTCAGCCTCCACAATCCGTCATAAAAGATACGAGTATAGTGCCGAATCACCGAACTACTTGATGCGAAGAAAAAATAATATTAAAAATAATAAATTATTATATTTACGAAATAAGTTGGTAGTATTCCCAAATATATTGGTGGAATAATTGACTGAGCAGTAGTCTTGTCTTGTAGTCAGTGTGGGACTAGCTTGATAAGCTCATAGAGAAAAAAAAAATTTACAACGCGAATTTTTATTTTCAAACAAATATAGATCTAAACGGTAGGTCGTAGCGAAAAATGTTACAAAAGAAAAAATATTCTCTGATAAATTTCTGTTAGGCGAAATATCGGCACATTTTCAATTTTCGATTAACACCAACAGCTAAAGCGTGTCAAAGTATCACATTTATTTTAGGGTTAAAAAGGTATACAACCTCCAGCTAAAAGACGTATAAATTTCAAAAGACTGTCAAAATTGTGTTGAATGTTTACACTTTATGGCACTCAAATGTAAATAATTAAATAATCACGATTCATAGTTCAAAAGTAAAGAATAAGGTTTTTTGCTATAAAAAAAAAATAGAAATAAATAAATAAATTTTTTTTAGGACATATTTCTCTCTAATAATAATATAAATATATAGTAATAAGATATAATTCATACAAAAAAAAATGACACAAAGATTTAAAAAAAAATAATTATAATTAAAAATACAACTTTAAGTATACATAAAAACATAAGATAAACGAATAATACTAATTTGAAAATATATTAAAATAAATATTTTTTTTTTTTTTGTTTTGGATATATTGGATATATGGATATGAAAAATTAAAAGATTAATTTAAAAAGTATATTTTGTTATAATAAATAATTGTATATTCAAACCATCGTTTCCTTTATGCCCTTATTATTGTATTTTATAACTCATTAATATTTCGAATTTTAATTTTTCAGTCCTTGCATTCTGGGGCGATATTTATAGTTTGAGTTATTTTTTCAAACACGGTTTCCAACCTGAAATAAATACAATAAATTAAGTAAATAAACTTATAAATATAAAAATAAACTGCCATGACCCTCAGTGGTATAAGCAAATTAAAAAAAAAATGAACATAAAAATATAAAAAAATATAATGAAATGAAAAATGATCTTTATTCTCAGATTGTTAATTATTTAAGAATCTTAATTAAATAAGAAAAACTAACATGCATTATTAGGTTGTATAATAGTCTGACTATCTTAGTTTCAAACAAAGATAATAATATGTATAAAAGATGATGTATGCATGTACAATTGAAAATAGAACTTTTTGATAAATATATACATAAAAAAAGAAGAAAGAAAAAAATAGCAATATACTCATATAATAACTATTTTGCGTTCAAGAAAAAGAAAATAATAAATATAGTTAATTGGGAGGAAAAGATATACAGAGGAAAAAAGAATTAAGAAATATTTTAATGTTAATAAAAGAAAAAATATTTACAAATACTTAAAAACATATATTTCCACATCTACTTCCTATCTTGTTATATTATATACCTATATGAGAAAAAAAACAATCTTTTAGGGCGATAAATAATTATAAAATGATAATTTAAAAAAACAAAATACAGGATCGAATCAAATTGCAGTAGAACCTCACTAATCCGCCTTCCGCTAGTCCGAATCATCTGATAATCCAACCTTCCTGCGGAGTCCGAGGATTTTTTTATTTTTTTATTTTTGAAGAAATATTTTTTTTTAATTGATTTATGGCGCTACTGCCCTCCAGGGACAAGGGCCTTCACACATATTGCTTGCCAAACTTCAACTTATCACCAAAGTTCCTCCAACTTCTAGCTTCCAGTTGTTTTAAGTCATCCTCAATGTCATCCAACCATCTCATTCTCGGATGACATCCTCTACGAGCTCCTCCAGGCTTTTTATAAACTAGTTTCCTTGGGAGGCGGTAACTTCCCATCCGTTCAACATGGCCGGACTACCTCAACCTTTTTTTTTCTCGTGGAGTTTACAACATTTAACTGCCCATACAAGGTTATCAAATCAAGAATTAGTCCTAATTCTCCACTCTCCCTCGGAGTAGGCCTATATATTTTCTGAAGAACTTTCATCTCCCAAGTTCAAAGCCTTCTTTCTATTATTCTTTTATGGACTCATAAATAATCATACTTGCGTTCAAAGAATGGTCTTTGAATTTAAAACGTTAATGATCCCGAAACGTTAACGATTTCCTGAGGCTATCCTTAGAAATCTTAAAAACAGCCAAATCATCGATTATTTCAAAACAATGTCCTCATAAGGACAATAATGGCGGAAGTTATCCTTGGGATAACTTAATAACCGTTAAATATTTTGAAATTTTAAGGACGACATACAAATAAAATTGTTAAATTCCGCCTTCTTAAAACAGCATCCTTAAGGACGAAAACTAATTCTAATCGTGGATGGAGAGAAGGGCTAAAGATGTCCTTCGGCCACTCTCTCCTTCCACAATTAGAATTAGTTTTTGCCCTTAAAGATGTTTTTTTTAAGATGGCGGAATTTAACGATTTTATTAGTTTTTCGTCCTTAAGGATATATTGAAATATTTAACGGTTTTAATTATATTAATTATTAATAAATCTATTGAATTTATTATTGTATTTACAATCAGTATATAAGAAACCAATATTCTTTATAAAATTCTTTATGCGTTTAAAAGAACCCATAGATTGAAATCTTAAAAAATTGAAAGCACGAAAATGTCAAATGTGAAGAAGATCCGATGAAATATCCCCTCAGTTTTCGTTTAGGGGTCATTCGTCGCGGGAAGTACTCAAAGATATTTTAAAACTTTTTAATTATCAAACTCTTTTATTTTCACACTTGCTTAACCAATTTGATACTTTATTTAAAAATACATTGATACAATGTCACTTTTTTTTTTTTTTTTTTTTTTTTTTTTTTTTTTAACAGATAAAATACCTACTCTCATCGCAGTCTAAAGCGACTTGGTAGTTACATTTATTCCAGAAATCTTTTGTTATTATATTTCCATAAGAGTCCTTTCCTTCTGCACAGAAAGGCTTGTACACCCTAGGACAAGGTCTCCTTGCGCAATTATAGTTTTGGGCCAAAGAATATCCTGCAAATAAATATTGTTTATCGACTTATAGTTTAATATGTCAACATCAAGAATATATAAACAGCTTTTTCTGAACGTTTAAACCGAAACGGCTGTACATTTCATTTAATCTTGAAGGAATCGTAAACAAAAGTATTACAGTAAACACTGTCGATAGGAGCATGCACTGACACGAGTTTATCTCTAGATCTTTTATTAGAGTATTAGGGCTCAACAGCAAGAATGAAATAGTAATAAAATGAAATATAATTTATAATTTTTATTCTTGTATAGCAAAAAACCTCTAAGAATTACAAAAAAAAATGTATGATAAAATGAAACTTTTACCATTTTGCATTTACTTCTTTCGTGCATAAGATTTGGCAGTTTCTTCATTTTTCAATAGCAAACACTTTTGTGAACACCAGCAATGCTTAATTTTTTTAAGAAATACATATTGAACTCCTTATAACAGCACAATATCGACCAATGTCGGAAAGGAATTAAGAAAATAAGGTATAAATCCTGCAATTAAAACAGATAAAGATTGTCATTTTTTTTTTTCTTTTCGCCTAAAGACAAATTATACCCTTTCTAAAATATCTGTATATATGAACTACAATGTAATGAATGTGCAGCTAAATACACGGGAAGAAGTAATTGATCAGTGATTGAAATAATAATTATTAAAATGTTGAAATATAAAAATAACATATTGTCGCCACAATGTAAAACTAACGAATGTGAAAAAACGCATTTTTTTTATCGTTTGTTTGCCGTTGCACATACATAGATTTTAATGATTTAGGCGGCCAAAAGAAGAAGATTTAGGCATCACTTCCGATGTCCACACAGAGATAAAAAGGTTTTGTAAGGCCTTAACTAGGTTATCATCTCCTTTCTTGATTAGCTCAGCGGGAAGGTTGTCGATTCCAGACGCCTGAGCTTCTCAAAGGCATCACATATCTCATCTTCATCAGTGGGCTCCATCTCATCTTCTTGGTTTTGGTCTTCTTGGGTTGGGGTCCACTTGGTTATCCTGAAGTTGTTGAGCGTTAAGCAGGTCATCAAAGTGGTTTTGCCATCTTCTCATAACCAGGTCCATGTTAGTGAGAAGAATTCCATCCTTATCTCTACATGCTGTGGTATGTGGTTTAAATGGTTTTCTTTCACTTTTTATTCTCCTGTAGAAATCCCTGCATTCATTTGCACGTCTGAGCTGCTCTACTTCCTCAAGCTGCTTGCGCTCCCAACTCCTTTTCCTTTTTCTATGTACCAGCTTTTCTTCTCTTCTACTTTTTAGGTAATTTTCCACAGATGCCCTTGTGTATCTCCTTTGGATCATAGATCTGTAGGCTTGATTCTTCTTGTCTGTGACCTTTCAATATTCCTCGTCAAACCAGTTGCTTCTTCTTTCGCCACTCTTCATTCATATTGTTGTTTCTGCAGCTTTTCCAATGCTATCTTCGATGACCTTCAACATCTACTCTATGTCGTTATCATTTATATGGGCAGAGTCAAAATTAACCAACTTTAAATGAAAAACTTGACTATTATGAGAATTTTCTCCTTGTACGCTATGGTCACAACAAAGAGGCTAGAGAAGACTTTAAAAAAAGTTTATCTTATGTAAAATCACAAATTAAGCAACGATGTGCAAAGGCAAATAAACACCAAGATGTTATCCTGATATGATGATTGGTTTATTTTCAGGATAGCATCTTAGTGTTTATTTGCCTTTGCCCATCGTTGCTTAATATGTGATTTTACATAAGAAAAACTTTTTTTTAAGTCTTCCCTAGCCTCTTTGTTGTGCCCTTACCGTATAAGGAGAAAAGTCTCATAATAGTCAAGTTTTTCATTTAAAGATGGTAAATTTGGACTCTGAGTAGAGATAACTTACCATTATATTGATTCTTAAAAAAATACTTTCGGCCGTCTAAATCATTAAAATCTATGTGCGTTCTATTCTACAAGGCCTACTGTCTATTGTTTTTATTATTGTATTAAAAGTTTAATGTTCTTTTATTATTATTTTCTGTTTTTTATTATTATTAGTTTTACGATGTGTTAATTTAAGTTATGCTGCGCTAAGTTTTGTAGAAAGTGAGTCTTTCAGGTTAAGTGAACCTGGCAACACTGAGTGCCTTATAAACCAATTATAACCTACAGGTTTTAGTTTATCTAATTATACAGGTTTTGTTTTTTGTATTCTTGTGATTAAAACTGAAAAAATATTAATGGGCGTTGAGTCCACTTATTTACCAGTGAACTGTTAAATATTACAATTTACCAAAAAAATTCTGTAGTGGATAGTCACTAATAAAGATACTATTCACCTATCTTGTAGTAAACTTATACAAAGTTATGAAAATGACGTGGCTGATTTCGGTCATATAATCGTCGATAAGATTCGAAATTTCATAAGTCCTTGTAGAAAAGAACTGTAAACGAAGGTAATAAGGAAAAAAAAAAAAAACGATTTTTCTTATACCTTTTACATAGTGTCGACGAAAAAAATGAAAATAAATTTATGAATGATTATAAATAATCAAATCGTTCAAAAACTATCCAGATTTTTTTTTTTAAATGGCCGAATGAATCTTTTTAACTGCCATATTTTAAATTTATTTCTAATAAGAACGGGAAAAACAAGTCATAGGGAAAACCGAAAGGACCAACTCTAGCTTACCCTCTTCGCCTCAACGCATTTAGACAATATAAGTCCTTCTTTCACAAGTCAATTTGTTTGCTTAGGAGACTACCAATATATTTTGTAACTTGTCTTACATTTAAAAAAAATTAATATACATAACCTATATAACAAAGTTCTGATATTTTAAAATTTTTGCATGTTTTAGAAATGTTTTGAATTTTCGAAATTCAAAAATACTTTTCAAATAAAATTATTCTAATAGAAGTGGCGATTAATTCATCAATACTAAAAAAAAAAAAAAATACCACCTTCTTCAGCGGTATAGATTGGTCCTTAAAAATCAACTTTTAGTCGGTAGAATCGAGAACTGATTTTTTGAATTGACACACCTTTTCGTATTTTTGTCATATTAGTAAAACATGCCTCTCTATATAAGGGAGAGAAATCGATGCTAATAGTTATATAATCAAGAATCAGAAAACTATCGACACAAGTTCTCATTTTTATTAGAAACTAAAATAGTTAAGTAAATGTAAACTTATGAAATAAAATGGATTTCCTTATGGGATATCTAAGAGGACCATATTGAACTACAGCAGCTGAATACCGTTCCGGAACTGTCTGCAACATTAGATAACCATCCATCCGAATAACCGGATCCCACGCCGGCTTGGCTTCAATAGTGAACATGTTACAAACATTAGCATAAATTAACATAGTTTTAAATACCACGTTATACAGTTTATACAACAACGGATTTTATTTTGATATATTTTCGAATACATTCCATACGCGAATCAATCTGTAAATGAATTATAAAATCAACATAAATGGGCAAACTAATAAACATTAGCTATGATTACGAACGACGTTTTACGGTTACATAAGAAACAAAATAAAAATTTTTGCTTGTTTAATCTGAGCCACTCATTCATTATGTGGTTTCTAAACTGCCGAAAAATTAAATATTTTAAACATAATCATCTTTGCGATCTAGGATTGAGCGACTGTGACTAATAGGTATTCCAATTCAAAAATGATTTACCACTGATATGATAGTTTACTAGGAAACTAGATTCAAATGATTTATATATATATATACATATTTAGCTCAGTTTTACCAAGTTGGAATTCAAAATATATCAACTGGGTTCCTCGGAACTCAATGCAGGGTTTCTTGTTTTCAAAAATGAAATTCACCTCTTTAGTTGATAACCGGTGTAGTTGAACGCCACAAAACTAAAACAAACAAACATACCTACAAATTTTCGAAATACCATTACCAGAAAATGTTCACATAATCACATACGCTGATGACAATACTAGGGTATAGAGAGATCATTTTCTCAATTACAATTGATAATAAATAATACACTGGTAATTCTCGATGAATGATAAAAAAAAAAAAAAAAAAATAAAAAAAAAAAAAATGAGATTTAATTTTGAAAAATCTCAGTATACTGTTATTACAAAAAAAAAAAAAAACTCGTAACCCCGGAATTGGCGATACATATCAACTCACAAAAAATAGAACAATTAAATAATATTAATTACTTGAGCATAAATTTCGATAAAAAATTAAATTGGAAGACGAATATTGACCAACAAACTAATAAAACCCTAAAGTCAATAAATCCACTCGCTTGCACAGCAAAACGGGTTTTAGGTTCTAAGATCTTAAAGTTAATCTATGACGGTGCAATCATACCAATCTTCTTTACGCGATACTGGAATAGGAATCAGCTACTCTGAAGCCTAGAAATCTAAGAAAGCTGCTAGGATCTCAAAGATTAATAGCCATCAGAATAAGTAAGGCTTACCATACAGCATCGTTGGAGGTTGCTTGCATCTTAGCTGGCATATTACCCATAGAACACAAAATCCAACAACTATCCACCATTTACAAAATAAAAAAAACTAGGACTTAATTACAACGATTACAAGACAGAAAACATACAAATGGACCTTGACATACAAATCAATATGGAATGCAACATCCTTCATTACATGCGAAACAAGACATTTACTCAGACAGTAGTAAAGAAAGTGAAAACACTGAATGCGCATTTTGTCTAAAACTACAACACGCACAATATGACGAACAGTACCGATTAAGTAAATTTTGTTCAAATAATCATGCCTAAAAACTAGCTGTACTGATGGCTTCCGAATATATTCTCAAATGTTCAAACCAATAATCCTCAAAAATATTTAACATCTACACTGGCAATAAAATTTTAATTGATAATATCAGGAACTCCAAATCTCATGAGTTACTGACGGAAACAATAAGACTAAATATTTTAAAATTACTAGACATGGACTGGAAAATAATAATTAAATGGATTAAGGTTCACGGTGGGAACATGGGAACGAACTAGCGGACGAGTTGGCTAAGGCTGCTTCGAGAAACAGTTTCCTTCCTATTATATATGGCGAAATCCCTATATCCTATGTAAGGGGTGAATTTTGACTGATTTGATCATTTTTCGGAATCAGCAATGGCAGCAAACAACAAAAGGACGACCTCTGCACAACTTTATTCCCAAAATATCACATTTTCTGACTACGAAAAAATTAAAATTACACATTACAAAGTGACCCGATTCTTGACCGAACACGGAAAAAATAAAGCCTATTTGAATCTATTTCACCTTACTAACTCATCTACATGCTACTTCGAGAGACAAACACAACAGACTTTTCATCACATTCTATACAACTGCTCTATATTTGACAAAAAGAGAGTACACCTTATAAAATCCATACTATTAAAAGGAGACAATTGGCCGCTTCCAGAGAATGATATTTTTAAAAAATATCTTAAGGAAATGAAAAATTTTACCACTGAATGGGATTTAGAACTCCTCAAAAAAGTGAAGAAGACGACCAACTACGTGGAGCCAAACTCATTGACGATTTTGGTGATGTTTTTATTTGTTTTGTGTTTATTCACTTATGTTTTTATGAGTTATGAAATTTTCACTTATTTTTGTTTTGTTTCTTTTTTGCATTGTTTATTGTACCTACTCAAAATTCATCATAAAAAGTTCTTTTTTTTTTTATATATATATAACTATTTATTGATATTTACAACTGTACATCAATATACATCAAGTAAATTTGAGGAAATGATTATAATGACATGTAAATCACTTGTGAAGGACTACTTATTAGTAGCAGTTCAAAAAATGTTCTAAACTAGAAGGTATCTTGGCCATCTTCTTTTTAGACGCCTCGGTGTTTTATCAGGTATCGAATGAGAAGCGAAGAGTTGGGAGACTAATGGATTCGTGTGGGAGTGCAGTTTACTATGAAAGGATTGGTATCTGGTTTGGGCTAAATCAGCAGCATAAGGAACATTGAGGTCTTTATGCGTATGTTTATTCGTGACAAAGTAAGGAGCATTAAGGATTTTTCGTAGAATTTTGGATTGTTAGGATTGGATTCGAGAAGAATTGGATGGTTTAGTGGAGCCCCAAAGCTCAACTCCGTATGTCCATATAGGTCTAATAACTGTCATGTAAATGATTCTCTTGTAATTTATTGGAAGCTTTGACTTATGAATCGTTTGTCTAGTCATAAAAACTTGAATTCTTAATTTCACATATTTTATAAAATACAAAACATGTTAGATACAAGTAATATGCTAATTGCATGAAGGATGTACAGATATTTAAATACACGCTCCTCTTACAGGTAAACTGAAAGAGGAAAAACAAGAAAAAAAATACCTACAAATTTTGCTACATTAGTTTTTTAGTCAAAGTTGATTTTTTTTTTACATGGGTAAGTCTTTTGACTGGGGATCTTTTTAATTTTTAATTTTAATGTATGAATTGGTAATCAAGATGGATAAAGACTATGAAGAAACTCTTACGGAAAATAAACTGCATTATCAGTGCTTACGACAAAAGGCCCGTGGATTATATTTTTACATACAATATAAAAAAGCAAAGGATCAACATTTTGATTTAGTACTAATTTGTATTCGGCAGAAATAACTTTATTAATTTCATCTCGTTAGATGTTTTTTTCGAACTATAAAAGTATATAACAGTGTGGCAAACCTCGGTCCTGCCTCTCAAAATTGTATATTTAAATTTTAGTTTTTGTAAATTTTACCATTGAAAAACCTTCCTAGAATTATAAAAATTATTTATTTAGATGTCTACCATTGTCAGTTTACCATTGTAAACTTTATTGTGGAATGGCGCTATTACACAATCGCTCGATTTGATTTTCAAGCTTCACTGGGATCCACATATCGCACACCATATTTAAATCTTTTTTAATAGTTTTCTTGATAGTTTTATAAGTAAATTTTATCATCGATTTCACGCTCTTTTGTAACCTCTTGTGCAGAATGGCACTCGCCACCTATCGGTCAATTTTCAAACTTCACTGTTGTCCACATATTATCTTTTTTTTTAATAAAAAATAAATTAAAAATCAGTAGATTTTACTATTGCTAAACCTTCTTGGAACTATGAAGATGATGTAATTAATATTTAGTACAGATTGCTTCAGTAGTATTCGCGGAGAAAATATGTAGTTTAACCTATGATATAAAGAAACACAACTATTTGTTACGTTTTGAATAAAAAATATGATTCGATTCATTATTATTTTCAGTGAGCGCTGGTGCCACCCTTTTGTTACTTTATAAAAAACTAGATTTGCTGCGTGCCTGCAAATGGTATTTTTTTAAAGATTATTAAATAGAGAAGTTTTTAAAACAATTTGGATTTTGCTGTTGCGCTTACTTCTTTTTTTTATTGAACCTAAACTTGAAGTTCATAATTTTTATTTTTGCCTTTGACAAGATTTAACGATCTCCCGTTTTTTGGTATTTGTTTTTTGCACCACATCATGGTTTTTTATTTTACATGGACAATTTATTAGTATTTACAGAGAAAAAAATAGTGTTGATATATCAGTAAACAACGGAGTTATAAGGCATAAATGTTTGGATTTGGCCATTTTTACAAAACAAATTATAAAAAAAAAACCGTAAGACTTTGTATATAGTAAGTGACCTTAAATAGGTTCCAAATGAACCTCCCTACCCGAGATATCTTTTTGGTCAACGATCTTCCGAACACTCTGTATATGTACAAACAATTGTGAAAAATAAATGTAAATAACTTTTTAAAAATTTTTGTTTTGTTTTTTACTTAAAACACCCTAATCCACTTACACGACATTTTTTAAATTTTTGTTACCTGGTAACCCTTCACGTCGGCTTATACGTGCCTGGAAAACAGATCTCTTGTTAGATTAACTTTTATTTTCCTTCCCCTTTCATTCTTTTTGTTTTCTTTCCGATTTGATAAATGTCATTTTAAAGACAATATATCAATATTTGAGATTAAATAATTGAATATTGGAACCAACTCACCAAAAACCATCAGGATTAAAAAAACCCCAAACATTTTCAACTTAAAGCTCATGTCACATGAAGGAAGGATAGTTTACAAAACTGAAACCAATGAGCCATTAACTATAACCGACTGCTTTGAATATATAGTTTATTGCCGCAGGTTTAATCACTTTTAGTTAGTTAGGACAATGGTATTCGTGATTTAATTGTTTCATTGTTCAATTGTTTAAAATTCTAACGATTACAGTGGCACTATAATATAAATTTTGATTGTACATTGTTTAAAGAATAAAGTAGGGATAGGTAAAGTTTGTGAATACAGCTTATTAAATAATAAAAGCTCTTAATTAAATCATGTAGATATGGTCTCGATAATCCGGCTCTCCATCGGTCCGACACTCCCAGAGATCCGAAACCACTCATTTTAATATATTTAGATTCTTAGACATTCTATTCTATGACATTATTCCATGCTATAAAATTAAACAAGCACGCAGCTACCGAAGAGCACATTGCAACTCCGATTATTTCCTAATTCTTGCAAAGTATGTACAGAAGTTACGTATTGGAAAGAGCACTCATACAGGTAAAGTGGTCAGATATAACATTGACAAATTGTGTGAAGAAGATATAAAGCAAAATTACGAAGAAAGGATTCAACTCAAATTTCAGAAACGAAACCTTGTAAGTGATTCTACTAATCATAGGTGGGAGAACCTGAAGGAAAAAGTACAATTGTCGGCAGGAGAAGTATTAAGACAAATGGATAAGATTGTTAAAACCCCTGGTTTGACAGTGAATGTGAGAAAGCAGTAAGTGACAGGAAGACAGCAAGACTCAATATGCTCCAAAGAAACACTGGTAGATCCTCAAACCTGTACTCCAAAAAGAGAAAGTATGTGAAGAAATTACTTAGAATGATAAAGAGAGAATGTAAAATCAAGAACTTCGCAGAAATGCAGGAGCAATATCAAACAAAAGAAACTCGCAAATTCTACAAAGGATTAAAATGCATGAAACAGGGCTTTAGGCCTACAGTAGAATTCTGTCTGGATCAGTTCGGAAACGTCCTCTCAGAGAAAGATCAAATCAGGGAAAGATGGACACAATACTTTAAAGACGCGCTAAACTCAGGCAATACCACCATACAGGATATCAGATTGGCTGAACAAGATAGTGACATTGTCGAGGAAGATGAAGTGGCACCTGATTAAGAGGAAATAATAGAAATAATCATGTCCCTAAAGAATAGTAAGGCTCCTGGAGTGGATGATATGCCGACAGAACTGCTAAAGTATACTGGAGCGGATGGATGGGAAAAAGTGTATCAGATTATATGGTCAGTGTGGATGGAAGAGAAAATGGCAAGTGAGTGGGAGGAAGCCATAATTGTCCCGGTCCACAAAACAGGAAACAGGTTGAATTGTGAAAAGTATAGAGGGATAGCTCTACTACCCACCATATATAAAGTTCTTGCAATAGCCATTTGCAGAAGGTTGACGAAGAGAAGTGAACAAATTCTGGATGAATATCAATGTGGTTTCCGCTCTGGTAGATCTACGATAGACCAATTAATTTCATTAAGGAAAATGTTAGAGAAAAACCACGAATACAATGTTGATTTGTATCACCTTTTCATTGACTTTCGCCAGGCTTATGATACGGTGTACCAAAATGTTGGAGGCATTAGTGTCCCTGGATATACCAAACAAGCTTGCAAGACTCATAAAAATGACCCTGGATAGAACAGTGTGTAAAGTCAATACACAAGCAGAGATGTCAGATAAATTTGAGGCATACAGTGGGCTTAGGCAAGGGAACCCGTTATCACCGGTTCTATTTAACTTATGCCTTGAAATTGCCATTCGCGACATAAGAACAAATCCAGGTGGAAATATTTACAGCAGACTCACGCAGTACATGGCATTAGCAGATGATGTGGTGATCTCTGCAAGAACGTTTACTGCGTTAGTCGGTGTATTTAATGGATTCAGCCAAGCAGCAAAGAAGGTAGGGCTTTCAAAAACTAAATTTATGGAAACCTCGAGCAACCAAATTATAGTGATGGATATATAACAATAGGAGAGTACATGTTTCCTACCTGTAAAGAATTTAAGTATCTGGGAGGAATAGTAACAGAGAACAATGATGTAGGAACTGACATTAAAGCCAGAGTAGTAGCGGGAACAAGGTGTTTTTATGCGATGGAGAAAGCTCTACGGTTTGAAAGCCTTCAGAAGCAATGCAGAGCTCAGAGAGCTCTATGATGAGACGGATGTTGTCACTGTTGTGAAAAAAGCGAGGTTGCGATAGCTGGGTCATTTGGAGAGGATGGAACTTCAAAGGCTACCAAGAGAAATGTGGACGGGAACGCCAGGAGGAGCAAGGAGAAGAGGCAGGGCCAGGCAACGATGGATGGATGATGTGGAGGGGGACATCCGGCCGCGGCGGCTGAATGTCCAGAATTGGAGGAACGAGGCCGCGGACAGAGAGGAGTGTAGAAAGCTGTGTGCAGAGGCCCAGGTCCTTCATCGACTGTAGCCGATATAGAAGAGAATAGAATAGAATAAAATTAAATGCCAAGAATTTACAGAAGACACAGAATGGAATAAGCTCAAGAATATTTTCGAGCTAACAAGAGAAGAATTGATATACAATTGAATGACTATTCAAGAAATACCTACAAACTCGATGGTAAAAACAGGAAGAAACTGTCACAACAAAGACAAAACAAAGAAGTTATCATGTTAACAGTAGATAAATATGAGTTTAGTGATGATGTGTAAAAAAAAATTAAAGGAGAAAATTTAATTCTTATTAAAAGTTAAAAAGCAAATAAAACATTATTGGTTTAAAAAATATATTTAATTATAATAGTCATGAATGAAATAATACTGTATTTTGTAAATTACAATTCCTAGAGCTTTGGCTCTTTTGAGGCAAATATAATATAATAATATATATAAAATAAAACTTATTATTTTCTTTTTTTCCTTTCATGGAAAAAAAAAAGTTAAAAATCTAACAGACCATAAAATTATACTCATAATCTCCATTTAAATAATAGTATGTTAATATCAAACAAAATTTGTACAAATTAACTGAAAAAAATAAAACATAAAAAAGATGAACAAAAAAAAAATTTTTAAATAATATTAATCACCTTTTTTTTTAATATTTACTTAATTCAATATGCTATAGCAATTAAAAACTTTCAATTACCATTCAGACAATCCTTTTGATAATACTGATTACAAATAAGTAAATACTGCAAATTTGCTGGCTATTTTTACAAATTAATAAATTTTCAAAGTTTTGAATTTCACTTATATTAAGTCCTATGTACTGTAAAAAAAAAAAAAAAGAATGTCTTTCATTGAGGAAGACTGTACAATATAAAAAATAATGAATGATATTATCTTTATCATTTGAAGAGCAATGTCTGCAAGGATTTTCACTGTTAAATTTTCTAACCTTGCCGTAGACTATAATCCTTGTGGCTTTTTTGCTTGTCATGCGCAACTGGGCAACGACTCTTAATATTTTTATTCTAATGTCAGGGAAAAGCAAATACAGTTCAGGTGGTCCTAGATTACTGATATTTCTGTAACATGAATTAAAAGTAGAATTAGTCACTCGTTCGATATCTAAACCTATCAGATGTTTGTCATTGTTGTGTTGTGTCATGTTGTTCACCACAACACCTGCTAATCTGTTCTACATCCTGAGCGTCCCAGATTTCGTTCGCACCAATAATAGAAAGTAGACCTCTAAGTTCTGAAGCCCAGTTAAAGGGGACAGTGGTGGTATTAAAAATTTCTGCTAATCTATTATAACATATCCTAAGCAATTGATTATCTATCATACTTAAAATTTTAATCAACCAACTCAACATTTTCTTGAAAACTATAGCCAAAACATGAATAGGCCCTGTCTCAATTCTAGTGTAAAGATTAGGTGTATTTTTCGGTAGGTTTAGTAGATATTTAAGGAATTTCATCTGCCCTCGTTCAATAAGTTCTGAATATGGACTGTCCCATGTTTCTGCCATATATAAAAGAATACTTTCTGACATGGTATCATACAGTTTACATTTCGTATTGTTGTCCGACATACAAGAACTGAGCATTCTGGTGACATCTGAGTTAGCTGCAGCGTGTTTGGTTAAAGCTGCCTTATAAGCTTGACTGAATTTACCACTGCATGAAATAGGCAATCCAAGGTATTTAAAAGAGTTGACAAAGGAAATATTACAATCTTCATAGCCGCTAGCATTAAGTTTCTTCTGGCGGCCTTCCTTTATGGAAAACTAAGATTACACAACTAAGATTTGTATTAACAGTCAAAGAGTTTAGTTCACAGTAATTAGCTAGAATCAGCATGATCTTTTGGGTTTCAATCCAAGTTGAAGAAAATATGGCCATGTCATCAGCATATTATAGAAATACTAAGTCCTTATTCCCTTTAATATTTATTCATTGTACACTGTGGTTTCTGAAAAAAGTAACGATATCTGAAACCTACAGAGATTATATATAGGCCAATCCTCATTGGCGGCTATAACTCTAGTTTTACACTACTATAGGTCCCTACTACCCACACAAAAATCGGCATTCAAATCTGTGAGTTACAACTCTAGAAGTCTCCTTGTCAGTTGAATTGTAGGATTTAAAAGGAATTTTATGATTTTTTTTCTTATCATAATAAATGGATGTCTATTTAGATAAAAAAAAAATATATATATATATATAAATATAAATTATTGAGTGTTGTATATACGTTCACATATATATTTTGGCATACGTTCTTATGTGATAATGAATTAATTTATAAATGTAGAAGTTCATGAAAAACTTTAATATTGAATCGTGTTCCTGAAGATTTATGGGTACTTACATACAAATGTTTGTTAGGAAGTTCCTATTATTTTCAGAGGTTATATATGAGTTTATTTCTTCATTATAATTCCAAAATATTCGTTTTATATCAGTTTATTGTGTTATAAATTTTTTATGCTTTTGTTATTTAAATCTAGTTCTTCTCCATTTGAGCTAATCCTAATTCCCTTCTGGCCCTATATAAGGGTCGGACTATCAAAATTGTACTGTGTATTATATAAATATATAATCCACAAGACTCTTTCGCCTACTTCTCTTCTGCATACCAGACCTTTGATCTATAATAGAAACACTAGGAAATTCCCTGATGGTTTGTTGGGCAAATATTTAGTTTCTTTGAAGGGTTAGAACCTCAAAGAATTTCTAATATCTGGGAACGGTTTCATAAATAGAAAATTACATTAATTTTTTCAGTCATTTTAAAACTTCTCTGTAAAACCAAATAATCTCAATATTAAATATAAGTCGAATACAATGATTTTTTTTTCTTTATTTTTAATTTTTGTTATAGTATTTCGCTTCATAAGCTGAGATAGTGTTATCTCCTAAGTCGTTTGATAGATGTGAATGTTATTCATACATGATAAAAGGTCATTGATGTCATGTATTTACAATTTATGTTTACAAATCTGTACCATTCGGGAAAAATTAGATAAGTTCATTTTTGTCTACAATAAGATAAATACTTTAGGCAACCCATATTGGTGTCCTACTCATCATGTATAAGTAGGCAAGTTGTAATGGCAATTGAATAAAAGGAAACCATTGGCATTACAACTTACAAACGACGAGAAACTATTATTGTATTATAGACTATATCAGAATTTAGTTGGCCAAAGTTCTGAGCTTCCAATTCACTATTTATATGATAGCGACTCGACCTATTTGGAAATAAAAAGTTGAGATTTGGGGCCCTAATACACCACCCAATTCATAAAATCCAAAATCATTCGTTAAACCCTCAATGCTCCTTACTCAGTCACAAATAAACTGATCTTCTTAATTCTTAATGCTTCATATGTTCCTGATTAAGCATATACCAGATGCCTATCCTTCCATCATTACTTTTTATACTTTCCTGGTGTAACTTTTTTTTCATCCTCAAAAATATAACATTTTGACAAGCACTAACTTTGTTCGTGTTGCTTGAATCGAAACTGACGACAGTTTCCTGATCAGAAATTTAATGGAAAATATTTTTGTTATACAAGATTTGTCACTAGGACCTAACATTTAGGAGCTATATGGGTTTAAACTAATAGAAAATGGCGTTTGAAGCCCTTATTTTCTATCATAGTTATTTTTTTCGAATAATCATAGATTGTTAATTTACTCAATGTTTTTTTGAGATGAGGAATCTAAAAATAATATCAGTTTTTAGTATAAAAGTTTTTTCTCACCTATATTATATAAATAACACTTTTTAAAATGACATATTTTTATTTCAAATCCTAAGATTAATGAATAATCTAAAATTAATATCAGGTTTTGATTAAAAAATATGTATTTTTTTTTTTAAATGGTCTTATTTGAAATTTATTGTGTATTATTAAAATAATAACAGAAATAGGTCATTTTAAAACGTCTTATATATATAACATTGGTGAGAAAAATTTTTAAACTAAAAACTGATATCATTTTCAGATTCCTCATCTCAAAAAACATGTAGAAACTAAATTTTGTCGAAATCAAAAAAAATTTTTTTTGTTTTACCTTTAAATTTTTGTAGGATTTTATAAGGCAATGAAGGGGCTGTAAATTCCTGAAAAAATGTTAATAATTTGCTCTATCACACATATTTCGCCACCGATTAAGACCAAATTTTGAGATCATCTAGAAGCCGTAAAACTGCATAGCTTAGCTTAAATTAGGAGGTTACAGGATTTCCCCTTATTGAAATATCTCAAGTTATAGCCGACCTCGGAAAATCGGGAGTAAATCCTATGTTATATTCATGAATAAAAAGCAGAATGTATGCTGATTCTTGTGATGCTATTACTATTGTAATCGGTTGAACACTGCAGTTGTATATGGCCTTTAGAAAATGTTGATGAAATCTCTACTTCAAAATTTTAACCTCCTCGAAATGGGTAAAAAGTCAGTATTTTTTTTATTTTGATAAAATTTCACATATAAGGGTTTTATGGTGCGCTAAATCGAGATTTGAGGTCAGTTGTTCATGAAAAAAAGTTTCCACTAATTTACAGCGGATTTGAGCACTCTAAAGCCGGGTAATGTTTTGAGCATAACGAAAGTATTTTTATTTAAAATACATACATAACTACAATTAAACGTGAAAGAATCATTTCTCTATCTTGACTGAGAGCTGAGAAAAAAAAATAAAACGTGATTTTCATATATATATTTTTTGCTCAGCTCCTAATGCCCATTGGCGGATATAACTCTAGTTTTGCTCTATTATAGGTCCCTACTACCCACACAAAAATCGGCATTCAAATCTGTGAGTTACAACTCCAAACGTACCCTTGTCAGAAAAATATTTCATTTTAAGCGTGCTTTAATATCTCCGAATAAAATTGTATAGAAATTGGGGGAAAATTATCGATACTTATATACCTATTCACTATTTATATTTTTGGAGACGGTGCCAGCCAAAATAAAGAGAATAAACTATGGTAATTTTAAAAATCCCCAACTATTTCATCGCTACCACACCATTGTCTCCTGCTATTCGATAGTTTATTGCAAATGCAGGATGAAACTGCTCTTCTTGGCTGGTACCGACTCCAAAAATAACTGATCATTAATTATGAATAGGTATAAAAATAGCGATAGTTTCGATGGTTGCCCTTTAATAGTCTTTGTTTCGAAGTAATTAAAATATTATTTTTTATTTAGTTCAAGATTGTACAAGTCGGTTTTTGTTGTTGGACATATTGGAACTACCGAAATAAAACTTATGAAATCAGTTATTTTATTATTAAAAATTTTTTTACTTCTATTTGTCATATGCCTTCACCAAAAATAAGTTGGTTCCATTTGTGTCTGTCCAACCAGTCTCCCCCACAGATTTCCCTATTTATCACCCCTTCCGTCATTTTAACCCCACGTCTTCTAGGGCTACCTTTCTTCCGTCTTCTTTCCGGACTCGATTCAAAAATTCTTTTTGGCCATCGTTCCTCTCCTATCCTCATAACATACCCAAACCACTTTAGTCTCATAGTCTCATGGTGTGAGGATGCTAAACATTTGTACTACTCTCAGTCTAATTTCAATGTTTGGAGTCTAATTGTAATTGGTGTATTTAAAAATAAATAAAAAAAAAAAAAACGTTTCTATACATATTGTTCCGTGAAAGGGGCACTAAATTGGAATATCTTCCAATTTTATAGGATTTCACCTATCGAAAACATTCCGAATAATTAATACAACACTCAATAAAATAAACAAAAGTAAAAATGCAAACTAATCCTATTTTCATTAAATCAAATAAAGCTGATTGCCCAGAAAGGAACGAGAAAAAAATCAGAACGAGAGCGGTCGCTTGTACTCTGTTCAACACTTTCTGTTTCATAACATTCAATCGTATTTCCATTACAGTTTTTTTTTCTTTCCTTATTCGTTATATAAAAAATATTTTTAAAATATTGGTCGATATAATATGAGCAAAAACTTTTTATTTTAATGAAAATAAATAATAAATGAAACTAATATAATTTGATACAGGGATTCTAAAAATATAATATATATCCTAATATATATAATAAAACAATACAATTATAATTATATAATCTTTTACCTGTAGTTGTGGAATTAGTGCAGTACAAAGGAACGACCCAAGCAAATTACAACACCCTGCGCTAAGAGATACCACTGGAGTATGCGGTAGCAGCACGGTTCCCTGATAAATAACCAAGAGAAGATTCCATTTAGTTAAATAATGCTTTAAGTCCTTTTCTCCGTGGTTAAGGGTCGTAATGGCATTTTTCTCCAGAACAAATGGATCTCCTAGTCTCAGAATTACAAAGAGGGGATAATTTCTCAGGCAATAAACAAACTCAAATGCCCTCTCAATTAAGACTGAAATAAACTAAATGAATATTATGCTTTAGCAATTATCAGGAACTTTAAAAGGAAACCTAGGTTTTTAACTAGCCCAGTCAGCTTATAGTTTTGCCTAAGAAAATTTAGAAATCAAATGAAATTTAAGTATATTCATGGACTATGATTCAGAACCTAATTTTCGATTTCGAAAAAGAGGAAATATTGGGAAAGGAGGAAAACTGTTAAATATTCATATTTTTTTTTTTTTCGCCGATATAAATTTATAAATTCATGAATGAAATTTTTTTACATGAATCCAAATAATCTCATTAAATAACCTTTACCCTTCGTCGAAAACCTACGACTTCCTTTCCTACAGTATCCTTTAATAACATTCCACGGATAATTGTTGAATAGATAGGGCCTACTAATACTACCACCTAGAACTCCAATTGAACAAAAGTTTAACTTGGAATCAAGTGGGGCAAACGCGTCAAAAAAAAAAGAAGTTAAAATCCAACATTTCATACAGTATTAAATTTGTGTTGTGTTTGAATGTTGAATAGCCGTAACATTAATATGAAGTTGAATATTAACTTGTAACAGGTGTGAATTAAAATCTGAAAGAGAAAAAAAAAAAAAAAAAAAAAAAAAAAAAAAAAAAAAAAAACTTGTATTATATTAGCCGCCGAATATAGACCATTAAAAAACAGAAATTCTAATAAACTTAATAAACAAAAATGAAGCAAGATTATATAACACTTATTAAGTTGCTATTCATTGTATTAATATCAGGATGCAACGGAGAAAATATCGCTATAAATTCATCTGAATATTTTTGCATACTGAGTAGTAAAAGTAATTTGTGTGACAATTTTACCCTAAGACGCGGTGCACACTGGAGAAACTGGTTTGTTGAAACATGAAACTGATGTTGCTTGCAACAGATAGATATGACTTACTTAGGTTGGTGCATACAGCGTTTCATGAAACATTAACTTTAATCTGTTGGTAGCAAATTTCATGTTTCTAGAAACCAGTTTCTCCAGTGTGCACAGCGCCTTAAAGATTTAGAACCATCTGACCCATATTCAGCGATTCGAAACAAAAAAAAATATTACAGTTGGTGTAGAAGCCTTAGGGTTGTTGATTTAATGTGTTGATGTATTTATTTTTGTTAAATAATACATTTTTTCTATATTTTTTTAGGTTAATTCTACGTAAAATTTAGGTTAATCTTTTATATTATTTTAGGTTTATTATTTGTATCTATTAATTTTCTATTAAAGTTTATTTGGACTTGCATTTTATCTCAATTAGAATTGTTGTTAATAAACCAGTTGTTCGCTGAATAACTAAAATGTCTACATCCAAAAGCATTTTACAAATTACTATAAGATAATTTACCAGGGTGATTACTCAATTGTTTTTTTTTATTTTCGTTTTTTTGATTTATCTAATTTTTTTGCTATTTTCCGGATTTAAAATTGTTATCATGATGAAATTCCAATGTAATATTCTATTTTGAATTGTATTAGACTAAATGTTGATCGATAGGATTATTAGTAAAAAATATATAATGAATTTTTGATTTTTACCATTTAACCCCACTGTTTAGCATCCGAAAAAATTATATACCAAAAGTTGTATATTCTAATACCTCTCTTTAGAAATGCGTGAAACCAACCGGAGCCTAAATCAAATAACTAATTAAGCCCTTTGAACAGAATCATACAACGTCCCTTCGTTTGTTCAGTAATCTCTTACTTGGGTTGTTTAAATTCTACATCGTCCTAAGGAACTGAATCTGTCTCTCAGTCTATACACTGTATCATGGTTTAAATGTTGTTGAGAAAAAGGTTAGTAATGAGTAAGAATATGAAATATACACATTTTCATATTTCTCCTAGTCAACTAAAACATCTAATATTATCAAAATGTATATGTTTTCATATATCTGGAATCTATTTGAGTTATTTTTATTTTTCCTATTTTGCTATAAAATTCCTGTTTTTTTGCGTGAACTGTATATTTATCTACACAGCATATCAGCATAAAATATCTATAAATAATAACCGAAAAATTGTTATGGAAACTCCTATTCATTTTTACCACCTAATGAATGAGTTTATCTTGATGCTGATTCTTCATTTTCGAACGAATTAACTTCTCTTGGAATTGTTAAATCGGAATAAATATTCTCTCTAAAATGGAGCTAATAACTGAATAAAGAAAAAAAATTTATTTTATTAATTATTAAAAAATAATACATTTATATTCGTCTTGTGCCTTATTCAATGTATCAGCGGAACTTTTGACATGAAATTATATTAAAATAATTAATATTCATACAAAAATAAAAAAAAATAAAAAATTAGGAAAAAAATAGATCATTGATATGTCTATCTTTAATCTACCGTTTTTATATCGACTGCTCCTGATAAAGAAACCTTCGGTAAATTTCCGAGCAGCTCTACCATAGCTAGAGTGTGTCAAAAAAGCCACAACACAAAAAATGTTGGTAAAACGTGAATTTTTTTTATTCAAACCAATATGGCTCCTAAATGGTTGGTGCTAGCGGCAAATGTTATGAAACAAAAAATATTCTGTATTAACTTGCCGACCAGGAAACTGACCGAAATTTTCTTTCCGAGCTATACCAATTGAGCTAGAGGGAGTCAAAATGATAGATTTTTAAAAATAAAAGAAGTACACATTTTAATACATTTAATACATGTACTTCTTTTCTGCTATGTAGAAAAGATCTTTTTAATCAAACAGTTATCTTTAGTTCATGTATTAAATTCAGTAATCAGTGAAAAAATTAAATATTAATAACAGATTCATTACTTTAGTTCAAAATTTATCTAGAGCGTTCATTATTAATGTACTAGTTTTTTCATTGCCCCAAAGTTTGGAATATCCCCAGAGAAGAGGAAGAGATACTTTGAAAGAAAAAACTTAAATAAGGAAGAAACTTTTCCCAGTTTAAACAGAGTCCTGTTCTATTTAAACAGCAATCGATCCTAGGACGGGACAATCCGAGTTCAGTTGACTTCCACAGTTTGAATGTAAACCTCAAGTTTCCATCATAGTTGATCATTTCTTGGCTGAATTATATTCAAAATAGTTATCTCAATTTAATTATTGTGAAATAGTTATAGATTAAAATATTTTAACTTCATCCAAACAAGTTTTTGAAGAGTGAACTTCTATTGGTCCGTTGGGCACTTTTTGGTATTGGATAAAAAAAATTGGCTTGTTTTTGGCCTTCTGAGAGTACTTCCGGATATTTCATGCATGGCCATGTCATTAATGAGTATGGTATTATATCAATGAAGTCTGTCGTTAAATCGTCTATAAAGGTTATGTATACATTCGTTTAATGTGGACACTCGTAAATTTGAGTTAAGTGCGAAGTTTGAAATGTACTAAAGTGATTTTTTTAAAGGTGTAATGTATGTTTTTAAAGTGCGTATTTTCGCTGTTCTGTATGTTTTTGTAACATGTGTCCATATGGGTTTAAATAAGTAAGGATATGTATTTAATTGCTGTCGGAGTTTTAATTTCGAACGTTTATAAAGGATCGGATACAAAAGTTTTAGTCTCTTGTTTAGACCTAGACGCTTTTGTTTTATATACAGTTGTTTGTTTTCATAACTTTCGATTGTAAGCCCTAAGTAAGGAATTTTGTTACTCTGAGGTTGATTGTCGATGAAGACAGGTGGATAAGAGTCATGCCTGAGAGAAAATGTGATGTGTTGTGGTTTGCAGTCTTGTAATATTGTTAAATGGTGTTATTCACACGAACGAAAGGCCACTTAGCCCTCATACGTTAATAGCAACATACGCTCACACAACAATATTAACTAGGCATTAAGACCCAACCATTGCATGATTAACTCTTCAACAAAAACTCGAAAAGAACCCCTTATCAGTAGCACTTTAATAAAAATTCTACACTAGAAGGTCTCTTCTTTTCAGACGTTTCAAAGGATTATCGGGAATGGTGTGGGAAGCAAGAGAAATTCAGGGATTTGAGTGGTTATGGAGCTGGTTTGTGCTAAATCAGCAACATATGGAACGTTAAGATTTTTATGGATAAATTTATTGATATCAAAACAAAGAGCATTGAGAATTTTTCGAAGGATTTTGGATTGT
The DNA here is from genome assembly GCA_003667255.2 of Euschistus heros. Taxonomy (NCBI): domain Eukaryota; kingdom Metazoa; phylum Arthropoda; class Insecta; order Hemiptera; family Pentatomidae; genus Euschistus; species Euschistus heros. Next base: position 2,343,529 of record RCWM02000011.1, read on the forward strand.
AAGGATTGGACACGAAATGAATTGGATGGTTTAGTGGAGCCCCAAAGCACAACTCCGTATGTCCTAATCACAGTCATGTATATGAGTCTTTTGTAATTAATTGGGAGCTTTGAACGTTTGTGTAACAAATATTGAAGTAATCTGTAATGACGGGCAGTTTCTTATCGTTTTAGTCTTGTATGTGGATTTCAAGTAAGACGTTTGTCCAAGTGGAGTCCTAGGTAGCGGATCTGTTCAAGGGATTAATCAAATATCATTAAAGGATACTGTAGGACAGTAAGTCGTAGGTTTGCGAAGAAGAGTAAAGGTTATTTAATGAGATAATTTGGATTCATGTAAAAAATTTTCATTCATGAATTTATAAATTTATATCGGCGAAAATAAAAAAAAAATAAAAATTGAATATTTAACAGTTTTCCTCCTTTCCCAATATTTCCTCTTTCTCGAAATCAAAAATTAGGTTCTTAATCATAGGCGATGAATATACTTATGAGATTTTTTAGGATTTATATTGATTCTCTATTTTTGACACCATTCTTGAAGGCTTAGGATATGGGATTGGAGTGTTTGGAAAGCAATGAAGGGAACGTTGTTCACTGCTAACACACATGTGTAAAGTGGTGAGGACAGTGGTAGGATGCGTTGGTCAGCTGTTTTTTTTTTTAAATTTAACAAAATATTATAGAAGTGAGAAGTAATGACCGTCCGAAGATCGTCAGCGCAGCGATCTATTGTCCCAGAAACTTACTGGTCTTATCCTTGTTGACCTTGAGGCCCTGAGAACCCACGAGAGAACAATACCAATGTCCAACTTGTTGTTTCTTCAGCAGCTATTTAAAGCAAAATTACTTTCTTTATTGACATTGTAATGTGGAAATTTGGGATCAGATTAAACAGATATTATAATACGCTAAGTTTATTCCAAAGATCTTCCAGACCAGTTAAGTAAGCCCATGGGAGTTATATTGATCAGAAAGAAGCGACCTCCGGAGGGTAGCTAAGGGAAGGGATACGGGAGCGAATCCGGTGTCCTCAGATCTTTTATTCATACAGGACCCTCATTACTGATGACCTCCTTGGTCCTGCCATTGTATCACCTGGCTATATTCCCAATAGGTGGTAGAATAATAAAAGATTATGGATATTCCCGGAATAAAATGGCTCTCCTTCATGCTGAGAATAAAAGTAGCCACGCTGCCATTCTGTGAGGCAGGAGGGGGTGGGGGAGGGGGGTAGGTTAGGCCAAGGACGATATAGAGAAAAAATATGGCTATTTGGACCTTTATAAGCATTTTGTAGAGTTATAAAAGCCTCATTTTATTATCTTAGTATGCTCAGGCAGAAATAGGAAAACATTTATCATAGCTATTTGACAACTAATTTCCCGGAATCAATCATCTAATTTATTCATGACTACATCTTTCAGTGATTTATTAGTATATAAACGGATTATTTGTCTGAAGTACTTTACAATAATAATATTTCCATGGCCTTAAGCCACTTTTTTAGTTATTTATTTTTATTATATACTTATTCGTATAATTTTAATGTTTTCCCTTCCACAGTAACCCTATGAAAGAGGCGTTTATTTGATAAGCATAACATCAGGCTCCATGCATTTCGCATACTGCCTGCTTTTCTTGTTTAAATGAGATTCGTAATGTACTTGTAGTAATAATGATTTACAATGGAATTAACATATTTAAGAGAAATTACGAAAAGGGAAAGTATTAATACTATACATAATATTACGATGAAAAAAACATCTTTGAAAACAATTTAGAAAAAAATATACAATGATAAAAAATACTATACAGAATACAATAATATATATATATATATATATATATATATATATATATATATATATATATATATATAAATATATATATATAAATAAAATACGAAAAACATGTTTAAAACGAAATATATTAGGGTGATTCACAAACTACAGACGAATTTCTAGCTACCAAAATTCTAAATTTAAATGTTGATAAATCTTGATGCAAACATTTGATACTTCCTTTTACCTGTAACCTATTCCAGGCTACCTTTGAGGATTATAGGTGGTGCAGCAACACATGAATCACTTTACTTTTTCTTTAAATTTCAATTTGCAATTTTAACCCATGACAATGTGAATGCCGCCACACCAATTTAACTTAATACATGACAATGTGAAAAAGGGATCTTAGTAGTTCAAGGTCCCATAGAAAAAAAATAAAATAAAACATGAAACATTCCTGCTTCATAACAAATTACAGTCTTTATTTATCGTTAAATTATTTTTTCATCACATAAAATATCACATCAATTCACTTTCAATATCAATACCACACTCAATTTTGTCCACAGTATCTCTAAAATTATGTTTAAAAATGAATTTTTTAACATTGACAAACACATTTCACACTTTGGCATTTTTTTTCTTGACAACACCACTTTATTCCATCATTATATTTTATTACTACTCATTAGTTGATGAGTAGCGGTAATAATTATTTTGAAATCCAAGCATAGTGACAAGCCACGACTATGTGAATCGACGTAGTATATTCAGTATAAGAATATAAAAATGTTACCCTAAAATACTAAAATCCCAAATAAATTCAATTAATATTATTATTTCACATATCATAAATCCATTTGGAAACAATATTTTTAACGAAGTTTACTTCATTAAATTTTAATAACCGGGGGACACAAATTAGCCATAAATATAAAAAAGGCTAAAAAACAAAACAAAATATGAATAAAATACGATAAAAATGCAACTAATATAAGTATGATAGAAAAACACATTTAAAATAAATAAATACGGAGTTCCTGAAGGTAGTATCCTAGGTCCCATCCTCTTCACGGAGTATACAGCTGACATCCCGACTCATCCTACCACTGTCCTCACCACTTACGCCGATGGCACATGTGTGTTATCAGTAAATAATAATCCTTTCATTGCATCCCCGTCACTACAAGCTCATATTACTAACATTCAAGAATGGTGTCGAAATTGGAGAATTAAAATAAATCCAAACAAATCCCATCAAATAACCATTACCCTTCGTCGTAAACCTACGACGTCATGTCCTACAGTATCCTTTAATGATATTCCACTGATTCCTGTTGAACAGATCCGCTACCTATGACTCCACTTGAACAAACGTCTTACTTGGAACCCACATACAAGATTTTACTATACAAACAATCAAAGCTTCCAATAAATTACAAAAGACCCATCTACATGGCTATGATAAGACCTATTTGGACGTACAGAGTTGAGCTTTAGGGCTTCACTAAACCAATTCATCTCGTATCCTTACAATCCAAAATCCTTCGAAAAATCCTCAATGCTCCTTATTTTGTGACCAATAAACTTATCCATAAAGATCTTAATGTTCCATATGTTGCTGATTTAGCCCAAACCAGATATGCATCCTTCCATAGCAAGCTCCATAACCACTATAATCCACAGCCTCCCAACTTGCTTCCCTCTCCATTCCCAAAAATTCTCCGATGCGTCTGAAAAGAAGATGGCCTAGAGACCTTTTAGTGTAGATTTTATTGAAGTGCTACTAGTGAGGAGTTCTTCACAAGTTATTTATATGTCATTGTATTCCCTATCAACACATTTACTTAATGTATAGTATTTTGTACAGTTGTAAATATCAATAAATGAGAAATGAAAAAAAAAAAAAAAGACGATACAAAAACAATACATATAAACATGATAATTATAAAAACATATGGAAAATAAATAAAACTAACTGATGGATTCTTTCAAATCTTATTCTTGTTAATCCTTTCATTTTTCTTCAGTTCTAGCAACTGAAAATATTTTTTGTGAAAAAATGCTTGATCTCTGTTTTATAATTTTTGTATATTTCACTCTCTTGGATTAGCCTTTTGTCCCCTCTCAGAACTATGCTCCTGATCAAATTTTGTCTGTCCTTTTCAAATTTAGGACAATCGTGTGATTTAATGTTTGTTCGGTTTGTCCGTCACGGAAACAACTATCTTGGTGAGTTAGATGAAAGCGTTTGAAATATGTTTGCTCTGTCCGTGTTCAGTAAGGCATTGTGTTAGTTTGTTATGTGTGCTTTTGAGTCACGGTTTGTTAATGTAATGTCTGGGATAAATTTATATAAAGGCCTACCCATTGTTGATTGATGCCAAGATTTCTTCCATACCTTAAGCCCCTTAAGAAAAAAAAAAGTATATATATATATATATTACAGACTAGGGCCTTTAGAGTGTTAAAATAAAATTATATTTTTCAGAATAATATGACAAATATTAACAATAATTTTTTTTAATAACGGATATTAATTGAAAGTAACAGACAATTAAAATACAGTATGTACAAAAACAAAAAAATTACTTTTATATAAACTGTTTATAGTTTATACAACTAAAAAGTGACTATTGACAGTTTTCTTGTTCTGAAGGGATAGTAGTTGGCTAAATAAGTAGTATTTGAAAGTGGAAAAGATATTTGAATGGTGAGATTACGAAAGATCTATCGAATGCAGCTGAGCAATGATCAGGAGTATACAAACCTGATTGACTGAAACGGTTTTGGTGGCTAAGAACTAAAGATTTGAGTTGGAGTTGGAAAATGTAAGGTGGACGTTGAGACTGGACGGTTTGCATGAGAAAGGATACCAGAAAATAAAGGTCTAATAGGTCTAAGGTATCGATCTAAAGTGCTCTACAAAAATTGCTACTAAAAAATAATGAGTTTTGACTTATCGACATTTTCGCGAACGCCAGATAAATATGAAATGAAATTAAGCTATTTGAATGAGCATATACATCCTATAATATGTAATTTGCATACACAATAGCTAGTCACGTAACAAGCAAACTATGACCATCGTAACTATCGGTAATTTTGCCTAGCCCATTATCGTGTATCCCAACCAATCCGGCTCAACGTAATTGCGTCCAATGTTATATTGTTAATGTAGAATTATGTTGAGCCTATAGTATTAGCTATAATTATCTAGTTAACTAACTTCTATTATTCACTATCTATTACCTACTTGAATCGACAGTAATTATATTAACATACTAACAAGGGGACGTTTGCAGTTGTAACTCACAAATTTGAATGCCGATTTTTGTGTGGGTAGTAGGGACCTATAATAGTGAGGTCAAGATAGAGAAATGATTCTTTCATGATTATTTGCAGTTACGTTTGCTATTAGATATAAAAATACTTTTGTTATGCTCAAGACATTATCCGGCTGTAAATCAGTGGAAACTTTTTTTTCATTGGATTTACTCCCGAATTTAGTGGACAAAAACTGATGTGAATAAAAAAATCCAAGGTCAGCTATAACTCGAAATATTTCAATTCAATTCTTGCCTTCTAAAATCCTACAAAGTTTTAAAGGTAAAAAAAAAAAATATTTTTGATTTTGACAAAATTAAGTTTCTACATGTTTTTTGAGATGAGGAATCTGGAAATAATATCAGTTTTTAGTTTAAAAATTTTCCTCACCCATATTATATAAATAAGACTTTTTAAAATGACATATTTTAATTTCAAATTGCATAGAAATCCTAAGATTGATGAATAATCTAAAATTAATATCAGGCTTTGGTTAATAAATATGTATATTCTTTTTAAATGGTCTTATTTGAAATTTATTGTGTAAAAACTAAAACAATAATAGAAATAGATCTTATTTATATAATATGGGTGAAGAAAATTTTTAAACTAAAAACTGATATTATTTCCTGATCTCAAAAAACATGTAGAAACGTAATTTTGTCGAAATCAAAAATAAATAATAATAAAAGAAGGTACCATATACTTACTTTTCAATTAATTTCAAGACCTACTATTTTGCAATATTTCTTACCAGGCCCACAATATCTTTGTGTTTTATTTTTTATATTGTAATATTTTTAACTTTTGTCGCTAGAACTACTAAAAAGTCACGTTCGAAATATCAATTTTTAAATGTAGGCGCTTTTTCGACACGCTCTAGCTCATTTGGGGCTCCTCAGATCAAAAAGTTTACGTCATACTCGTCAAATATTTAATGGGAAATATATTTGGTGTTATATAACATTTGTCGCTAGGATCTGCCGTTTAGGAGTTTTATTGATTGAATGAAAAATTATTCTTTTTTTTTATCTGACAGGCTCAAGATCTTCTTTATTTTAATATTCTTAACTTGATTTTTATTTCTTTAATGTTATATTCAATTATATTTCCCTAGTTGATGAAAGCCATATTGTATATTCACCTGTACTTGAGCGCCCGATCCATGCTCAAACAATCTCGGCTTCTGTTCTTCGCTTTTCAACTACTTCCCTCTAGAGCTTAATTTACACAGTTTCCATGAACCGCTGATCCAAAACATAACGTCACGAGGCTTTGTATACGCACGCATTTCGCCATTCAATATCCACTCAGGCTTAGCTGAAATTTGAGAGAGCCTCGAAATTACATTCCGGCCCTTGATTGTATTATAAACCGAGCAGGGGGTATTTATCTGTGACTACTCAAGTTGATTAAACTGGATTTTAGATGATTGCATTAAAAAATTCTCTCTTTGAAGAAGAAATTATATGAATCTATTTTTCAATTAAACTTCATAATAGTCCAGTAGTTAGGCGAAAATTAATCGATTCAGGAAAAAAGAAAAGAATTTTAATCTTTTGTTGTTTTTTTTTATGTTTTTGAGGTACTGAATCCGAATTTAAACACCTCTCTGAAAAACGTAATGGTTACGTAAAAAAATTGTTATAGATCGAAATCGATATTTTAATAGAAAATAACATAAATAAAACAGCATTATATAATAAAACTATATAAAAAATTGGAAAACGCCCTTGATCCATGCGTTACACAAGAAAGGCAGCATGGAAAATGTTAACAACTACAGAGGAATATCCCTGCTTCCAGTAACATACAAACTTCTCTCACTTGCTATCCTGGATTGCAAGATAAAATAGGCGAATACCAAGATCCACAACCTTAAAAATATCATCAGATATTGTACTTTTAGGTCCAAATAGTATGTGTCAGTCTTTGTGGACTTTAAGAAGGCATTTGATTCGATAGACCTCAAGATTTCGTTGAACATCCTCAATGAATTCGGTGTTGACTTGAAACTGCTGGCATTAATTAGAGCCACTCTGTCCGACACAAAATCCAAAGTAATGTTCCTAGGCTGTCTATCAGATTATCGAATTTATTTTTTTGTAAATGAGGTTAGGCTCAGTTCAATAACTGATTACAAAAAATAGAGTTTTTATTCCTGAAATAAATAAAGAACTGTTAAGATCAATCTAAAACCTAAAATATTTGCTTCAAATAGAGAAGTAAGTAATATTGATGGCTTTATGATTTCTTTCCCATAATATGTATATAAATATTTTATATTTTTTATGTATAGAATAGTTCTTTTCTTTCTCTCTTTTTTTTTAATTATTATTTCTCTATTATTTTTTTCATTTTTTACTTCTTTTTTTTTTACTGTATATAATGTGTAAATGTTGTCATTAAGCCATCTAGAATTACTTATTGCCCATATTTGTGGCAGATTGTAATAATTACTCAATAAAAGTAAAAAAAATATATAAAAAGAACTATACTGTACATAAATAAGATATAAGAACCGTACAATACATAAATATAAACTAAACAATGTGAAAGGTAAAATCAATAAATTAAAAAAAAAAGAAAAAGCTTTCCTGAACTCACTCCATTTCGAATTTTTTAATAGATCTTGAGGCTAAGGCAGAATGAGAGAATAGAACTCACCTTAATTTAATTTTCAAAATGTCATGATTTAAGACAGAAATTCCCTCCAAGTCAAAAATTCAAAAAGGAATATCAATATTTTTTTTAATTCAATTAATATTTAAGGAAACCCCTTAAAAAAAAAAAAAAATTAAAATTTTCATGTTACTACTTCAACATTAACTAGACAAACGTTCAAAGCTTCCTATTAATTAAGAAAGACTCATATACATAGATGTGATCATATGACTATTTAGACGTACGGAGTTGAGCTTTGAGGTTCCACTAAACCATCCAATTCATTTCATATCCTATCCTTACAAGCCAAAATCTTTCGAAAATTCTTCAATGCTTCTCACCTTGTCACCAATAAACTTACCATGAAGATCTTCTTAATGTTCCATATGTTGCTTATTAGCCCAAACCAGATACCTATCCTTTCATAATAAGCTCGGTAACCACTTAAATCCCCTACTTTCTCAACTTGCTTCCCACTCCATTCCCGATAGTCCTTCGAGCAGTCTGAAAAGAAGACGGCCTAGAGACCTTTCAGTGTATAATTTTTATTTAAGAGCTACTGATGAGTAGTTCTTTTCAAGTTTTGACATGTTATTGTAATCGCTATCAACACATTTACTTGATTTATATATTTTTTACTGCTGTAAATTTCAATAAATGTATATAAAATAAAAAAAATTGCATTTGTCTCAAAGTTTCTTCGAATAACCTACTAATCTCAAGTCGTTATTAAATTATTACAAAGGGAATAAAATAAAATAATTTTTGAGTTCATCAGAATTTTAGAACTTATTATTAAACAGTAGCAAAATTAAAACTGATTAGGTCTCTTTTATGCAACAGTTACAGTATTCGGTCTATCTCCTCCAGATACTGTTTGAATTTTAAATTGTCCGAGCTTTTTAGTATTCACCGAGGGTATTCAGAGAGCTGTTGTATCCTAGATTCATAGATATAAAATGAAATTTATACCTCGATTCCTTAAAAATTACAATAATATTTTTGTTTTGTTGTAAGTTTTAAATACACCGAAATACTATGTGTATGCAATAAATCTCAAGAAATTCAGCCATTTTAACTAGCAATTAATAAATTACATGATTTTTTTGATGTGGAGTTTATTTTAAAACTGTATACACAGATAAAAATACACGCGCACACATACATACATATTTAAATTTTTAACCTTTTTTTGAAATATATGTACAATCTGCCTCAGTTATGGACAATAAGTAACAGTGCTAATGATGTATACATAAATATTTAAAAAAAAAAACAAGAAAAAAAAGTTATTAATCTTAATGAAGAAAAATAACAACAATCAATAAAATAAAGATAACCGTTAACACTCACATAAATATAATAAAATTAAATTAAAATAAAAAATTAAGATTAAAACAGTCAATAAATATGTATATAAATGTACATGTACTTGAGGTTCAGTCAATAAATAATGACTATTTTGGTGACGTTTCGAGACTATATTGTTCTCATAATTATGCTCGACTGTGGAAAAAAACAGGTTATGATAAAATTATATAAGTTATACAAGTTATTTCAAAACATAAAGTTAGCTAAAATATAAATATATATATATATATATATAACAACCTGCGTTATAATGATTCAATACATATACTTACAAAATATAGTGAAGTATGAAACTACTTTCTATGTTACTGGTGGATATACTTTTGGTACCTACTACTAAATTATAACAATTCTAGTACATAACTGACCTTTGGGATTGTGAAAAAAGGTAAAGTTTGGGAGGGATTTTCCAAAACTGGTGGTATTCCTAGATGCAGGTACAAAAAAGAGATTTCCGTATTTCGGTGTAATATATGAATGGAAAAATTATTTATATGATGTGCATAATTGTAAATGTATATTATTGGTCTGGATGTAGTAAATTGGAATAACAGGTATTGATATTTAGAACGTCTAAATTGTTTAAAAGAAATTCCCCAGGTCAGTAGTGTACTAGAACTGTTATGATTTAGTTAGTCGATACAATATCCACCAGTAACATTTTAAGTAGTTTCCTATATTTTGTAATTATAAGTATTTAACTATTCTAATGCATGTTGTTATATATTTATATTGTAGCTAACTTTATGTTTTGAAATAACTTTTATTTTATTGTAACCTGTTTTTTCACATTAGGGTATGATTATGAGAGCAATATAGTCTCGAAACGTCACCAAATTAGTTGTTTTTATTTATTGACTGAACCTCAAGAGCCTTACTAAACATCTAATAGTAACACTCAATAAATTCATCTCTCTCTCTCTCTCTCTCTCTCTCTCTCTCTAGTATCAGTACCCTGTGGAGTTTGAGTTAGAGCACTCCAGCCACAGACGAGCAAGACTTGAATTGAGAAACTAAAATTGTTTTACGTTTAACATTAAGTTCTAAGTAGACTAGATCTTAGATAGCAAGTAACTCTAGTTTGTTAGAAGTGGTACATCCATGTTACTAACTATAATAATTTAAATTGATAAAATAAATTTCGGTAATTCTTCTTTCCGTGTCTTGGTTAGTTGATTATTGTTTCCCCCTTTTTATTGACATTTAAGGTGTTTTAATTTTACCGTTTATTTTTGTTTTACTATTATTTATAAACACGGATAGAATGTATTATATATTCTGGAAGCTCTTATATTTTTTCAGAATAAGATGAAAGTACGACAGGAGATTTTGCACTATCGCTCAGAACTCAATGAGCCATGGCGCGCAGCGCAGTAGAACGCCCTTTCTCAGTCACGTTTAGGGTAAACGTGCTCAGGCCAGGAATTACATTTTTTAAGAATATTTATATTTTGAGATTTTCCTAAATTAAAATGTATTTAACGTTTAAACTGCACTGTAAATTACATTAATTAATTAGTAATTTGTTAGATTAGGTAAAATTCTGTATGGACAGTTAACATCGAGGGTCTTCAGTGTACTTCCTCAATCTGTATTCTTTCATTTATAGTTTGGACAACATTTTTAAATGTTATTGAAAAGGTTAATTGAATTTGATAATTATGATACTGTAAATTTTGAGACATTCCATATCAAATCAGAACAGGGTATAAACCTAGCTACCTCAGAATTTGATGAAGTTCAGTACCAAGGTTGTCCTCATGGAGATTAAGATATGTGCCTTTTTTTTTTTCTCTAATATCTCTAACGATTACATGATAAGGGCTATTTTAGAATCCCAAAATCAGCAAAAAAAAAATTTATTTCACCATAGGTTTCTTCCTCACTGAGCTAGAGGGGTGGAAATAGTGTCGTTTTACCCCCATTTTACGTCCCTTCCAAATGACGGCATCGCTAAGGATATTTTACTCCCTTTAAAAAATCCTAAGGTCATCTGTCGGGCTGCGAACCCGCGTTCTTGGGTTTAGTAGGTTGCTATGCTAACCACTACACCACAGGTGACCCCAAAACTAGTTTTTAAAAACTTGAACGGAAGACCTTAGAGAGTTTTTGAGATTTAAATATGCAGCTTCTATATTTAACTAGGATCCCCCCGTCGCGGCTTCACCCGCTCTGATTAGTAAAAGAACTTAGATTTTAAATAATAAATTTGTATATGTTTATCGATCAAAATCTTGTATTATAACATATAATTACGCATTATTTCCTCAATGATACTTTTACACGTATAGTAGTAATTTTTAATCTGGTTTAAATTGCACTGATTAGGTGGTTGAAGGTAACGTAAAAGCATAATTAGACATCCAATTTTCACTTTTAATCTATCAGTTGTTAGTCCCAATGATGAGACTATTAAGAAACTCTTGGGGGTAAGGGATTGCATTATGAATGTTTCCGGTTAGTTTTCGCGGTTAATGATCACAAACGAAAAATTCCTTGTCATTTTATATGATAGTATAGATTCAAAGTATTTTTTTTCTCTTTATTTTCTAAGATAATATAATTCACAAAAGGTTTTTAAAAGGCTTGGAACAGCATTGCGGTTATCGTAAATCCCCCCAGCGGTATGGAAATAACTTATATTACTTTCCGTTATTAATTTTCTAAATTCCCCAGCAGAATGATCAAAGCACCGGGGCGTTCCTTCTTTTGAGGTTCCAGTTTTTGCCTAAGCTCTGCGGCTTGTGATTCCCACTTCTCGCTGATGAGCCAAGTGCACATCAAAGGGACTTCTGGCTTATTTTGTGCTGCCAAGGATCGGCAAAAGGGCTGAATACATTAGCACCGGGTTCTACTAAGCCCCAACTAACCATGGAGAGATACTCGCTTCATTTAAAACATTATAAAATAAATATCAGTTTAATTTTTCCACGAAGGAATAAGCTTGAAAATAAATAATTAATAAAACATAAGAAAGAAATTATATGATATGATTTAATAAAGATTACGGGATTCACAAAAACCTTATAGAGAAGTTTTTACCGTATGCTGGAACGGAATTGAATATTTTGCGAAGTTGTGGCTCTTGCTATTTATCTTATCTAACAGCACTGGAAGTATAAAATGCAGATAATTTGACAAGTACTATTTACTTCATAAAATACAAGCAAATAATTAATGGGTGATTCTCAAACATAAAAAAAAAATGGTCAATTTCCGTGACTTCATGAGATCTGCTCAAAAATAAATATAGAAGTCATACGTTTGCTAGCGTATTTGCACAGTATTGCATTATTTTTTTATAATGAACGTCTTATAATGCATTTAATTGTAGTATGTTCGGAATATTTATTTAACTAAATTGCCAACTTGGTTGTTCTGAAATTAAAAAAAAAATACAATATTACGTCGCCCTTCTGAACCTTACTACCTATCAACAAACATTGAATTATTATTTTTGTAAAGTAGAAGGATGAAATTTAATTAAACGATTATGATCTTGTACATATCATGCTTAAATTCTGATTGAAACTTATTAGTACATTGTCATTATTTAATGTAATTACCGGAGATAATAGTTAAAACGGGTACATCGTAAAAGTGGAGTAAGAGGGGATAGCTCATACTAAAACGAATGGCAGCCATACTTGTAAAACACTTTTATATTATCTCGTTACATAAAGTTTGAATTCTTTATCGATTTTATATTGGTCATTTTATTAAGAGATAAGCGATCATCGAAATAACAAACTTTGAACCATGAAATGTCATAACCATGGCAGGAAATGTTTTAAAAGCCATCGGTAATTTTTTTCATAAATATTTGGACCTGCTGATTTCATGGAAATTCTCCACCTGAAATTTTTCCCTTATTTTATAAATTTTATAAATTTTAATATAGTGTATTAAATTTATGGGTTATTCTCATAAATTATATATTATATAACCTATGTAACAAAGTGGTGATGTTTTGAAATGTTTGTATGTTTTAGAATTAATGGTGAATGTTTAGCATTCAAAACTAGTTTTCAAATTAAATAATTCCAATAGAAAAGTTAATTCATTAATCTTAATTGTGTTAACAATAATAATGTCTTTATTGAACAATATAACATATACATACATACATATACTTATAGAAGTAATAATAAACATTACTCTTGGCATTTGCCATCAGAGGAATATTTGAGAGGATTCTCACCTTTATGGCTTTACTTTTTAAGTATACGATATTATAGAATAGAGAAACCTTAAATACAATATAAATCATTAAATACAAAATTAACATATTTTTTGTTAGGTTAATAAAATACAGCACTACGAAAACAAAACAATTATTAGTAAATAACATTTTTCTTATTAACAGTTTTAACATTTTTTTAAACAAATACTTAACAATAATTAAATTCTTAGAATAAACTTAATCGGCACTTCCATGTCACTTAAAAATACTCTGATAAATATACAATACTCTGATAGACATTTGCTTTATAAAGGATCGGTTTTCTCAGAAATTTCACTCTGAAACCCCTCAAAATAGGAAATACTGCTAGGAAATGTTATAACCTCACTATCGGATCTATTGCATAATGAGCATATTCCTATACATGTGCCATACCATCATGCGAATCTCAAGTTATTTTTCGTTATCAATTATCAATTCCCTTTGATCCGTATACAGAAGCTGTGAATAAACTAAGAGTACATAAAATAACAATAATTATTCAGAACGACTTTTATTCTTCGAAATAATTGAATACACTTTCGGAATATTAACTAATGTAAAGCCATGACTAGAATAGAGTTAATTGGGACTATTTTATTTAAGCCCGAGAAAATATTAATGCAGTAGAGACCGGACCAACGGGAGTGGGCTAGGTAGCGAGGGAGGAGATAGGGAGGAGAGAGGTCGGAGGTTAACTATTAATAAATGAACTTGATCCAATTTGGGACTTAACCTCCCCCCTCCACTCCTAGGATATGCAACCGAAGCTCTTGTGCTTTCAAGCTGTGTCAGCGCTAAGTCCGTGAGGGGGCTAGAATTGCATTTGTCCCTCTAATTCATCATCTTAATTTTATAATTTTATTCTGACAAGTTTAATTCTATATTTATATTATTACTAAGAATTCGTATTAGAATTTATTTATTGAAAGTTTTTTGTATAATTTTCAGATAAAGGGCAATTTTCAGAGCCGAAATTTTCAAATTTTGAACCTTCATTTGAACAAAACATAAAAAAAAACCTTAATTTCTCCCTGATCGGGAAAACGATAGATCATGGATATATCTATCAACAATACCGTTTTTAGTGTACAACATTACTGTTTCTCAATTTACATTTTACATTACAATTTACATTACAAACTGTACAACTGTGACAAGAAACTGATCCTCGTTACAGACAACTTCAACATTTACTAGACAAACGTTCAAAGCTCTCAATAGATTACAGAAGACTCATATACATGGCTGTGATAAGACCTATTTGGACGTAAGGAGTTGAACTTTGGGGTTTCACTAAACCATCCAATTCATCTCGTATTCAATCCTTCGAAAAATCCTCACTGCTCCCTACTTTGTCACCAATAAACATAGCCATACAGATCTTAATGTTCCATATGTTGCTGATCAATATTTTTTTATGTACAATTAATATTTAAGGAAACCCCTTAAAAAAAAATTAAAATTTTCGAGTTACAGATATTGCAACATTAACTAGACAAACGCTCAAAGCTTCCAACTAATTACAAAAGACTCATATGCATGACTGTGATCATATGACTATTTGGACGTACGGAGTTGAGCTTTGGGGGTCCATCCAATTCATCTCGTATCCAATCCTTGCAAGCCAATATCTTTCGAATATTCTTCAATGCTCCTCACCTTGTCACCAATAAACTTACCATAAAGATCTTAATGTTCCATATATTGCTTATTAGCCCAAACCAGATACCTATCCTTTCATAGTAAGCTCCATAACCACTCAAATCCGTTTCTCAACTTGCTTCCCACTCTATTCCTGATAACCCTCCGAGGTGTCTGAAACGAAGATGGTCTTCTAGTGTATAATTTTTAAGTGCTACTGATGAGTATTTCTTTTCAGGTTTTAACAATTGTAATCGTTGTCAATACATTTACTTGATTTGTATATTTTGTACAGTTGTAAATTTCAATAAATGTATATAAAAAAATTAAAAGGATCAAATTAATTAAATTAAATTAACAATTAATGAATATTATAAAAAAACAAATTTGATAGAAAATAGGGGTTTTAAACGTGTCTTTGTTCATTCAAATCAATATACCTCCTAAGCTACAAATTCTATAAACAAAAAATTATTCTCTATTAGGTTTTTGATAAGGAACCTATCGGCAAATTTTCGATCCGAGCAACACCAACAAAGCCGTGTCAAAAAGCTTTAAAACTTAAAAAATGTTGGCAAAAAGTGACTTTTTTCATTGAAAGTAAATAGCTACTAAACGGTGGGCCCTTGCGACAAATGTTAAATAACAAAAAATATTTTCCCTTAAATGTATGATCAACTGCCTACAACTTTTCGATCAAAGCAATTCCAACAGTGCTGAAGTTTGAGAACTCTATTTGAATTCAATATATCTAATTGAATTATTGAATCTAATTGAAATATATATATTTACCTCCATGGTGGTTACATTCTTACTTCAACAGTTGCCAAACAATTTTGTTTCCTAATTCATTTTTCGGGTAACTTATCATCATGGAAATTCCTAACAGGCCCAATAGGTAGCGATTTAGTAATGAAAAACGGAATTGCCAACGATGATGTAGAAATCTCTAGTTTCGTCACTTATCTTACTTTTTACTTTTTTAGCTACTTTTTTTCCAGGATAAACATAAAGCTATTTCAGTAACTATTATAAATATGTTTATTATTTTCAAGTAGAATTAATTTATCTACCAACGAAGATGATAAAAACATACGATGGGTACACCCAATACCTCTAATTATAGCAACGTATGTTAAAATAAAGTAAAAGTGATGAATTATATACGTGGTGTCATTTGTAACGAGACCCAGGCCCAGCGGTTAGAATATCCCTATGGGATCTGAACCCACATTTCAGCCAACCCGTGGGATCAATAAACATTTTCCTACACCAACACCCATCGTCACATCCCATATAAAAAAAAGGCTAAGGAAGCACATGTGAGATCTTAAAATAAGTTAGCTCTGTGTATGCAAATCGGAAATATACTTTTCTTAATAATAATCATTATTTTTAGTAAATACAGGATTACTGGATGATTTTAAAAAGAAAAAGAACAAAGAAAGAAAAATTTTGAGGAAAATATTAGGACCAAAATTTAAAACTTATGGAGTGCATTTGATTTCAAATAAATTTCTGTAAAAACAAATTGAAAAGGTTTTGATATATTATAGGAGAAAAAAGAATGAGTTTTTACGGTCACATGTTTAGAATGAATGAATATAGACTTACTAAACAAGTATTAGACATTTTAAAAAACTGAAAGAAAAAATGCAACTGATTCAAACAACTTGATTTTAATTGATTCAATATTACAGAGAATACAAGAAAAACACTGTACATTAAATAATAGAAAATTGTTGAAAGATGGAAATAAATATTCCCAAGAACAACCTAAAGCTAGAAGAGGTAATGTAGTGTCAGAGGAGAGAAGAAAGAAAACGACGGAGAGGATGTAGTACAGGAAACGCAAAGAAGCATCCACGAAAAAATAATTGATTCACCATACCCCAAATTCACTAATTTGATGAAAAAAAATTATAATTTGTTATTAAGAATCAGAAATAGTAATCCTTCATGTTACAAAAACATCAATAGTTGCAAATTTCTATTCTACCTTAGGCCACGTCTTAACATATGCTATTATATTTCCTTCATATACTCGTATATTCACTATTCGGAAGATGTTTCCCAGTATTGACTCGATGTGTTAATATGGACAAATGTTTAAGACCCTTACTAAACATGTATATAAAGCTTGCTAACAATCTACCTACTTAGTCAAAAATTGTTATTGCATTGCTGGATCCACACTCAAATTCAGTTCTTGCATAATTAAGATACCATTTAATACAAATTTCACTTTCTATGAATATAACATTAGATACTTCTATACATATACATACTAATCTAAGCATTGTACCAAAATATTTTTTTATTTATTTTTTTCTTATTTCATTTTATTTTCTCTAATTTGTAGAATGTTATCTTATTTTCTTTACTGTATGTTTAACTATCAACTATGTACTTAGGGTCATTATTGTATTATTGTTTTTCCTTATTTTTTTATCTCATTAAGTCTCTGACCAGATTTAATTTATTTATACTTCTACTTATATGTTATTCTTAAGGGACTTGGTCCCAGAATAAAATTATTTTTCTATTATGTTATATTCAAATCTATATATATATATATATATATATATATATATATATATATATATATATATATATATATATATATATTAATTAAATTATTGTTTAGTTTATTACAACGTTCACGTTGTAGTAGTACCCTTAACACTTTTATTTGATTCGATAAAACTCATTAAAAATAAATATAAAAACATTTTTTGAAACTGTGGTATATTTAAAAATATATTTTCTTTCCTGCTCAAACTATAAGCTCGAACCCAACTTTAACTAAAAGTAGATATTAGCCCCAGAAATGCTGCATTGTGTTGAGATAACGTGATATAAGCTTAAGATTAGCTGCTCCAACTCCAGATAAAAGGACCACAAGCGTCGACTTTAGCTTAGACAAGTCTAGTAATAACGGGCGGGTCTTAGTTCGCAGCTGACCGTTCCAGATTTATTTTATTCTACTTTATTTATAGAAGCAACAATTTTATTAAAGTTGAGGTTGTCCAACTATAATTGTAAACCAAGGTTTTTTCTTCGGGTCGTGAGTCCTTTATTTCATACAGTTTTGATTAGTTTTCTCACTATAATGAGACGAAAAATATGAGATAACTTACACCTACCTCCTATTTTCGAAACAATAATAGTTAATTGCTCCGTTTTAGGTATAGTAAAATTTCGCTTATACAAGACCATCTTGAAAGCCAACGACTTTGACTGAGGAGGTTAGCAAAGCAATTATGTATTTAGGATTTATCAATTATCTTCCACTTCTTTTGGAATTTTTTTGTTTGAAGGCTAGTTTTCATTATTAAACTTCCATCATAAGCTTTAACATCATACGAACGATTTTAAAACATCAGGACTTTATATTTTAGATACATTTTTATAAATGTAATGTAAGAAATCAAACACGTTGATATTTACCTAAGGAGAAAAAATGGGTGGTCCTTTAGGTATTTTAGGTTTTCCCTATGATTGGTTGGTTATTCCCGTTCCTACTGGAACCAGATTTAAAATTTAAAGGACTATTGAAAGTATTTATTATTATTTAAAAAAAAAAAATCTAGATTTGCTTCCAACGATTTTATTATTTCTAATTGAGGTATTAGTCTCACTCCCGAATGTTTTTTTTTAATTTAATGGTATTTTCATTTCAACACAAAGTGAAGTTGGAATTCTGAGTCTTATTATTGAGTGCTCGTATATGATCTTTTAATCTTTGATTTACCGATCTTCCAGGTCTCGTAAATTTAGCTTGTGTGAAGCTAAATACACGAGGAAAAAGTCAAGAATCGCAGCTTCTATAGCGTCAAGAGAGAAAGAGAGAGGACAGTCAGTTCTTTAGCTATCCACGGTAATACAAAGATTGTATATGTACATGATTTTTATGTATATACATCTATGTATATGTATATTTATATAAAATATATGAACTGCTCAGCGGTTTAGGCTACTTCATACTTAATAAATCTTAGAAATTCCACGCCCATCCACATGACCAGAATCATATTCAGAAATAGAAAACTAATCTTTATTACTCTTTAAGGCTATTAAATCCATCCGTGGACCAGTTATTTACAATGATTCATAAATCTCATAATAATCTATGTAACGTTTTGCTAAGAATTATTCCTAATGGTCTCAAACTCTAATATTATGCTGATTTGTCCGAAATACATTTATTTAATTCTACTGAAAACCTATAATCGGCCAGGCATATTAGCTTATAACGTTAACATTCAACTTAATAGTCAGGGAAAAAAATGGATATAAAATCATATAACATAAAACTATCATATTGTGTCTTTCTGCAAATAGTTCTAGTATCACTTGTCGTAATTTCTTTTTGTATTTGTAATACACCAGTTTATGAAAAAGAAAAATAAATCGTATTTTCATTGAAATTTGCACTTCAACGAGAGTTATTCCTTTCTAAAGTGTTTATAAAAGCTTGAATTCGACATGACATCGATCTAATAAGGTTTTGAATAAATTCATGAGGGCTCCTTTCAAATTCTCTCATCAGAATTGCCTTTAATGTCCAGATTATATTATCTACAATTGGGATATCATGTACCAATTATTTGATATAATATTTTTAAAAGAAATATTTTTATGTTCGAATTAAAATTAGATTATATCAATTATTAATAAAGCCTATTTATTAGTATTATACAACCTGAGACTACTTTTAAATATTTAGTTCTTATTATTTATTTTCTGGTGATATATCTGTATGTTTATACATTGATACATATTTTAAATGACTGTTAATTTTACGAAATTGAAACACATGGTTGGGTGAAATGTTCTCTAATAGAAGAGTCCACTACAAGTGTTTTATAGAGAACATTTAAAAAAAAAACTATTGTAATTTGAGTGGTCTATTTGTGGTTTTTTTTTAAGATTGATTTAAGAACTATGATAGTTTATTTTATTTATTTTTTTCCCCACTTAAATTACGAGTTGTGGAAAGTGAAATTGTTTAATTTTAGTTATTAATGATTGATTGTAAATACAGTTAGCTTGAACCAGAATTGTATTATATAAATTAAATCCTTAATGACAATAAATATAGTCGATTATTTTTTTTTTCATTTCATTAAAGGAGATTTAATTTTAATTTTATTGTCATTCTAAATTTTATTTTATTTAAATTTTAATATCTAAGACCATTTTTTGTTTGATGCCTAAGGTTTAGTAAATTAATTTCCTTTAATTTTTTTTTCAAACTCTATATTAACTCCTAGGAGGGGCGGTAGCTCATTGGGTAAGGCACTTGACTACCATGCTCCCGGGCCCGAGTTCGAGTCCGACTGAAGGCAGAAAATTTATTTTCTGTTATTTCAGATGTGGATCGAATTCGAGGTCGGGAGACCCTCCTGGGGCACACCCAGCCTCCTAAAAAGTGAGTACCCTTACTTGGGGAGAAAACCTGGCGGTTGAGCGTGAATTCTAGCCAAATCACCTCCTTTCACAACCGTTGGCTTAGAAACAGTACAGCCTACCTAAGTACTGAACCCGAGACCCTTCATGGGGTTGTAATGTGGTTTTTTTTTTTTTTTTTTTTTTTTTTTTTTTTTATATTAACTCCTGGAACCATTCATTTTTAACCTATTTTATTTTATATTTAAAATTAAAATATTGCCTACCAATTAAGGCAATTTTTTATTTATACCTAACTATAGGTAACACAGTAATATGTTTCCATTTTTTTAGGTTCTAAAATATATATATTCTGCTTAACGGAAATTTCATCTACTATGTATATAACTTACATTATAATCACCTTTCTTTAATATTTTGTAATATATTGGAATGCCCTACATGAAATGTTGTAACAAACAAGTCAATATTTATGCAGAATATTTCTGATCGTTTCATCTCTCATCACCCAAAGACTAACCAAGTTTTCAATAGCAAAGTAGTTAACTTGACAACTTTAGGTTCTTGACACATCATAAATTTAATGGAAAATATTTTTTGTTATATAACATTTGTCACTAGGACCTACCTTTTAGCTATATTGGTTTGAATGAAAAATGTCATGTTTAAGGCCCCTATTTTCTCTCTTCTTTATTTCAAATAATAATGAATGTTTAATTCAATTTAATTATTAACACTGCACACTACCTTGGTCTGACTTTTGTCAGAAGAATGACATGGGGTCCACATATCAAAGAAAATGTTCGACTCTACAACTTGAAACAAAAGATGAACACTTATAACTGCTGAAACTTATTTGGATGTACGCTTCGCAGATATACGGAACAGCTAAAAAGACACATAACAAACTCCAAATCATCGGGGCAACAACATTCAGAACGAACACAAAAGCACCTTGGTACGTGAGCAACATAACTTTACATATCAATCTATGCATGCCAAAAGTTAACAAATACAAAACACTACAAAGGATACCGGGAAAAATTATATCCTAACACTTTTCCACACAGCATCAAACATGAATTTTTTCATTAAAAGCAATATAAATCCTAAACGGTAGGTGCTAACACACTTATTAACGACATGGCCACAATACGTATCCTAGACATCACCTAAAGAAGGCTAAGAAGGCTAAAAAGGAGATGGATGAGAGGCCTTCTATAGTAAAAAAAAAATAAATAAATAAAAATCAAGACGGGAAATGCAGCTGGGTTCTGCTCTTCCTCATGCCTTTCACCGCGTGTGGAATATAATAAGTAAGTGTGGATAAAGAAATTAGGTAAAAAAAAAAAAATAATAATTATTATTGATTTAAGTGACTTTATCACTTTAATTCTAAAATGTAAAAAATTAAAAAAAAAAAAAAAAAAAAAAGTTGAGAACGATTTTGAAATTTGATCTACAGTTGATTTGGATGCGATACTATGAATGGTGGGTCCAAAATCAACTATCAACGCATATAACTAAAGTTACATAGAGCATTCTGCTGGTCTGTCCAAAGAGAATATTTAATATCAGTTTGCTAATAAATAAGGTTTTTGAAGAATTGTAGGACTCAGCAGATTATATACATAATTTACTGTTTTCCCAGTAAAAATAAATTTTCTTTGATTAGTTGTGTACTATTCTATTTTTAGTTAGTACTCATGTAGAAAGATTCATTATGTTTAGTCTCTGACCAAACTTAATTTTATTTACTTGTTATACCTGCGGGACTTTATTCCACAGTGGAACTGCTTTGCTCTTATATAAAATTCCATTCTATATATGCATATACACAAGCTTTTATATTCTACTGATTACATCTGCTCTCAGAACTGGTGAATATATGAAAGAATATATTATTCTCAGAAAGGTTTCAATACAAAAGAAAAATCGTTTTTTTAATCCGTTGCGCCTTACCGCAATTTATAAACTCATTAAAAAGAGAATAAACCCTTTCTAGAAAAAAAAACCGTTTAGGGAATGTTTTTCCCTTTTAAAGAATATTGGTAAAGTGCACTGATACCAAAGAATAATGTTTATTTTCATTTCATTAGAATAACACAGATTTTTCTTCGAATTAGTTATTACTATTTTTTTTTTTTTTAAATATTACTTTAATATCTCTATGTTGTTTACGGACAGAGAAAAATGACGGTTGCATCATTGAAATACTTTTCTTAGTTCACGGACTAATAAATTTAAAGAAAATATTAACTAGTTTAAAAAAAAAAACAAAAAAACTTTAAATTATTTAATGAGCATAACTTTTAAATATAATATTATGTTAACTATAAAGGTTTGGCGTGATAGTGAAATTATTTAAATGTTATAATATATTGAATCGTACTTATGTACATTATCTTCTAAATGATTTAATTTCATTTGTAAAAATAATATTTTTTTTTTTTAGTTTATTATCTATATTTGTAATAGATAGAAACATATTCCTCAGATATTTTTTATACCAACATATAATAATATTTTAGTATACAAACACTAAAAATATATTTTTAGATACGGGTCATTCTGCCATTATATTCGAATTTTTGTCCCAAAGCGATTGTAGTTTTAATACGAAATTTCTTCTTTTCCAAATGTAACAAGTAACTACAAGGTACTTTCATCTTTACCTTAAAGTAGTTTTTCTGTAGCTATTGATTCGTTTTCATGGTTAAATTTAAATTCAAAACGTCAAATTCTGTTTCCCTCACGTGTCCCATTGCGTGATTTGGTAACGTTAAAGGCGAATAAGTTCTTTATTTCTGCAATTAATAACTTTTATTTCTAGTACCTCTGATAAGTTTCAATATATTGAATTTTAGAATAGATTTTAAACTCAGTTTTTATTATAACTATTTTTTTTGTATATATTTTTTTCATTTCTTCTCTTTTATATATTTATATTTTTATTTTTTATTTTTTACATTTCTTTGTTTTAGGCCTGATAATAGCAATTAATTTGACCGGAACGTTGGCTTATGTTTTTTTGTTTTTTTTTAATTTCATGATTTATTTTAATTTGAATTAATATATTTTAAAAATAGGATATTTTGTTTAGAGAATCATGATGAACTCAAAACAAACTAGAGTTTCTGAAATAGGTGTTATTATATGTAATTTATAGAAATTCTCACTCGAATTTCTCTATTTTGATGCTAATCGGAAGTCCTATTGTTTCTAATAAATCTACAAAATCAAAGATCGTATTAACAACCACGACTTAATCCCATTGGTATTGTCTTTCTTCCCGTCCCTATATCTAGGTTTACAAAATCAAAAATGTTGATAATTTAAGGGTGTTATACAAAATCAAAAACAGAATTTAACCTTTAATATTGTAAGTGAGTACTCTTTTAAATAACAATTACCACCCCGAGTGTGATTAATATTAATAATTAGCCGAACGATGCTTATTCATAACTAGTGAAACAAAAATATTGCCAATGTGTTGTGGACAGAAGTGAGAAAACATTAGATAAACAAATCAGTTAAAAAAAAAAAAAAAAAAAAGTTATGGAAGAACACCAATAATCAAATTTATTTAAATAAAACCTCAATTATTAGTTAAATGTATCTAAGTTATTTGCTTTTTAGAGCGGCTGAAGCCGCGGCTAGGGATGCTGGTACAAAATAAAATAATAAAATAAATAAATAAAGCATAAAAGCATATATAATTTGCAACAACGGTTCGGAAAAAACAGAGCATAAAAGAGAAAATCAAAAAGTTGGAAAGATAAAATCTTCGCAACAGGGAATATTCATAATAAGAAGAACCTTATCTTCTAACGTAAAAATAAGACAATATAACACGGCGATAAAACAAATAATTTAAGTGATATAATAATAATTATAATTAAATAATTAAAGAGATGAAGACAAAATGTTTTCCTAGACAGGAAAAAATACTGATAATGGGGAGTAGTATCCTCAGGAGAATGGACCCAAGAACATATAGGAAATTTAATTCTAGAAGATTTTCTACTTGATGTATTAGTTTTACTTTCAAGACTTAGTTTTTTTATCTGACCTTTACATTCAGTCTTCTCTGGAACCTTATAGCTTTCACAGGTCATTTTTATTTTGCAAACTTAGGTGAGTACTAATATATTTGATTTCTTGTCTTAAATTTTTTTAAAATATATAAAAATAATATATAATGTAGCAAAGTGCTGATATTATGAAATTCTGTTATGGCTTTATAACTTATAATGAATGTTTAACGTTTAAAGCTAGTTTCGAAATAAAGTGGCAAATAAATTATCAGACTCAAACAAATTTTATTCATTTTGAATCTGTAAAATCTTTCTACTAATTATCAAAGTTATAATTATTATAAAAATGTTTATTATATTAAAAATATTAACTTTGATTTCGTGACCTATAGATCTGAATGTAGGGAATATGGAGAACTGTGAACAATCCTACAACAGTTTTCACAGAGATAGAGAGAGATCGGGAGAAACAGAATAAAAAAAAAAAAAAAAAAAAAAACATACAACATCGCCAGCCATTAACATTTACACAGAGCTGGTCAACAAATGAAGGGGTCTCTTCGTTTATCTCCACCACCGCATCCCCTTTCCATTGAATTCTATGTCCGTTATATTTATTTTATTTTATTTTTTCAAAGGGTTTTATTTAATCGGATTAATTTTTAAAAACAAATATATTTTACTAGCATATATTGCTAAGGACTAGCGTCAGTATTCATTAGTAGCCTCCTAGTGCCTAATGATGTTAGAACATTGCCAATATATTAGGTCAATTATTTTCATTTATTTTTTCTTACATTTTTGAGGGTTTCAATCACCCAAGGATTTGGTTATCCGAACTACCTCCGGTAATCGAATCCCTAGTGTAAATCAAAATAGGCTTTACAAATCCACGAACTTGCAATTTATCACAAACAATATAATCTATACTATTATATAAAAGGGAAAGCCATTTTTCGTTTCTGATCACTAAACACGATAGCGACTGAAACAACCCCTGAAATTTTAACCGCATCATACTTTATTTCCAGGAAGCTTTAGCAATAATAAAATCTACATTTTTCCAATAACTTTCTGATTAAAGAAGCGATAATACTTGGACAACAGTAAAGTTTGGAAATTGACCGATATGTGTACGACTAGTTCCAGTCCACACGAGAGTTTATACATTCTGCAATAGAGTTTACAATAGTAAAACTACTGTACCAAATTTTAACTACATAATTTTCATAGTTCTAGAAAGTTTTAGCAATAATAAAAATTTAAATGTACAATTTGGAGTAGAAGAAACGATGTTTGCCACACTATTATATACTTTTATGGTTATAAATTAATATCAAACCAGATATTTCAATAAAATTATTTTTCACCTATAAAAATTATCAATAAATCAATACGTCGGTACTTTGCTTGTTGATATTGTTTGTAAAAATATGATTCCTGGGCTTTTAGTTAGTAAGCACTGATGTTTTAATACATTATCCACAAGTTTCTTAATTGTTTAAAAATTTCTCAAGAGTTTAAAAATAACATTTAAGAAATGATGCTCAATTGTATACATTCAATACAATATTTTTATCAATAAACTTAAACTTCAATTATTCTGTAAAATTATCGAACTTCTTTACTTATAAGAGCGGGCGAACCAGTGATGGGAGGATGCTAGTTAATTATATTCCTCAAATATATAATTTAATTTTTATTTATTTATTTTTATATTGATTGCTTTAAACTATAAACTTTATGGCAATTGAGTTAGCCATTAACAATAATAATTACATAATCTATTATATATTTGTCAAATAACACTCACTCACTTAACACGAAATCTCAGAAACCACCGAACGGATTGGAATGAAATTCGATATGTAGATTCCTCTAGGGCCGTAAGTGCTTGCTAAGAAAGGAATGTTAAAAAATCGGCCTGGATCGCGGCTAATTCGCGAAAAATGCAATTTCAATTTTTATTGGGTGAATAATAAAATATTAATTATCATATGGTATTTGGAGATAAGCTAAGTTAAAAAATAGGTTAGATCTTTAAGCCGCAAACTTTGACCACAAATTAAGTTCCTTATAGTTGTAAAAAAAAAAAATACGATCGATGTCGAAACCTTTAATATTGGTACTTTCTGTGAACTCATGGTAGCTGCAGAGGTTACTTACAACTTACAAGTTTGAGTTGTTTCGTGAAGAGGAGCTATTAAAAGACTTATGTTAAAGAGGAGGTTAAAAGACTTATGTTCTCTGGTGATGACATGTAAGGCCAGTTCAATGTAGGGACAAAAACAGATAAGAATCAATAGTTCTACCAAGTGTATGATTCTCTTTAGTTTCGTATCAAGTTCTACCATGGAGAAGATGGTACACAGTATTAACATTCCTCAGCGTGACCCAAAACCAATACACCACTTGAGAAAACTGTGTCTGCAGCTGATTTTTACGCCTAAATGTTAGTGGAGCGAGTAGGTGAAGAACCTTATTTACTTTATTTCTTTGCTAAGTATTGTATAGTTTTAAATTTATTCAATTCATTTCCTTCTCCCCGTTAATTTAACAAAACAATTCTCTTTAGTTTCGTATCAAGTTCTACCATAGAGAAAATGGTTACAGTATTAACATTCCTCAGCGTGACCCAAACACCAATACAAATCTCCTAAACCAATTATGCTCTCCTAAACCAATTTATGCTTGATATGTACGCAAAAATAGAAACAGAAAGACTAAACTTTCTTCAAAAAAGTAGAGAAGTTAAGACTATATTTACTTAAAGTATGCCTTAAGAAAAGCTGATGGTCTGGTATCAGAGCTGGGTAAGATGGTAGTGCTGCCTCGAAGCTTCACTGGAGGGCTATCAAAATAATATAAAATTAACTTTTGCAAATTGTAAAATTTACTTATTGAAATTATTCTAAGAATGGAATTGTTCAGGTTTATTTAAGTAATAATAATTATCAACGTTAAGCTTAACTTTTACTAATTTAAGTTGTCTTCATCCTAATGAAATTAAACCGTAGCGGAGCGGGGTACTTTCAGCTAGTAGTAAATAAACAATAAATACGTATAGAAAAAGAGTTTTACATGTTATATCATTAATATTAACAGAAAAAGCATTACTTCATATCATAATAATTTATACGAACAAAAGATTTTCTTTTTTCTTACAAGCTATAATGATATATACAAATAAAGAAAAATAAACTAATGTAAAAATAAAAACATACATTTTTACAATTTATAATAATTCATATTGATTATAGTCTAGGGTCACAGAAGTTGTATCAGCAATCGCAATACAATCCAAACTTTTATTTAGTTAATTCAAAAGAAATAAATCAATTACTTTTTGCTAGCGTTTAAAACATTTAAAATAAATAGGAAGACGTTATTTATCTTTTTTATGCTATTGTAGTATAAAATATTTTCCAAAGATTGGCTTTCATCTGTTTGAACTATATAGTCTTTTAGGTATTTCTTTCGACAATTATCGTGTCTTTGGCACTCTAACAACAGATGTTTTAAGCTATTTATGATGAATAAGCTACAATCTTTACATTTTTCATCAGCATTAATTCTTAAACTATTATTTTTTTAAAATATTTTCAAGTAGTCATATTTGGCTATTCTCAGTTGGCTAACGGTTCTTACTTTGGTAATATTAATGCTATATTTTAAATAATCTTCCGGCTGGGGGTAATTAAAATTTGAAATTTTCATAAATAATGGGTTATATCTTGTATTTAAAGTACGATCAATGTCTGTTGATAATAAATGATTAGTGACTTTTTCTGTAATGTTATTTTTGTTAGATAATAATTTTTGTGGATTGAAAAAATTTTGAAAGTGTTCTGGTATATTACCGTTAATGGTTCATTGTTTAATTATAGATACCCAGTTATATTGAAAATTTGGTTTATTGGTATGTAAATTTGAAAGTCTTTTGAGACAGATACGGGGTTGCCGATTTTCTGATAATGCCATGATTTTAATTAAAAATGTTTTTATTTTTTTAAGTACTGGAATGAATAGCGGATCCCGTCCTGTTTCTAATCTTAAAATATAATTTGGTGTGCATATATAATTTAAAATCCTCCAAGTAATATCAAATTTAAAATCAAATGAATGTAGAAACGATTTTTTTTTTCTAATTTTCGGGACGGTCAGTTTATTATTAAATCCGTTAACATGAGGGACCACACTTAGAATAATAATGGCTATAAAAAAATTAAGGTTTCTTCAGGTGTGGATCCTTTGAAGCGTAATTGGACAAGAGCTCTTTGTAGGTGTAAATGAGAACCACACACAAGATAAAGGATCCACAAAAATAAAAAAAAGAAGAACAGAAACAAAAAATACATCTAGAGGAAAGGTTAAAGGAAAGGTAATATCACAGTGTTTGTTTTTTTATGAGTTGAGGTAATATGGAAGCTCTGAGGGGTGCTTGAGACTTGAGTAGCAATTAAGTGATGGAAATTAACGTGGGAGCTGAGGGGAGGGATCTGCTTACGCAAGAGGAACATTTATTCATTAGGTTTTCTTGATGAAGTATCTATTTGTAATGGACACTGTGTAAGTCCGTACAGTTTAATTATATAGGGAGCATGTAGCGGCAACTTAAAACATTTCGGAGAAAAGAGATTCCTGAAAAAAAAGACTGTATTTATGAGTATTGTAGTAAGACCATTGCATTGTAGTTCCTTTTTTCTTTTCTTTTTTTTTTATATATATTTATAGTTCAAATTAAAAACTGTCCACACTATATACAACGAGTAAATGTGCGGTAAAATGATTTCAGCTACATTTCAATAACTACTTCAATAACTATTCCACATTAAAAGTCACCAGACCATCTTCTTTTTAGGCGCCTCGGAGAGTCATCTAAGCTTGTCATGAAAAGATAATTACTTTTTTTGGGTCAAATCTCCATCACATAAGAGATTTAAATTATTATGAACACGTTGATTTGAGACAAATAAAGGAACATTTAATATTTATGAAGGATTTTTGATTGTAAGGATTGGATACGAGACGAATTGGAAGGTTTAGTAAAGCCTCAAAGTTCAACTCCGTATGTCCAAATGGATCTAATTATTGTCACGTAAATAATTATTTTGTGATTTTTGGGAGCTTTTAACACTTGTCTAGTAAATGTAGGAATAGTCGAAAACGACGAGTAGTTTCTTGTATTTTAAGTATCGTATGAGTATTCAAAGTAAGTCGTTTGTCCAGGTGGACTCAACCACTTCAATGGAACCAAAAACGGTTCTACTTGGAGTGAGGTATGGCACCAGGAAAGAGAATGACCTATGAGACGATGGATCCAGGATGTAGAAAAGGTCTTGATATTCCACGGTGTCGGAAATTGGAGAACGAAAGTCATGTGCAGAGAAGACTGGATAATATTGTCATGGAAGCCGAGGCCCAAACTGCTATAAGTAAAGTAATCTATTATATATTTGTCAAATACCACTCACTCATTTAACACGAAATCTCAGAAACCACCTCACGGATTGGAATAAAATTCGATATACAGATTCCTCTAGGGCCGTAGGTGCTCGCTAAGAAAGGAATTTTCTTTGTCTTAATCCCAATGATATTAAACCGTAGAGGAGCAGGGAACTTTCAGCTAGTTTGTAATAAGGCATTTGTTCATCTCATGAATACAATCAATAGTTATTTTTAAGTAAGGAGATGAATTTGTCAGGGGTGCAGTCAAGGTTGAATAAACACAGCCAGTCTTTAAATGAAAAACCTATATTTTGGCGTGCCAACGTTTCGACCTGCCTTGCAGGTCTTCATCAGGGCTAAAATAATACTCTGGCAGATTGTTAAATTTTCATTCTCAACACCCATATCATCAAAAAATCAATGTCGCCAAGAACCTCATCCATCGCTGCCTCTCCCTATCTGATCCCCAATACCACACGACTAACATATTACGTATTAAACAAATTCTCCAATCTAACAGTTTCCCACTTAAGACCATCGATAAACTACTTTCAAATTACCTCAATCATCCTACCCCCAACCTTCCTTCTTCTAATTCCCCCGCACCTCCACCCTCTGTATTCTTATACAGATCCCTACCTTATATCCCCTTCCTCTCTGATAACATTCAAAAGTCTCTTCGCTCAACCTTCCCTAACCTACGTCTAGGCCTTAAATCACAGAATAAACTTCGAAACATCTACACCAACCTAAAAGATCCCATTCCTCTCCAACTTAAATCAAATGTTGTTTACCGTATCCCATGTTCCTCCCCTAATTGCCATTCATCATATATTGGTGAAACCAAAAATCACCTTAAAGCCCGCATCTCCCAACACAAACTTTCCATCTCTTCCAAAAATTCCTCCGCCTCCAAACTTTCAGAACATTCCTTATCATTAAATCATACCTTTGATTTCGAAAAAGCATCTATCCTTGCCACTGTCCCCAACCATAGTAAACGTCTATTATCAGAATCCATTTACATCCATTTAGAACCTAATCCTGTAAACCATAAAATTGATAAACAATACATTTCCCTCACTTATTCCCAAGTATTAAATCTTATTAAAAAACTATAACCTTTCCATCACTATTAATTATTTTTTTATTTATTTATTTATTATTATTATTATTATTATTTATTTTTTTTATTTTTTATTTTTTTTTTATTTTTTTTTTTTTGTTATTTTTTTTTTTTTTTTTTTTTTTTTATTATTATTTTTTTTTTTTTATTTATTTATTTATTTATTTTTTTTTTTTTTTTTTTTTGCTGACGGTGATAGCGAAATGTTTAAATTCATATTTAACATCTTCCACGCCTTTTAAATAAAATTTAAAAAAATGTAGTTCGGTTTTTATCCACCATGCGCCCCCTTTCATATGTTATATTAGCCACTGCCACCCTTAATTACTTTCTGCAAGTCATTATCCCCCACCCCCCTTTTCCCTGATTTTATTTTTTAACAGTCATTGTTAGTCAAGCCTTCATCTAGACTACTTCAGTAAGTCCATTTATTTTAATTTCTCATATTTTCTCAACCTCTTCCTTCGTTTATTGTTATGCCAACTTTATTATTTTGCTTACCTTTCTATTTTATCAGTTTCCTTTTCATATAGATCCCTTATACCTTTTTTAATTCCTAATAAAAAACATCTGTTAATAAAATTGTAACATTAGTTTGTATTGTTGTATTATTTTACAAAATTTTTAAATTTATATTATTCAATTTAAATTATTTAATTACTCTATTACAACTGTATCTTCGACTAAACTTCACTACTATTTTGTATTCAATTATCTAGTTAACTACAATTTTTTTTTTTTTTTTTTTTTTTTTTTTTTTTTTTTTTCTTTTTCATTTTAAATTATGTTTATTATTTATTTTTTTTTTTTTTTAATGTTAGTATCATCTTGGTCACATCCAATTTTTTTTGTTATTTTAGCCCTGATGAAGACCTGCAAGGCAGGTCGAAACGTTGGCACGCCAAAATATAGGTTTTTCATTTAAAGACTGGCTGTGTTTATTCAACCTTGACTGCACCCCTGACAAATTCATCTCCTTAGTTAAAACTAACAGTCAACAATACAACCATCATCATGAATAGTTATTTTTGGTTGGTGCTCAACGTTCTGAATTGCCTAACTTGGGCAGGAAGGATGTATTATTCTGACCTGTTCTAGCCAGAGTAAGAAGGTCAATATTTCTTTCGTTGGTCCTCCCCAAATACATTTTAACACTTTCAGGTTGGATTTGAAACTACGACCTTTTGTATCGTGCGCGCTGATACCTTTGCTTTAAATCTCTCGGCGATTTATGATTGGATGATTGTACTTTGAAATTAGAATAGGTTTTGAAAGAATGGAAAGGAATTTCCAGAAGAATTGAATAAGAAATTAATTGAGAGCTTTTGTCTGTAATTGGGAGCTTTGAACGTTTGTTTCGTAAATGTTGGAGTAATCGAAAACAACGAGCAGTTTTTTGTATATTAGGCCTCGTACGTCGATGCCAAGTAGGCCGTTTGTTCGTGGAGTCCTAAGTAGTGGGTCTGTCAACTAGGATCAGTAGAATTATAATCCAAAATCATCTTTGCTTCTGATTATGTCACAACAAACTAATTCATAAAGATATCAATGTACCATATGTTAAAGGTTTAGCCAACACCAGATACCCATATTTTCATAATGAATTTCATAACCACTAACTTTACCCCTCTGTATTCCCGATAATCCTCCGAGGCTACCGAGAAGATGTACTCAACCCTCTAATATAGAACTAGTATTGAAGTGATATCAATTGCTATACCTCACATTTACTCAATGTATTCCTTCATAAATATCAATAAATAAATTTGAAAATATTATAAGAAATATAATACCGTTTGTGCATGCTAATGTAACTGTTTGGTTTGGCCCTTCGATTGTAGTTTGTAGTTGTCGCTTGCAGATCGTAGTGGTTGCTAACTGTTAATTCACATCATTTATAGACAACAATACTAATTTACCTATGAAATTAAACAACAGAGGCGACTGTTTGCTTGGCCTAGAGGATAATTAAATTAGCCAGGTCAGGTTTAAATAAACAGTTGTTAATTAAAATACATCCCATGAATTTCCTTGAGCTATAGTGACTACATTTACTGTCCCAAACCTGGAGTGTATGTTTTTATATATACATACAACATTATATATTTATACAACATAGTCATATACAATATATTTAATAATTATATTTATATTATATGCTTGTAAAACATAATACAAAAATCTAATACACGTTTATATTCGCAGAGGGGAGGGAATTAGTACAACATTAGTTACAGCACTAAATAATGAGTGAAAAATGTTACAAAATGCGGGGGTGGTACTCAAATAAATAGACTTTTTTTTATAAGTATTTGATTTTTCTTTTCCCGTTGAAAATAAATTTTCGACAACAAATCTCAAAATACCCTTTGTTCTTGACTTGACTTACTAAAAATATTCACTGTAGGAGGTCTGACAATGGTCAGCTTCTCTGCTCAAGTCCTGTGCGACTGTGCCATAGCGCTCTCTCTCTCAGCCTCCACTGGATTCTACTAGTGACTCAGCTTAAAGAAGAGCAATAGGAACTCTAAACCCCGCTTGCCCTCCGGATTAGAGATATAACCTTGGTTCGGGATTTCCCCGGGACGCTTGTAAATCTACATCTATACTATTATATAAAAGTACAAGGCATTTTTCGTTTGAGATCACTAACCGCGAAAACTACTGATCCAACTTGTGCCAAATTGTAACTACACAATCTTCATAGTTCAAGGAAGGTTTATAAATTATAAAATTTACATATTTTCAAATAATCGTTGGTTAAAAAATCGATAAATATGCGTTTCGCAGTGAAATTGGAAAATTGATCGCTAGGTGGCGAGAGCCATTCAAATGAGGTTACAATGATAAGGTGTTATATATAGTTATAAACTGATAACAAAATTTGCTTAGTTCGATTAAAAGTGTTATAAAAAAGCTATAAATGTGTGGTGTGACATATGGATCCCAGTGATGTTTAAAAATCGAACAATAATAACGCCGTTGTGCAACAGAGTTTGAAATGGTAAAACTATTGAAACCAACTGCACTAAATTTTTACTACATCAATTTCATAGTTCTAGGAAGGTTTAGCAATAATAAAAATTTAAATGTTTAATGTTGACCGGCAGAAAGGAGGTTTGCAACACTGCCGCGTACTTTTATTGTTAGAAATTAAAATATAGCCAGAAGATAGCAATAAAATTATTTCTCTCAAATAAAAGTTATTACCAAATCAAAATGTTGGTTCTTTTTGATGTGGTGTGTAAAATTAATCATAGTTTTTATCACTGATAATGAGATGGAATTAGTAATCCGCAAGAGTCTCCTAATTGTCTCTGCCCATCTGGACTACCAACTCATACATTAAAATTTAAAAATGGATGTCCAATTATGCTTTTAGGTAATCTTCAAACACCTAATTAGTGAGATTTTAACCTGAATAAAAATTACTGCTATGCGTGAAAATATCATTGCCGAAATAATGCTAAATTGCATTCTTCAGTACAAGATTTTTATTGATAAAAAAATAAAATTCAATTATTAGTTAAAATTATCAATGTTCCTTACTTAGGAGAGCGGGCGAAGCCGCGACGTGGAATGCTGTATAGATTATGGTTTTATTTAAGATTATTTTTTCTTTTCCTTCCTCAATTTTCGTTTATTAGTTTCAACAAGTCTACATATTTTATATTATCATGTATTACATTTTATTTTTAAGCTTTATTTCTTTATGTTTTGGTATTTGACTTTATGTTATATCATTTTTCATATATTATGAATGAATCTTTTTCATCCATATTACTCATTGCCTTTGATTGATAATTATTCGCCCTTTCAATTAGATTTTTTTTTTATTCAAAGATTAGTTTCGAATATTAAACATCAGTTCTAAAAGCATATAAAAGATTCTAAACAACGGCACTTTGTTACATCTATCCTTTTATATAAAAGGACAAGCCATTTTTCGTTTGTGATCACTAACCACGAATACTACTGAACTAATCTTTACCGAATTTTAGCTATATCATCTTCGTTGTTCAAGGAAGGTGGGCAATTATAAAATTTAAATATTTTCAATTATATTGACATTAAAAAGTGATAAATATGTTAGAATTGATTGATTAAGTGCCACTTCTATAGAGATTATTTTATTTTAAAACTAGTTTCGAATGCTAAACATTCATCTTCAGTTCTAAAACATACAAATTTTTTTCAACACATCAGTACTATGTTTCATAGATTATATATACTAGTTTTTTAAGTTTTTAAATTTAAGACAAGAAATCAAGCATAGGCACTCACCTTCGAGGTAACTAAAATACTGAATTTGTGAGAAGTAAAAGGGGGAGGCAGGTAGGTTAAGTTTTAGATTTACAATGGGGTTTCCCTTATAACTCATTGCGTTTTTCCGTTCCTATGGGAAACAAATTTAAAATAAGGCTATTGGGTATGTTAATCTGATCATTTAAACAAAAATCTGGATCGGTTTTAAACGATTTTATTATTTCTAGTGATTCAAAAGTATTTAATTTAATTTTTAAATCTTTGTAAATATTAACATTTATGAATCTTCATGACTTGAAATTATATTTAAACATGATACAATTAACATCCAGTTACGATAATTCTGACCAAATTTGCTATATATAAGTAATCATTGAATTGTTTGCATACAACATGTTTCAAATTTAATTGATTTGTAATTCAACACACTTATTTCAGTGGAACATGAATTTTAGATGTTTCCATTAATACAAATATTTGGTAGTAATTAATAAAAATTTTGCTTTTCCTTTATTTTTAATTATTGTTTTTTAAAAAGTAGGACATTTTCATATGTCGCCATTATTTTTTACTGTGAGGATCATAGTAATAATTATTATTATCTAATCTTATATAATTATTGTCTATCTTACACATTTGATGCTAAAAAAAATGTATTACAATAATATAAATGTAAATTAAATATTTATATAAGTTGTAAATTTAAATTTAACTAAATTACTTTAATGCATTGAGTACAAATCATTAACAAATGTTTTATTTTGTAGTACAAAGATATTGGAAATATGTTTTAAAAGTCCAAGGAATCAAGTTTTTCCTATTAATAATATATTATGATACTTTATTAATGAAATATTAAATTGCTTTGAGATATTGGAAATCATTTTTGTATTGCTCTAATTTATTAGGATATATTAATTTTTTATCCAGTAATAATGAAACATGGTTTAAAAAACAGTAAACATTTATGTAACAGTGCTTTGGTAATTTTTAATTTTTATACCAATCGCTTTGCTCTTGTTTTAGGAAGTAAGCCATTTTCTTAAGTTTTTTGTTTCTACTTCTTTATTATAAAATTGTTTAAAGATCATCTTAGCATATTTAAATTGTTTATACTTAATGAGTGAACTTCATTGTCTATTTTTAACTTATTATTTTTATTTAAAAAATGGGGAAATTTAGCTTAGTCATTATACATTAGAGAATGTGACTTTCTAATGGAATATTCTAGGGAATAGGTGAGGAATTGTGATTTTCTCATTTTGTAGTAATATTAGTAGAACTATTTCATTTTACTGGTTAAGGAATTAAAAGTTTGATTATGTTTCATTAGTAAGTGATGGATACTCATTTATATTGAGGTTTCATATACTTTTCTTCCTATTTTTGTAAAATGTAATGTCTTTATAAAGGTTCAATTTTATTATTAAAATTATTAAAGTAGTTAATTTTTGCTCAAAGTTATACTTGTCGAACTTAATTATTTAATGTTATTATTATTTAAATGATTGCATATTGTTACTGCCTGTTTTGACAAGAATGATTAGGACCATACTTTTCCATAGTTCTGAACCAAATCACGATTTTATGAAATCATGGATTTGATTTTATCCTCTTTATTTCATTTAAATAATCTTTTAATTTCTTTAGTTACAACTTCAAATTTAACGATATCTCTATTTATCTCTGTAAGTTTTGATTGAATATTGTATTCTGTATTGTGGCGAGCACCATTCGAGAGAGGTTACAAAGATACGGTGTTATATAGAGCCAGAAATGTATGATAAAATTTAGTTATTTTTAATTCGATTGTTATCAAAGCTACAAATATATGAAGCGACGTGTGGGTCCCAGTGCAGTTTAAAAATCTAGCAATATGTGACCATTCTGCAACAGAGTTTGCAATGGTAAAACTATCAAACCCAACTGTACCACATTTTAACCACAAGATCTTTATAGTACTACAAAGGTTTATAATAATAAATTTTACTATTAAAATAATTAGAATGTACAGTATTGAGTCCCAGAAACGAGGTTTGCAAACTGTCATATAATTTGATGGTTATAAATTAAAAGCCAACCATTTGGATCGATAAAATTATTTTTGCCAAATTGGATGTCTAATGGTTTTACGCACTCTTCAGCTGATCAATGCAATTTTAACAGGGTTAAAAATTACTGCCATGCGTGAAAATATCGTTGAAGAAATAATGCTAAATCACATACCAATAAATATAAGTTTTTTTATTTAAAAACAAATTAAATTAAATCATTTTTTAAATTAATCTGTTCTTTATGTATAAGAGAGGGCGAAGCCGCGGCAGGGTATGCTAGTAAATTATATAAATTAAATTAAAATATTTAAAACATGAAATCGAACATATTGATGGACACCTAAAGAGGCAAAATGAAAAAGGCTCCTAAAAAATATCAGGGCCTAAAACAGAGAGTAAAGTGACGAAAGCGTGAGGTACGTTTATTCTTACCTCCCGTATACCTACGGGGAAAAGATGTAAATAAATTTTATAAATAAATTTAAATGATTTTTCAACATTTCTAACATCTATAATGGTTCATAAATATTTAAATTAAGTCAATTTTCCACCTGATGTATTAGTTTTACACCAGAGTCTTTGTTAAAATTACGTGTTTTTTTTTTTTTTTTGTTTAAATGAACAGCGTAATTGGAATTCTCTGTCAATATTTTATGCTCTTAAATGATCTTTTATATACGGCAGCTATGCCGCCATTACATTGTTCATTATAATTATTCTTAAATAACAATAATCCCAGAAAAAAAATTATTTTTATTTCATTATTTTCGTAATAAAGCAGACTTACTTGTTTTTGTGGCTAACGCATTGAATTAAAAATTAGTAATACTGAAAATTAATATTTCAATTATTTTGTTTATATTGTTCTTGCTTCATTATAATTGTTTGAATTTCATTAATTTATTTTATTGCGATTCTTTAATTAAAAACAAATTATATCATTAAAAGAAACATATTTGAAAAAGAACGATTGGCAATTATACGGTTCTACCATAATGTAGAAGTTTTTGAATTTCACGAGTCGATTAAAACCAGCTGGGAAGGTTACGTATTATACGATCAAGACCTTATAAAGAACTCTGTTAAAATTGTGATTAGGAATGTTTAAATTGAATAGTTCCTAAAAAAAGAAAGTGTTACAGACAAGTTTCGACTAAGCAATATATATATATATATATATCCCAAGATATATCTCAAGGATGCAGAGAAGTGAAAAGAAAAGTGATTGTACCAATAATAATTGCATTGTTAACCCTAGAAAATTTATAGATAATTGTTTATAAGCTTCTTTGGAAGAATTTTTCTTGTTGTATATTACTCTTATGTTCTTTTTAATTGTTTAATGCCTCATATTTCTAATAAAAGTAAAACCAAGTTTGTATTTTTTTTTTTTATAATATATCAACCAGCCATACAACAAGCGGTTGATTTTCGGCTAAGTGCGAATTGAACCCCTAGCCACCGCTACACTTGTTCAACTGTAAAATCAAATAAATGGGTGATTCTCACATTACGGGCAATTTTTAATCCCAAAAGATTATTAATCAATTAACTAAGTCCTATCTTAATTTTTGCCCAATGATATTAGGGTGGTGAAACATTTTTTCATAATAAAATATTAAACATGAAATAAAAACGAGTAATTTGATTTGAAAATTGCTTATAAACAACGAAAATGTCATTACCACGGATTGCCCCACTTATAGTTTTTTACTAAACATTCGCCACTTTGGTCTCGCTAACTATGGCGAATGGTAGTGAAATTTATTTCCTCGCATTAAGGATGACCTAAAGATTCTAGCTGTTTTCATTTTTGTGTTTTTGGTAATAATATAATATGTTTATTTTTCTCCAAACTTGGTCCCATCACTATGATGCCATTACCAAGTTAGGAAATTTTTTTTCAAAATGTAGTGGTACACCTTTTGCTGAAGACCAGCCATAGCGGTGAAGCGAAAGTCATTCTGGTAGTTCCTCACACGTGTTTACAACCTGAGAAGTAAGTCACGTACCTTTATTGTTTTCATGTTATTACCAAGTTAAAAAACCATGTCATTCTCACGCCCGAATTATTAGCGCGGTAATGACATAAACTTTACGGTTATGAAAATTTTTATCAATTTTTAGTTCTTTTAGTTATTTTTTCTTTAACCTAGGTACCCAACGACAAAATTCGCCCCAAGTCGAAATTGACTGCTACCGAAAAAAAATACATCAAAAAATGCTGCGGCTTGTAATTACCAATATCCAGTTTGTAATTACTGCACTATTAATTTTAAAATTCTAAATTTCTCGTGAAAAAATCTGTTTTGATTTTGACCAATTGTATAATACAAAAGCTGAGAGGCAATAGAAGCCGTCGGTAGTTATAAATTTTTCAATTTAATGAAGTCTAAATTTGTAAAAATTTAATACTCGAAATTGCCCGTAATTGGAGAATCACCCAAATAGAAAAAAAAAAAAAAAATAATCAGTACAAAAATTGAATTTGTGCAAGAATATATATTTTTAGAAACTTCAGGTACACAAAATGACTATTAATTAAATTTTTAATTCTCATTAAAATTTTTATTCTTATTCTCAATTTTTTTAATTTAAACAACCGATTTACAATATGCATAACCAATATTCCAACTTCATACAAAATAACTATATTAATAACTCTAACAATAACTATATTAATAACAACTCCTACAAAAACTAGATATTTATAATTCAGGAAAAAGTGGAAAGTTCCATTGTTTAATAATAGTTAACAAAATAAAACTGCGTTCCCTTCAGTACTAAAGCAACAACGTAAATAAATAAATAGAATTCAACGAATACCTCAGCGATTTGTTAAAGCCCTAACAAATTGTTCCTGAATGCACTTCAATTTTCCGCAATTGGAGTTAAATTAATTTATTAACAAGAGGGTTTTGTTTTTTCTTGAATACAAGATTACATTCAGATGGTTTTGTATAGCTCTGGACTACAATAACTATTACCTAGAAAAAAATTAACTATTGTTCTTATTTAATTTTGATGAAATTTCTTTTATGATAACAATTAGTCCTTTTTATTATTTTTGTAATGCTTTATTTTTTTGTTCAAATAAATGTCCATTAAACTTAATTGTTTGATTATGAAATATCTTTAGGCTGGGAAAATATATTTTTCTTGTGTATATATATTTCTTCACCCTCAAAATGTGTAACGGTTTTTTTTTTCAAACTCAAAAATGTAACAATTTTACGTTTTAGTGTTACGCACACAAAATGCCTTTAATCGATTCTAACCTTGTTCCAATTTATTTCGATATTTTACATTATAAATAAATTTATTGAAATTTACAACTATACAAAATATATACATAAAGCAAATTTATTAACAAAGATAACAATAACATGTTAAAACTTGAAAAGAGCTAGTCATCAGGAGCACTTTATTAAAAATTCTACACTAGAAGACCATCTTTTTTTCAGACACATCGGAGGATTATCAGGAATGGAGTGGAAAGCAAGTTGAGAAACTAACGGACTTGAATGGTTATGAAGCTTACTATGAAAGGATAGGTATCTGGTGTGGGTTAAATTAGCAACATATGGAACATTAAAATCTTTATGGATACGTTTATTGCTAACAAAGTAAGGAGCAGTGAGGATTTTTCGAAGGATTTTGGATTGTAAGGATTAAACACGAGATGAATTGGATAGTGGAGCCCCAAAGCTCAACTCCGTACGTCTAAATAAGTCTAATCACAGTCATGTATATGAGTCTTTTGCAATTAATAGGGAGCTTTAAACGTATGTTTAGTAAATGTTGAAGTAGTCTGTAACAAAGGGCAGTTTCTTGTAGTTTTAGTCTTAATAAAATATCAAAGTATAAAACTCGAAATCTATGTTGAATTAATATTTTACTAAATCAGAATTAATAGAATGTTGAATCATAATTAATATTAACTTCTCAAAAACTTTTTTTTACATAAGGGAAGTGAAAATTACTAATTATAAGTACATAAATCAAAATCCTGAAAGTCATGTTGTTAATTTCTTCTATATATTCTCAAGGCAAGTATAAGTAAGAAAATATAAAACTTCAGATATACTTAGATTCATTTTTAGATCGATGAGTTTTATTAAATTAATAATACAATCTATTTCACTTTAAGGCAGTAAGTAATACGGACGACAGAGAATTCGTTCAGAAAATATGTTAACTGGAAATTTCTCACATACGTTGATAAATCAATTATATATATATATATATATATATATATATATATATATATATATATATATATATATATATATATATAACATCAAATCAATGTAGAAATTTAATCTTTAAGAATTTTAAAAATTATTGAAAATATTCCGGTTAATGTGTAAATGAGTTTCTACATCATTTAACAGCAAGGCGTTTGATATTACTAAAGATAAATATCGATATCAGAATATAATTTAAGTTAATCAAATAATCAATATTTGCTCACATCGTTACCCTACCTTCAGCCGGATGAGATCAACAATTTACATAACGGATAATACACCAACTCTAAGTTACCTGTTTATTAGTTATCCACAGCGATGACTGGTTATCGAAACCGTGGGGTAATTGAATTAAGTAGCAGAATAATTAACATCACTTTGCTCAAGTTTGTTCCCAACTGGAGCTAATTGAGGCTAACAGCCGAGACCAAGTAGAAACTATCGGTAATCGGCTTCTTCTGGAGATATCTTGTTATTCAACTTGGTCTCTGGAACCTCTTCTCGGTTTGCCTGCCGTAGACTTCTAGGAATAGAATTATCCGATTTCCAATACCAATAAATTCCCTTTAAGAGTTTGATGCTTCGACTTCAGCAGACGTGAGGGCAAGACGATGAGTAATTTTGATGAGAGATTTAAGTGAGAGAGAGAGGGAGAGAGAAAGAGAGAGAGGGAGGGGGGAGAGACGCTATAAAGCTTCGCAACATTCAGAGGTGAGACCTTTATCTAAATAAATCATAATCAGATGGTCTAATATATGGGTTATAAGCAAGAAGATACAAAACTTTGACTCGTTTTTTCAAACGAGAACTTTGTGCAGTGCCATTGTCGTGTTGCAAAACAGCTTGGTTTCAGGTGCCCTAAGCGAAGTACTTTGCATTTAAGACAGTTATAAAAGCTTTTCACAGTAAACGTTTGGGTCCACTGTACAAACATTAGTAACAAGCTCAGAATGCAGAATGCGTTCGGCGGTACCAAACACTTTTGATAACTGTCTCTCCTTATAAAGCAAACTGTTCTCCTGCCTTTTGCAGTCAGATATATTTTATTCTTTTACTTTTGCTTCTGGCATTACGCATCTTCTTCTTCTTTTGGGGCTACAGACGGAAGTAGTCCTTGGCCCGCTTCAACATCTGCTGCCACAGGGCTCTATCCTCCACAAACAAAGGCCCACCAGTCCTTCCTTCCATCATTTCCTCTTCCACATTCTCCTTCCATCGAGCCCTTTGCTCTAGTAGCGAAGATGTTTTCCTAAATACACCTTATTTACCTGTATATCTTTATTAATCCTATTGACATTTCAGCCTCCTTTTTCTATTAAGGATAAAAAAATTAGTCGAAGTAAACGTTGACATAAATAACGGATTCACTTTTAGAGTAGGAATCAACGGTTTTAATTATGCACAAGGACCTAGTAAAACATTTTGCTGTAAAAGTATTATTTTTCTTTTTAGAAGTTTAAATTTATATGTCAAGTACCCCACTATGCATCTCACCTGCACTTATATGGAATTAGTTTATGCGGTAAATTTCAAATTCAAGCATATACAACTTTAA
This sequence comes from Euschistus heros, assembly GCA_003667255.2. NCBI lineage: Eukaryota > Metazoa > Arthropoda > Insecta > Hemiptera > Pentatomidae > Euschistus > Euschistus heros. Next base: position 2,386,691 of record RCWM02000011.1, read on the forward strand.
TCTTACTTAATTAAAAATTTAGAAACATAACTTCCCTCAGCTAAAACATTTACCGGGCAATCGTTCAAAGCTTCCTATAAATTACAAAAGACTTATTTAAACGACAGTAATTATACACGTTTGGACATACGGAGTCGTGCTTTGAGGCTAAACTAAATCCTCCAATTCTTCACGTATCTTTACAAACCAAAATCCTTCCTAAAATACTCAATGTTCATTATTATGTCATAAACAAACTTATCCATATAGATCTTAATGTTCCATGTGTTGCTGATTTGGTCCAAACTAAATCTGTTTATCAGATCTGCCAAGGTCTGACGTACTTTGACTGCCGAAGGTCATTCTTGGATACTATCCTTCCCCACTTAGAATTAATTTTCGTCCTTGGGGATACTATTTTTTTTTCAAAGCTACGATTTTATTAGTTTTTTATCCTTAAAGACACTATTTTAAGATGGCGGAAGGACATCTTTGGGCTACATATGATAATATGATGCAGGATTTAAATATGTTGAAATATTCCATGTTTTTTTCGTCCATAAGGATATTATTTTGAAATATTCCATGATTTAACGGTTTTTAAGATCGGGGAAGGACATTACGCCATTGTTGTCCTTAACGATACTATTTTGAAATATTCGAATATTAAATGATTTTAAGATGTAGGAAGGATTTTCAGCCGTTGTTAACGCATTATACGGGAAGTTATTACTCGAATTCACAACTTTCCCAACTTGCCTCACATTCAATTCCCGAAAATCATCCGAGAAGTCTGAAAAGAAGATGGCCAAGAGATCATATGTTCAACTTTTACTGAAGTGCTATTAGGGAGTACTTATTTGCATGTAAATTAAATGCCATTGTAATAGTTTCCCCAAATTACAACTGGTTACAGACGTAATGAAACGAAAAACGTAAAGTAAAAAAAATTACAAAATTGTGATAGTATATACATAGAAGATAGTTAAATACACACAAAAGGAAAATAAAATAATAATCTACAAATGAGATCATATAGGAAAAATAAAATCTTTTCGTACAATGTTTTAGGGCTGTATGTACAATAGAGGTAACTAAATGTTGTATCCAGAGAGAGTAAATTTATATTAAGTAGAATCTTAATCATAGAAGAGCTGTATCTGAATATGATTTCAGAAATCTAAGAACATTTATTGGAACTGAGTAGTTAGATAGGTAGTTAGCAAGCGTCATCTTGGGTAAGAATGAAGTATTGAAAATAGAGGTATTTGAATGTTTTTATGGATTCCGCTTGTAGCATATCAACAGGAATAGAGTTTCAGAGGATGGTTGAGCGGAAGAAGAAGAAAGTTTTTAAGCATCTATCTGAGAATACAAATCCGAACTGACTCATCAACAATAGATTAATACTTCAGTGGCTTCCAACCTAATCTGTCAAAGAAGAAGTTATCTATTACGGCAGCTGATGAAGTAAATTGGTTAATGTTGTTGGAAGATGATGCAGAACTAGGGGAAGAAGACAAATGGACGGCTAGCAATCAATGTTGGTTAGGTCGGTAACGGGCCTTCTCGGAGGAAATTGGATCCGAGATCCTTTGCGAAACATTAGCATCTCAAGCATTAGTCACTTCAGGGATTGATGGCTCAATCTACTCTAGTCTAATATTACTATGATCTATTATTTATAATTATAATAGTTTTAAAATTCTCGAAGCAGATCAGAAGTCAACGCTAAAAAAAAAAAAAAATAAAAAAATAAACCAATGCATTTCGTATTTCTCCGTGATTGGAAAAAAAACATTAGATCTTGGATACGTCTATCTACAATTTACTGGTTTTCCCAATTTAAGTTACTATAGTTCATAATGAAAATCAAAAAACAATTACTCATTATTCGATATAAAAAAAATGATAGAAAATAAGGGTTACAAACATGACATTTTTGTCATTTGAACTAATATAGCTCCTAAACGGTAGGTCCTAGTAACAAATGTTCTATAATAGAAAAACATTCTCCATTAAATTTCTAATAAATAGACTTCGGCAAATTCGGCTAATAAAAATAATAAGCGAAAATGAGATTATGTCTTTTTTAGTAACTATACTTGAGTGACCATCCTAAAAAACTATTTCAGCGGCTGATTAAATCGTTAACACTTTTAAAATTTGAATTGATATTATTCGCTAAGAAGGAAATGAAATATTTTTTCGTTTTCATAGGGATTAAGTCTAATTGTATGATTATTAAAATCCTTGGTATCAGGACTGTAGAAGTAAACCAAAGTGGTTCGTTTTTAATTCATTTCACATGTTATATGCACATAAACCAGTTTCTTATATATTTTTTAATAAACATTATTTAGGCGCATAACAACAATTATTAAATAATCAGGTTTTTATATATACTATATATTCTATATTATTGATGGGTCGTTCTGAGTGGAACGGAACTTGGAACTGGTTCCAGCCTTGAACCGGTTTGAAACGATGCGAGCTACCTAACTTTTTCGTTCCAACTGGAACGAAAACCAACGCCAAAATATCTCCGGTTTCGTTCCGTTGGTTTAGATAGGGTGTAGATTGCATCTACCGTTTCGTTCCACCCAAGGTCGTTCGGACTGCTGATCTCTCCTTCCTTCGCTTGATCCGTTACATACGCACATAGCCCTACAGCTGTTGATCTTACTGCTAGTAGTTCCCTCCCCTTCCCTCTACCGCCTCGCAATACTGCGCATAGGCATCTTTAAAATAAACCGCTTTCTATGAAATTTTCTGTCCTACCGACAGAGCTTGGCTACTTCTTTCGGATGAAAATAAATTTGGTTTTTAAGAATCAGAATCAAGCTGATCATGCAAAAATTATTGTAAAGGATAGATTGACTGGTTTAAACTTTCAACGGTCGCGCGTTGTAAAAAGTACACCCTTTTTTTTTTTTCCCCTTTTTGTCAAAAGCAAAAATGCAAACGAATCCTATTTGCATTATGATAGGTATGAAAAAACAACATAAAATGAGAGCGGTACAACTGAGGACTAAATATTTTTCAATCAGAAAACTATCCCTCCTACCACTTTGAAAAGTTACTGGAGGCTAACAGAGAAGTATATCGAGGGATAGCTAAAGTAAATTTTCCAGGAAGCTCACCGGAAGCAAGAGATAATTATAAAATAAAAGGAGCTTAACAGCCCGAATTCACAACAAGGGATGGAAAGAAACTGCATGGTAAGTAGGTAGTAGATTAGTCAAACTGACGCGGAACGAAAATTGGAACAGACCGTAAAATCTCATTCGGAAAGGCCCTTCACTTGTATGTAGAAGGTTAGTCAAACTGACGTGGAACGAAAATTGGAACGGAACGAAAACTGGAACTGGTTCCAATAGTGGAAAGAAACTGAAAATCTCATTACGCTTATAAGCCGGAACGGCCCATCACTATTCTATATATGCATATATAAGCTAGTAAATTTGAATGTGAATAAAAATTAAACTTTATTCTGGCACGCATTGTCTTCTAAATATAAACTCATAAAGTAACTTCATTATTGTCTGGCGGCAGTAATTTCAGACGAAGGCACTAATTGGTATAATAAAGAAAGGACAATTAAATGTTCTGAATAGAAATATAAATTAAAACAGATTCTCGAGTATAAATAGATATACGAAAGTGAAATACAATGACAAACGTCGTTTACATTAGAAAATGAGAGAGATAAAAGCAACTAAACAGATAAAGAATGAAGGGAAATAAACTTTAGAAACATTAATCTATACTTATGTACTATTACATAAAAGAATAAGCCGTTTTTCGTTCGCGATTACTAACTACGAAAACTGCCGAACCAATCTGTACCAAATTGTAACGAAAATATCAATATTCTAGTTCCAGTAAGGTATAGTTATAATAAAATCTACTGATTTTCAATATGATTGTTCATTGAAAAAAGCGATAACATGTCAATAACTGAGAAGTTTGATAATTGACTGATAGGTGGCGAGCGCCATTCTACATGGAAGGTTACAAAGTTACGGTGTTATTTTGATAGGTGGTGCGACATGTGGATACCATTGAAGTTAGAAAATTGTCCGATATGTGGTTAGCACCATTCTGAAACATTTTTCAATGGTAAAACTATTGTTATTGTACATAGATAGTTGTAAGAAGGTTTAAAAATAGTAAAATTTATACAGCGACACTCCAATTATCCGGATTAATTTGAAGAAAAAAAAAAAAAAAAAATATATATATATATATATATATGTGTGTGTGTGTGTGTGTGTGTTTTATTGTTTATTAACAAATATGGTAGGTCGTGGTTCCTAGTTTATCTTATTAGTTTTCATGATAAAATATAATGTTTGAAAGTAACTATACCAAGCGGTAGCTACTGGGATTGCGTTTGAGAATCAGGGGCGAAGTCCACACACCTCATAACAGTCAAGTTCTGAGTAATTTATAGAACCAAAGCACATCCATCAAACACGAGTTTTGTCCAATCTAGGCCCTATTGGCGTCGCGAGTGGTCTCTTTATAAACCTAAAGGGTTATGGCACCTAAAATAAAACGTTTTGTGTTAACTGTGTACAAAAAACTGTCCATTGAAGAACAAGAATCCATTGGTCTTTGGAAAGGATAATCTGGGAAAAAATAGGCGGATGAGTTCTGTGTCGGAACATCTACAGTTTCCGACATGTTATCTAAACTTTGATGTTACTCAAAAATACGACCGTTAACGTGATGCAAGCAACGTTTCACGTACCCCAAAATTTTTAAAAAACTTTAAACCGATAACCCAAAAGAGATTTATCCCAGCTGGATCACGTCTCAGCAGTTGTAACTAAGAGATCGCGTCTTCTGCTCTCTTAAACCTGAAGATGGCGGACCGGCTACGTGATTTATTTTACAGGCACTTTTGGCCTCAGATTGTTTAGATTAGTCAAAACGCCGCGCGTGTGTCCTAAATGGCACATGCGTCGAGAAATCTGAAGTTCCGCCTTGGCGGGAGTTTTGTAGATTTTATATTGTCCCCTTGAGATCGGTCAACTTGACAATCCAAGTCCCTTCTCTCTAGTACTCTGGCTACGGAAAACTTTCCAAAAAAAATTTTGGAGTACACTAAGTCATCCTCAAAACAGGGTTTGAATGACCACTGAAATCCGGGTTCACTCTTACACACTTGTTCAGGTTGTAAGAAATCTACAACAACCGGACCTAATTATTACTGCTCATTTTTAAAAATCTCACCCCACCACAACGTTGCGACGCATCAAAATTTAAATTAGTTGCTAAATTGCTGGGGGGCGGGCTTCGGGGGGATTTATCGCAACTCAGTGTTGTCAAATCTAAAACAAAAAAACATCTTTGGCCGGCCATTTTGTAATAGACAGGCATCATTTGGTCTGGGTCTTTTTTAAACATTTTTTTCACCTCAAACTATTTCTCCCAAAACAACAGCCGATTTCAATACGCCCGCCCTAACGTCCAGACTTCGTACTAGGCCAACCCCCCAGTTTCAACGTGTGTATTTTCTCCTGACCCTTTCGCGAACAAAAAAAAAAAAAATAAGGCGCCGTTTACTATTCAGTGTCTGCAGCAGGTTTTTTCGACAGACGGGGAAGGGTTTTGCTTGGACGCAGTTTGTGCTCGGCTCGGGATCATCAAGTTCATTGGGCATGGGTTGATTACGGCATCATATCAATTTTGCAGGGATTTAGTGGTTTCAGAACCGCGCTTTTCATAAACGGTAAGGAATGTGGTTCTAACAGGTTTAAATTTTACCACGTCCGCGCGAACAGTAACGATATCGACCTAGTACGGGGTTTTGGGGACCCCAAAAAAACCCATCTCTAATGTAAACAATTCCCGAAAGGCAAAAACCCTTTGTCATAGGGCCTAAACAAAATCGGTCACTAGCTACTGCCGAGCTACTATTACGGGGCGATGGGGATATAAGCGGCATTTTTGTGGGAAGGGGGGACACTGGCCCCAACAAAGGGGTCCGGTCCCTAGCAGGATTATTCAAAACGCTTTGCGTGCTCCTAGGACCTACGCAGACGGGACCCATTGGTTTTTGGCAACAAAAACAATCGCGACAGTTTGATATTTGCTGTTAGGGGGCAGATTTAATTTGATGGAACAATTTTATACGGGCGGGGGTACATCTAAAAACTTGGAAGAAGGGTTTTCCTAATGCACCTTGATTTTTACCATTTTCGGTTGGATTTCTTTAATGGGTTTCCTTGAAAACGGGTGCATTCAGGCTGGCGGGAAGGCTTGTTCCCCCCAGGCAATGTTCCTGCCAATAAGCAAGGCCTAAACCCTGTTTCGAATGTGCGAAGAAGCTCCAACAAACGGGGAGTGGGGATGGATTAGAAAAAACTTTGGGGACTGGTGGGAAAAAACGTCGGCGTAACGTTTGCGATGTGTTAGAATAGAGAAGGATGTTCCTGTGTGAGGAGCATTTTTTGTGGGGGCTAATCTCACTTTCCCGGACGACCCAGATGGGTCCACTTTACAGATGAACAAGTCGCAGATTCAAAGGGAAATCCCACGAAATTGGTATTGTTTTCAAAAATTTGGAGCATTCCAATCGGGTTTTTCAACAATTGTGGAATTTGGAAAAGGCAATTTTGAGGGGACAAGATCCCACCACTGATTCAGCTTGAGATTATTCCACCGGGTGGATGGCAGGGAATTGATTTGGAAAAGGGGTTTATGACTAGCAACTGTGCAAAGGGGTCCGGGAAAATGCTATCTCCCACACCATGCGGATTTTGAAAGACCGCACAGTCCACACAACTTAGGATTGTGTTATGAATGCATTCTGCTCGATCTATAGTAACGGGTCATTTTACAATGATTCATATTACTCAGTCCGGGACCCAAGTTACAACGTGATATAAAGGATGTCTGCTTAGCTTTCGCAAAACCCCGCAGCTTGCTATATCGGCAGATATTGCCAAATGTATTCTGCAGATAAAGAACTAGCCACAATAAAAGAACACCGTGATTTTTTTTTTTTTCAAAACATTTCTTTCAACCGATTCCGAGCTAACCGATGCCTTGACAGAAGTGTCAATTTTGAACAGGTTACCGTTTGGGTTATCCTGTTTCGCCTTTTTTGGCAATGCGACGCGTAATTAAGCAGCTTGTTGCTGGACGATGGCAAACACCCACCAACACCTCTATCCTGAAAGGGCTTCACGTGTATTATAGAAAACACATGTACGTGTGACGATTATCTCTTGACCGGAGCCATGGACACGATTTCGAAGCTTTAACTCTGAAGCGGGAATTGCTAATACAATCTATTAAAGAAAGGGGAGGGTTCGAACTAAAAAGTGGAGCAGTAATTGTCCACAAATCCTTGAGGACGTGCAAATCAGGAGTGAATTTGGGGAGTCCCCGATTTCATTTTCTAAACATGGGAAGATACCCATAGTCAAATTGTTTAGGCATACAGTGGGAGCGGCCAAACAATTGATTGTCCTGTTCAATAAGGTAGCTCCTCAAAGAATGTGTTTTGAACAAAGAGAGGTACTTATGTATGTCCACCATAGCCAGACATTTATGACCCATTAGGAATATTTGGCGCCAACAGGCAGGGGTATTTTAGAGCAAAGACGATTTTGCAGAGAAATTATGGGAAAAGAAACTCGAATGGGATACTCCAATACCCCCGGGATTGGGCAAACAGTGGGAAGCATTTTATAAAAACAAATCTAACAACATTTGAGTAAAATATCCGTATTCCTCGTGCATTTTGTTGAGGGTTCCTCGAATGTAACGAGTGTTGGTTTCGCAAGATGGCGTCCGCGTTAGGTTATGCCGCAAGCGGGTAATATCTGCCTCTGCGAAGTACAAAAGGGTTTGTTCATTCCTATCTGATCTTATGCATAAAAAACTCGTTTGGCTCCTCTTTAAGCTTTTATCGATACCTGCCCTCGGCTCGAGTTGGTGTGCAAGCCGTTATTACTTAGTTGACACTTTGAAGTCCCACACTTAAGGGGACAAAAACCTTCGGTCGCACTGGAAATGTAAGGCTCCACCGTTTTATGTTCGCGATTTCGACTACAGGTGTGATGCGGTGGCTTTCACCTCCCTTATTCGCAGCATTTAAAAAAATCGTGTTTGTGCTCTATCGAGGTCGAGTAGCTAAAATATTAGAATTGTCTGAGCTATCATCCTGGAATCACGTCCGAGTTTTTCGGAAAATAACACGGGGCCGCTGATGTTGGCCTCGCGAGGCACGTGTCCTTCGGGGGGAACTACCTTCGCCTACCACTTGGGTGGAATGGACCAGGTGGAGCTCTTGTTGTCCCCAAAAATAAGTGGGCCCTAATTTAGTCTTAAACCCTGTCTTAATTGGATCCATTGGAATTAGCGGAAGTAAGTCAGGAAAGGGAAGGAAAAACAAAGAAACGGTTACGATGATGGTACATCCCCAATGCGGGAGGAATGCGAGTTTTGATAAAATTCTAAACAAACGATTTTCCTCGTCTCGAGGATGGTAAGAGTATTTCGCTTATGGCCATTTCGAATCCTATTCATACAACAATGCATCTCAAACCCGTAAAATCAGATGAGATCGGGTTTATTGTCACTATGTGGGAAACTCGACAAGCCAATTGAAGCAGGTGGGTAAAAAAGGTGTTACAATTTTCCATCAAAAGGTCATATCTGTCATTGGACGGGGAGCGAAATGACCAAAGTCGATGAGGTACAAACTCAACCCTTTGTTGATACCGGTGGTTTGGGTCAGGGTGGCGGCAGGTTAGGGACATGGCCCCTTAGATACATATGAAGCGAAGCACCCAATAACTGTTACCCTCAATAAATCTCATTTTCGTTTAATTTGCTTATTGATCACTTGAATAGGGGTGTATATCTCACGCCGGTCCGCAGTTATTGCATTACCTTGCTGCGGAATAAATTTTGGATCAATAGCCGGTTAAAAGTGTCGTTAAGTCACGCGTGCACCGCGTGGGGAAATGCCATCGTTTTAAGGGTATTTAAAAAACATTCAAACCCTTTCTGGGGCGATCTTCCCCATCGCGGTTTGAAACAGGGTAGGAGCCTTCCTTAAAACGTGGGTATTGATTAAGCAGGTCCCTCCTTATCAGAGAATCGTTGCGACGTAAAGCTCGCTCTACAGTAAAAAGGGGCGTATTTAATGCCTCTTCGTATGCTTTAGCACCAAAGCGGTTTAACATATGTGAAAAGCAGTAAAACTCCATTGGAAGCAACAAGATGCTTGTCATGGCATGGTCTTCGGAATTTCGTATTTCGGTTGCTCGTGAAGGAGGGTTGCCCAAGCAAGATTTTTTTCTGGGGGGGGGGGACAATGGTACCCAAAACGTTGTCGGGAAGCTATCCAATCGTGTTGAACGAAAGCTCTATAAATGTGGGGGAACTTCTCCGATAAATATAATTTTATAAACAGTCAAATTTTTAGTTATTCAATAAAATATATAGTTGAAACATTACATATGTTCGTATTTTTATTTCAATACCCTAACTCAATAGTAAATCTTATTATCCGGATTTTTTGGTATCCGGATCAATTTTGGCCCCAATTAATTTAAATCTACAATGTTGAGTGGCAGAAACGAGATTTGCCACACTTGCATATTACCAAATCAAAATGTCGATCCCTTTTCTTTTTGATATTTTGTGTAAAAATGTAATTCATGGGCCTTTTGAGATAGATTAAAATTCAAAGTGGATGTCTATATATGATTTTACGTAATCTTCAAACGCCTAATCATTGCTATGTTAAAATTAGTAGGGGAGAGTAGCCTGTATTGTACCAATTTTTACATTTATATTTTTAACTTCAACAAGTCAAGTTATACTTCATTAAATTAATTCTTACTCAATAGAACATTTATTCTTCTATTAGTAAACATTGTTTGATTGTGATAATATCTACATTTCTTTGTTGATATAAGAGGTTTTGTAAAGGTTTGCAACTGGTAAATTGTACCACCGGTTTCCTTGATCGTACCTATTGAAAAAAGGTAAAGGGGTTTGTGTTTTAAGGCTATAAAAATATAAGTGTATAATATAATTTTATTTATAGAAATGAAGTGTTGCAGCCACTTAAAAAACAATTCTGTTGTCATATACCCACTTTCAAAAATTTCTACAAGACTACCTGGTGGGGCACCAACCTTCAGTTCATTCGAAATGCGAAGACGCTTAAATATTAACATAGGTGGCACGTAATTACCAGATGCACTTGTACAGCAAACTATAGAAGTGTTAACACCTCTCTCTCCACTTGAAATGGACCCCACTTGTCTTTTGCCTTTTAGAGCTAAGACTTTCTGACATCTGGATTGTACGGTGCTTATTCCCGGCTCATCCACATTAAAAATACGAGTGGCATCAAAGTGTTTTTCATCGACAGTTTTTTCTAATATGTCAAAAAAACCCAAAAACATTATTTTTGTCAAACCACATCGCTCTTGACATGGAAGTTGCATGGGGTTCCCTCTAAACCAAATTTTCATGCCGCGCTTTGTATGAGTAAAACCATTTTTTACCTGTCATTCCTAATTCTTTACAAAAGTTGTGTGGGATATTATTTTTTTCGGCAATCTGGAATGCCAATCTCCTTAAATCATTTATGGTCACACCAAACATCAGATTTTCTAATTTTGAAATATGCTGTACAAGTTCTAGTTCAACTTCTAGGGGCAGGATTGTTGGACGTCCAAAAAACATTGTACCCTTATTTGCAGTCACGTTTAAGGTGTCGAGTTGGTTTCGAAATTGAATATTGAGAAAATACTTCATTCAAACCCATATCACCTTTACGATTGGCGTGTAAGGCTCTTTCCATGTCATCTTGCCCCATGTTCCATACTTCTTATTTGCCATCTAAACCACAACATGTGTGTTACATTAATAATGGTAAAAGAAATACAAATGGAGTAAGGAACTTGGGGGAGGTCAATGCTATATATCGTACCGGTACGACTAAGGAAACTACAATATACGAGTAGTACAATATAGGCAACTCGCACTTTTAGTAAATAAAGGCTCATTGGATTTTCGGATGCCTGATTAGTTATGTTAACATAATGTAACAATGAAATGTATGTTTACATACCGTAAATGAAGATATGTCCTTAGCTAGGTCACTGAAAACTGCAGTAGAAATGCACGAATTATAAAACTATCGTTAAAAACTGAATGCAGTTTAGCAGTGAACTATAATTTTTGCACACCACGATATCTCCTCCAGTAGTCGCCGGGAGCGCTATATACACCTGCTTCTTGTAAAAACAAACGTGGTACGATTTAGGCGGTGGTACAATATAGGCTACTCTCCCTTACTATTCGAGAAAACATAATTGAAGAAATAATGCTAAATTGCATACTTCAATACAGGATTTATATCGATAAAATAATAAAAATTCAGTTATTTGTTAAAAAAAATCTTATTATTTTTCTTATAAGAGCGGGCGAAGCCACGACGGAGGAAGGGGAGAGGGAGTGTGCTAGTTCTATACTATGTCTGTTTCAGAACATAATTTCTTCAATTAATCTCTGGAATCTACTTCGTAAAATTTTACGAAATTCCACTAAAACCTCATCCCCGAAACCTCTTAACCTCAGAGGAAATCTCTAATAGGAGGTATTAAAGGATATAGCATGGAACAAAGGAATATTATCGTCAGAGCCGGTCTGGAGTTGATGTTTCTCAGCCACAACCGAGCTCATCAGACTATAATTGGATTCCATGATGCTGGAGCTGGAAGGTGGTGGCTGGTAGAGCACACTGGGGAGACCTTCCAGGAGAGAACAGGCATGGAACAATATCACCCCCAAATTGGCCCCATTAGCCGAGGCCCCTAGCCGGCCTAACTGCTGTTGGGAAAGCAAACTGAATTAGCATACTTGTTGAAAAGACGGAGCTCGCCTGTTAATGGGAAAACCTGATGGAAATAAATGAAAAATCGTGCTCTAGGGACCGTATCGATCCGCCCCGTTCCATGGATTACAATCATTGAAATAATTAAAACTTGTATCATCCTGAACCAGTGTGTTTGCCAGTTCATCCTCTATCTAGGATATGTTACAGGATCTACAATCTATACTATTATACTATATGAAAGGACAAATACAGATGTAAGCACTTATAATGCAGTCCATTAACCGCATGTTTTTTAATAGTCTCTGTTCTTCTGAATTACTAGCTCATGCATTATAATTAAAAATTGAATGTCCTATCACCTTTATCTTTCATCACCCAAGCATTCCAATATAATTAGGTTATAAAATACAAATGTGAGTGAAAATATCGTTTTAACCCTTTTCTTGACAGGTTAATTTTTATAAGAAAAAAAAAATCCCCGTAAAATCCCTTTAAAGAGATCAAATACGACATTAATATAAAAAAATTTGACTAAAATTTAATTTTTTTTTTTTTAAATAAAAAAGGTATCTCCTGATATACTAAACCAAGATTAAGGTTCTCTGCCTCTTGGAGTGTCTCAGTGTTAGTGGAATATTGGTAAGGAACCTAGAAACACATCAGAATATACCTCATCAGAAAACACACAAAAAGGGATGGTATCTCAATGGATACCATGCCAAGAAAAGGGTTAATTCTTAATTGCATTCTTCAATACATGATTTTTATTGAATAAAAAAAATTTCCATTAGTTAAAATTACCTAATTAATTAAGTTCTTCACTTATGAGAGGGTGCGAAACCGCGAAGGGTGGCGCTAGTAATATTTATAATACATTTTTTTTTTTTATCATTAGTTATGGATTTATTTGCTGTTAATAAATGTCAAAAAAATACTAAATAAAAATTGTTAGTACAGTCTAGCAATATGTTAAGAAGTCAGTATGATCCCGAAAAAGACTCCTTGCGAATATTTCTCGGAAAATGCTTCTCCTGAAAGAAAAACAGACCAAATGTGCTCCAAACCATTACCAGGCTTAGGGAGGGATGAGCATTCATCCCCAAGTAAACTGACTTACCTCTGGGGAAACGGAAAAGAAAACACGGACTCCAAACATGGCAACCAATTCTCTCCGCGAGGCAAAATCTAGACTAAGAGGATTAAATAGTGCTTAACCTGTATTTTCTTTTCTAGCAGATTATCATAACTTTACAATAAAAAGAAACAAAAACAAATAAAAGTTAACCCAATTCCAGTGACTGTATAGTTTTCTTTTATATTAGAGACAAAATATATTTAGAAACAAAACCTTTTAAAGAACTAGGAAAATTTCATTTATATAAAATGTAACTTTGGACCTATTAATTTTTTACACCAAAAAAAAAATAAATCATTTCTCAACTGTAAACCT